>OY037015.1:27566445-28173974 GCA_955831195.1 Pilophorus perplexus
ATGGCAGTTGGCAGCGCCAGCGGGACGGAGGCGCAACTTGTAATTTAAGTTAGAGCCTTAATGTGACAATTCTGCCGTGAGAAGGAAAAACGACACATCGACAAAATCAAAACATTGCAGAAATTAGCTCTAAAGTCCTTAAAACCCAGCTGTCCTTAAAGTGCATTCTAGCGACCCAATTTTTAGAGGGTTCATAGATAGGACATCAATTCACTCAATTACGATTTAAAATACTGAAAAAATCGATTTTTTATATTATTTTGTCGTACTTAAGGCGGTTTTTTCAATTTCTCAATGACTTTATCCATATAATTTTGAAGGTAAAATGCCTCAACTCGCCGTGGCGTGTTTCATCCTCAAAACTACAATTACTACAATTACTTCTAGTAATTTGAGTATCCCATCATTGTTTTTTAAGGAAAAACGCCTTATCCAGTCTTATCTTAAAAGCAGCTGTGATTTCCCAGTTACCAGCCGTGAAAAATCGCCTTATCATCGGTCAGCTGTGACAACATTTGGAGGAGAAACGCCTCAAGAATTTCTATGAATGCTTTACTCCAAATTCGAAGCCAATATTGACAAACAATTTGAAGGTAAAACGCCTCATCTCAATTTTTGCCGAGTTGAGGTGTTTTACCGTCACAATATTGAAAAATAAACAAAATTTAACATTATCCGTTTCAAGAGGTCTACATTCTAAATCCGAAATGTCTCTCAATTTAATTTTGAGCCCTATCGGAGTCGTCGACCCCCGTCGCGAAAACATAGGTGTATTATTCCAAGAATAATAAACCAAAACCCCTTCCGTAGCCCCGTTTTAGCCCCATAGCGCCTCACGGGTTTGGGCGATCGGGCTGAAAACCTTGCGGACACAACTAGATGGTAAACCGAGTATTTTGCCAAAATTTTGGATTTTTACTTCAGGTTTTTTGCTAGTTGAGTGTTTGTATGTAGGTACCTATAAAACAACCTTCGAATCCCGGTTGAAACCAACATGGGAGGATCGCTGCTAAAGTAGTAGGTAGGCGTTGACCGTTAACCCAAAAGTAGGTGATAATGGTCACACTGAATGTATAACATTTTCTCATCTTCTGTTTAGGGACGTCTCACAGACGGAAAAGGTAAAACTATTGAATGTATACACGCTATATTTGTTATGACGTCAAACCTGGGAAGCGATGAAATCGCCAACGCTGCAACTGCAACTGAGAGCCGAAAATGTGAACAATAAATCAGGTAAATTGTGTGTGCCAATCTAATTTTTCAAATTTCAATAACATTTGGCTTAGTTACGGTTTTACCTTTTAGGTGTCCTCAAAGCGGGAGCGACAGTCAACGTCGTCGTCCACTGGCCCAAACCCGGTGAAGTCGAGTCCGAGCCGACGATACGCCTCCGACTCAAAACTGGCACCCGCGAACGAGACTACGTGGAAATCGGCGAGTCTCCCGAATTGACAGCGATGTCCCATCTTTTCCGCTCCAATAAACTATGTAGCTCCTATTCACTTCTTTGCTTATGTTTGATTGAGGTACACCAATCACGCAATGGTAAAAACCTGAACCTTCTCTAACGTTACCGACCTTCAGCTACTAAAGACATTTTAGATTCGCCCAAAAATTTAGTGGCGCTGCACTATTGACCTCTCACAGCGTACCTATTTGGCGGTCCCTCGAAGGAAGCGAATCAGCTTGTGATATTAGATTTACTTTCTTGACGCTCCGACGATGTTGGCACCAGTGATCTGAATTCTGGTTATCAATGTGAAGTAATAAATAACTTATCTATTAGCCTTAAAATCGTTAAAACTACCCCTACCCTAGAGATTGGCCATTCCAAGTAGAACCATTACTTGGAACCAGAGCGTCCTTACAGGAATGCTGTCATGATGATGTCGCCTGTTTCCACTCGCGTTGGCGAGCCATACTCCTTTCGAACCTTTTCAACTTGCAACAGTGACTCCTGGCCAACGGACCCTCTGGGTTTTTGAAGAGGCAGAGAATCCTGGTCACTTCACCCGCTGAGTCGACAAGGCAACAGACACATGGTAAGAGAGTTCAATGGGATTTTGCAATGTTGGGATTAAGGCCTTAAACCACTATTGGTTTGTATTCAGGCTATGTATCCGAAGACATTACAAATATTTTCTTCATTCAATTGGCCTTCGTCGATTTTAAGGATCAAAAAGGCTGAAAAAATCAGAAAATCGAAAAAGAAAGTCGCAATATTCACCGACCTGCGGTTCCCCCCCCCCCCCCCCCCTCCGTTTTTTCCGTGATCTTTGAGGACTCTAGAATGAGATTCTAAAGTTGGATCGTGTGCAAGTGTGCGCATTACAAACGTGAAAAAGAGGAAAAGGGTGAATCTACGAAAAGTGCCATTTTGCAAAATATCTCTACTTCTGGGCATGATAAGAAAGCTTTTTTTTTCCCTATGTGTCTATAGGTACGGGCTCCATTCTTCCGTGTCAGTTGGGGTGTTTCAGTTTAATATTTCACAGGTAAAATCTGGGTTGAATGGTCAATTTTTCATTCATCTGGCCTGTCCCGATCATGAGGTAGTCAACTTTCAGCATGTACCCCACCTTAACGTGAGAAGGAAAAAATCAGCCAATATTTTTACTAGTGCCTATAAGCCTGTAGATTACGAGCATGTGTCTTTTGAATATTTAGTTAATGAAGGTTAGCAACTACTGTTGATAATCGTCCTGTCCCGAGCTTTCAATTCATTCATCTGGCTCCTGAAGTTCATGCTTGGTGAAGGGAAACAACAACTTGTGGGACCATTCTTGTGCTACAAGTGGCACCAATGAAGCCCATGGCTTCAATCCCTCACCATGAGGTCTCTTTTATTATCCATCTTGTAGGCCCCCAAACAACAGCTCTGGGAAATAACAGGTGCGTGACTTTTTTGTGAGTCATTCTTCTGGTCATGGTTGTGGGTGTTCCAGTAGATCTATCAAAACGCTCGAAGTCCATTTTTGTACAAACACCTGCATAGATTATGATGAGCTCTTTGTTTTTCCTGTTTTACCTTTATTACCTTACACTTGTACAAGTGATTTATTGTAAAAAATTTCATTCATCTGGCCAACAAACATTCTTGTGGCCAGATGAATGAATATCACAGCAAAAGAAAGCCAGCAAATGACAGCACTGGAGTTTGCCTTTACTCAAGATTTTGACACTTTTTGTTAAAAAAATGTATACCATGGTTTCAATTCGCTGGATTTCTCTTTTAAATTCCGTCTACACTCTCATTTTTCATTCATCTGGTCTTAATCATTCATCTGGCTGTCAAACAGCTGAACGATGAAAGTTGCTGCGTAGCCACTGATACACAATAATCACCAAGGTAATGAGATGATATAGAGTCTATATCAATGAATGTTTGTGTGAAATTTGCAGCGTTTTATAACATTATAATAATGTTAACATTACAATAATAATTATTGTCCTTCGTCTTTAGAAACCCACCCAACAAATTCAGTGGCAACAAAACAAGATCGTCTTTTCCATAACAGGTGCCCAGTGGTATGTGAGAAACCACTGGAAGACCTTCAACTATCCACAATGAGCTCCTTTAATGATTTTTTAAAATGTTTTTCCTGCAAAGGTCGTGCTTCAAAAGTTATGAAAACGGGTCCATATTGCAGAAAACCCGTTGCAATTATTTATAGGGCCTTAGGGAAAATATGATATTTGAATTCTGAGGTCTGGAGAGGGTCCATGACGTGGGCTGCTTCGTCATCTTTTAATTGGCCGGGAGATCCCTCTCTCCCGCATCTACGCAAGCCAGCCAAAAAGCCGACCTCGAAAATCATTATTGAAGGTCATTCGAAAATTGAGCATCGAAGTTATCATCAAAGAAGGTTATTCAAAAATCGACCTGGGCCAAGTGTTTTTATTCCGATTCTGTTCAGATTTATTATTTAGCGCTCTGGCGGCTCAGTGCCCAACTACTCGACGCCCAGCCTGGCGAGGTGTGAAGTCAAATATGCCCGGCGTTCATTTCAAAATCGCTAACATTTCGAAAACAGCTCAGCACCTATACGGATTTTCGAACTAAAAATTGGGTTTTATGGGTTTTAAAGGGTGCTGAATCCGAATATGTTGTCAGAAATGCTGAATTCTGACCTTTTCAAGAAGCCCATTCCAGAGACCATCACTGCACGAAACTGGTAGAGAAGGCCGAAGGGAATCCCCGATCCACCAGATTTTGCGACAAGTCTCAAAAGAAGACATCTCAGACTCATCGAAAACTAGTGGAGACAAATAACAAACGGCCGTAAAAGGCTGACTCGATCTCGCCGCCGCTTCAGCGCTAGCGTCGCTTTCCCCCGGCTTCCTCACAGAAATACGCGAAAGTGCCGACTCTAAAACACCCGCAGCCGTCTCATGTTTTGGCCACACCTGGTCAGCGGCCTCTGCGAGTGGTGGGGCGGGGCCGGCAGTGTTGCCGACGTCGGAGATGAAATTTGAAAAAACCGCTAGTTCGTCATTTTCGAGGAAATCGAACGAATATTTGCGTACAATTTCAAATGAGAAATCGGAGAGTGTTTTTTGAGTGAGAGGAAATATTTTTGGGTGATTTTTGTTCGAACGGTTTGATTATTTGTGGTGTTGTGATGATTATGGTTTGTGATAAATGTTAAAATGTGATGAGTTATGTTTGTAAGGGTGATTGGCGGTTTTTAAGGGAAAATTTTGAGAGTTTTCGGAAGTGAAATTCGATTTTTTTGGGCGGTTTTCATTTCCGTCGGGTTGGCACCGCTGAGCGTTTCTCGCGAAATCACGCCAACTCCGAGAAGAAAACGAGAAACAGTCGGCCATGTTGAATCCGTGAGGCAACACGCAATCGGACCCCGAACAACTCGCTCTAACCCGGATTCCCCCGTAAGCATTTTTCGCTGTGTTCCCTTCGACGGAGAATATTCGTCGCCCGTTCCGTTTCCCGCCGCTCCTCGTTTTTCCGTCCCGCGGGATAAAAAGGTTCGTCACTTCGAACGCCGGGTCAAGTGCGGAAAAAAACAAACCCCGCTAGCGGAATCCTTTTTTCCCTTTCGGGGAAACAATTTGTTGGTGTCCGCGTTTCGGAGAAAACGGGGGTGCAAAAGTGAAATTTCGTTCGGAAGTTGGTGAAGTTGTGGGGGGACCCTCCAGCGTGGCTGCCCCTTCTTTGTTTCTTTCAAGTCTGGTAAGTTTTTCCCCGTTTTTCTCACGTCGTTGACGATTCCGGCACGTTTTTTTTTTTCTCTCCCCCCTCGTCCCTCGACCGGTTGAAAACCGACGCCGGCCAAACGAGCGACCCCGAAGTTTTACTGGGGTTAACCCCTACGTTTTACTGCCCCGATGCATTCCGTGGAAAAGTGACCTAGGGCAAAATGGTCACACCGAACCCCGTTTTGTCACCCGTTTTTTTTTACACCCCCGCTTTTTCCACTTCAAACTTCCCTTCGACGACCTCAAAAAAACCCTTCAAAATCCCCCCTTCCCGCATTCCAAACAACCCAAAACCCCTGTTTATTTTCCCCAACACCAAACAGGTGCTCCGCCTTTTCCGCCGATTTCTCTTCAAACCCCGTCAAAACTCGTCCCATTTTTCCCCCTCCCAACGTCCCCAGTCGGAATTTCACTATCGTGTTACCGTTCAAAATCCGCTCCGATCAAAAACCAAAACAACACACATTTTTCCATCCACTTTGCCGTCAGACATGTTTTTATTTACCAGTTTGGCACGTGCCGAAAATTTGCCTGCCAAATGTCACGCTTTGCCTGTTTCCACCAATCAAACACCCCCTCGTGTAGCACATTTTCCAAAAACAGGCCCGAAATTTTGAAAAATCCTCTCAACCACTTTTGGTGAAAGGACACAACCATAAGGTAGGTTCATCCATGTTTTTAAACAAATCGGTTCGATAAATACCTAATTATGAATTTTTCAAAACCAATTCAAGTTGTTACGACAAAAAACAACAAAAATAAAAAAAATAAAAGCCTTTTGCGGGCCAAAAGTGATATTAATTAATACGTTAATTACGTTATATATTATTCAAAATAATATAACCTAATTTAATTATTTGAAGTTGACTTACTGAAGAATTATATAATTTATAAGGTGAATAAATTGCTGCTTTTGAATTACAAGTTGTTTAAATAGTGGTTAAAATTAATTTTGACACTTTGGCCCTTCGGTCCCAAAAGGCTTCACAGATTAAACAAAATTGTTTTACTTAATGTTAAAACACAAATTTGTAAAAAAAAAAGAAAAAAAAGCACTTTTTATTATGAGAAAAATTTTGAAAAAATAACGACAATTTAAAAAATGAAAATTCAATGATTGTACCTTTTCAATACAACAATTTTGTTCTTGATTATGAACTTCCTAATATAAAATTTTTCAACTAATTACTAATCGCCAGAGAGTTAAATTTTAAACAATTTGTTCCAACTTAACGGCACTTTGAATCGCTAAATAATTTATTATATTCGAATTATTCTTATATTAGTTATTTTGAGGGGCTCAAAGCTACATCACGATAATATTTATTTTATTTAACGGCGCATAAACAACTCGGTCATTTGCGCTTGAAGTAACCATAACAATTCACAGGTCCTTATAAAAATTGGTCCTTTTGAGTCACGATAATAAAAACAGTTTTCTAAATAGCTACAAAATTTTGATTTGGATTGAACGAGTTTGATGTTATTTTCATTTCAAAAGTGCCATAATAATATTATAACGTCGTGAAATTGGCTTAAATGAAACACGTTGATATTTCATCGCCACCATTATTTTGAGCATTTTTTTTTTTTTTTTTTTGGCCCTCCTGAAAATTTGCCGAAAATGTTGATTTGCGAGCCTCGATTTGTTCAAAACTTAAAACATTGATTTTCCTCAATAATAAAATATTTTGTTTATTAATTATTTTATTATGAAAATATTAATTTCACACTAATGCGCTTGAATCTAATTTAATGTTGAACGTGTAAAAAATATGTTGAAAATTTTGAAAATTTTCTTTTTTAAACGATTTTGTTTTCATGATGAGCAAATATTTATTTATTTTTTATTTTTTTTTTAGAACAAACATCTTTGTATTTATCTGACAGTAAAAGTAACAGCTAAAGTTTTGAAAAGAGGTTGAAAAATGCTTTAACACGTTACATAATATATAACTTACCTAATATTATTGGGTATTTTATTTTTTAAATCGCCATAATGTTATGAAATTCTCTTAAATAAAGTAGGTTTTGTTCATGATTTTGCTTGTTACCTTGAAGAAGAATGGCTTTGAATGTTTTTTTTACCGAGACAAATAAGGAAAAAACGTAGTCCACCCGGCATAACATACTTGGTGTTTAATAAATTTTTATTTAGAATTTTTACATAAAATATTTTTCTATAAGATATTTCATAAACACTGGGGATCTTGAATAAGTTTTTGGTCCTCCTGAAAATCTTGAGAAAATTACAAATCGGCGCATTATGTTGCTTTGCGGTCGTCGGTTTGTTCATTTTTAAAAATATTAATTTTCCTCAAATTGAATAATTTATCTATTAATTATTCTATTTTATTTTTTAATTATAAAACTAATCCACTTTTTCTAGAACGGAAGTTGAACGTGCAACAAAATAATGTATATAATATTTTTATTATTTTTTTCAAAATGTAGAGCACTAAGACTAAAATAAGTCTTATTTTTGTATTTTCTTAAGTTATGAAAATGAAGTTGAACAAAAATTGTATAAATTTAACACCAAAAAAAAAAAGGGTTTGAGGAGAAGGAGGAAAATAACAGAGGGAAAATTATATTATTTAAAAATTTGAATAATATTTAAATTTGTAATTATTATATTTAAAAAATGGTGCATTTTTCGGTTTTTTTTTTGTAGAATTTCGGGAAGATGGATAATTAATGAATAAATATTATTTACTCGTCCTTTCACTATAATATAGTAATAATTTTTAACACTGTAGGTATACACCAGATCATATTATGATCTGGTGTATACCTACAGTGTTAAAAATTATTTCTGTTTTCATTTAATTCCCCCGAAAATTGTTTCTAATTTGAGGAGAAATGGCTTTCGAAAAATGTGCCACGCGAGGCCTGATGAGAGGAGATTGTTGAAATCGCTGGTGTTAGGTTTATGTACCTATTTGGCGCTTTTTTTTTTTTTTTTTTTTTTTTTTTTTTTTTTTTTTTTTTTTTTTTTTTTTTTTTGGTGTGTGAGGGTGTGTGTTGGAGAGCATTCTGAAGTCACTCACAACAATCGTCACGTCGGTATCGTTAATTTGCTTTTTTGGGGAAAAATCGCGATTTCCGCACTTGTCTTTCACGTCATCTGGAAGTGGGATTATAATAAAAATGATTATTATTCATATCATTGAGGACGATTCTTATCCTGCAGCGTCGACTGCACCGATGACATTCGAGGTTGAGTTGGCAGTCCTGCCTGCCCCCCCATCCCCCCCCCCCCCCCCGCTTTCGTAACACTTGTGGATCCCTTGGCCAGGTTGACGTCTCCCAATGACGAACTCGAGAATCCTTTGCCGAAAAATGCATCGCTTGTTTTTTTTTTCTCTTCACTTTCGGAGTGACCTACTTTCAGTCTGACCTCCGCTCTTCAAAACTTCCATCTTCAATTCATTTAATTGTAATATCATCACTCGCAGTGAAAGTCAACCTGGTGTAGAAGCTATTTTCTTTTACATTTTTGCTATGGGTATGAACAACAAAATGATCAAAACTTTTGTCGACAAAAAAAAAAAAAAAAAACACGACTTATTCGAACGTTTTCCAGTTTTTCGCCTATAACTCAAAATCTAAGCATCTTAGACAAAAACGTACTTATTACAAAGTTGAAGAGAATAAAATTCTGCGTCGAATGACCTCCTTACACGTTAGATTCGGTTCAGCCGTTTGGCCGCAGCGTCGAATTGTGTGTGAAATGCGGGAGCCAAGGACGAGTAAAAAGTCACGAAATTAGCGAGTAAGGCATTTCGAGACCTCATGGACTGACACTGACACGACCATTAAGTGTTGGGCCGCAACTCATCCCAAAGGGGTATTGGGCCGCAACTAACCATCTGCTAACATTATTACGCTGTATAAATTATACGGCACCTGTAATAGACCGAACGTATCCCCCCCCCCCCCCCCCGTCTATAATTAGGTTGACTTACGGAGTCAAGTGATTCTAAATGATTTATCGATTATCGATCTCCGAAGGCGCCAAATGAAATCGTATGGTTGAGGCCCAATCCCCTTCGAGACGTACGAATTGCGGACAACACATGAAGTCCGTTTGGGACATTTGGTCGCGTATAAATGCCATTTATTTCACACGAATTTCGACGCTTGATTGAAGCTAAACGGCTCAACCGAATCTAATGTGTAAGGAGGTCATTCGACGCAGAATCTTACGCTCTTCAACTTTCTAATAGAACAATTTTTGCCTAAAATGCTTACTTTTTGAGTAATCGGGCGAAAAACTGCAAAAAGTCCGAAAAAATCGAGGTTTTTTTGGCCGCCAAAAGTTCTCCCGCCCAAATTTTCGCTACCATTTTTGATAGTTTGTTGTTCAGGCCCGTAACTACTATTTAAAAGAAACACATGCACGAGTAAGCCCCGCTGGCCTGCGGCAACAAAATTCGCGAGGTTCGAAGGCCGCAACTCGTACCCGCCCTCAGAAATACCGTCGAAAATGGGAGAAAATCTTAGGGATCGTTAAATTCCAACAAATTGTCAGCTAAGGTCCTTCTATTGCGTAGTCTAACCCTGATGAAGGGAAAATGAACGCCTCGAAAGCTCGGTGGTTGACTCTACGACCCCTTAAAGTTTTTTAAATTTTCTTTTAAAGTTAGTGAACGGACGTGGGACGTCCCAAAAATGGATTCTAAAGTCTTTAAATACTTCGAAAACGGCACCCCACCCGATATCATAGCCGAAAACCGTAAAAGCCTCTTTTTAGCCCAACGGGACTGATCAGACTGAAATCCGGTAAACCGAGTATTTTGCCAAAATTTTTGATTTTTGAAAAAATGCCTACTGCCCAAAACGGCTCGGACGGCGGACGGTGATTTCGTTTTGGTTTTAGATGTGTCTCATCTCATAATGAAAACTGCTCAGCCGTTGACAGACGTCTAAAAAACCACTAATCAGAAAACCGGGATTTTAATTAAATTAAATAACAAGTTAGTAATATTATTTGAATAAGCAAGACTTCTATACCTTTAAATTGCCACTTTATCTGCAGAATTGTGCAATTAACTAAATTTGTCGGATCAAACCAGGGAACTTGCAGAACGGAGACTAACGGGAATTAAATGCCAAGTTATCTGACTTGAAAGACAAAAGTGCCTTTGCCACCCATTTATTTACACAGGAGCATGTTTATTCAGGGGACTTAAAGCTCATTCATAGGGTTACTAGTGGCAGGGGATCAAAAATGGACAATTTGGAGAATTTGGAAATTTATTTATCAAAAAAGAAAGGACATAATGCCAATATTAGATTCAAACAACAATGGGAAGGTAAATTGGATGACTGGAGAATACATTGAAGTTTATTTATTTATGCAGTATTGTCAATTCAAAATTGTTTAAACAGATCAAAAAAATTTAATTTCATTGGTTCACCCATAACTTCCTGTTTTCAGAACAACATTTACCGTATTAGACCAGTTAGGGAATTTTTGTTCTGTTTTCCCCACTTTCCCACTTCCTACCTCTATACATACTAATTTTACATATTGTTAACCCAATTGTCCCAGTAGATTATAATTATTTTTACATAATGGTTTAAGTTGGTTAATTTTATCAGTACAGCACTTCACAATAATATAGTAATTTTTATGATAGGGAATTTTCGTATTTTTCTCCCCCTGTTTGATGCAAGGTTACGTTTGTTGAAAGGGAGGTTACTCTCAATCCACTCTGTGTGTTCCATGTGTTACCTGACGATGGCTAAAATTTAGCTGAAAAGCTTTTTTGTTTATTAAAATAAAGGGGTAATTTAGAGGTTAAAAAACAAAACAAATAAAGTGGTAATTTAAAGGTATAGAAGTCTTGCTTAGTCAAATAATATTATGGAGGATTACCACAGAAGGTCGCCGGCCACTTTGGCAAATTTGATGAATAATTCAGTAATAAAAAACGCTGCAAATTTTACACAAGGGTTTATTATTCTTTGATATACGTTAATTGTGAAGAAATTTAATTCTGTCAATGAAAAAATTTAAAAAAAAATTTTTTTTGGGTTTTAATCTAAAAAAAATTTTTTTTTATTAATTTTTTTTTTCAAAAATGTTTCTTTTTCAAAAATCCTTTATTATTTATTCGAAAAATATTTAACATCCTGGGATCCTTCAAAAATCCCATTTTTAGCCCCATGAAAGCCCTAAAGATCGTCCCAGTGAAATCGGATCGTTCCGGGACCCCAAAAAATGGATTCTACGTCCAAAAATACTTCGAAAACGACACCTAACTCGATCCCATAGCTCAAAGCCTTCAAAACACCCCTCCCGTAGCCCCATTATAGCCCCATAGCGCCCCACGGGTTTGGGCGATCGGACTGAAAACCTTGCGGGCACAACTAGATGGTAAACCAAGTATTTTGTCAAAATTTCAGATTTTTAAAAAAATTCCTACTGCCCAAAACGGCCTGGACGGCGGACGGCGGACGGACATTTCGGATTTTGAATGTAGACCTCTTGAAACGGATAATGTCAAATTTTGAGGCCGATCGGAGTCGTCGACCCGCGTCGCGAAAACATAGGTGTATTATTCCAAGAATAATAAACCAAAATAAATTGATACAATGGGCTTCTTGAAAAGGTCAGAATTCAGCATTTCTGACAACATATTCGGATTCAGCACCCTTTAAAACCCATAAACCCCAATTTTTAGTTCGAAACTCCGTATAGGTACGTGCTGAGCTGTTTTCGAAATGTTAGAGATTTTGAAATGAACGCCGGGCAAATTTGACGTCACACCTCGCCAGGCTGGGCGTCGAGTAGTTGGGCACTGAGCCGCCAGAGCGCTAAATAATAAATCTGAACAGAATCGGAATAAAAACACTCGGCCCAGGTCGATTTTTGAATAACCTTCTTTGATAATAACCTCAATGCTCAATTTTCAAATGACCTTCTATAATGATTAACCCGATTTTGGATTTTTGGGGTCGACTTTTCGCGTAGTAATGTTGGCTGACTTGGGTAGATGAGAGAGAGAGAGGGATCTCCCGGCCAATCAAAAGACGACGAAGCAGCCCACGTCATGTACCCTCTCCAGACATCGGAATTCAAATATCATATTTTTCCTAAGGCCCTATAAATAATGAAACAGGTTTTCTGCAATATGAACCCGTTTTCGTAACTTTTGAAGCACGACCTTTGCAGGAAAATCATTTTAAAAAATCATTAAAGGAGCTCATTTTCTTATAAAAGTTTTTAAATTTTATAAACTTGAAAGTCCTGCTCTCACAATGATTGAAAAATTTAAAATTTTTGTCAAAATGGTTGGTATATTGACGCCTCTGTAATTTGTTCCGAATAGTCCGATTGATTAATAATTTCCTATTAATTATTTAATTATTTGATCGTTGGGTTTCTTCTATCGATAAGTAGGTTACAATCATGTTTCCGTCACTATTCGCAGTCTAAAATCGTTACGGTACCCCTCGTTGCTTTTTTTCGAGATGGTTTCAGCGAGCTACTTGCCGCGTTTTCGGGTAAAAAAGGACTGGACCCCCCCTTCCCCCTCCTCTCTACGCCCCTGTAGTTCGCTCCTTCAACCAGGCAACACAACTCGTTACTCCGGCGTTGCTCGCTTCCCAACGACGGACCTTGTTATAACGGAGCCTCCGTCTGTGTCGGTCGGTGGGAAGGAGGGGGGGTCCTCAAGGAAGGAAACATCGGGATAGCGCGGCCATTTGTGATACCGATGCTCATTATTGGAAAGTCGTCGTTCTCCTCCCCCTCCACGCTCCGGAGTGGGGGGTTGTAAGCTGTCCCCCCCCCCCCACCGGTCCGTTCGCTCGAAGTGTTCCGCGAGACTTTCCCCTCCGCTTCACGCTCGTTGCATTCGCCGCGAATCTTTTGTTTTCCTTCAACCAATCATAACATACAATGTGTTACGTCATCGTGTATATTTAACACACCTTATGATCTCTTATTTATCGGACCGTTATATCAACTCTATGGCAATCGCTGATTTTTGTCTTCTAATAAAAGGTTATTAGGTACCTATTAGTAATTTCAGCAATAATTGCTGACAAGGGAAACGACAGTCACAAAAAAAAAAAAAAAAGTAAAATAAAGTGACTTTCCCATGTCAGCTCCTTCGGGGAATCGTTTTAATTTTTTTTTTTTTTTTTTTGATTAACCTACATTTGAAGCATTTTGGGACCAAAGGGCCTAAACGTCGTAATTATTAAACCTAAAGCTTCAAAATAAAATATGTTAAATTAATTCAATTCAATAACTTGATAATTGAAAACAACTATTGTTGTAAATTATTAAGTTATTTAAATTAATTTTATTGCCTTATTATTATTTGCCAGTATTATTTGAAATTTTACTGCTTATTACTACTGAATTCCGATGTTTTCATTCCGTTAACGTTCTTGGCCATGTTTTTTTCGGCCGATGAGGGTAAAGACCCAAAATATCATCAAAATCGGTTGATATTTTTAGTGAGTGTGAAAAATGAGGAGTAATTTTCTCCCGTTATCTTCATTCGCGTTGAGCCGATTTTGATGAAACTAGTCTCACGCTCGGCGTGAAACGTAACGAGGGGCGTCAGTTGACCTTATTGGCAGGCCTCTGTTTATTATTTTGCGCCAACTGCATATTTCCGCCTGTTAGTTTCAGACCTTTAAACCCCTGTAAATGGATTCCACGTCAAAAATGACTCCGAACATGACACATCGCGTGAATATCTCCTTCAAAAATCCCGCAGAACACAATTGGGGGGAATTAGAATTTTAATAAAATACCTAAAAAGTTGTGTAATCGATTAATTTTATAAACCTCAGGCCAAATTAGTGCTGAATAATATTTTAATTGAAATTTGACGGTATTTATTAGCTCTATTTGGCTTCTGATTGTCAGTCAGCTGGAAACCCGTTTACAACGTTCGATCGGTTGCGGTCATTAACTCCGGTCGAGGGTAAATGAAAACTGCGGCGAATACCAGTTGGGGCGGGCGATGGTAATTTCGCGCGGATGAAGAGCCGCCTGGCGGTCAGCAGACAATCATAAACGAAGGTAATAAACGAGGAGGGGGAAGAATGTCGCTGGGGCGAGCGGGGGGATAAGGCGGTCGGTTGGGGGGGGGGGGGGGGGTTGAAGGTCGATAACTGCCAGCTGTCCTGGACCCCGGACTGCGGTGGAGGACAAACCCCCATCGGAGCGTCGCCCCTCATCTGGTCTTATTCCGACCCCCCCACACCCACCCCCTGAAAACCCCTCAGTGGTCGGCGAACCCCCCCCCCCCCCCCCCCCCCACGTCCTTTGGTGTGTAACCTTCTACAACTTTATCGCACCAAAATACTGGGAATACTCCTATTTTCCTTAGTTGACTCACTACAAGTTGCGGATGAAGATCCGTAGAAATGTGGAATCTACGGAACTTAAACTCCCAGTGCCTGTACTTCTCCAGCGAATAAGAGGGGGGGACAAGAAAGGGCTCAGCGAAAAATGTGACTCCTCTGCCTCTTCCTTTACCTTGTGTACTTATATCTTACTTACATTTTATTATATATATATTGCTGAAAAAGTAAGAACCAGTTTCGAGCTGGCGCTCATCTTCAGTACGGCAAAACAAAACATGCATTACCAACAAACCAGTCTGAGGTATATACAACCTGTTTAAAAGTAATAGAACCAGTCTGAAGGGGTCTAATGTCGTTTGGGGAGCTATAGAACCTGTTTTAAAGATATAAACCCCGTTTAAGGAACTATAGAACCGGTTCAAGAGTTTTAAAACCGGTTTGAGGAGCTATAGAACCTGTTTTAAAGGTATAAAACCAGGTTACAGAACTATAAAACCTGTTTAAGAGTTATTAAACCAGTTTAGGAGCTGCAGAACCTGTTGGAGAGTTTTAAAACCCGGTTTAGAAGTATAAACCCAGTTTAAGGAACTACAGAACCTGTTCAAGAGTTTTAAAACCAGTTTTAGGAGTTATAGAACCTGGTTTAAAGGTATAAACCCCGATTAAGGAACTATAAAACCTGTTTAAGAGTGATAAAACTAGGTTTAATGGTATAATAGCAGCTTAAGGAACTATATAACCTGTTTATGAGTTATAAAACTAGTTTGAGGTGCTGCAGAACCTGTTGGAGAGTTATTATAACTCATTGATAAAGAATAATAAACCAAAATGGTAGCGAAATTGCCGGAAGAACTTTTAGCGGCCAAAAAACCTCTGTTTTTCAGACTTTTTCCGGTTTTTCACATATAACTCGAACACTAAGCATCGTAGATAAAACCTTACCCATTACAAAGTTGAAGAATATAAAATTCTGCGTCGAATGACCTCCTTAGACATCAGAATCCGTTCATCCGTCTAGCCACAATGACGCTTTAAAAGTAAGCAATTTTTTCCATCTCGAAACGGTTAATGTCAAATTTTGAAACCGATACGAATTTTTCGACCACCGTCGCCATTACATAGGTAATGTAGGTTGTGGTGCAAAGAGCGCGAGTTTATTTAGAATGGGGCTAACGCTGAGAATGATTTTTTTTTTCTCGGTCGAAGTTGATAGGGCGGTCGGATCAACCGATAAAACAACCTGTTTTGCTTCGCTCGGGCGATTATTTTATTAGCCAGAGGGGTCTTGCTTTGCTCGGCCACAGACATAGGTAGTTCTATTATTATTGATGGTGGAGTTTTCAAATTTGATTTCACTAGCACTTTGACAGGGGGTCCTTACTTCCCCCCCCCCCCCCCCCCAAAAGGATTCTACGTCCAAAAATACTTCGAAAACGACACTTAGCTCTACCCCCCCCTTTTTGGCCACCGTTTATTATAACTCTCCAACAGGTTCTGCAGCACCTCAAACTGGTTTTATAACTCAAAACTGGGTTTATACCTCTAAAACAGGTTTTATAATAAAATCTGTTTTAGAGGTATAAACCCAGTTTTAAACCCCGTTTGAGGAGCTACAGAACCTGGTTTAAAGTTATAAAACCCGTTTAAGGAAATATTAAACCAGTTTGAGGAGCTACAAAATATGTTGGAGAGTAATAGACCTATTAAGAGTCACAGAACAAGTTTGAGGAGCTATAGAACCGGTTGAAGATTTATAGAACCAGTTTAAGGAGCTGTAAAACCCGTTGAAGCGTTATAGAATCAGTTTAAGGAGATATACGACCTCCTAAAGAGTTATAGATCCAGTTTGAAGGGTCTAAACTAGTTGGGGGACCTGTTTAAGAGTTACAGTACCAGTTTGACGACTGAAGATTTAGAGTAAAATTTAATGTACTTGGAGACTGAAGATGAGCGATAGCTCAAAATCCGACAAAACAAAACATGAATTACCATCTAAATTCGTTCTCGTATTGATATTAGGAGTACTATTATTTTTCGATTATAAATTTAATACACTTATTGAAACAATTTACTACTTATGGGCTTATATTTGAATACTAGAACTAAGGGCGAAATTTAAAATAACAATGTGAACAGGAGACGATGTTGAAGCTAAATGAGGTGTTCGAGAACAACCAGGAATAACTCGCTCAGGCATTCTGCCTCCTTGTTTGAATTGAAACGATGACATTCCTTCGGAACTGAGAGAAAACGGGTTTTAGATGGTTGACAACCGGTTTGTTCAAGCCTCAAATGGCACGAAGCGGTTGACAACCAGTTTCTGGTTGGGAACCTTCGGTAGGACGTGGTATCAATTGATTCACACGCCAACTCTTGTAATTGGAAATCTCTGGTTGACTTGCGAAATTGAGCATTCCCAGCGTTATCTCGGATTCCATCCTCGTGTCCATGTTACGCCGACGTCTATAATTTTTTAACATCTGCGTTTTTTTTGTTTGTTTTTTTTTTTTTTTCAATTTTTTGTTGTAGTTCTGAAGATTTGTATGGTATTTTGAGCTGCTGAACACGAATCTGTTTGCTACTAAAGATTTTACTTGGGAAAACTTTTTTTCACGCAAAAAATACACCCAAATTTTGGGAGCTGTCACAGCAAACTATGTATGCTACGTAAAAAAAAAAAAAAAAAAAAAAAAAATCTACAAAATGTAAGAGATTTGTTGTACAATTTACGTCAGAGCGTCAAAAAAAGAACGAAAAACAACACCAAAATTTGGTGTGCTTAATTACCAATAATTTAAAATATTCAAGTACCTGCCTCACACGCTTGTGTGTATTTTAGATTCTCGACGTTTTCTAACTAGGTTCTTAGATTTTGTAAAATGTTACCTGAGATATTTTCTTTAATGTCATTTTTTTCAAAATTTTCTTTGAATGTAGCAAACAAACCATGTTGAATGTCATGTTTGGAAAGCAGTCCGCTACACAACTGAAATATCCTACAAGACCATATTTTAATGAAAGACGTTGAAAAAAAAAAAAAAAACGCGTGATTAGGTGGTTTTTCGTATTTTTGGTTTTTTTCGGACGCTCTGAGGGCTAAAGGGGTTGATATTATTATAGTTTAGGAGTTATTCGCAAAAAATTGTGACCACTCCCAAAATTTCGATTTTTTTTTTTTTTTTTTTTTTTTTTGCAGTAAAAAAGTTTTTCCGGACAAAATACCGTACAAATGGAAATTTCCAGAATTACAACAAAACCTTTTCTATTTTTTCCTAATTTGACCGGTCTATGCGTCATTATCACGTTCATCGCTTCTAGTCCAGTAAAATGAGGAAAAGTGATCGAAATCGGTTCTGGAAAAGGTTTCATTGTTTTGATAGCTTCATTAGGTGTTGAATAGAAGCAATCTGAGTTTGCATCGTCGCAGGAGGTGAGCTTAACTTTTGGCGGCCAAAAAACCGCGACATTTTCGGACTTTTTTCAGTTGTTCGCTTATAACTTAAAAACTAAGCGTCATACAGAGAATGTTACTCGTACCTTTTTTTAAATTGCATTCAATTCTGCGTCCAATGAAACCAAGAACGGCAAAATCGGTCCAGCCGTTTCGCCGCAGTCGATTTTCAAAGTTGGGCGTTTTTTTCCGATCTTGGCGAAAAAACCTATCGTCGACTTTCAGTCGTCTGTATCACCCGTACTGCTGCTCCAACTAAATAAATCTATTAGTTTTTGAGTTATAAGCGAATTACTGAAAAAAGTCCGAAATTTTCGCGGTTTTTTTGGCCGCAAAAAGTTAAGCTCACCTCCTGCGATGGTGCAAACTCGGATTACTTTTATTCTACACCTAATGAAGCTATCAAAACAATAAAACCTTTTCCAGAACCGATTTCGATCACACTCCCCTTTTGGTTTATTATTCTTGGAATAATACACCTATGTTTTCGCGACAGAGGTCGACGACTCCGATCGGGCTCAAAATTTGACATTATCCGTTTCAAGTGGTCTACATTCTAAATCCGAAATGTCCGTCCGCCGTACGCCGTCCGCCGTCCGCCGTCCAGGCCGTTTTGGGCAGTAGGAAATTTTTAAAAAATCTGAAATTTCGACAAAATACTTGGTTTACCATCTAGTTGTGCCCGCAAGGTTTTCAGTCCGATCGCCCAAACCCGTGGGGCGCTATGGGGCTATAATGGGGCTACGGGAAGGGTTTTTTGAAGGCTTTTAGCTATGGGATCGAGTTAGGTGTCGTTTTCGAAGTATTTTTGGACGTAGAATCCATTTTTTGGGGTCCCGGAACGATCCGATTTCACTGGGGCGATGTTTAGGGCATTCGTGGGGCTAAAAATGGGATTTTTGAAGGATCCCAGGATGTTAAATATTTTTCGAGTAAAAAATACGTAATTTTGGAAAAAAAACACATTTTTGAACAAAAAAATCCAAAAAAAATTTTTTTAAAAACAAAAATCCAAAAAAAAATTTTTTTTTTAAATTTTTTCATTGATAGAATTAAATTTCTGTACAAGTAACGTATATCAAAGAATAATAAACCCTTGTGTAAAATTTGCAGCGTTTTTGGTTTAATTTTACTGGACTATTTATTCGTCAACTTGTCGACTTTGTGTATTGTATAGTGACGACGTTGGGTGGGGGGGGGGGGGGGGGGGGGGGGTTTGAAGGAGGCACGTGCGAAAAGGAAGTAAGGAGATTGTCCAAGGCTGAAAGGAAGAGTCGACGAGTATGTTTGCCCCGTGTGGGGGGGGGGGGGATTCCTCCGTGTCCGAAGGAGAACGCGGGAGACGGCAACAAGATGGCGCCCACCTCTCTCTTCGTCGGTGAAATTTCACCGAAGGCCGGAAGGGATAACGCTATGTATTTCAAATGCCGTTTGGCTGAGCCCCCCCCCCCCCCCCCCCCACACCCCTCTTCACCCCCACCCCACACCTGTCGCAGGTACTTGAGTGGTCGCTACTTGATAGTGCAGGCTGAACTGGCGCTCCTTTTGACGTTGACTGGTCTACTTACATTGTTGAAAGTGGCGTTGACATTCAAGGCCGATTTATTTCTACTTGTCAGAAAAATTTCAAATATGGCACGCAAGTCTCCTATCGGTTCACATAAAGTCTACGCCAAATTTCATCAAAATCGGTTCAGCCGTTTAGAAGTTATGTACGGCGTGTGCCATATTCGGTACTTCCGTGACATATTTTTTTTTTTTTTTTTTTGCTGGGAAGAATTTCTGTAATATTGCTTTAAAAATCGTCTCATTACCACAAACTGGGTTCTCAAAAATTAAATTAAAAATTAATTAACTTTCGTGAGCTTTATCTACTTCCTCAGGCCTTGAATGAGTAAAGAAACATAATGAATTCATGAACTGCTGTAGGTATAAAACTATGTATTGTTATTGCACGAAGAAACTTGAAAATTGAACAATGTCATAATAATATAGTATATTATTGTCTTCCCATTCATTCTCAACCTTCTTCAACGCCTTGAAGGTGTTACAATATCTCCTACATGGAAAGGGAAAATTCAGAATCAGTGTGTGGACTCGGGGCAACTTGTGTTACGCTCATAACAGTCTAATTCTTCACATAAATCAAACATATTTTCACATACAGGCATTCGGGGTACCTGTCGGGTTGAGTGAGATTGAGCAATTGAGGAACTCCACTCCAATTGCCGAGCTTTCGAGCAATATATACTCCTCTTCAGGACTGGCCCTCGTTTCCTCTTCTAAGTCCTGATGAAGAGTATATATTGCTCGAAAGCTCGGCGAATGGAGTGGAGTTCTTTCTGTTCTGTCCCTACACCCATTCAACCCTACATGAACTTAATTGGGGTCAATTTCCACCCTTCTCAGACATCAAGAAAATCATTAAAATTACAAAACAATAATAATTCTTTTCGCTTTTATTCTCAAATTAACCGAACCGAGTATTTCATCGATTTTTCAGATTTAAAAAAAAAAAAAAAAATCACGTTCGATGTAAAAAGTTCCTTATTGACGACGATACTGTATGTAAAATAGGGAATAATTTAGGTTTGAATAGGGATATGCGTAATGCCTGTTGTACATTGTTGCTCAGACCCCTGAGGATGGAAGCTTTTATGTATCTGAAACGTCGGGAATAGCAGTAAAGGAGTGAAGAGGAAAATCGGCCTATTTGAACAATCCCTTTTTGGGATCCCTCAGAAACGGTAATAAATTCATGAATGTTTTGAGGCGATATATCGATTATCTATAGTTTCATTCCCTCAGATCAGACCTCGCTAGCAAACTAACAATTTAAGCCGGCTGGTTCAGTCAACGCTAATCTTGTTTGCAAGTCAGTGAAAGGATTACGGACTGATTTTAGCGGCTGATCCACGCACGGTATAGATTGGAATAGGTCGACAGACAAGAGTATGACTGATAAAATCCGCTCGATTTAAAAAAAAAAATCCGCTCAGTTTTAAAAATCTATTATTAAATCTATTTAATTAATAGATTAAAAAAATAAAATCTACTTAAAAATCCGCTTGATTTTTAAACAAATTTCCACTCGATTTTTTAAATATATTTAAAAACCTATTATTAAATCTATTTAATTAATAGATTTGAAAACTAAAAATAAAAATTTACTTGAAAAACCGCTCGATTAAAAAAAATTCCTTTCGGTTTTTAAAATCTCCTATTTAAAAATCTCGTGTTAAATCTATTTAATTAATAGATTTAAAAAAAATGAAAATCTACTTAAAAATCCGCTCGATTTTTAAAAAACTTCTACTCGGTTTTTAAAATCTATTTACAATCTATTATTAAATCTATTTAATTAATAGATTAAAAAAAAAGAAAAATCTACTTGAAAATCCGCTTGACTTGAAAAAACTCCTCTCGGTTTTTAAAATCTATTATTAAATCTATTTAATTAATAGATTAAAAAAAATTAAAAATCCGCTTTTAAAATCTATTTAGAAATCTATTATTAAATCTATTTAATTAATAGATTTAAAAGAAAATGAAAAATCCGCTTGATTAAAAAAAAAATTCTTCTCGGTTTTTTAAAAATTTATCTATTTAATTAATAGATTTAAATTTAAAAAAATAATAATAGATTTAAAAACTAAAACTAAAAATCTACTTAAAAAGCCGCTTGATTTTTTTTAAAACTCCGCTCGGTTAGGTATATCAGATTCTATTTAAAAATTTATTTATTAATAGATTTTTTTTAAATTTAAAAATCTACATTTAAATCCGCTTGATTTTAAAAACATTTCCGCTCAGTTTTAAAAATCTGCTTGATTTTAGCGATAATACGCCGCTGAAGCTCCCTCGCCGGCAGACAGTGCCGCTCGATGCCCAATAAACGCGGAAAGGTTATCATCCTGGGAAATAATATAACCGATAAGGGCATCACTAGCCCACAGGTTCGACGGAAAGTCGAGTGAACGACCGCTGGGTTACTTATCTCTCCCCCTCGACGTTTGGTTCAAGACTCCGGTTCCCAGACGGAAAGGCCTTGGCACCAATTCGGCCAGTAAGTTTTCGCAACGGCAGCGGGAACTTTATACGGACCGTCGGACACCACACGGGACCTCCGTAAGGTCTGTGCGTGTCGTCACGGGTTGCTGAGAAGTCCGCGCTCGGGGCCCCCAACGTGGCAAAAGACGGGCGCTTGAGCGCTTTTATAATCAGGGCCTCATCGCCAGCTCCGGAGGCGAGCTCTTCGTTAAAAAGGAGCTAATTGGTTTGTTCCAGGTCTGACGGCGTCTGTCGACAGATCTCAACCGCTCATTCGAGCTTTCGGTTCCCGTCCAACTGCTGTCAACCTACAGATCGACCTGGAACAGCAGTTTGAAATACTCGGTTTACCATCTAGTTCCATCCATTTTTTGGGGTCCCACAACGATCAGAATTTACTGTTGCGATCTATAAGGCTTTCACGTGGCTACAAATGGGATTTTTTAAGGATCCCAGGAAGTCAAAGTGCTCTTCAGGTGTCATGAATCATCCCGGACCATCAGTTTGGGTTCAGAAAAGATCATTCCACGACTCAGCAACTACACAGGGTTGTTGACTACATCCTGCATGGCTTTCTGGATGTACAGTCGGCGTTTGATCGAGTTCGGCACGATGGACTCCTCCTAAAACTCCGAGCATTTTCCCCGAATTCCCTGTTCCTCTAAGTCATTCTTGAGTGGAAGAACATTAAATGTAGACTAACTTGGAAGTACCACATCAAGAACTTCTAGAGACGCTATGAAAAAGAGGATCTTCCTGTGCTGGCCAATGCTGAATTGGAAATCCAAGCTGTGCGTGGAGATCAAGAAGCTCCTTTACACGGCTCTTATAAGACCTATATGGTGCGAGATCTGGGGCACAGCCTGCAATGTTTCCACACAACAGATTCAGCGACAACAAAACAAGACCTCCAACTATCCACAATTCAAGAGACCACCACTGCACAATACACAAAACTGGTGGAGAAGGCTGAAGGGAACATGATGGCAATCACAGATCCACCAGGTTTTGCGACAAGACTCAAAAGAAGACATCTCAGACATAATCGTATCACTCACACTCCTCGGAACAACCGAGACATCCCATCCCAACCAAACTAGAACAGTTGTGTACAAGAGGAAACTGCTTTTCAGACCTGAAGGCCTATCAACAGGTCCCCCGAAGGGGACTCCACCACATGGGGTCTGAACCTTCCACGGGCTCCACTCCCTAGCGACCCCACGACCCCCTCGAGACCAACCCGAAAGCCGGGTGGGGGGGGGGGAGGACCCAGGGATGACCCCCAGGCCCAAGACCGCGGGCTCCCCCCCCCCCCCCCCCCCGCCCGATGTACCGGAGAGAAGGAGTTGCTCCAAGCCGGGTGTTAATTGCGTTATTGGGAGCAACTCCTCCACATTAAGGACACTCTGGTCGGTGGCCCGAGAGCCCGAAGGCTCTCTACCGCTTTACATGCGCCTAACATCCCAGCGTTACCCGGGATATCAGCCTGAACATTACAGGGGTGGACATGAGGGTCGAAGAGCCGAGTCCGCCAGTGAGCCGTAGCACACTGGCATCAACCTACGGCCCCCGGGAACGGTCCCCAGACCAAACTAGAACAGCTAGAAGAGACAAATAAAAAAGCTTTTGACTTTTGACTCTTTAAAAACGGCCATAATAGGCTGATTCGATCACGAAATGACCATCGCCGCCACCTCGACCAAGACAACCAACCAAGACATCCCATCCCAACCAAACTAACAGTACAGCCCATCTGAAGAGCTCATTTGTAAAATTTGCAGCGTTTTTTGTATGAAGTAGTTGAAATTTATAACTACTTTTTTGTCAACTAGGTGACAGTTAACTACAAAAGAAGTCAACTACTTTCGGCATCATTTGCTGGGGAGCCAGGCCAATGCAGGTGGTTTCAGTGGAGCTGTTTGTGTAGTTGCTCCACCGATGTTCCACAAGTTGCTCCAATGATGCTGAAACGTTGCTCCACAAATGCACCGCCGCACAGTGCGTTGTTTGAGCAATTTAGGGGAAGGGAAATCGTAGCATCTAAGCGATGAGTCATATCGGGCTGAAAATTGGTAGATTTATGTTTTGGGGGGCGTAGAATCCAAAAATAATGTTAAAAATTAGATCAGAGGATGATTTAGTACATTTCTTTTCACGTGCATTTCCAACTCTACAATTTATATTCTTTAGTGTTGACTCTGATCGGTCATCTTTCATTCAAAATTCTGCGAGGCTGAATGGGTTTTGATAGAATCGGGCTCCGTATTACAGGATTTTTAGTGTTCAGCAGGAAAAAAATTATTGCCTTTTTTCACATTACCTAATATAAGGATGTGGGATTTTAACTAAATAAATCATTATATGTATAATATTTTCCATTATCTTGACTTTAAATGATTAATCTTTTTATATCACACTATAATCACATAAATATGAACAAATATGTTAGGAACAAGAAATAAACAGGAACAATAATAAGAACACAAAAAAAGGTAACAGAAATGAGAACCTACGAAAAAAGTGAAAAAAAACGAGATGTAAATAAAAAGTTATCACAAGCCTGCAAAGTAAAAAAAAAAAATCCTGTTTGATCACAATTTTAAAATTTTGGTATATTCGGAATCGGATGAGATAGTATCTGGATGATTATCATCCAAATCACTGTAACAATCAGATTCTGAGTCACTGCTGTGTTCATTGGATGGTAATGTTTCAGCTAGTAATGCTACGACTTCAGGTCTTTCTTTTACGTGCTTGCCTGACACTTGATGAAATTAACAGTCTGTGTTGCAATCCACTCGAGAGGTTTTTCTCGAAAAGTATTCTGTACATTTTCGCATGACGTGCGGGCCTCTTGTGCCTCCTCGGACATTTGTCCGATTGGAATTATATATTTACCGCCACAACTATAAAAAGCGCAAAAATAACAATAAAAACATTTTCACTACAGCAATTCTCGAAAAAAAAAAAAAAAATTTAAGCCATAATGGGCTTCTTGAAAAGGTCAGAATTCAGCATTTCTGACAACATATTCGGATTCAGCACCCTTTAAAACCCATAAATCCCAATTTTTAGTTCGAAAATCCGTATAGGTACGCGCTGAGCCGTTTTCGAAATGTTAGAGATTTTGAAATGAACGCCGGGCAAATTTGACGTCACACCTCGCCAGGCTGGGCGTCGAGTAGTTGGGCACTGAGCCGCCAGAGCGCTAAATAACAAATCTGAACAGAATCGGAATAAAAACACTCAGCCCGGGTCGATTTTTGAATAACATTCTTTGATAATAACCTCGATGCTCAATTTTCGAATGACCTTCTATAATGATTAACCCGATTTTCGATTTTTGGGGTCGACTTTTCGCGTAGCAAAGTTGGCTGACTTGCGTAGATGAGAGAGAGAGGGATCTCCCGGCCAATCAAAAGACGACGAAGCAGCCCACGTCATGTACCCTCTCCAGACCTCGGAATTCAAATATCATATTTTTCCTAAGGCCCTGTAAATAATTGAAACGGGTTTTCTGCAATATGGACCCGTTTTCGTAACTTTTGAAGCACGACCTTTGCAGGAAAAACATTTTAAAAAATCATTAAAGGAGCTCATTTGATCGATTTTTTCAAAAAACGTGCAAGATCCATTGGTTGCCTCTTCATCAGTACGTATTGGAGAGACGTTCCCAAAAAACAACCAGACAGGTGATCTGGGGTGATTTTTTTAAAAGCTTATTTTAAGAAAACACAACATGCCCACCTATAGATGAGCGTATGGAAAGCGTTTAAAATTTTGTAAAAATGTGTTTCGCGTACCTTATAAGGTGTAGAATACAGAGAACCGCGCAATTATCTTGTTTGGTTGCATCTGAGACGTACTCGTTCATCAGAAGAAGTTAGAAAATCGGACTATCATCAATCGCCAAGTTTGAGCAGGTGCTCCGATCTTCTCGGTCGTCCTTGAAGGTTTTGTAATCCATTTTCTCTTACGCTCGGTACCCATGTACACATACGTGGGGTTCTAAATTTGTTATTACAACTTTCATTTTTCGATTTTCCTTCCCCTAAATTGCTCAAACAACGCACTGTGCGCCGGCTCTATTTCTTAATTTTATTGAAAGTAGTTAAAAAATAATCACTTCTACATGGAGTTAACTAAGGGATAACTACTGGTACTACTCGCCCTCAAACACTTCAACACCGATACGATTATCGGTACGGTTTACTTTCCTTTTGTAGAGTTGTGCTCGCCGCGCAACCCAATTTGGAGGTTTCAATGATGTTCGAAACTCAATGCAAACTAAAACCGCACACAGAAATTCTAGTTTGGCAAATGTTTCTCCGCTCAGCGGTGAGTTATGGGCCTCACACTCCTAACTTTGCCCCCCCCCCCCCCCCCTTCACGAAAAGTTTCGGGCCAAAACACCCCCCCGTGTTCCGTCCTATTGAGTTTTGAAAAATCCCTTTCGTTATCTTCCACTATCTTTCATATTGCCCTCACCCCCCCCCCCCCCCCCCCCCGCCGCGGGTCTCACCCCTCTTTTTCGGCAGTTTTCTTTCCCCTCCCAATTTTTCCTCCCTCCCTCCCCTCGAAGAAAAGTTCAGATAGTGACGTCACCCTGGGGGTGGGGGACTTGGCCGAGGGGGGAGAAGGAAAGTTTGACGTCGAAGTTGTGAGGAAAGTTTCGGAGTTGTTGGTCGAAAAGGGGGGAGAAGAGAAGAGAAAAGCCGAACTAAGTTTTGAAACTCTCCTCCGCTGTCTACGAGCGGTTTAATCACAAAATTGTTAACTTCTCCCCCCCCCCCTTCCATGCCCCCCTCTCTCGACACCGAGTTTGCACAGTATTACTTGACAGCGTTACTTCGGTGGAGGGGGTTTTCCCCCCCGTTTGGGGGAAATTATTGTTCGTCTCATTTATCTGGCCGTTTTGTTTAGCGGGGGGGGGGGGGGGGGATGTTTCTGAGCAATAATTGAGCAGTTCTGGCGACAAAGGGAGTTCAGCAGTTCAGAAGTTGGCGGTTTTCGAGATTGCTGAATTACTTGGAACCAAAATACGGTTTGAGTCGGACGAGTGCGAAACACCTAATCGCCGTTTTGTCAATTTCCTTATCCGCGGAATCAAATGGCGAATTTAAGGAGGGGTTCATGCGTTTTGTTGAGACCGAGCACTAAAGCTTTTTTTTTCTAATTTGTGTTATGGATCCGGAACAACAAAATATCACAAATGGTGGCCAAATATTTGCTGCGAAAACTTTTGGCGGCCGAAAACCTCGATTTTTTTCGGGCATTTTTCCAGTTTTTCACCTATAACCCGAAAACTAAGCGTCGCAGAGAAAATTGTTCAGAAACAAAGTTAAAGAGCGTAAAATTCCGCGTCGAATGACCTCCTTACACTTCGGAATCGGTTCAGCCGTTTAGCCACAATCAAACATCAAAAATAGGCAATTGTTTCCAACTTGGTACGAGACTCAACGAATAAATTCTGTAAAATAGAGCAAAATTTGTTCGTTTTCCAGAATTTACTCGCCAAATGTTGAACTCCTACGTTTGCTCTCCGATACCTACTGATATTTTATCACACAAAAATTGAAAATTCCACGAGTGGAAATTTAAAAATTCCTCTGTTGTTCTTCGACGGAGAAAGTTTTCAAATTACTGACTTCTCTAAAAAGCCCTTCAGCTGCCTGCGTTTTGAACGTGACGAGGCTTTTTGCAAGCCAAACGCGAAAATTAAGACTCTTTAATAGTCTTATTCGAGGGCAACCACGTTGTAAATCTGAAGAGACGCGCCTGAAACTTGGATAAAAACAGGTTTTATCTAAACTTTTTTTTTTTTAAATTTAGTTATTTGCTCCTAACTCGAAAACGGTGCGTCCTACAAAAACACCGTCTGAATAAAAAATGAAGCTGACAAAATTTGCTACTAAAGTGTTTATATTCATTTTTCGCCTATCTACAACGGTTTATGAGATATTCATGCTTAAAAGTAGGTGAAGTGAAAAAAAAGGCATAAAACTAAGTTATGAGCAGTTCATTTTGGATTCAACATCTTACTGCTGTTCGGGAAACAATATACGTCCATTTCAGAGTCATAACAGGTCACTATCGGTTTTGGGAGTCCAGAGAAACCGAAGTTTTCTTTTTTTTTCCTCGAGTCCGCAATTCATCTTTTGATTCCGAAGCTATTACAACAAGGAAAATTATAATAATTGAATTTTCTTACATATCATGGTCGTATCCAACGATAAATGGAATTTGTCTCCACCAGTCGCGAAACGCAACTGAATTCAAATTAAGGCCACTCATCGTCGGAAAAAATTCGACACGTTCTACTTTTTTTTATGTTGTTAGGGGCGGTACCAGTAGTGTATGACCGGCAGCATCGAAAGACTTGTGCTAAATGCGTGGTGCTCGAAAAACCGCGAAATTTTCGGACGTTTTTTCAGTTTTTGGCCGATAAGGTAAATGTACCCATAGTCGACCCCTTAAAGAAATTTTGACAGGTTTTTGTCCCACTTTTTCAAGGTTTACACAAATCCCTTCTCTATACGATGCAATAGTAAATTTTATTAAAGTTTGGGCTTAAAAGGGAGAAAAATGAGTTTTTCGAAAGTGTGTTTTTGCACCAGTAGTCGACATGGGATTTGCACCAGTAGTCGACAGGTGGTAGCCCAAAAACCGCCATATTTTTTTTAATTTTTTTTTGGTTTTCGGTCATTTTCACCCAGAAAGAAGCGTCTGGTCGAAAAATGCATTCCATGCTTTTTTAAAGAGGACAAAATTCTGCGTCGAATGAGCACCCTATCGCTCCAATTCGGTTAAGCCGTCTGGCTGAAACCGAACGTCAAAGATGTGCAATGTTTTACAAAATGGGAATTTTGAGCCACTTTTAACGCTCCAACAGTCACAAATCACCTAGTTGATACTAAAGGTAACTACTTAGTAATATTATTGAAATTATGTGGCTTGTAACGATGAGAAACCTGTCGACTACTCAGCAGCAGATTACAGGATGATTCAGTCGTCGACTCCCCCTGTTGGAAAACTTTAACGATCGATTGCGGCCAAACGGCCGAACCGATCTTGACGTTTGAGGTGGTCATTCAACGCGGAAATTTACGCTGTTTGATTTTGAATGGAGTAACATTTTCTGTAGGATGCGTAGTTTACGAGTTATAAGCGAAAGACCTGAAAATGTGCCGAAAAATTGCGGTTTTTTGGACAGGGAAACCAAGTTTCGGAAAAGTAACTCCACCCCAGTCCAAACATTGGGTAAAACCCCGCTTCTATCTGATCAAATGTTTGCGAGAATTTCTAATTACCCTGGACTATGTTGGTCGTCAAACGCTTTTCCTGCAAAATCTGCCCGATTCTCGAAATTTCGAATCGATTCCCCGCTACATCCGGGATTTTTTTTTTTTTTTTTAAAGTATCAATACTTTTTTGTTTTTAAATAGGTTGTTTTAGGAATCGATACTTTTTTTTACATCCCTACCCCGGCACTGCCGATCCGACAGGCGGCGGGAACATGGAGTATGCGCCTTCCCCCGGAACGCACGATATTCCTGTTTCAACAGGTTTGTTGTTCGAGACGACGGTTGTAAACGAGAAGAGCGGCCCACTCCGGTAATCACAGCTGTACGAGCATGTCACATCGCCATGCTCGGTAATAAACGGTGGCGCAATAAAGTTTCTCTTTTCTTCCAAGTATTAAAATATATATATATATATATATAAAGATTCGAGATAAATCTCTACCGATCGATAATTATTACCAGCGATGGGAACTCGAGGATGAGACTGACGCGCGTTTTGGTGGGTTGGGGGGGGGGGGGGTTAAGGGGGTTAAGTTGGTAAAGAGAAGAATCGTTGGGAGAAGTTTCGCCATGTAATAAATACTTCGGAAGTAAAAGGATGGGACGGGCGGGAGGGGGAGGTGGAAGGGGGAAGCGTTCTGACCCAACGACGTAAAATTCGTGGATCACACTGCCGTCCTTTTTGGGAAACAGCGACTCTTGGTTTTCAATAGAAATTTCTCGATATTGACTTAGGAACTCGTCTGTTGTGTTGTCGCAGGGCACTCAATTATAGGAAATTTCTCGCTGAATAACGTGGAGAGGACGAAATAGCAAAAAAAAACGACGTACAACAAATTTTGCTGGAAATCAAGCTCAGATTCATACCATTTTCCCAATTTCTCAGACCGTATCTTCCGACTACTTGTGTATTATTCGTATCTGGAGCAAATACGAGTTGCCACCAAGCAATGGAGCAGATGCGGATTTTTCATATAGCAAATAGGAAGCTCTTCAAGTGAGTGATAAACTCGTATCTGTATTTTAAACAGGGTTTACATGAGGCAGATAGATTCGCACTATTAAATTTACCGTACGGCTGTTATCACAAATATCTTGTAAGCGGTATTGCACCGTTTACCAGAACAATCGTATGTCTGAAATAATAGGGTGAAAACCCGTAAATCAGGAATCGTATCTGATGGTAGGAGCCTTAAAATACTAGGAAAAAAACTCGTATCTGGGCATAAATTCGTATGTTCCATTTACTTGGAAATAATGACCTTTTTACGTCCAGATACGACTTTCACCTTTAGGAAAAGGGCCTATACGTGTTTTTCATTAGTAAATCCCCAAAAAACTCGATAATCGGATGCCGTTTTTGAGGCATTTCCTGTGGAGATACGACTTTGAAACTAGGAAAATCGATAGAAATCGACCCCCTAAACTGCTAGAAACCTCTAACAGTTAGAGTCTAACTCAATTCGGCCAAAAATGCAAATACGGTATCTACTTATTCTTAGGACGGCAGTAGGTACATTTGAAATCATAAGTCAATGAAAAATCATAATTCAAAGATCGAAATTTTCGACCCCCGTCGCGAATACTTGAGAAGTTTTTTAGAAAAACATGAGTAGTTTTCCTGAAAAAAAAAAAGAAAAAAAAAAAAAAAGTTCGACAACTACGAATTTTGTTCTATAACGGGCAATCAATAACATGTAGAGATAACTCTAGCTCCTGAACTATAATTTTATAGAAAATTCAATGCTTTATCACTCTATCTTTTATACTAGTGACGTTTGTCGCAGGACGCATATTTTCGGCGTCATACGGAAAAAACTGAAAACAGTGCCGAAATGTTACCATTTTCTTCTCCTCTACGTGATGGAAACGTTCATCCAATCGTCGCATATCAGGTTTTACAGGAAATTTAATGAGCTTTCGCGTCGAAAAAACTAAATTTGAATCGGAACGATAGTTTCCGACCTACAGCCATTTATGGCGTGTTTTTTTGGGCACTTTTCGACAAACGTTGATTGCTTATTTTATAGGAAATTTAACGCTCTACAACGTTTATTACGTAACATTTTTCGATAGGGCCGGCCATTTTGAAGGTACAGCCGTTTGAAGTGCGGAAAAAGTGATTTGTCGAAAAACGTAAAAAATCCGTCCTTTTTTTTCTAATCGCTCTTTCGCCGGAACCATTGAGTCTACTATCAACTTTGACGAGTGAATTGTATAGGAAATTTAGTGATCTTTTACTTTGATTATAGTGACTTTTGCCGTACGACGCACAGTTGCGGAGTTATGTGCAAAAAAACTGAAAAATTTGCAAAACCTTTCGATTTTTTGGAGTGATGGGGGGGGGGGGGGGGTATTAGTGGACGGACGCCATCAAACCAAAAAACAATAATGTATTATTTTAACGGAAATCCGAAGACGAAATGAACCTTTAAAATCATAAATGTTCGATTTGTACAGTGCGCCAATTTTACTGATTCGTGTTTTGTGTATTTGCCAACTGTTTGAGGACTAGTTCACGATTCGATGATGACAGGTGGTTGTTGGATGGTCCACGTATTTTACGTCGATGGCCTGACCTTAGCCCTCCCCCTCCCCTTCACCGACCTTTCCTTTCTTCTCCTGTTTCTTCGGTTCCTCTTTGGCTCTCATCTCTTCGGAACCCCCCCCCCCCCCCCTTCGCTAACCCTACCACCACAATGCGCTTCAGAGACCCTGCGCCACCTGCGCTTCTCGTATCAGAGCCCCCCTCCCCCCTCCTGTGGTACTGCTTACCCTCACAAAGGCCTTCGCTGTCTCGAATGCTCGTCCCCCCACGCGTACCCGTTTAGAACCCCGTCGTGTTCCGCGGAAGCCTACAAGGAGAGGGGGACGGTCGATAGTGTGGACATCCCCCCCCCCCCCCGGTCCCACCTTGATAGACCTCCACGCCATGTGGACAGAGCTTGTTGTAGATAGACAGATGCGAACGGGGGTGACATCATCTCTGGCCTGCCTCCTTTCTCGCGTTTGATTATCAAATTATCATCATCATCATCACCTCTCCGCCCAAACTCTCTTCTGTCCATTTACGTTGTGTGATCAATTCCGCTCTCGTTGCTCCGAACTACCGTGTTGCCCTTTTTTTCTTGTTTCCGCACCTCCGCAATCTTGACCTCCGCAACTTTTCCCCAGACGTCTCAATAGTCAATTTGTAGCGACTTGGAAAAAAAGTGTATGGTTGGATTTTCCAATCTTATTCCATGTTTTTTGGGGGGTGCTGAATCCGAAACTGAAGAGATCCAGCAAATATCTGTGATGCGTTTTGAGACTTTCGCCAAAATTAAAAAGTTTTGCACTTTTTTTTTATCTATTTCTTGCTCATAACCCCAAAACTAAGCGTCGCAAAAGGCAAAAGTCACTATTGTCGTAGTGAAAGATCAGCATGGGACTACAAAGAAAGTCTTTAAATGACTACAAATGGAGACAATTTGAATTGCTAGATTTTAAAAAGAGATTTTGAAGCATACAAATATTGGAACCTCCTGGGAAAGCTCACGAGAAGCAGATGGAGTCAATTTTAGTCCGAGTTCTCGTAGATAAAACGTCAAATTTACCATTAGCCCAGGCAAATTAGACCAAAAAATACCATGCCGGCTAATAAATAGTGCTAAGCTGGAAATGATCTTGAACCACTTTGGGCATCCCAAATAAGAGTAATGAGTTTGCGACGGTTTCTGGGTACGGCACTTGTGGGAGCTGAAAATATGCGAATTTTCGGCACTTTTTTCAGTTTTTGGCTTATTACTCAGAATCGGTTCGTTCTACAGAAAACCTCACTATATACTAAATTAAAGAGCGTTAAATTCCCCGTTGAATGACCCCGTGGAACGTCAAATTCGGCCCAGCTACGTAGTCGCAATCGATGGTTAGTAATGTATTTCGTTTTCTGTCTTAGCAATATGACGAAATTGCCTCTAAATTCGAATAACTAGACGAATATGATTCGGAGTTCAACAGTCGTGTTATTCAAAAAGAGCCTCAGCGAAATTTCAGTGTTAGGACTGCTTTTGAACTTTGCGCGTATCTCTGCGTAGCAATGAGGAAATTTTAAAATTTAGGAGCTCTCATTACGCGGAATTTGATGCCCTACAACTTTCATTCTATGAAATGTTTTGATTAGAGTAGCCGTTTTCTGACCGCAGACGTTTGAACGCGTAACCCACGTTTTTTGCCAAGTTGGTAAAAATGTACGATTTTTGACCATCGATTGTGACTACGTAGCTGGGCCGAATTTGACGTTCCACGGGGTCATTCGACGGGAAATTTAACGCTCTTTAATTTAGTATATGGTGAGGTTTTCCGTAGAACGAACTGATTCTGAGTAATGAGCCAAAAACTGAAAAAAGTGCCAAAAATTCGCATGTTTTCAGCTCTCACAAGTTATGCCGTACTCAGAAACCGTCGCAAACTCTTATTTGGGATGCCCAAAGTGGTTTTAAGATCATTTCCAGCTTAGCACTATTTATTAGCCAGCAAAAGTCTAATTTGCCTGGGCTACATGGAGAAACCTTTTTTTTCTGACACTTAACGACTTGGTGTCCCATGATGCCCTTTCAAGTGGATGTTCCACAGGTGTATGCCTTGAAGCAGGCAAAAAATGAAAAATCATAATAAAAATACCCAAATAGGAGAAAACTCATTTTCAAGTTTTCAAACTCGAATTTTGAAGTGAATTATAAATTTGATTGAAAATTACGTTACACCACTGAAAAGAGGAAGTTTTTCTCTTTTCAAAACACTGGCGGTGTTATTTCTTTGGCGGCGGAATAAGCGCGGAAGCGGCCGGCGAAGTGAACCCAAACCTGCCAATTTCGCTAACTTTGACTGCCTGTGACAGTCCCGCGTCTCCCTTCCCTCCTAACGTTTTTGGGCAGTTAGGGTCACGGCTAAAGCATGTTCCACGCTTAAAAAAAAAAATCCTGCAGCCGAAAAGACAAAATTTATCTTTTTCGGCTGCAGGATTTTTTTTTTTTTCATGTTGTTGCATTGATTTTTTTTTTTTTTTTTTTTTTTTCTATGTTTCATTGAAATTCAAGAACGAAAATTGGTTGGTTAATCTGAGAAAAATACGAGAACTTGGTAAGTCGTCATTTAGCCCAATTCCGCTCTGAACGATACAGCGGAAGGAAGAATGTGCGGCAATGAGAGAGTTGACGGTAGAAAAAAGAATGGCAGGAAAAATGAAAAGAAGATGAAAAGAAAGTAAGGCGGAAGAAAGTGGGAGGACGTGGAGGGGGGAAGGGGCTCTGAGGGAAAAAGGTCGGTATCTTAGCAAGACATCCCCCCCAACGAAAAATCTCTCGTTCGCCCTTCGCTCAGTTTAGAGAGTAAAGTTAGCTTTAAAAAGTTTGTTGCAGAAAGGCGGTATTGGCCGAGGAGCGGAGGGGGGATTGCCAATTGTGTTCAGGGGGGGGGGGGGGTCGGAAACAAGGACGTTGAAAAGGTTTAGGAGCTGATTGATTCTCAACGAACGAAGTTGACCCCTCAAGGGTTATTAAGGTTCTTCTAAAAATCGGAAAAAATTTAAATTGGTCTCAAAAAATTCAGCTCGGCGAGTAGATATCGAGAAAAGTCTGAAAACGCCAAAACGTTGGCTTCAAGCGGTCCGAAAAGTGGTCAAAGTGTTCCGAAAATAGAAACAAAGCCAGTTTTAAAGAAAGTTGGGTCTGGAAGGCAGCAAAGTGGTGGACAAGGCCCTGACGCGGGACAAAGAAGCGTCAAAGAGCTCACCTTCTACAAAGGATTCCCCCCCCCCCCCCACACAAAAACTGAGTTGAAGGGGTCTAAGGCCAGGTTGGAGAAGTCGGCTGGCTTTAGCGGGGGGTGGACCCCTAGTTGGTACATACCTGGCCGGTGCTGCACGTTGTCATGAACTGGCCGCCTCCTAACAATCGTTGAGAAAACTTGTACTTCGCAAATACGAATCTCTAACCTTACGTTTTTTTTTCTGTTTTGCAGGGGAAAGAAAAAACTCTCGTATGATGAATGCGTGATATAATGGACAAGCGTAAAATGCTACCGAAAAGACCTCGACTTGATGCCCTCCGGGGGCCGATCGCCAACGGACCGATGCAGGCTCGACCTCTCGTCGCCCTCCTCGACGGCCGCGACTGCTCCATCGAAATGCCCATCCTTAAAGATGTCGCCACCGTCGCCTTCTGTGACGCTCAGTCCACGTCGGAAATACACGAAAAGGTATACCCTTCGAAGGTTTACCCACCTCGAAATCGTATTTAGGCTGTTCCGGATAGGGTTGCCAGAATCTGCCGGATACCGTCACATTCAGGTTGGAAAAAAACAGAAGACAGAATCACTTAGCGATGGGTTTCCAAGGCTTGCCAAGATGGTAAGGAGCTTTCCAGAGCTGTCCAACGCTTGCTAAGCTCGTCCCAAGCTGACTATGAGTTTTCAAGGCATGGCAATATGGTGCCAAGCTGGACAAGGCTTTACAAAACTTGCAATGTGGCCCCAACCTTCCCATAGCTGGTCCCAAGCTGGCTAGTTGGTTCCAAGGCATGCAAAGCTGGTCCTACGCTGACTTAAGAGTTTTAAAGCTTAGCCAAGATGGTCCTAACCTTTCTAGAGCTGATCCCAAGCTGGCTAGGTGGTTCCATAGCTGCCTCCAAGCCTTCCATGCCTTTCCAGGCTGTTTCCAAAAAAAGACAATCGATCGCCGAATTTTGGTTTTCCGTCTATAACGTCGAAACGGCACAATCAAGCGTTTGGACCACTATATAACAAATTAAAGCCCATTAAATTTTGCGTCGAATGAGTACCAAAACTTGATTATTCAATCAAGTGATACGGTCAAAATCGGTAGTTGAAAATTTTTCCACTTGGCGCCTAAGTGAGGTATCGTCAGTTTCCGCCGCCTGCCAGTTGAAAATAACGTATCACACCTAAAATCCCTTCGAAATTAAAGTTTTAGACCATCTAATTCTGCGTCCAAAAAGCACAGAGAATTCAATTTTTCGCGCAAAATTACCCTACCAAGGGAAAGATTGTGACCAATTAAGTTTTCGGCGTCAGCATATTTTATGTTCGGCGTTTTGAAGTTGTCGGGCCGCCATCAGGGGCTGAGGCACAGGACAGGCTTCATCCTGCTCATTGCCGAGGGGGTCTTTCCAGGTGGAAAGTTTTTCCATTTTTCAACTACCGATTTCGACCTTGTCACTTGATCGAATTATAAAGTTGGGGTACTCATTCGACGCAGAATTTAACGGGCTTTCATTTGTTTTATGGTGGTCCAAACGAGAGATAGCGCCGTTTCGACGTTTTAGGCGAACAACCAAAAGTACTCGAAAAATGTCCTGTTTTTGGGCTCCTCTGATTGTATGTGAGGTAGGACTCAGAAAGTGGTTAAAATCAATTCGGCAGGTCGTTAAATATACAAAAATACACCAATCACGGGTTTGCCTCTCCAAAGTGATCACATTTCGCCGTATCGGCTATTGGCGGCCAAAAAAAAATCGATTTTTTTCAGACATTTTTCAGTTTTTCACGTTTTACTCGAAAACTAAGCATCTTAGAGAAAACGTACGCAGTGACAACATTGAAGTGCATAAATTCTGCGTCGAATGACCTCCTTACACATCCCAATCGGTTCAGCCGTTTAGCCACAATCAAGCGTCAAAAATAGGCGCCATTCCTTGCACGAGTCTAACCCTCTGGCGACTGACCTACAGCCCCCCCCCCACCCCTTTTAAAGTTATTTTATTTGTGCTGTGAAATGCGGCAACATCTGCCGGAATGGCTTGTTCAGTTAGATCCGAAGGCACCTGGTCAGCGGACCTCAGCGATGGGTGGCCTGCGGAGCCTGCAGATGGCGGGACCGAGCGTGGTTGGCCACCTGTCCTTGGAAGAAAAAAAAAACCCCAACCCGCCCGTCACGTTCCCCGCCGATAACAAACATTACCGGATAACAACATTAACCTTTTATTTCGACTATAAAAACGTGCGAAACTCGCCCGTAACGTCCTGCTGAGCTCGGCATCTCCTTCCGAGTAAAAACGGAAATTCTCAGTCATCAAAATCCCTCACGGTTTGTTTTTTTCTTTTTTGTTATCGTTTTTTTTCTTTTCGACGCTGACGAGACGAAAACATGGCGCGATTGTTCCTCCTTTCCGAGATCTGGCGTTATCGTCCGAAAACGGTCGAATATCTGATGAGCCGGCGAAAATATTTCATTTGGGTCAGATTACCGACGCTCGGCTGATTTCGGCTGTGAGATTCGCCATGTGGCCTTACTAGGAAGTTGCAGCTCCGTTTCCCAAGAAAATTCCAAGACCTGGTGGAATATTGGAGAAATATTCCGAGATGTCCTGTAGGTGTCCTTTCGGAGGGTTTGACTCGTGCAAGAAATGATGTAGATGCTTTTTTTTATTTTAGCTGGAAGACTCTGAACAACAAAATATCAAAAATGATAAAGAAATTTTGCTGGGAGAACTAGCGTCCAAAAAACCTCGATTTTTTCGGACATTTTTCAGTTTTTCACCTATAACTCTAAAACTAAGCTTCGAAGAGAAAACTTACGCAGAGACAACATTGAAGAGCATAAAATTCTGCGTCGAATGACCTCCCTACACATTAGAATTGGCTCAGCTGTTTAGCCATAATCAAGCGTCAAAAATGGCAAATTGTGACAAAAACCTGATTTTTCGCACATTTTTGTCCATAACCCGGGAACGGTTAGCCCGATCGTAATTCTCTTTTTTCTGGCGAAAGCTGATTACATTTTATATAAGGGACGATATTGATATTTTTTGATTTTTTCCCCCCATCCCTGCCCCTCTCCATTATCGAAGCTCAAATTGAAATTTATCGTAGAATACCTGCGATGGGGAATGTAATCAGCTTTCACGAGATAATTTGGAATCGGGCCAATAGTTTCCGAGCCAATTCATTTACATCGGCCGTTACAGGGGTTGAAACACGAGTGAATCCTATTTTTCTGCCAAATTAGAAAAAAAGCGCCTATTTTTGACGATTGATTGTGGTTTAACGGCTGAACCGATTGGAATGTGTAAGGAGGTCATTCGACGGAGAATTTTATGCCCTTCAATTTTGTAATGAGTAAGTGTTTGTCTACGATGCTTCGTTTTCGAGTTAGAGGCGAAAAACTAGAAAATATCCGAAAAATCGAGGTTTTTTGGGTGCCAAAAGTTATTCCAGCCAAAATTTTGCTATCATTTTTTATATTTTGTTGTTCAGACCCATAACAGCAATTAAAAAGGGGGGGGGGGGCTCTCTTCACGCGGGGGCGCTTTTCGGGCAGGGGAGAGGGGGCTCGCTTCGCTCGCCCATTTGAATAATAGGTCAACTGATGGGGTAGGTAGGATGCAGTAGAAACGCCGACTCAACTGGACTGTCAACGACAAAGATAGGAAGGGTTGCGTTGATTTGCGCCTGTCGGAAATTTCGCTCAACGTCCTTATTGGACATGAAATTGGCCGGGGATTCCAAATCCGAGAAATAATTATGGGTTCCCATCTAAAATAAGAAAGTTGAGCGCAAATGCGCCAATTCGCGCGCATCTCAGGGATCCCCCCCCCCCCCCCCCCTCTATTAGTAGCTAAACGGGAATCCGAGTATTTTTATCACATCTTACCGTTTAGGAGGAGAAAGCTTGTGACATACCCACATTGCCACCGACCTGGTGAGAGTGGTATAGATTTATTTTTACGCAGCGTTTGATAACTATAAATACTGTAACGTTTATCATCAAATTCAAATTTGTCCCTGTAAGTCCAGTATTTCGTCTTGGAGTGTCCTGAACCAGATATGGCAGCCCTGTATTGGAACAGCGGAAACCTCCCTGTTACTTTATTATTTGTTGTAATGAAATTTTGTAGTTTCTAAAGTAGATTTATCATAATAATTAACAACAAGAATTGTACATATGTGTCTTATAGTTTTTCATGCGCATCTTATGTTTGATTATGCGGTTTGATTTCAATTGATTGCCAGTTGCCAAAGGTTATTGTTTTCAACAAGTTTGTTTTGAGGATCGATATTTCCAATTAGTCCAATTATTATGTGTTTTAAGTACATAAAATATTTAATATTATTAAATATGCTCAGTGCCTATATCACCAAATTTTCGAGATGCCACATGTTGGTTTTGAGCCCCTCAATTTGTTCTAAGTGAAGTGGTCGTAATACCTATTAGATGTTTCAATTTATTCATTGCCAACGTACTTATTATTATTATTTATTTTTATTTTTGCATTGTCATTGGTCAATGGATTAGTTGCTTGTTCTCTTTTCCCTGAGAGAGTTCGCTGTGGCTCTTGTCGAATTTGGCGACGATTTAACGTCGAAACATGAAGGCCCCTTATGTTTTAATCTTGATTTACTTAAATATAAAGGGTTTGTGATCCCACTTTTTACATACGTACCTGTTGATTGAGTCATAATTGGCTTATTGTGAGCGCTTTCGGCGTGAAAACATCAATAGTCCAGTCAATGCGTAATATGAGCTTACGTGAAATATGCTAGAAGATTTTATGTTTCTAATGGGTCTATTACGATGCCAATAAGAAGAATTCAGGGATTCTCAACAAAATTGTTGATGGGGCAACTCCGGACAGCGTAAAATCTACGATATTTTCTGACTGTTTTCGGTTTTTCCAATATTACTCGAGAACTAGTGATCCTAGCGGTATTGTCCACCTGAAAGGTTTTAAAGTTCATGAAATTATCAACAATTTGCACCCCCTACAGTTGTTTTTACACCCAACCACAAGCAAAATACAGCTCGTTGAAATTATTGATGAATATGAGGAGGGGGAAGATGTGTAATGTTTAAACAAAAAAAAAAACACTGTCCATGAATTTTCTTATTCTCCTGAAATTTCTGTATTATTTAAAAAAAGTTGTCTAGAAACAATTTCATTTAATGTTTCTATGTGGGTTCACCCAGTTAAATCTCCCTTGCAGAGGGGGGGGGGGGGGGAATATAAATACTAATTACAATTGTTCGTCTTGACCTGTCTATGACTTCAATTAACACTTTGGAGGGTTCCCAGTAAAAGATAAATTAAGAAAATGTCGATTTTTGCAATTTTTGACAAAGTTGGAAAAAATCGTCAAATTTCTACGAGCTCTACCCGGCTTGCTGTTGGGTTTAAAAACCACTGTAGGGGGTGCAAATTGTAGGTAATTTCATGAACTTTGAAACCTTTCAGGTGGGCAATATCGCTAGGATCACTAGTTCTCGAGTAATATTGGAAAAACCGAAAAGAGTCAGAAAATATCGTGATTTTTAGGCTGCCCTGAGTTGTCCCGTCTAAACTTTTGTTGGGAAACCGTGGGTTCCTCTTATTGGCAACCTAATAGACCCATTAGAAACATGAAATCTTCTACTTTCATGTAAACATGTACTCATTTTAGTGACCTATTGAGGGACCATAACGGCATCAATAATTTGTAATCTATTAGGTATATATAATAATTTGTAATATTATTATACTGTTCAGTATAAACTAGTTCTGTGAAAACCTTTTATCAAAATGACTTCTTTCTAGTTTTTTAATTTTTAATTTTTTGTATGCAGCATAAAACATAAGGCGTGTCCATAGCTGAACTGTTGGGGATGCGTCGTTCGTCCTTGATTCCTTGCCAAAGCAAAATTGAATTGTACCGAATCCAGCCTGAAACAGCTCTGCCTGGATGAAAGATTACAGTGTGGCCGATCGGCTTCAGTTCAGTCGAAGAAGGTGATGTGGAGTCACATTTCAGTTGATTGGGTTCTTTGTCCAGTGTGGAATGTCATTTCGAACGAAGTTTCCCGAATAAACTGCCTGAGCCTTGGTGTGAATTGTCTCACACAGCAACAGCCGAATGAGGTCAGCAACTCAAGCCGCGCAGATTCACCCTTTTATAGTGGCATTGGAGGTTGTGAGGCTTTCAGCAGGCCCCCCCTGGCAGCGCCACCAGCGGGCTGACGGGCTCCACCTTTTGCCACCCGTGAAGAGTTGGAGAGAGGAGGCGTTCCATGCTGAGCGGAGCATCCGCTCAGCCGCCCTTTATGGGAAGGAACTTGGATGCCCGTGGGGATAAAGTTATAGTTCTATTGGAAGCTGTCGCTCAAACAGCTGTCATCCCCAACTAGTTCCAATGTTGCTTGCTGGGTCCTTCAGGGCAGCTGCTGCTCTCGACAGGCTGAAGACATATCTACCCCAGTCCTCTACTCCGCCAGGGAAAACGGCAGCCTCCAAGATGGCTCTCTCCCTCGCAAATTCTGCTTCATGTGCAACCAGGATCGTCAGCCAGGTGGTTCAAGTTAGCCGGGAAGTCCCTGCGGCTGCTCATTTGCTATGAGGTCTTGGTCAGGACTTTGCAAGCCTGGTGGGGTTCCAACTCTGGACACCCGCGGCTCGAAAAAGGTTATCTTGGACACCCAGTTGTAAAGCCATAAAGACTGGACACCTGACAATATTACAATGCCTGATATCCAACTAGAGACTTTAGGACTGTCTGTTTAAAAATCGGGAAATTTGCCGAAAATACTAACTAATAACTAAATCGTCTGAGAAGTCGTCGTCAAATGAATGTAAAAACACCCCTCGATACGTGATGGTTTTGGCTGCCTTTGTGTAGATTTCTTCTTGGACCTCACAGAGTTCAGCACAGAAAGTACAGATGTGCGAGTGTGGGAGTTGAAGGCCTTGTTGAAGTAGGACTCATACTGAGTGCAAGGATTCGCAGTTATTGGTTGTCTTGGTGAGTTCCGCTGATTTGCATATTCAAACATGAGGTGGAAATAAGGCGTCGTCGGAGACGTGTGTGATAGTGAAGGTGTTCGATACAGAAGTCAATTTGACTTTCACTTGCAGGTGTCCAGCACCAGTCCCCAGAACAGAGCCGTACAGCCTGGGACCATCTTGGTAAACCTTGGAAACCCTTAGCCAGCTTGGCCCCAACTTTGCCAGCCTTGGACAGGTCTGGAAAGCCTGGGGCCATCTTGGTAAACCTTGGAAACCCTCATCCAGCCTGCCACCAACTTTGCAAGCCTTGGACAGGTCTGGAAGGCTTGGGGCCATCTTGGTAAACCTTGGAAACCCTTATCCAGGTTGGCACCATCTTGGCATGTCTTGGAAACCCCTTATGGGCAGGGACCACGCACGGCATCAACAACCGCTGGGCCTCCAATGGGAAAAACTCAAACTTGATTCACCCTTTGGACTAAGCAGACCTCTCCTGGCGCACCCTCAATGCTTCGTCCCAGCAAGGGGCGCCCCTCGAGAATCCTCCAGGCAGCAAATCGGCGGGCCGCCTCCACCTCAACAGGAAAAACCCCCGAAAGAGGCGAGCGGCTAAAATGTGACCCCAAATCACCTTTTTCGACTGAACGCCAATCGGTTCATCCAAACACAGCCGTTTCAGGTTGGCTTCCGGCTCTTCAGCTTTCCGCTCGGCAAAGCATGGACGCGTCTTTATGCGAAATAGCCATAAACTGTATCATTTCTTTTTGGTAAATCTTCTCTTTTCAACATCATGTCACGTTTTGAGGCTCCTGGTCAGCAGACAACTTTCCATACCCGTGGTGGTTGAGCTTCTCAAAATGACTACCAGTTGAAGGGAAAAAACTTGAGAAATCAAACCTCAAGTTTTATGACATCGCAATAGGGATCATTCTCCTTCAGATACTTCCCTGCGATCTCGTTTTATTCTTTTATCGCGCCTGAACGATGCTACTAGCCATAAAAATTGTAATGCGCCCATTGTCACGACAATTTTAAACCGCCCGAGCCCTGAGACTGTCGAACGGTTTTGATTGAGCTATCGTATTTCATTTTGGTTGTGTATGCAATTTATAATCCGCCGTTTTGTTGACAATGTTCAGGTATTGAACGAAGCCGTGGGAGCCCTTATGTGGCACACAATAGTTTTAACTAAAGAAGATTTGGAGAAATTCAAAACCCTGCGGATCATCGTCCGAATAGGAAGCGGCGTCGACAACATCGATGTCAAGGTGAGTCGTATTTATTATTTGTAGGAACATTTTCCTTAATTTGATAATGGGCTCCTTGAAAAAGTCAGAATTCATCATTTCTATCAACAGATTCGGATTCAGCGCCCTTTAAAACCCCCCCCTACACTTCCAAAGGCACTATAAATAATAGAGACGGGGTTTCTGCAATGTTGACCTATTTTCGAACTTTTGCAGGAAAAACATTTAAAAAATCATTAAAGGAGCTCATTGTTACGATCTCGGTGTCAGTGGTGCCAGTTTTCGGGTATCATAACGATACCAATTTCCTCGCCCCCCTCCCAAACACAAAAATAAGAAGACGAAGAAGAAGAGGTTTTGTAGCAGGTTTATAACCTTATAAGCAGGAAATGAAACGATGAAGATTTATATTCCGACACATACCTGAGGGGAATAAATTCGGAAAAAGTTTCTTTCCAGTTTTTCAAAAATGTCGAAATTTTTTTTAAGACATCACCTACCTAATGTTTTTAGTACCGTTTTTAACCAACTGAAAAGACACACCCGTTTTTTTTTTTTTTTTTTTTGTGGAGCAATTTGGAAAAATAGGCCTCCGATTATAAGACGTTCTAAAGTAAGTAAATTGAGGGTTTTTTCAAGAATACACTCATAAAATTCATTTCATTAATTTCTCATGCAGTTTTACCCATTCGCCCAAATTTTGCAATTGCTTTGCCATGGCTGTCCCTCTCTTATTGAAGCTCAAATCCAATTTTCACAGCGAATAGCTGCGATAGGAAATTTAATCGGCTTTCACGAGAAAAAAAGAAATTTGGAATCGGGCGAATAGTTTCCGAGCTACAGCCGAAAATGTTCTGAAAAACGTGGTTTTCCGGTTACCGAGCGGTGTCATTTTCAGTTGACTGCATTTCCGCAACCAATGGAGGTTTCCTAACATGGAATTTAATTCTCTAAAAGTTTGATTAAGTGATATTTTCCGATTGATTCTATATTATAGAGGCTTTCAAACGTGACCGAATGGTTAAACTTCAACTTTTTTCGAAATAGTGATCATTTTTTGAAAAGCTGTATCTCGGAAACTATTAAGAGTCTATTAGTTGGTCTCAAAAGTTAGCAAATTATGTCCACTTTTTAAGAAAGTTTAGACTAATTCTTTGTGTGGGATGTACCCCTACGGACATATAAGCGAAAAAGCGAAGTCCGAAAATTTTGAGGTTTTTCGACTGTCACACAGCGAGCTCAGGTTTTTCGAAGCAGCAAACTTGGGGGGTACACTACTGGGAATGATCCTGAATAATATAAAAAAACGCTGCAAATTTTACACAAGGGTTTATTATTCTTTGATATACGTTACTTGTGCAGAAATTTAATTCTGTAAATGAAAAAATTAAAAAAAATTTTTTTTTGGATTTTTATCTCAAAAAAAAATTTTTTTTTTGGATTTTTTTTATTCAAAAAAGTGTTTTTTTTTTTTGTTTTTTTTTAATTCTGTATTTTTTACTCGAAAAATATTTAAAATCCTGGGATCCTTCAAAAATCCCATTTTTAGCCCCATGAAAGCCCTGTAGATCGCCACAGTGAAATCGGATCGTTCCGGGACCCCAAAAAATTGATTCTACGTCTAAAAATACTTCGAAAACGACACCTAACTCGATCCCATAGCTAAAAGCCTTCAAAAAACCCCTCCCGTAGCCCCATTATAGCCCCAGAGCGCCCCACGGGTTTGGGCGATCGGACTGAAAACCTTGCGGGCACAACTAGATGGTAAACCAAGTATTTTGCCAAAATTTCAGATTTTTAAAAAAATTCCTACTGCCCAAAACGGCCTGGACGGCGGACGGCGTACGGCGGACGGACATTTCGGGTTTAGAATGTAGACCACTTGAAACGGATAATGTCAAATTTTGAGCCCGATCGGAGTCGTCGACCCCCGTCGCGAAAACATAGGTGTATTATTCCAAGAATAATAAACCAAAACAATTAGAACTCGCCCTTTTCTTGCGATTTTAATGTACGACTAGGGGGCCACACCCTGCTGGCTACGCCAGCCAACCCCCGACCATATTCCACTTGGCTTCCGACCCAACAACTCGTTTTCCAATATTGTGTAGTTTTAGTCCCATATGGGGTAGCAAGTTTTCAGACTTTCAGAACTTTTCTCGTACTATGCTCGCCAAACTGAATTTTTGGTTTATTATTCTTGGAATAATACACCTATGTTTTCGCGACGCGGGTCGACGACTCCGATCGGCCTCAAAATTTGACATTATCCGTTTCAAGAGGTCTACATTCTAAATCCGAAATGTCCGTCCGCCGTCCGCCGTCCAGGCCGTTTTGGGCAGTAGGAATTTTTTAAAAAATCTGAAATTTTGGCAAAATACTTGGTTTACCATCTAGTTGTGCCCGCAAGGTTTTCAGTCCGATCGCCCAAACCCGTGGGGCGCTATGGGGCTAAAATGGGGCTACAGGAGGGGTGTTTTGAAGGCTTTTAGCTATGGGATCGAGTTAGGTGTCGTTTTCGAAGTATTTTTGGACGTAGAATCCATTTTTGGGGGTCCCGGAACGATCCGATTTCACTGTGGCGTTCTATAGGGCTTTCATGGGGCTAAAAATGGGATTTTTGAAGGATCCCAAAAAGTTAAATATTTTTCGAGTAAAAATTAAAGAATTTTTGAAAAAACACATTTTTGAAAAAAAATCCCCCCAAAAAATTTTTTTTGAAATATAAAAATCCAAAAAAAAAAATTTTTTTAATTTTTTTATTGACAGAATTAAATGTCTGTACAAGTAACCTATATCACAGAATAATAAACCCTTGTGTAAAATTTGCAGCGTTTTTTTAAACCAATTTTAGATTTTTCCAGTTGGAAAAGAAACTAGCAGTTGCTAGAAGTGCCCTAGAATAAAGATGAGCATTCTCCTCGTTCTCCTCCTCCTCCTCGTGTTGGAGCTCTAATATAATAGATTTTACTGGCCTGTATATAATATATAGTATGTATATTATACTTACCAAAGCCAAAAACTCTCAGAAAGGAGTGCCCTGTGGCAGCTTCAGATAATAGTATTGAAACCAAAAGCCTAAAGGCAGTTCTACTCGCCAAACCTCTACTCGCCTCTCGTTTCATTTCTGACGTTCTCTCTCATTCTTAGAAGGTTGTTGAGGTTTGTAGTTTTATTTAATTTACTCATAATGTTTGTCGTTGCAGGCCGCTGGAGAACTAGGTATAGCTGTATGTAACGTTCCTGGCTACGGAGTGGAAGAAGTAGCTGACACGACGTTGTGTCTAATACTAAACCTATACAGGTATGTGTTGTTGTTGGAAAAGGAGAAAGTTTTGTAATTTAGCAAACGATAATCACCGGAAGCTTTAGGGAAATGAGACAAGAAACTATTTAACTGTTGCATGGGGTTGTCGGGGAAATGATTGGACTGTAAGGACTATGGTTGACATTAAATTCATAACCCGCTTAACTCATAGTCCGTAAATCGAACGTAAGAGTTCCATGAGGCTTGTTAAGATTATCAGTGCTTTGAAAAGCTGCCACTGAGACTGCAGCGCTACTTTTCCGAAGATTTGATTGGTCGTGTCGTTTGGAAATGGCGTGGAACTTGCAGACCATGAATACCTGCCTCAGATATACATACCCCGCAGCGTCTGCAATGGCTTGTTGGCAAACGGCCCAGAATCTCAGGATTCTTTAAAAGAGAACCACCAGTTTTGGGGGGTGTGGCGGTGTGGGCGTCCCTCTCGTTTGCTCGCGGTCCGCGGGAGGCGCCACTTCAAAACGACACGACGAGGGACCCCTAATTCACTTGCTAACGAAAAAGCACTTAATTACTCGGGCACCCCCGTCGCGTCGTCAATTCAGAGTTCTCATCTCAGTAATATTTAATCTATTCTTTTTATATAAAAATAATTATATTTTAAGAATATAAAATATACAAGCATTTTTGGTTGGGACTGCTGTTCATGACTCCTCTGGAGACAACTTATCTGAGGAAGCCAGGAAAGGAGACCCAATTATTTCACGCGGGGTTCTTGCAAGAATGGGCATGCCCAGGCAGTTATTACGGACCGGGAGAGGAGCCCCTCGTAAGACACAATCTGAAGTGGAAGCCTCCTTTACTGACGTGGGGAAGCTCAACATCCTATTGCTGTATCAAATGCGGGTCTAGGCCGAATTAATATCAATGTTGACACTTTCAACTTAGATATCAAAATCGACTAGACTCCCTTCCGAAATTCAACGCATTCCAACTTACCCAGACACTTATTGCCGGGTTGGAGATTGTGAAATGTTCACATCTGCTTCGATGTTACCTCTTAGGTCTGCCGATCACGACAAATTGTGTCTTGCCCTAGGTAGGAATATGCTAGTACTCCCTTCACCTTCCTCCAAAGACACCGGGGGCGAAATCCTAGTTACGATAGAGGCCTTCCCCCAAACACACAACACTCAAATTGATATAACTAAATTCAAATTGAGAACACGTAGCTACACGCCCAACACCCGCTAACACCCCCACAGGGGGTTCATGGCATCCATGAAAGTTCTGTAAGAGTTTTCCGCTTATAGGAGAATCAAAAGCTGCCAAACCCGTTGCTCGTGTTCTTGAACCTACTCAGACAGTATTTGTCTACTCTCAATTTTCTACTACATACTTGCCTCTTTATCTAATTTTTGTTTCCTTCTTCCAGGCGCACGTATTGGTTGGCAAACATGGTCAGGGAAGGGAAGAAGTTCACAGGGCCGGAGCAGGTTCGGGAGGCGGCGCAAGGGTGCGCTCGGATCAGAGGCGACACGCTCGGGATCATCGGCCTCGGCAGAATAGGCAGCGCAGTCGCCCTTCGAGCCAAAGCTTTCGGTTTCAACGTCATCTTTTACGACCCCTACCTCCCTGATGGCATCGAAAAGTCGTTAGGCCTCACGAGGGTCTACACCTTACAGGTTAGTCGTTTTGGCAGGCATTTCCTTCCCTTTATTGATATCACGCATATCAATTGGGCTCCAGGGGGTGGAAGTGGGCGTTGTCGACCTTTTCGCCGAAGAATCGGTTTTTTCAAAACGCTGTATCTCCAAGACCAATAGCTCAAAAATCAATTCTGACCACCGTGTTTTGAAGGAAATTTGGTCTACTTTAATTTTGTATAGAGTGGTCATCTTCGAAAAACGCTTAGTTTCAGGTATATAAGCGAAAAACTGAAAATAGTGACAATATTTTGAGGTTTTTGCATTTTTCGATGTGAAGTCGACCTCGGGGGAGGCAGTAACCTTCATATTCGGATTCAGCACCTAAAACGACGTATAGATCCGTTGAGAAAAAACTTTCCTATTTTGTCACGGGAAAATTTTGTTACCATTTGACTGCGTCTCGTTCGGCCGGCTGGTGGGTCGGGCGAAGTGTCTAACCTTCCAGCTCTTAGACTATACGAGGCGGCCGAGTGGTTCTGGGCGACAGCCACTTTGCGCTGCATTCTGTTGTGGCCAGGGGTTCGAATCCCGTTGACGACGATGGACATTTTGGGAATAAATGTGCAGCTGGGTTAAAGTGACTCATTGATAAATTAGCGCCCCCTCGTGTCAGGCCCAAGAGGTCAAAACTCTTGACGTAAAACTCACAACTGTACGGCCGTTTGTTTTATCCTCCGGTACTTTCTCGGGAAGGGCTGCTGAATGTGAAATCTATTTTTGGTCAACTGGCTCTACTGCTTGATGCTGCGCAGGCAGAGAGGTAGTCCAGTAGACAGGAGCGTGTGTCGCTGCGTACCGCCACAATCAAACCCACCAGGGATTGCAGTGGTACCCATTACTGACGAATTGAAATAATGATGATGAGTTGAGACGCTGTACTTAACTCATATATGAATATATACTAGTCGTAGGCAAGGAGGCCTCGGGAGACCACCGTCCTGCAGGGTATGCGGCTTAGGGCTGCAACAGTCTGGAGGTTGTTTCGGCGCCCTGGTAGTGACCTGGTTTTCACGATGAGAACTGGCAGCTCTTGAATAGGGATTGCAATCCCGAACGTTTTTCTGAATCCCGGGATTGATGATTTTTGTTTGAACGTGAAAAAATTGATTAAAAACGACGAAAAACTTGTTTATTTACAATAATTTTAAATTATATAAAATATTACTTCTCTCATGAAGGAAAAATTTCACTCATGTACCCAAAAAATGTGCTTTTAGAAATCATAATGTTGGATCTTAGAAAGCACTCAAAGTTGGATCAGCCAATTAATTTGCTTCTTAGCTTTGTCGAAAATAGTCCTGCTACCCAAAAGGCCCTCTCAGCTTCCACGGAGGTCAGTGGGATAGTCCTACGTGTTCTGGTTGTGCTTAAATTGAAGCTGAATCACTGCTCTACAATTTCATTCCTCATAACTTTCCTCGTGGGATGAATATTATAGTCGATATTCCGTACTGAAGAAGGATAAAACCACGATTTCTAACATTTGGGGGAAAATGGTCAATGTTTGAAGAGGGTTAATCTCAGGGCCCATTGGTCCTAGAAAGCTGCCGTTGCGCTCAAATGGTAGCAAATCTTGTCTACTTGAAAATAGTATACAGTGACTTTTTCGTTAGGGCGCACATTTTTGAAGTTAAAAGCCAAGAACTGAAAAAAAAAAAAAAAAAAAAAAAAAAAATCCGAAAATTTCGCGGTTTTTCGGGCATCCAGCATTTAGCACAAGGGTTTCGAAGCTGGTACCGTCCCTGAAAACATTTAAAAATAATTAGAACTTGTCTATTTTTCCGTTCTAAGCCCTCTTTTTTTGTCCGCTGACCGGCCTAACAGGAGCTATTAAATATCCACAAATTTTGTATACTAAATCCAAATGGTGGCCTCGGCTGCCTCCATTTTTGAACAGGCTCGTTTCTTTTTTAATTGTGGTCGACAAATCTTTTCGTATTTTCGGCACCGGCACCGGCTGGTTCATATTATGAAAACTATAGTTTTCCGAATCCTTTCTTCAGGGGACTTCACAGTTTTCATCTTAGAGCACTTTCACTTAGCCTTCGAATTATTGTCCGTTATTGAAAGATTTTTCCCGACAAGACTTGAGCAATTTACGTACGATGTGCAATTAATTCTCGAACCCCGGGATCCCGGGATTGACTCTACGAATCCCGGGATTTCAAATTGGCAAAAATCGACCGGGATCCCGGGATTTCGGGATCCCGGGATCCCGGGATTGCAATCCCTAGGTGGCAAGGGATGCTAGGGATGATTCAAAAGTATCGATACATATCAATCATTCAAGAGTCTTGAAGGACGATGAGAAGCCCCGTACGAAGCTTCCCATCCAGCCTTCCAGGACAACCTCCTGTAGCCAACCTCACAACGGCCCAAAGCTGACGGGTTCAGCTTCAAGCCACACTGTAGGTCGGCCTAAAAGAAGGTGTCGTTACGTCCAGGAAACGGTTACCAACTCAGCTGAGGTTACTGTGTTACATACTATGTAACCTATTAGGTTAAGAAACAGCCAAAGGTCAGGCAGTGAGAGGTGAGTGAGAAGCTCCGGAAAGAGCAGTTTATGTGTCCGGCAAAAGGGACACATTGTGACAAAAGTGAAGAATACCGTGTAGAAAAAGAATGCTCGGGTTGGACAGGGATTTCATTGAGTTAACCATGTTGGTAAAATGTGACTTTTTATCATTTCATGACGATTTTTACTTTCAGGATCTCCTGTTCCAGTCAGACTGTGTGTCCCTCCATTGTACACTCAATGAACACAATCATCATCTGATCAATGACTTCACTATTAAACAAATGAGGCCAGGTAAGACTGCCGTATCTACTTGAGATGAAAAATTTATTGATTTGAGTTATCAACTTTATCTGTTGCTGTAGCAGCAGATCCACTTTGGGTAGGTAGTTTTTTTTCGGTCAGAGGAGGGAAATGGTTATGCACGAATGGGCCCCATCCTGGGACCCCAAACGCTGTCGGACTCTTACCGACTAAAACCCATCGTCTGTGTTCTTGATGGATGTGTTCTGGATCTATGATCGTATTATGTACTTCGGGACAGCTTCTTGCCTTTCAGCCGCATCATCACTTTTGTCAGTGTTCTCTCGTGTCTTTGTATGTTTTTATTATTATTAATTTTTTTTTTCTTCAACTTTTCATTTCTTTTTTCTTCCTTTCCGCTTTTCACCCTTCTTCCCGTTCTTGGTCCACCTCTTTGACCTTCAGGATCGAGATGACGTGGGTGGTCATGGCGACCCTGTGGTGCTTTTAGTCATAATCGATCCAGGGATGAGCTCCCCAATAATTTCGGATAGTGCATTTTGCTACTGCACTCGAAGAAGGTATAAAGTGCGTTCTCCTTCGCTGCATGACAGTACACACATTCCTCGCTTCTAGTTTTCCTGATTTTCATCGGAAGGCCCTGAAGTATCCCATGTCCAGTCATGTAGTATCTGTCCGTGTTTTGTCTCCATCCATCCCTTCACATTACTAAGCAAGCGTGTAGTTCATTCCATGGTGTCCTCTCGTTGTTTGGGTAGGTGGGTGACTTTTGTAGTAGGTTATTGGGCGTAAGGTAAGCCAACAGAAATATCCCACTTGCCGATCACTGAGTCGGCGACGCCGACCTGACACCCCCCCCCCCCCCCCCCTTGAGGAGAACCGCAACTCCTTCTAACCCCACCCGACGCCCCGAGTACATCCCCTGGGCGGAATTACCGAAAACCAATCATTTATAACATTTCGGTTTACCAAGCCTGCTTTGCTAGCAGAGCAAGTTACTGCGTGCTGTGGTTACTGCGTGTGATCGCTAGTGCGCTCACGTCGGCGACGTTCTCCCTAGATTGGCTCAACTACAGTCGATTCGGGAGGCCGCCTAAATTCCGCCATCTTTAGCTGGCATAGCCAATTTTTTTCTCGTTATACCATTACTTACCAGACGACATGCCTGGCCGTAGCAGCTTCCGACGATCCGGAGGCCTCTCCCGACTTCTCGGGTGAAGCCTCCAAGGAGGACCCAACCTGCACGCCAGGGTGGCTGCCACGCGTCAATATTGGAAACCGGCAAAACCCCCTCCGGTTAGACCAACGACGTTCATCAGTAGTCCTTACTCGACGCTGCACTACGGCTGGAACAACCTCATTGTCCGCTGGTCACACCACTGTGGTGTCAAGCCTCTAAGGACTGTCCTCCCTCTGGCCATATCCTCAAACACAGGCGGCGTAACCACGGACGCATTCCGCCATTCACACCACCTAATTAATAATCAATTAGTCCAAACAACATTTGTAGGTACACACTCCGTTCACTCGTACTCCACAGCGTTTTAGGAAAAAGGTCGACCTGCTTGCGATAATGTGGTGGCAACTGCAAAGTCGAATGAATCTTGTTTCCACTGTGATAGGTAGTTTGGCGTCTATTGCGGTCAGTACGGCTTTGGAAATCTGATTTCAGCGTTTCAATCATCTTCAGTCAATCTTCTCTGAAAACTCCATTTTGAAAAGTGGGCACACATCCCTATGGTCGACCTTTGAAGGCTCGGCAAACTAAAAATTTGCTCTTACCTCACAAATTGAATATCTAGTAGATAGTAAGTTCCACTTGGTGATGTACTAACGTTGTATATGTTTCGCAGGCGCTTTCTTAGTTAACACGGCACGAGGAGGCCTGATAGACGACGAGGCGTTGGCGGCGGCACTGAAACAAGGGCGGATCCGAGCAGCTGCTTTGGACGTCCACGAGTCCGAGCCCTACAACGCTTTTCAAGGTGACCAACGTAAGTGACGATTCCTCCGCTACGACATTGAAGACCCAGATCCTCCTCAAGGAGCCGTCAATGGGTTGAGCTTGAGGGGGTCGTTGAGGGCGCGGCAGTTTCCCCCAATTTTGAGTGTTCAGTTGGCAACTGTGAAAGCGCAAAGCTCGTTATGTTATACTGCCAGACCTGAAATGTTCTATCAAGCCTTCCCACAAGTTGGTACCCTTTCATTCGACTGCCTTCTTTCTTCTGCTGGATGTTCCGCTTTATGCATGTTCCGTGTTATTTAATGCATGACAATTTTTGTAGAATGTGTAATGCGTGAGGATAACCTACCATTCAACTCTAGGAACGTTATCGATACTCGTTCCTATCAAGTGTGAAGTGGCGACCTTCTTGAGATAGTGCTGGACACGACATATCTGAGATGGTGCGAAGCAACATGATCTAACTGACTTTTTGGTATCGTTGGACGCAGAATGAGCAGTTCGTAGGATGAACATCAAGCCAAGAACCAACACAGCCTATCACTGGTCTATCAACATGGCCTATCTGACTCTGTTCCCATGTGATTTGAGTGAGTCGAGGTGACTGCTTGCGGCGAGTTCGTCCACATAAGAAAACAACAGCTTTTTTTGTGTCCTGGAAACTCTCAAAAAAGCTCTGGTTTTGTTGTTCAGGACCATCTCAGATTATGTTGTGTGGTCCTGCCCTATTTTAAGGGTGTCACGTTACCACTACACTCTCGATTTGTCGCTACAACAATAACTGCGCTTTATAAAAACGGGGAAAATAATGAAATTCAACATCAAGTCACCCTCAAGTCGAGATTGTTACCTGATGGAGCTAGGTGCTTATCCAAGATGAGGTTTGGCGAATATTGTGACTCTCTGCTGCTTCTCAAATAAAAACGGTTGTTTAATTTTTCGAAAATATTCGTCATGAACAAATTACAACAAAAATTTTGGTGTTAACGCAGTTTCAATGAGTGATGAAAACAATGTCAATGTGAAAAACGCTGCAAATTTTACACGGGTTTATTATTCTTTGATATTGGTTACTTGTGCAGAAATTTAATTCTGTCAATGAAAAAAAAATAAAAATTTTTTTTGGATTTTTATATTTAAAAAAAAATGTTTTTCATTTTTATTTTGGTTTATTATTCTTGGAATAATACACCAATGTTTTCGCGACGTGGGTCGACGACTCCGATCGGGCTCAAACATACTTGGCTTTCATGGGGCTAAAAATGGGATTTTTGAAGGATCCCAGGATTTTAAATATTTTTCGAGTAAAAAATAACGAATTTTTGAAAAAAAAAAAAAAAAACGGAAAAAAAAAATTCAAAAAAAAAAATTTTTTTTGAGATAAGTAAAAATCCAAAAAAAAAATTTTTTTAATTTTTTCATTGACAGAAACAAATTTCTGCACAAGTAACGTATATCAAAGAATAATAAACCCTTGTGTAAAATTAGCAGCGTTTTTGTTTCACAATTTTTTTTTTTTTTTTTTTTTTTTTCAAAATTCTTTATTTTTTACTTGAAAAATATTTAACCTCTTGGGATCCTTCAAAAATCCCATTTTTAGCCCCATGAAAGCCCTACAGATCGCCACAGTGAAATCGAATCGTTCCAAGACCCCCAAAAATGGATTCCACGTCCAAAAATACTTCGAAAACGATACCTAACTCGATACCTAACACCCATAGCTAAAAGCCTTCAAAAACCCCTCCCGTAGCCCCATTTTAGCCCTATAGCGCCCCACGGGTTTGGGCGATCGTACTGAAAACCTTGCGGGCACAACTAGATGGTAAACCAAGTATTTCGTCAAAATTTCAGATTTAAAAAAAATTCCTACTGCCCAAAACGGCCCGGACGGCGGACGGACATTTCGGATTTAGAATGTAGACCTCTTGAAACGGGCAAATTTTGAGGCCGATCGGAGTCGTCGACCTCCGTCGCGAAAACGTAGGTGTATTATTCCAAGAATAATAAACCAAAAGTGGTGTGCAGTGGTGAAAATCACCAGATCGTTTCATTCCAATCTATACCACTAATTCTCACCGTGTATGTGGCTGGCTGGCAGAGTATGTCCCGTTTAGGTGTGTTGAGCCTCCCCTGAGATGCGCGCAAATTGGCGCATTTGCGCCCAACCTTCGTATTTTAGATGGGTACCCCTAAATGTTTTGGTGAATTCGGATTTCCCGCTCCAATTTACGTCTGAATAGCGGGTTGAGCGAAATTTTTGATGAGCGCAAATTTGCACAATCCTCACTATCTTCTTTGTTCACTGTCCAATTGAGTCGGCGTTTCCTCTGTATCCTACGAAGAGATCCAAATTTTAATACTAAATCCCCGACGAACTCATTCCGAGTTTAATTTGAACGATTTGAAGAGATCCAGAGTTGGCCGTGTGTCTTGGGAGGGTACCAGGGACCTTGGAAAGTTTAATGTGAATGATTTTTAGAGAACTGACGTGGATGTCTGATAGACCTTACAGGGCCCTCCGCGGTCTGTCAGCTCTAAGAAGTTGTCGGAGGGACCTTGGAAGAGCGTCTGGCTGTCCAGTCATTAGGTGAAAAATAGAAACATATTTTGGGATAGAAATGGTTTCTATGGTTCTCTGGTTTTTGGGGTGCTGAATCCGAATCTGAGGTTTGCCAACAAAATTTCGTGACGCAACATGGAGAAAATGCAAAAAACTGAGAAATTTTTAGGTTTTGAGAATCTAGCGAGTCAAATTTCGGCAGGACCCCCTCCTGTTTGTTTTAGCTTCTGAACATTCATTTGTACGCACGAAACGAATTTAAAACAAAATATGAAACCTCCAATCTGACCGCGCGGAGAGCGGAAGCACGTTTTTCAGAACTTTTTCGGTTGTAGCTCAGAAACTATTGGTCCGATTCCAAATTAATTTTTTTCTCGTGAAAGCTGATTAAATTCCCCGTCCCAGCTATTCCGTGTGAAATTTCGATTTGAGCTTTGATAAGGGAGGGGCGGGCACGGCAAAAAAGTGGCACATTGTGAATAAAACATGATACTTTGCACATTTCTGCCTATAACTTGGGAACGGTTTTTCCGATCTTACTTTTCTTTTTTTAATCAGAAAGCTTATTAAATTTTATATACGTAACGGCACATTGCATTTCTATTGAAACAACAAAAGTGCCGTTAGTATTCGTCGAAAAGTGCGGAATCAAGAAATTTGACCATCTACGACCACGTTTTTCAGAAAACGTTCTTCTTTCCCTCCCTTATCAAAGCTCAAATCGAAATTAGCTGCGACGGGGAATTTAATCAGCTTTCACGCGAAAAAAATTAATTTGGAATCGGACCAATAGTTTCTGAGCTACAACCGAAAACGTTCTGAAAAACGTGCTTCCGCTCTCCGCGCGGTCAGATTGGACGTTTCTTATTTTGTTTTGAATTCGTTTCGTGCGTACAAATGAATGTTCAGAAGCTAAAACAAACAGGAGGGGGTCCTGCCGAAATTTGACTCCCTAGATTCTCAAAACGTAAAAATTACACTTTTTGAGAAAATTTGCCAAATTTTGAAGTGCTGTATCTCGGGATCCATTGGGCCTACAGAGCTGCGGTTGCGCTCAAACGATAGCAAATTTAATCTAATTTAATAAAGGTAAGAACGTTTTTTTTTTCACAAAGTTGATAGATTTTGAGCTATACTCAAAAACGCTGCAAATTTTACACAAGGGTTTATTATTCTTTGATATACGTTACTTGTGCAGAAATTTAATTCTGTCAATGAAAAAATTTAAAAAAAAAAATTTTTTTTTTAGATTTTTATCTCAAAAGAAATTTTTTTTTGGATTTTTTTGTTCAAAAATGTGTTTTTTTTCAAAAATTCCGTTTTTTTTTACTCGAGAAATATTTAACATCCTGGGATCCTTCAAAAATACCATTTTTAGCCCCACGAATGCCCTAAACATCGCCCCAGTGAAATCGGATCGTTCCGGGACCCCAAAAAATGGATTCTACGTCCAAAAATACTTCGAAAACGACACCTAACTCGATCCCATAGCTAAAAGCCTTCAAAAAAACCCTCCCGTAGCCCCATTATAGCCCCATAGCGCCCCACGGGTTTGGGCGATCGGACTGAAAACCTTGCGGGCACAACTAGATGGTAAACCAAGTATTTTGTCGAAATTTCAGATTTTTAAAAAAATTCCTACTGCCCAAAACGGCCTGGACGGCGGACGGCGTACGGCGTACGGCGGACGGACATTTCGGATTTAGAATGTAGACCACTTGAAACGGATAATGTCAAATTTTGAGCCCGATCGGAGTCGTCGACCTCCGTCGCGAAAACATAGGTGTATTATTCCAAGAATAATAAACCAAAACCAAGGAAAACCCAAAAATATCTAAGTTTTTTGCATTTTTCTCCATGTTGCATCACAAAATTTTGTTGGCAAACCTCAGATTCAGATTCAGCACCCCAAAAAACGTAGAGAACAATAGAAACCATTTCTATCCCAAAATATGTTTCTATTTCACCTTGTGGAGGACCTAAAGACTGTATTATGGAGAGTTTGGGTGTTTCCGGCCTTCTCCGTCCTCCTCCTGATGAGCGAGCGTTTGCGATTTAAAATTTATACACCCCATGACTTGGCATTATTCAAACGGGCGAGCGAAGCGAGACCCCCCCTGTCAGCTGATTTCAACTTCTGAAATCACTCAAATCGTCAATCGATTAACGTTGAATGTGAAATATTGTCAATTCATCGAATGAAGAAGTTGCGACTAACATCTGTGTGTGGATATGTTACTGCTCTACTAAACACCTGCTGGGTTAGAGTTTTGGCTTACGTTAACGCTATTCTGCCTCGTAGCTAACTCATAAGCAGAACGGAAAGAGAAGGTGGTCAGACCGATTCCCTGAGGTCGATCTGGAGTTGGCGTTTTCCATCAAACGAGCTCAGAAGTTTTCTGGAACCTGAAATGAAGTGTACTTTGAAAAGTCGTTGCCGAACAAACAACCGGATCAAGTTGTCTTTGAGGCGTTCGATTGAATGGCATTGAAGTGATGGCAAAGTCTCGAGGGATATGACGACACTCTGGTGTCTGCTGAAGCGCTTGCGTTGTTATTGAAGGAAATTGGCCAAGATAAGCGTCATTTTCATCGCACAATGTTCCGACTAGATGGATTTAGATGGGAAAAAAGTCAAAATCAACCTTAAAAAAACTTATAATCAATGACAAACGGTTCTGATTTCCTTCTAAATAATAAACAATAAGTATAATATAACATTGTGCACATCCTCTGAGCTCACCAGGATCGTCAGCCTGCGCCGGACAGGATTGCTGGGAAGGCGCCGTGACATCTCCATCCCTGGAGTGGGCTCATCTATTTCGGCATTTGTCTCTTGTCTGGGAATATTTTCAAAGTACACATCTTGTCTTCGGGTTACTGAAAACGTCTACACAATAAGTTTTGTATCTGGAGGAATTGTACACTTCTCTCATAAGCTGTTAGTACACTACGTGATGTGACCTAATCGAATACGTTACTCCAATGAGAATCAGACCAACTTCTACATTTTGCAGCCTGCATTAGTTACTGAGGCGACTTTAAATTGTTTTTAAATCATTTAACGGGAATGTGAGTGCACTGTAATTGTATTCTGGGGTGAGCTGGAAAGATGCAGGACTGGGAAAGCTGAGAAAATCTTACCAGCTCAAAACGCCGAGACGGAAGGGAAGGCAGGCTCCTTAAACAGCTTCACTTCTTCTAGAGCCTGAGGTGGATTAGTTCCTGTTATACCCATAGGTTCTTTTGACCCAACTGAGAAAAGATTGATTTCGTACTACCAAATTAGTCCGGTCTATAGAGGCTGAAAAGAGGGGTCCACCCTACAAAGGGTGTAGCATCTTTTGGTTTATTATTCTTGGAATAATACACCTATGTTTTCGCGACGGGGATCGACGACTCCGATCGGCCTCAAAATTTGAAATTATCCGTTTCAAGAGGTCTACATTCCAAAACCGAAATGTCCGTCCGCCGTCCGGGCCGTTTTGGGCAGTAGGAATTTTTTTTTTAAATCTGAAATTTTGCCAAAATACTTTTTTACCATCTAGTTGTGCCCGCAAGGTTTTCAGTCCGATCGCCCAAACCCGTGGGGCGCTATGGGGCTACATGAGGGGTTTTTGAAGGTTTTTAGCTATGGGATCGAGTTAGGTGTCGTTTTCGAAGTATTTTTGGACGTAGAATCCATTTTCGGGAGTCCCGGAACGATCCGATTTCACTGTGGCGACCTATGGGCCTTTCATTGGGCTAAAAATGGGATTTTTGAAGGATCCCAGGAGGTTAAATATTTTTCGAGCAAAAAATAAAGAATTTTAGAAAAAAAAATGTTGAAAAAAAAAAATTTTCTTTTGACACAGAAATAATTTTTGCACAAGTAATCTATATCAAAGAATAATAAACCCTTGTGTAAAATTTTCAGCGTTTAATAAAAGATAATAATTTCATGAATAAATTAAAAGTGTTTCATAGTGCCGACTTATGACCTCCACCTTGGCTGATGGAGTGTTGTAGCTTCACGAACTCGCCAGGGGGGACTGGGGCTCGCGTCCCAGTCTTGTCAATTCAAATTTTCCAGGAGTTAGCGATTCATTGGAGCAAAGCATTTCAAAGTAAATTGCGGGGTCGGCTCCTGTTCCATTGTGAACACCATATCTGTTACCACAGTAAAATCCACTCTACTTTAGTCACTAAAGTTTAGTGCCAACTTTTGGCGTTTTTTATTTTTTATTTTTTTCTTCAAAATGGGGATGACGAAAACTTGGATTCATAACTACCTTATGAATCCAAACAACCTGAAACAAACGCTGCAAATTTTACACAAGGGTTTATTATTCTTTGATACAGGTTACTTGTGCAGAGATTTAATTCTGTCAATGAAAAAAGTTAAAAAAAAATTTATATATATAAAATAATATATTTTTTTATATAATATTTAAAAAAGTTGTTTGGATTTTTTTTTTTTTTACTTGAAAAATATTGATCCCCTCAATATTCCTCTTGGGATCTATACAACCTCTTGGGATCTATACAAAATCTCTCATTTGTAGCCCCATAAAAGCCCTATTGATCGCAACAGTCAGATCGGATCGTTCCGGGACCCCCAAAAATGGATTCCACGTCCAAAAATACTTCGAAAACGACCCCTAACTCGATCCCATAACCAAAAGCCTTGAAAAACCCCACTCCCACAGCCCCATTATAGCCCCATAGCGCCCCACGGGTTTGGGCGATCGAGCTGAAAACCTTGTGGGCACAACTAGATGGTAAACCAAGTGCTTTGTCAAAATACAGATTTAAAAAAAGTTCCTAAGCACGGCGTACGGCGGACGGACATTTCGGTTTTGGAATGTAGACTTCTTGAAACCGATAATGTCAAATTTTGAGGACGATCAGAGTCGCCGACCTCCGTCGCGATTACATAGGTGTATTATTCCAAGAATAATAAACCAACTGCCTCCAGATTAGATGCAGGAAGTCTGTTTCCCCACTTTCAAAGCCAACATCGGTTGGAAAAGATATTGGGTCTGTAGACTCCTGTACCACTAAATTAAATTAAATTGAATTTTCCTAGGGATGCCCCAAATCCTGTGGAAACGTTTTTCAACTTGAACAAATTATTTTCAAGACGTGAAAAGCCTGGAAAACGCACTGTGCCACTCTAATTTCTGTGTTTAAGTCATTAACAGTACCTACTTGACAGTCATGCCAGCCAGTGGGGTTTTGAAAACCTGTGCACCAGGACGAGATGCCGTTCACCGTGACTTTGACTGTAAAGTGAACAGCTTGCTCAAAATGGCTCGGACGTTTTTGAAATATACTTCTCTTGAAACGTATAATGTGAAATTTTTAGGGCGATTAAAATTTTCGACCTCTGTCGCGATTACAAAGGTGCATTATTACAAGAATAATAAGGAAAATTGAGGAGTTGCCACTTGAAATAAGAAATTTTGGCGTAATAAACCCATTTGTGTGGGGCTTAACCTCCTCTATAGTTGGGGACAGGGATCTTGAGTCGATAGAAGAAAGACGTAATTTTAATGTTTGCTGTTTAACAGGAGTAGCTCGTAACATTGTGCCTGCAGCTCTCCTACTACATTCTCCTCCATTTTGCACTGGTGTTATATAAACAGTCGTTAACCGCCCATTACTAATTTGACATGTCCGCTGCAGGTCCTCTGAAAGACGCTCCCAACTTACTGGTGACCCCGCACGCCGCCTTCTACAGCGACGCTTCCTGCACCGAACTCAGGGAAATGGCGGCCTCCGAAATCCGACGGGCGATCGTCGGCCGCATCCCCGACTGCCTCCGGAACTGCGTCAACAAAGAGTATTTCCCGGCTGCCGTCGGGTACCCTGGGGTACCTACAGCGCCCCCGGCCCCTGATGGTAAGCTACTCGGTAGGGCACCTTTTTTTACACATTATTTTAGCCTTTAAGATAGACTATAAGCGGGACAGGTTTACGTGGGGGGGCTGAACCTTGTCGGAAAATGCGACAGTTTCCCTATTGTGGCAAGTGCATATGGCGATCCAACTTGCCCTTGAGACTCGTGAGACTTGGAACTAGCCTCGGTCCAGTAGAAACCAGGGAGCGCCACCAGCACTGACTTGGCTACTGCCTGGCTCCACCTCTCCACCAACTCTTGCCGCTCATGAAGCGAATGAGGAGGGGAGACTGCATCTGTTCAATTGCCCCTTGGCCTGACCTGTTGGGCCTTCAAGTGGCTGCTTTTGTCTCTTGGCAAACAGACTATCAAACTACGTGGAGGAGCACGGACTTTTATCGGAATGCCAATCTGGTTTTCGCCGGGGTTATTCAGCTGTCGACTCAATCTTTGTGCTGAATGGACTGGTGAAGCTGAGGCTGTCCCGCCCATCTTGCAAGACATACGCGTTTTTTGTGGACCTGAAAGCCGCCTTCGATCGGGTCATTAGGGTTCACCTATTTGTGAAGTTGACCAACATGAGGATTTCTGAGAAGTTTGTGTCGGTGCTGCGCGGCCTTTACAGCAATGTTACGGCCTCAGTCTGGACAAGGGATGGCTGCACGGGGGAATTTCCGGTTCGCTGTGGAGTGAAGCAGGGCTGCCCTTTGAGTCCACTGCTATTTGCATTGTTCCTAAATGACCTGGTGATTGACCTGCCTCACGGTCTGGTGCTGGACGAGTACGAGATCCGTGTTCTCAAGTACGCCGACGATCTGGTGGTATTGGCAGGGGACCCGGGCGAGATGCAGAGGAACGTTGATGCCTTGAGCAGGTACTGTACCAGGTGGGGTCTCAGCATCAATTTAGAAAAATCAAAGATGATGATCTTCTCAAACGGTGGCAGGCGGAGTGCTAGGGAGAGGTGGTGGCTGGGTGGTGAAATGGTCGAAATTGTGAACGAATATACTTACCTCGGAGTGACACTCACACCCCAGCTCTCCTTCTCAAAGCATCTCAAGCGGAAGGCTGCAGTGGCAAAGATGGCCATGAACTATGTATGGAGCAGTGTGTTTGCCAGTCAGTTGGTTCCTCTACAGGCGAAGTTGCAGGTCTTCCGTGCGGTTGTGAGGGCAATTCTTTCCTACGCGGCGCAGGTGTGGGGGCTTCAGAGAGTATGTAGACGTCGAACGGGTCCTCCTGCTTTTCATCAAGAGAGTATTTCACCTCCCACGGTACGCGCCAGACTATCTGCTGTTACTGGAGACAGAGATGGAGACATTATCTGCGTTTACTCTGCGTCTCCACCTGAATTATCTCGTGAAGGTGGCGAGGATGCCAGACTCTCGATTACCTCGCATTGTGGCCAGGAGGGTCATACGGATGGGCATTGACTGGGCGGAGAACTGGAACATGCTTGCAGCCAAATTTGGGTCCAGTGGTGGCCTGGCTTCATTGGACGCGGCTCTTATGAAGTCGGACGTCGTGGAATTTGTCAGGTCTTTTGTGGAGGAGAAGACCTCCCACTTCAGAAATAAAGCTGTAGCCTCTGAAACGTTCACGCTTTATCGAGAGCTGGACGCATCGGTTAAAAGTGCGAGCCTGGTTCGTGATGCAGCGGCCCCAATACAGTCGATGAGATGGACATTCAGGATGAGGACTGAACTTGTCTCCCTCAACGCCAGGCCGTATCCGGTGGACAGGCCAGAAGAATGCTTCATCTGTGATATGCGGGCGCGAGAGGATCATTTCCACTTCTTGTGCGTGTGCCCTGCGCTCGCGGAGTTTCGTCAGGCCGCATTTGGCCGTCCTCTCCTGGATAGGGAGGAGGCTATCGGGATCCTGAACGGCCCTAGTTGGTCGGAGCTGGTTGAGTTCTGTAAAGCAGCGTGGAGACATAGGAGCTTTAGGATGGACCAGTTCTCTGCTTAGTAGGTTTTTCTTCTGGATTTGTCGCTGGCTTCCCGCCCTTTTGCCCTTCTGTTCTCGCCGAAGCCCCCCTTCTCAAAGCCTTCTCACTCAAACCCGAAACATGAATATTCAATTATATTATTTTATTTTATTTTTATTTTCTCCTTAGCATTACGGAGAGTTATGTATATTTCTTTCACCATATAACTAGTAAACTTGTTTTGTTCTTGTAATGTGCCCTCGGGCCCGAGCCTCCGGCAGACGGATTGGATCCATTGCCGTATTGTTTATTTTGAATTTAGTGTGATTTTATGCTTATATTCAAAATAAATCTCTTTCTTCTTCTTCTTCTTCTTCTTCATAGGCAGCAAGGGCCCCTGTAGATAGGCTGGGGACATACCCGCTCCAGACCTCCTTTGCACTATTATAGAAACCTTTGCCTGCTTCTCCCTTGCCATCGTGTTACTCCCGTGAACCTTTTGTGTCACCCACGCTAAGCGCCGTGCTCATAAAATGTGGCCAACCCCGTGATGAGTGGCTTTTGTGTCACTCACGTTAAGCGCCGTCCTTATAAACTGAGGTTACAGCCACAATCCCGTCGATGATCGCCACTCATCGGCGATGATTTGAGGTTTGTTGATTTTGTGTTGTTTTGCAATATAGAATGGCGAGAGCCGAAAATAAAAATAAATTGGTTAAATAAAATATTCTGTCATCGATTCAGGAAGGGGGGGGGGGGGGAGCGTATTTGTTGTTGTAAAGATGGGTCTGACCGGTGGACATTTTTCGGTATGTTGAGGTGTGTGGACGTTGCAACTTCGCTTCTGCAAACGCAACATGCAAACGAAGAAGGGTTTCATGTTCGTCATCGTCGCTGGAGAATAAAATCTCTCGTATGCCGGCCACACCGCCGGCTACCTGCCGGTTTTTTGACGCGCCACAATTTTTTCTTGGAAACCCGCATGGTTGGAAAGTCGGGTTACCGCGTTAAAACCTTGGCGCGACGAAAAACCCGGCAGCTGTATTGCTGCTAATGAGTCTGTTGATGCGAGAGATTTTATTCTCAATTGAACGATGAAGTCGATGTGAACGAAAAGGTCAATTGGAATGAATAAGTAAGTAACTATTACATTTCATATGTTACATGATATTGGGATGGGTATTATCTCAATACTAACTAAACAAAGTTTTTCGCTGATGGAATATGTTTTTAGGATCTTACTGCTCAGTGCTAAAAATAAAATAAATCTACCTATCGGTACATGAGAAATAAAATCTTCAATTCTCTTTTTAAAAAAAGCACTCTTCATGCTAGGTCGAACTCGTCACGAAGTTGCGACCACCCTCAACGAGCCGCAAAAATATCCACTTGACAGACCCATTTTTACGCACAAAATTCGTTCCCTTCCCATGCGTCAAACGGGTTGATCTTTAGATTGCTTGAAAGCTACTATCCTCAGCTTTCCATTGATACCTTACTAAAGGATAATTGTCACTGGATTGATATTAAAATAGCGATTTGAAGAGTTTGAATTATTTGGCAAAGTCTTTGGAGACTCTGCGAAATATAGTTTAACTCTACGAATGGAATGAAGAGTAAACACTCTGCACTTTGCGTTCGCTTGTTTTTATGAAACAGAACCAGTGTAGAGTTGCGGAGTTCTCCTCACTCTGCACTCTTCTCTTCACTCTACCTCTTCAACTCTTCATGAATGTTTATGAAACAGAAAAGTTTATGCAGTGAAGAGTTTTATGAAATCGGGCCCTGGCCTCAGCTTCAACCTCAATGATAATTGTAACACCCAACGATAACCTGTTGCACTTTACTTGTTGATAGCTAGCCGCAAATCGTGTAGACAGCCTGTTGCACCAAAATCGCCCGAGTCAAGTTTTCAATCATGTTTCCGTTTCGTGTTGGAAAATTAATTTTTTGTTTGTTTTCGTTTCAGCAGGAATAAACGGGGGATACTCTGTGTACTCTTCGACGGGAGCAGCTGGTGTGGTCGGTTCAGCGCTGCCAGTGCAACAGGCCCATTCGACAACAGCGCACGATTCAGTGCCCCATTCTGCAGCACAGGCCCCACCTCAGCCCCCCTCCGCCCCACCGCAACCCGCCCAGCAGCTTCCTCACAATATTGTAAGTACCTCCCTTTAATTCCGACACCGTCAAACATCCCCATTCGTTAATTCACGTAGAATAAAACCCGTTAGACATTAGGAAACGCCCTCTTATTTCAGGGAGGCTCCGGCTTGTTTTCAGTACTTGAACTTTTAGCTCAGCATTTTTTTGTTGTCATTGTGGAATATTTGTTGATTTGGTTAGTTTGCCTTTGAAATCTATCGAAAACGGTCCGTAGGTTGATTTGAGCTCGTGGCTTCGCATTCAAGACCCGACAGCTGCTCCTCATATCTAACCAAACCTGACTGTCCTAGAACTTCAAGTACTGAACAAGCCTCTGGTACGTATGCCAAAGTCTTGTCTTCAGTTCGTGAAAATATGGCGTTGATGGTGAAACCACACCGACAAATGTGGCAGTATTTCTTTGAAAATATTAACTTCGATTAGCAAATCAAAACATATTCATTCTCGTTGAAGCCCTCCTGCCATCCTGTGGTTTTTCCTTCTTTTTTTTCATTTTTGTCTCAAATTTTTACCGTTACTAATACTTTTTTTCCATTTGAATTCGGAGTTTCACGAGAGTTGCAGTTTTGCAGTTTGTAAGCTGCCATCCAATTGTTTTTTAGGTGTCTCGTGAAAATGACTTGATGTCCTGTAAGCATTCTACACAAACCTGGATAGGAAAATTCGACCAGTAAAATTAGACCAAAAAGGGGAGTGTGATCGAAATCGGTTCTGGAAAAGGTATTATTGTTTTGATAGCTTCATTAAGTGTTGAATAGAATTAATCTGAGTTTACACCGTCGCAGGAGGTGAGCTTAACTTTTGGCGGCCAAAAAACCGCGAAATTTTCGGACTTTTTTCAGTTTTTCGCTTATAACGTAAAAACTAAGCGTCATACAGAAAATGTTACTCGCGCCTTTTTTAAAGAGCATTAAATTCTGCGTCGAAAGAAACCAAGAACAGCAAAATCGGTTCAGCCGTTTCGCCGCAGTCGATTTTCAAAGTTGGACGTTTTTTCCCCATTTTGGCGAAGAAACCTAATTCGTCGACTGTCCGTCCGTCCGTTAACTGTACGTAGATTATCCACGAAAAGCGTTGCTGACTCCAAATCACATTTGAATATTTGTCGTTGAATGATACATGGAATCCAAAAATTGAATGAAGAGAAATATACTACATTGTGTCTGTCTATCTGTCTGTCCATCCAAGTCAATATGCTCTCTGAACATGCCATTACATTCTCTGCAACTTTTATCGCATGATTTATCTAATTGGAGCAGCAGTACGGGTGATGCAGACGACTGAAAGTCGACGAATTAGGTTTTTACGCCAAGATGGGAAAAAACGTCCATCTTTGAAAATCGGCTGCGGCGAAACGGCTGGACCGATTTTGCCGTTCTTGGTTCCAATCGACGCAGAATTTAATGCACTTTAAAAAAGGTGCGAGTAACATTTTCTGTATGACGCTTAGTTTTTAAGTTATAAGCGAAAAACTGAAATAAGTCCGAACATTTCGCGGTTTTTTGGCCGCCAAAAGTTAAGCTCACCTCCTGCGATGGTGCAAACTCAGATTACTTCTATTCTACACCTAATGAAGCTATCAAAACAATAAAACAAAAAATAAGTCCTCCATTGCAGATCACATGCGTAGCAAAATTAACCTAAACCGGAAGAAAGATGGCGACTTCTCTCTGCTCATGAAGCTCCGCTTATGCCAGTGGCCTAAGAACGGGTTTTCAAAAAAATACTACATACCCTGTGGGGACCCCCCCCCTTACTACGGATGTTGGGTGTGTACCTACATGATCATAATGCATAATATGCATATTATATTATGTTCCTATTTGTTTATCAGTAGGGCTCGGATTGAATGAAGCCTTTTGGTGGTATTTTCACCTCTTTGGGACCAACAGAATTTAAATTTATCGAGCGTAAAACTGCAGACTTCGGAATAAACGCATATAACATGAGAACGAATTGTTTCCAATGGTGGCCTGGGCAACAGACTCGCGCTAAATAATTGTTCCCGCTGACCCGGCTTCCTCAGGTGAATACTTCAAAACTTTAAAAACGACACCAAATTCGACCTGTAGCTCCTAATTAGCCCTACAGAGCCTCATGTGTCTGGGATGGGCGCCTTGGGATTTCACCTCAGGGGGTCATTACCTGGAGGGGGATAACAGGGGGGGGGGGGGGCTAAATCCCTCTGGCTTCCTTCCTTGGGATTCCACCTTGTCCGCCCGATTCCTTCCCGGTAATCGTTGGGTTCTTAATTATCGCCCGATTCCTTCCCAGGAAATTCGTCACCGGCTGGAGCACCGCCCGATTCCTTCCCGAGGTGTTCCGTAACAGGTGAAAGTAACAGTTCAAATGTCTCAGTTAGCAGAAACCAATAGGTAGCCGGTGATGTTCATAAATCTCAAAGCTCACTCCTCACCTGACCAGCAGGGGTTGAAATTGAGTGATTTTTATTTTTGGGAATCGCTCAAAATCAAAATTTGAGTTTTATTTTTCACTCAGAAAATAATGATTATTTTTTGAGCGATATTTTTTCGCTCAAAAATAAAACTCAAAACGCTCCAGCTCCTAGGCTATTGCACCTACAGATCTGCGGTTGGTCTCATTCGATTCGGCGTTCAACATAGTATAAGAAACCACCTTGATCACCCCAAAAACAATATTATCGTGGCTTTGCTCTCGCCAAATATGCGAAATATATGGGGACATTCCACGTCAAAGGTTGAACTCAAAAAAAAAAAAAAAAAGTTCTTCGAAATCAACCATTTTTGGGTATGTTGTACCCCTAGGTGAGAAAAAATTTCCCAGAAATTTTGAGACCGATTCGTCGCATTTTCGTCGCTCCACAGGCAGTCAAAGTTAGCAAAATAGGCAGGTGTGGGTTCACTTCGCCGGCTGCTACCGCCCTTATTCCGGCACCAAAACAATAACATCGCCAGTGTTTTGGAAAAAGAAAAACCTCCTCTTTTCTGTGGTGTAATCGTTTTTTCAATCAAAATTTTACTTCACTTTTAAAATCGAGTTTGAAAACTTAAAAATAAGTTTTCTCCAATTTGGGCATTTTTAATTTTTGTTATTTTTGGCTTATTTTCAAGGTATACACCTGTAGAACATCCAGTTAAAAGGGAATCATGGGATGCAAAGTCGTTAAGTGTCAACAAACAAAAGATATCACTAATATATGAGGAAAAACGCGTTTTTTCTCCTTTTTACCGGGTTTTCCGCGGTTGCATTGCCTCGCATCCTTTCTCTACGAGAACACAGACTATAATGGACTTCATCTGCCACTCATAAGCTTTCCCAGTAGGTTTCAATATTTTTATATTTCAAAAACTGTTTCAACTCTTACAATTCAAAGCCAATGTGACACGATTTCACAACGGTTGAAAAATGCTGAGGTTGTACCAGTTCGGTGTGTTGAAGTGTTGAAATTTGAAGTTGTGGAAAGTGAATCAGAAGTCTATTGGTTGGCTTGGCTCATGTATTTTGGTTTGAACCTTGTCTCAACATTTCAATTTTCCAAGTCTGTGGATTGCACTCGCTTCCAAGATCTCCCTTGATAGCGTATTTTGAGGTTTTTCCGAAAAAAAAAAAAAAAAAAAAAAAAAAAAGGTTAAGGAGCAACTTGAGATGTAGGAACATGAGGGCATATTCGTGATCAGCATCAAGTTTTCATGTGTATGAAGGTTTTCAGAGGGTTTTTTTTTTTTTTTTTTTTTTCAAAATATGGCCATTCGGCCTCACTGTGCCCCGTCCGTCGTCTGAAATGTTGACGAAATACTCGGTGTAACATCTAGTTGTGCCCGCAAGGTTTTCATTCCGGTCGCTCAAACCCGTGAGGCTCTGTGGGGCTAAAATGCAGCTACGGGAGGGACTTTAAGAAGGATTTTGGCTATGAGGGTCGAGTTAGGTGTCGTTTTCGAAGTATTTTAGGGCGTAGAATCCATATTCGGGGATCCCAGAACGATCCGATTTATGAAGCTTTCATGCGGTTACAATTTTTTAAGGACCCCAGGAGGTGAAATTAGGTGTCGTTTTCCGGCTAATTTCGGACGCATAATCCACTTTTCGAGATCCCCATTGTTTTCCCCCTGTAAATTCCCCCGCGTTTCACCTTGAGTATCTCGTCAGCGTTCCTGGCGTTGGGTTTTGCCACCACGCTTACGGTGAGCGTCACCTTCGAGGAGCCACCTTTTGTATTGACATCCACCTGTTGATGGCGCCTCTGAAGGAGGTTTGTGGTTGGCCAACTGCTGGCTCTGGGCCGGTAAAAGGAGTCCGAGAGCCCTTTTTGGCCAGAGCGTCAGCGTGTTCGTTGCCTGTTATGCCTCTGTGCCCCGGAACCCACTCCAGGTAGGGAGAGCCTGTTGCGTTTCGCCAGGGTGTTGAGTACATATTTGCACGCAGTCTTGTGCCACTCTTTCGAGATCCCTCATCTGTCCAAACATGGCAAAAATCCCCCCCCCCCCTCCCCTCGCCGTTTTGGGCAGTAGGAATTTTTTTAAATCTGAAATTTTGACAAAATACTCGTTTTCCATCTAGTTGTGCCCGCAAGGGGGCTACGGGAGGGTTTTTTTTTAAGGCTTTTATCTATGGGATCGAGTTAGGTGTCGTTTTCGAAGTATTTTTGGACGCAGAATCCATTTTCGGGGGTCCTGGAACAATCCGATCTCACTGTGTCGATCTATAGGGCTCTCAATGGGCTAAAAATGGGATTTTTGAAGGACCCCAGGAGGTTAAATATTTTTCAAGTTAAAAAACAGAGCATTTTTGGGGGGAAAAAAAAATCCAAAAAAAGTCCCCCCCCCCCCCCAACTTTTTTTCTTCATTGACACAGAATTGAATTTTTGCACAAGTATGTAACCTATATCAAAGAATAATAAACCCTCGAGTAAAATTGTATTTATTTCTTTTTAATTTGCTCTTGTCGTTATCCGTAAATAAACCCCTCTCTGGAATCTCTACCTACACCTGACCTCAGCCTTTTCGTTTCAGCCTCTCAGCAGCGGGGATCCCGCCAATCATCATGCCGTCAAGCCGGAGTCCTCCGAGGTCCACTGAACCTCGTCCCCCTTCAGGCCGGACACCATCTCTTGCAAATACTGAAATGATCTTTTAAAACAAAACAAAACAAACAAAAAAAACTAGGAAGGTACTCGGAGAAGGAACAAAACAACCGAACAGACACGAAGTTTATCAGATAAGTTCGCGGGAGAGAGGGAGAGACTAGGAAAATTCTTTTTTAACAACCAGACCTTTTTGAAATTTAAAAAAAAAATTTCCCCCCCTTTCAAATCAGCTAGTCAAACCTATTCCAAATCTCATCCTAAATTGGTTTGCAATGCTCTTGCATTTTTCCTTCACTATCGCTTAGCCCCATTTTTTTTTCCTCCCCATAGATTTAAGCACATTTAACGGACGCCCCTTCAACCTCTCTCTTTTTTTTTTTTTTTTTTCAACTAATCGAACTGGTCGAAAGGGAAAACGCGAAAGTCATTGAAACGGCACTTAAAAAAAAAATTACATAATTCCGCCGCTCAAGACTTTTCCTATTCTCTCACTCACTTACCGTTGTCCCCCCCCCCCCCCCCGGTACCTACTCGCTATGTGGTTTGACTACATCACTTTAACTACGTAACATTTTTATCATAACAATTTTTTTTTTTTGTCTCTTATAAAACTTATGTACAGATTTTTTTTATATATGTTATAACTTTATTTTTTTTCTCCTTCCCTGTCACGTGTTTATATCCAGTTTGTCTTTTATAGAGCAGGAAAATTATTGGAACAAGCGTGTAATTTTTTGTTGAAAATTATGAAAAGTTCGGTTAAAAAATTTTTCAGACTAAGTAAATTTCCCTCTTTTTTTTTTACAAAACGGTCGCCGCTGAGCTGACGGAGTTTATTTTTACAATTTGTAAGATATATTTTTTATTGTAGGAAATTTCGATTGGTTTTGTTCGGTTCATTTTCCGTATGAGTTATGGATGATGCTTTTTTTTTTTTTTTTTTTCACATCGGACTTGTGAATCGAGATATTATTCATTTTCGAGGTAATTGCTGCGGTGTCAGGGTAGTTATTGTCAATATCCGCTTTTTTCTCATTTTGTTGCGCTCTTTTTTTCTTTTTTTTAAAGTTTTATTATTATGAAATTGATGCCACTAACACTTTTTTTAGCGCGTCGAAACGGCGGAATTTTTTTGGGAAAAAAAAACGCCGTCGCGGAGAGTAATATTTGTATAGTTGTTGAGGTCGTTGATTATTTTTTTGTCGCGCTCGATTTATCACCAATTACCTCGAAATCCATCTCGAGAAATTCCTCATTAATTTTATTCCTTCTAAAGTCCTTCAACAACCTGAATTGTCTCCGATTTGCGCGATTAATGCTTAAAAAAATAATAAATCCACAATTCGTTTTGTTTTTTTCTCCCCCAAAATGTTGTTCGAAAAATTTGCGATTTCACGAAAAAAACATCCGTTTAAAAAATCTGGAAAGAAAATTTAAAAAAAATCTTTTTTATATATGTTTTAATGATAAGTTAGTACGTAGACTTTTAATTTCTTTTCTAGGTTTATTGCATTATGGGGGTCGGTGGTTGGTGGCGAGTTTCCGATCCTCACGCCCCTATTTGTGATTTCGGCGTGAGATCGCATCAGTGTGGTCCTTTTTGGGGAAGACAACATCTCACAGCTTTTTTTTTGTTTCGTTTGTAGGAAAATGCGCCGTGAAGAGCATTTTGTCGCTCGCCACCCCGCTGGCCCCCTGATAAATATATATAAATAAGAATTTAGCTATATTATAAACTATTGTAGAACAATCTTATAGTATGGAGTATGTCTGTTTCGCTACTTCCATTTATGATGATGATAATTGAATGAATGACAGGAAACATTGAATATATGCGACATCTTGTACAGTTGTTGTTTTATTTTCGACGCCACCTTCTTCTTGGGATTTCGGTGAAGTATGGTTTTTTCGATTTTTAAAAATCAGACTTTTTAATTTTTAGTTTACACCGATGTTTAATTTGTTCTTGGAATATTACACCGATGAGGTTGTGTCGAAGGTCGAAAATGTTGATCGGCCTCAAACTTTGTTGTTATTAGTGGTGTGTCTGTCCAGGTCCCTATAACGGTTCCAGCAGTTACAGTGACAAGGGCGTAACGGTTACAACTTATTGTGGCAAAATGTGGCAACTGTTACAAAACAAGAACGGCTTCCTTACTTAATTTATTATCAGAAATTATGGGTGAATACGTGTGTTTCACTTCACTGAGAGCCCTTCCATTATAATGTAAAAAATCACCATTATCGTTTTGGTTTATTATTCTTGGAATAAAACACCTTTGTAATCGCGACGGAGGTGGTCGACTCCGATCGGCCTCAAAATTTGTCATTATCCGTTTCAAGAGGTCTACCTTCTAAATCCGAAATGTCCGTCCGCCGTCCGGGCCGTTTTGGGCAGTAGGAATTTCCTTTTAAAATCAGAATTTTTGACAAAATACTCGGCTTACCAGTTGTTCGCAAGGTTTTCAGCCCAATCGCCCAAACCCATGGGGCTACGGGAGACGTTTTTTGTAGGCTTTTGGCTATGGGATCGAGTTAGGTGTCATTTTCGAAGTATTTTTGGACGTAGAATCAATTTTGGGGGGTCCCGGGACAATCCGATTTCACTCTGGGGATCTATGGGGCTACAAATGGGATTTTTGAAGAATCCCAGGAGATCAAATATTTTGATTTAAAAAAAGATTTTTTGGACGCAGAATTAATTTTCACACAAGTACATCAAAGAATAAGCCGCGGTTTTCCTTCCCTCTTTGGAATCACCCTTATTAGGTACTTTGTTCACTCCATCCTGCCCGGTACATAGTCATACTTACATGTTATGTATCTACCTGAAGCATTATTGTTTCGTATCTTTCGAGATATTCTGTCGCCAAATCGATATTTTTTCTGTGATTCCCACTCAAACCTCCTCATTCTTTACGGTAGGTATGCAAATGAGAAAAGGGTGGTTTAATAAACCTAACTGCCAAGTATAATGATATTATTCTTGGAATAATACCCCTAAGTAATCGCGGCGGAGGTCGAAAATTCGGATCGGCTCCAAAATTCGACATTATCTGTCTAGATTCCAAAACCGAAATGTCCGTCCGCCGTCCGAGCCGTTTTGCGCAGTAGCAATTTCGACAAAAGTTTGACAAAACACTCGGTTTACCATCTAGTTGTGCCCGCGAGGTTATCAGCCCGATCGCCCAAACCCGTGGGGCTACGGCAGGCGTTTTCTAAGGTTTTGAGACTATGGGGTCGAGTTAAATGCCGTTTTCGAAGTATTTTTGGACGTAGAATCCATTGTTTTGGGGTCCCAGAACGATCCGATTTCACCGTGGGGATTTATTGGGCTCTCATGGGGGTACAAATGGGATTTTCGTAGGATCTCGGGAGGTCTAATATGGTGTCGTTTTCCGAATAAGTTTGGAAGGAAAATCCTTTTTTCGAAGTGACACCTGTCCAAACATCGTACAGATTTTATTTATTTTTTTTTTTTTGGCCCTATTACTATATATATATATATATATAATATATACCTATCAAAAACCCTTATGTAAAATTTGCAGCGTTTTCGAATTTTGCTATGAGTCATCGGACAGATAGAAAATCGTAACGAGTTTACATTAAAGTATCGATTTTTCAAGAACACATTTATTTATCGATTATTTTAAGAAAATTAGATCGATTTTTACATGAATCGACACTTTCTCCAAACGGATTCAGATTTCATAATATGCTGTACTTAAGGAATTAAAATCGTTGCGAAATCTTGCATAGGTAATATTATTATGCAGGTCTTTGAAATATCAGTAGGTTAGGTAGTACAGATCTTTTCTATACCTCTGTAACACAGGCTGGATCACAGATTAAACTACTGACGGACTACGGGCTGGATTGTGTTGCGGTGGAAATTAGAATTACTTAAACCTCCTCCCACAAGGCCGTGTCAATGGCCGGTATACGACCCTCGATGTACGTATGTTAATTTGCTACATCGATGGTCGTATACGACACGGCCTTGCAATTCATGTTCAGAAAGGGAGCCTTGTGGAAGGAGGGTTAAAATTTAACTTTACGTAGTAATAACTACATTTAATGTAGTTATTACTATAATGTAGTATAATAATGTACTATAATGTACTATGTATAATATAGTAATGATCGACTTCAAAAATAATATCGAATTGGGCAAAAGTTTCAGTAAAGTCGCGAGTATAATCTAGTTGAGTGAGCAAATATCTTAATTATAATCATAACATCGGTTAATTTACACAATCACCATTTGGAAAGTAAAATTTGGTATTTCGAATAGGTACCTACCATATTTTTTTTACTCTTAAGGGTTGAGGTGAAATTTCACAAAACAATGTAATTGCTTCCAGAGTGACCGGATAATAATAATACCTACCTTGCTATATAATATATTATTTTCAAACGTAAGTTCATTCTCTTATTAAAACTATTAATTAAATTGTTCCTTGTCAAAACTTAAATAAGATACCAAATTTTGGTATCTTATTTAAGTTTTGACAAGGAACTATCCAAATTATTGATCCAGATCGTTTGCCATTTCGGTGGTTTAACAGGTAATGTAGAGACATCACAGAATCCTTCTCGGTATTCTTTCAGGAATAGAGATATCTGGTAATATAATAATGCCTACTTTACCTATGTGTGAGTATAGCTAGTTCTTATTTTGATAAGTATTCGCTTGTTGTATGTATTCAGGGTGTTGGTAGGAGGAGATGAGATGAAAGGTAAGGAGAGGCCGTTTTTGTTAATTCAATTTCGAAACGTGTCAGAGTAACTAAGGTTATTGGTGGTCTTGAAGGACAAACATTTTCCTTGAAATGAAAAGAATCGGGTCTTTGCTCGAAATTTTGAATCGATTCTCCAATAGGTACTCGGCGGAAGAAAAATCTAAAATAATCAATACTTTTGGAAGCAAATCGATTCTTTTAAGAATCGTTACTTTTTTGACATCCCTAGTCAAGTGGTTACAACACTTGACAAGGTAACAGCGTTGCCAACCCTACCACAATTGTGGTAAATCTACCGCTTTTCAATCTCATCTACCACTCTACCGCTGTGGCACTCAAATCTACCACTTTTGACATTTTTCTCAAATCGCACTGTTTCATACCGATTTTGGTTTATTATTCTTGGAATAATACACCTGTGTAATCGCGACGGAGGTCGACGACTCCGATCGGCCTCAAAATTTGACATTATCAATTTCAAAAGATTCCAAAACCGAAATGTCAGTCAGCCGTACGCCGTCCGAGTCGTTTTGGGCAGTAGAATTTTTGACAGAAATTTGAAATCTGAAATTTTGACAGAATACTCGGTTTACCATCTAGTTGTGCCCGCAAGGTTTTCAGCCCGATCGCCCCGCGGGGTGCTATGGGACTAAAATGGGGCTACGGGAGGTTTTTTAAGGCTTTTAGCTATGGGATCGAGTTAGGTGTCGTTTTTGAAGTATTTTTGGACGTAGAATCCATTTTTGGGGGTCTCTGAACGGATCGATTTCATTGCGGGAATCTGTACGGCTTTCATGGGGCTACAAATGGGATTTTTGAAGGATCCCAGAAAGTCAAATATTGTCCAAGTACCTAAAACAAAACAAAAATTAAAAACTAAAAAAAATGAAAAAAAAAAAAAAAACGGGTGTGGTTTTATGAAACCACGGTAAAAGTGAAACTTTTTTCCCACTAGTCTCTCCGGCTCGCTTCGCTCGCTCCCCTAGTGGGGTACGGAGGATCGATGGACACGATTTTTATATCTAGTCCCCCCACCCATTTCCTACTCATCCACCTACCCTTGTATCTCTATCCACGGCTTCATTTTGGCGTTTTCTCAAATTGATTTCTAACGTGGCAACTGATAACAACAAAACAAGCGGCATTGTTTACTGCATCCATTAATAACATCAATAAATATAAAATGGGGACATAATGACAAAGAACAAGACTTCTTCTTGTACTTAGTACGAAAGAAATGCGTGATAAATCGAGAGCTTTCCAACGAATGGTGAACGATTTTTGTACGATTATAACTGGCGAAGATGAAGTTCCGTAGCAACGAATCAGTTGTAAGCGAAAATCAACGGTAGCGTGACGGGACAAGAAACGACACACAGACCAAAAAATTTGGGACGATGTAATAAAAGTTTCACTTTAAAAACCTTTTTAAATTTTTTTTCATTGACACAGAATTAATTTTCGCACAAGTAACCTATATCAAAGAATAATAAACCCTTGTGTAAAATTTGCAGCGTTTTTTCTTGTACAGATAATATCTGGTAATACCTATACCTACATCTACCGCTTTCTACCGCTTTTCTGCGACTTTTCTCCCGCTTTTTGATCCAGACTGGTTGGCAACACTGCAAGGTAATAACCCCTCAGTTTGGGGTTATTGTGTGATTCCAGTGCTGCCAAGTTGGGGGTTTTCTCCCCAAATTTGGGGGTTTTTTTCCATCAGAGGGAGAATTTGGGGGTGACGTTTTTTGGGTTTTTTTTTGGGGGGTTTTTAAGGATGAGTCAGGGGAATTTGGGGGAAAATGAAAAAATGGATCAGTCATTAAAGAAATAACAGCAGGTAAAAACTATGCAAATTTTACACTAGGGTTTATTATTCTTTGATATAGGTTACTTGTACAGAAATTTAATTCTGTCAATGAAAGAAATATTAAATATTCCTTTTAAATTTTTGTGTCAGAGTAACCGGCTTGCATGTTTGCAGGGTTGTTCAGGAAGGATAAAGCCTTTTAGCGGCTTTATCCTTCCTGAACAACCCTTTTAAATTAAATTTTTTTATTTTTATATTTTCATATTTAAAAAATTGTTTTTGTTTTCTGGGATTTTTCACAAATGTTTTGATCGATTTTTTACTCGAAAAATATTCAACCTCCTGGGATCCTTCAAAAATCCCGTTTTTAGCCCCATGAAAGCCCTATGGACCGTGAAATCGGATTGTTCAGGTACCCCCAAAAATGAATTCTATGTCCAAAAATACTTCGTAAACGACACCAAACTCGATCCCATAGCTAAAAGCCTTAAAAAAAACCCTCCCGTAGCCCATAGCGCCCCACGGGTTTGGGCGATCGGACTGAAAACCTTGCGGGCACAACTAGATGGTAAACCAAGTATTTTTTGTCAAAATTTCAGATTAAATCTGGAAATTAAGTAGGATTTTTTTTTTAATTAAAAAAAAAAAAATCCTACTGCCCAAAACGGCCCGGACAGCGGACGGCGTATGGCGGAAGGACATTTCGGATTTAGAATGTAGACCTCTTGAAACGGATAATGTCAAATTTTGAGGCAGATCGGAGTGTGTCAAATATAATATTAGGTTATTAAAAGAATTTCAGTTATTTATTTGTATCAGGATTTCATCCTTAACTTTTGGGGTTTTTTTTTTCTTCATTTGGGGGGATTTGGGGGTTTTTTGTCGTTGCCTCAGGGGTTTTTTACGGCCGCACCTTGGCAACACTGTGTGATTCACACTGTGGACGTTTGAAGACGACTCTGCGTTGTTCTTTCTGTGCGTGATTTTCTCTCAGTGGAAAAATGACAAACGACGGTCGACTGGTGATGCTGAAGATGTTTGACGATGGACAGGGGAGCAGTGATTTCAGCGACTTCACAATTGTTGTTGAAAACTCGGAGTTTCCTGTCCACAAAGTCATCCTGGCCTCCCGTTCATCCTACTTCAGCGCTTTGTTCGCCTCAAACATGTCCGAATGTGAAAACAATCGCCTCGTTCTCGACGACATCGAAGTGGACGTTTTCCAGAAGCTCCTAAAGTACTTCTACACCCTCGAGTTGAACCTCGACGACAAGTATGCGCTGAAATTGATGGTCCCCGGTGATAAATACGGGTTGGGGGATTTGGTGGACCTATGTGAGAATTATCTGCTAAGCAAAATGAAACTGCAGATAGCTGCACAGTGTTTTCTAGTGGGACATTTGTTGAGGAAGAAGGAGCTGAAAGAAACAGCGTTCCCCTTGATGGAAACAGACTGGAAAAAAACTTTTTCTACCGATGGATGGAAGGAGGTTGTGAGAAACCACTCGTTGATGACGGAAATTGAACGGAATGAATGCATCAAACAAAACAAACCACCCCCAGGAATTTCTTCGCCGATTCATCGCAATGAAGCTGCACTGGAATGGAGTGTAGAAATCCGAAAAGGCGGTTATTCCAAACATTCTCCCACTTTTTCTCTGTTGGAGGACGATCAGTCGTGTTGGAGATTTTGGGCCAAATTGGTATACTCCTCGTGCTTTTTGTACCTCACACACATTGGACCACCACTGACTACTCCGGTAAAGTGTTATTTTTCCATACATAGCACAAATACAAACGTGCATTACATGCTCAAAATAACCGTCAACACATCTTGCTGCTTTTCTAAGAATTTCTGTTGCCAAACGCTCCTTACAGAATTCTCAGTTTACAACGGTCCTGTCACATTTACAGTCAAACTAACGCCAACCAATACCGAACCCAAACCCCAGGGTTTCATCGACCATCTCGATCAAGAGTGCTTCACTGACGCCGTCGTCAACGTCGGCGGGAAAACATTTCCCTGTCACAAAGTCGTCCTCGCCGCCGCCAGCCCGGTCTTTTATGAAGCATTCAAAGACAAAACCGAACTACAACTGAACGATGAAATGAAACCTGAAACGTTCAAAAATTTGCTCCTCGTCCTTTACCAGAGCCAACAACTCCCCAAAGACCTTCACTTCGACCTGCTGACTGCCGCCAAACGGTTCATGCTCGACGACAAGTTGTTGAACCGCATCCGAGCTTTGGTGTTCCGGAGCATGAAAGATGAACACTTGATGGATTTCCTCGTTCACTCGCATACCCATCAGGATACGATACAGAAGAGGATGGCGTTCAAGGAGATGGCCAACAGGTTTGAGGAGGTCGTCGAATCGCAAGAGTGGCGCCGGATGGAAGAACATGAAGGACTTCACGATGAGTTTTTCAAATTTTTGATGATCGAGAAAAGAAGCGTCCCGTGTTGGTTCTAACTCGCAATAATATTATGTTATGTTCATTGCATCACATACGTAAATATTATGACACTGTCCGTAAATACATGTTTGATCTTTTCACGTGTTTCTTACTGATGACCTTCATGGGTCTAAAATTGGGAAATTTCTTACTGTGTTGGGGCACTCAGCTCGTTAGTTATGATGGTGTTCGTTCGGATTTGGAGCTTTTGGGGACTTCAAATTTAAGTCGAGTTTGTGGGTCGAGTTAAGTTTGGCTAACTAGGGATTTTGGCGATGGGCTCTTCAAGAGCACAACATTACTTCTAAAACGTCACCTTACAAGAGCCGCTCTTGTAAGGTGACGTTTTATAAGTAATGTTGGGGATTCAAAGGGGGTGTCAGATCACCTTGTGGGGCTCTGCGATTGGTTATATTGTTGGGAGGCGGCTCCAGTTGGTGATGGCAACCAGCAATGGACAATGTCAGTTGGATAGTCGCGTGACAAGATATTTGGATTTCAAGTTGGAGTCTTTGGTAGAGAGTTCAATAAATGAGTTCGACCTGTTAACCTAACAAGACGTTAGTCATCAAATTGGTGTCAGAAGTGAAATGCCGGCGGGCAATGGAACCGAGGGTGTCGGAAAGCAAAATAGCCTCTCCGCTTTTGAATCATGAGATTCTATACTGTGAAATAGGGCTAAAATAGTTACTCTCTCTCCCAGGCAAACAGGACCCCAAGCGTACCTATTTATTATACAGTAATTATTACACATGAAAATAGATATCCCGCCCGCAATAATTCCAACCCGATACCAAATCGCGAAATGTCTTTTCTTGAGATGTGGGGCTAGCCCAAGTTACTCAGGGCGAAGATCGCTGTCGCGTAGATGATGTCATATCCCTCGCTCACATCCCTCATCCCTCAATCATCTTTCCTAATTACGCCTTATAATTTTCTCTTCAAGCCTTCTACGTTTTGGGCCACCCTTTGGGGTCACTTCCACTTAATTTATTATTGTTGTTCGTTCCAGATATCTTTTCAATACCCATATCATTCCATTGAACGACTACATTGAAATAGATAGCCCTTTTCAACCAAATCCCTAGAGTATCAGTGACCTCATATCCCATTGTAACCAAGAATTGAAATTATCTGCTTCACTATCCTTTCTTCACAATACAGTAGTATGTTTTTCTCATGCCCTCGACTACTGTCGCTTATCTGGCGCCCACAAGGCGACTCATCTTGCACTTTCTAATGAAATCCTTATTGTGTAAACTATCCAAACCCTCTAATCATTCCAATAGCTCCTTTCTCACGAACCTTGGAATTTCCCCCAACTTACGTTCTACTTTTCTCCCTCTCATACGACTTAAAATCCCTACTCTATCTCATTTATCTCCCCCTTTGAGGATGTAGGACCGCCCTTAACCCCGCCTAAACTCCCTAAATTTACCCTCTCCTACCCTTGGAGATAGGCTAGTAGTGGTGGCAATATATATAAAACCCTATGTAATTGTATAATGAGGATCAAGAAGGAGAGTTCCCGAGCCCCAGAGCTCTTGAGTCGATTCACAAGTCCCGGCTCCTCTATGGAGGTCGGAGACGTTCTGCTAAGTTCGGTTTAGCTTTTCTGCTGTCTTCTGTCCATGTCACTATTTGTTGCTGTTGTTGAGTTTTTCACCAATAAATCGTCGTGCTTATCGATCTCTCGGAGTCATCATTGGTCTCGACCCTCAACGCTCTCCGGGTCTTTACAAAATTCCTCCCCTCTTATTTTTAAATTTTTCGACGTCTGGAAGGAAAATTTTGGAGAGTAGTGGCGGTAGGCTAGTTACAAAAAAATTAATTAATTTACAAAAAGTAACATTGTGACCTACGAGTAATTTCCTGATTGACAATTCGAATAATGAATTACATTGTTTTCTAAACATCAGTCCTTGAAAATAGTTATCATGAAGTTGTTACTTCCATTGAATCCTAACGCAACGAATTCTAAATATAGCTGAACTCAATTTTTCATTTCCTTGAATTTGAAAGTATTGTTAAGAAGACCTACGTAAAGAAGACCTTGAAACAGAAGTTTTTCTGACAAGTAAGCAAGAAATAATCTAATCTAATCTAAATTATTTTTTCAATGTACAAATTATTCATATTTCTTAAATACATCATTATTGACTTCTCTTTTTTTTTTTACATTCCATTTAAATAAATACTTAAAAATAATTATGTGCGCAATTTTAAACTTTTTTTATTTATACATTTTATTTTAGGTATTTTATTTTTTATTTTTTTTTTATTTTTTATTTTTTTTTTTTGCATGAAATAACATTTTTTTGAATATACTTTTTATTAATGAATGAATAATGATTAGCTTAATCTCTTAATTAATGGATAGTAACACAATTGTGAATATGCAATCGTGAGCACTTATTTACTTAAACTCAAGTCCAGGTGACTCAGCAAAATTATCTGGGAGGGGGCCATTCAGGAATTGGCACATCTGAGCGAACATGGGGTTTCCAATTTGGTTTTACATTTTTCTGGTTTGGGGAGAAGCGACGAGCTTGAGGCTCTTTAATGAATGATTTCAAATACCTCAACTTCTTTGAACAAATCGTGTTTGAAGGTTTTCCTATTCTATGTTTCTCTTGAATAGTAGTGACATTATTCGGGAATACGTATTTGGGCTTTTCGACAATGGAATTTTGCCTATGACGCTTAGGAATTGAAATTGGAATTGCGATAATGGGTTTTGATGGATCGTTCTGTTTCTCAATTTGTTCTTGATCTGAGAAAGATTGACCGTTGCCAATTGACGAAATTGTTTCTTTGGGCATGGCAGGGGAATCAGCGTTTAGTAAACATTTTCTATCTTTCGAACTTGAAATAGAAGGTTCAGTGACAGAGGAAGAATTGTTTCGATTTGAATTTGGGGAATTTGTACGGCCTGTGATTTCTGTCACTGACCTTGAGTCTTCTGAATTCAATTTTGCAGAATCCGAATCGCTTGTGACTTTTGGTTCTATGCATTTTTCGGAAACATTAATGCTAGTTAGGTACGCTTTCAAGTGTTTTAATTTCCTTGTCAAGGATGAATGGAGAACTCATGTGGACAGAAATTATTCGCGCAGAATTTTCGTTTTCATCGGCAGATGGCGCTTTTTCCTTTGACTTATGGTCAAGAGGTCGCCACGGAATGTTTGATTCGCGGGCGTTGAATTTCTTTTGATAACCACATTCGAAATCGCTGTGATTATTCATCCGACAATAATGGCAGTACTTATTTTTGTATTGACTTTTGGAAAATTTAGTAGAATACCGCGGAGGATTTTTAGGGTGTTGGTAACGAGATCTTTCTGGCTCATCACGTTCAAAATGATTGCGATAAGAATTGTTGGGGAACGAAGGTGAACGGACTTCTAGGTTTTCTTGGGATGGCCCACGCACAATTGCATTTTTAAATGTGGAGACATTTTTAAATTGCTGAATAGAATCCGAGCAATGGTATTTTTGTTTAGATTCGTCGAATTCCGAATTGTAATTTACTAGGGTTACGCGATCGTCATAACATTTTGATTCTTGATAAGAGGGTACGCGCGATTGAACATTTTCTCGTGAAGATCTGAGCGCGATTGAACTTTCATTTAAAACGTTTTTCGGAGGCTGAATAGAATATTTAAAATCTTTTGAATTGTGTCGTGGATCACGCGATAGTTCATGATCGTAGGATTTATGATTTCGATAGGGTAGCTTGCGGCTGTTTTGTTGGCGAAGGCTAAGTCTATGAATTTCTTCCCGTTCAGCATAGACAGCAAGACGGATCGCGTCCTCGAAAGTACTAGGATTCGAAATTTTGACTAATAGTTTTATTGGGTCGTGTAATCCGGCAAGGAACACGTTCTTGGCTTGGTCCCGAATGTGCGTTTCATGAGTATCGCAAAATTCAGGGGCAACAGAGCTGGTGACACTGTCAATAATTTCGTACATGAAGTGCTCTACCCGTTGTCCGTATTGGAAAGCGGTTTCATTTTGGTACTGCCGGCAGGAATAAAATTCGATTTCTAATTGTGCAGCAGATTTGTATTCTCCAAATCTTTCTTTTAGAAATTTCTTCATTTGTGAGAAGTTCGTAAATTTGCGATACTGACAAGCGAGGAAAGCATCGCCTGTAAGTTTTAATTGAATGAGTTGAAACAGAATGTCCTTGTCCAGGGGATTTACTATTTTGAGGACAGTCTCGCAGGAAAATATGAATGACGACAATTTCGCTTCGTCACCATCGAACATTGGAATTTGGTCACTCAGTGAACATACGTCCGGTTGTGGTGGGACTGCACCCTTAACGTTCACTGAATTATTCCTTGTCATTTTGAAAATAATTCAACTTTGAATAAAAACTCTGGAATTTATCTTAGGGCAATTTTTTCCTTGTATGAATTTCTGATTTTTTTAGAAAATTTGACTTTAATTATTGTCACAAATAATTGGAGTGCTCAAAAATTAAATAGCACGAAATCAATCCGAAGCAAATTGCAAACCCTTTTTTTTTACGCCTGACCTGGTAAATTCGAAGGCTTCCTGGCGGATGAGTTCGTTTTCTTCGATCCAGGGAAGAAGTACTGGCCTCCTGGGGTTGAGTTCGTCTCGTCTTCTTCGACGTGGGTCCAGGGAGGAATTGGGACTTCCTGGGGGAGGACGCTCTTCGGCGGCAGGAGGAGTCCAAATTCTTCAGTGAGACTTCTTTTGAGTGAGGCTGAAGCTGGATGAGCAATTGGAATTCTGGAGTTGCTCGCGATGTGTTTCTTCTTTGAAGGACGCTCTCTTCTTTTTTGACAAGAGAGTCCAAATTCTCAGCGAAATTTATTGAGGATGAGCTGAGCTGAAAGGCGCAACGTGTGGAGTTGCTCACGATTCGTTTCTTCTTTGAAGGACGCTCCTTTTTTAATTTTTGTTGTGCCTGGGGACGCTTCCTGGTGGAGGAGAGTCCGTTTTCTTCAGTTGAGACTTCTAGAAGATAAGCTGAGCTGAATGCGCAACGTTTGGAGTTACTTACGTTGTGCCTGGGGACACTTCCTGGTGGAGGAGAGTCCGAATTCTTCAGTTGAGACTTCTCGAAAGAACTTGATGATAGCGAAAAGTTGGCTAGCCGTTCCTTCCCGTCCTGTCGGGGTGCTGAGTTGCTAAGTCACGAAGTCGAATGTAGTGCTGGATCGACGACTGGAACACCGCGATTTGGTCCCAAATTCTCGATTTTGACTTCAACCGAGATCCCACTTCTGACACCAATTTTGTAAAGACCCGGAGAGCGTTGAGGGTCGAGACCAATGATGACTCCGAGAGATCGATAAGCACGACGATTTATTGGTGAAAAACTCAACAACAGCAACAAATAGTGACATGGACAGAAGACAGCAGAAAAGCTAAACCGAACTTAGCAGAACGTCTCCGACCTCCATAGAGGAGCCGGGACTTGTGAATCGACTCAAGAGCTCTGGGGCTCGGGAACTCTCCTTCTTGATCCTCATTATACAATTACATAGGGTTTTATACATATTGCCACCACTACTAGCCTATCTCCAAGGGTAGGAGAGGGTAAATTTAGGGAGTTTAGGCGGGGTTAAGGGCGGTCCTACATCCTCAAAGGGGGAGATAAATGAGATAGAGTAGGGATTTTAAGTCGTATGAGAGGGAGAAAAGTAGAACGTAAGTTGGGGGAAATTCCAAGGTTCGTGAGAAAGGAGCTATTGGAATGATTAGAGGGTTTGGATAGTTTACACAATAAGGATTTCATTAGAAAGTGCAAGATGAGTCGCCTTGTGGGCGCCAGATAAGCGACAGTAGTCGAGGGCATGAGAAAAACATACTACTGTATTGTGAAGAAAGGATAGTGAAGCAGATAATTTCAATTCTTGGTTACAATGGGATATGAGGTCACTGATACTCTAGGGATTTGGTTGAAAAGGGCTATCTATTTCAATGTAGTCGTTCAATGGAATGATATGGGTATTGAAAAGATATCTGGAACGAACAACAATAATAAATTAAGTGGAAGTGACCCCAAAGGGTGGCCCAAAACGTAGAAGGCTTGAAGAGAAAATTATAAGGTGTAATTAGGAAAGATGATTGAGGGATGAGGGATGTGAGCGAGGGATATGACAATGATCAGGGACTTCACCACGGCGATGTAGGAGTCCGGGGAGTACTTGGGCTGAAAAGTAGGTTGCGGATGTCCGAGGGAGTCCAGGGAGAGTCTTGGCCGGGTCTCTGACGAGCAGCAGGACTTCGTACGTAGTCTGGCGTAACAATCCCCGTCTCCGTATCTCTACGGTCCCTATATTCAAAATCCTAGTTTACCTGAACGTGTCATACGTGCCCAGCCTCCGGTCAAACCGGCCTTGGCTTGGCCTCCGCTTGGAGGCTGGTTCTAGTTGTGACAAATGTCACGTATGCCGGTTCTTGGTTAACCGGACTGCTGTCCAGGATCGATCTCGACAGAGGGCATGGTCGCAGCACTAAGATAAGGCACATTCTCTCCAGCCTCAGGTAATCCTGAATCAAGTCGTGGAGGGGAAGGAACTTCGAACCTGATCAGCTTGAATTCAAGCCTTAAGGCACAACCTGGTTGGATAACTAGGCCCATTTCGATAGCTTCGACTAACTGGTGATGTTACAGAGCTGCAGGTTTGTCACTTCCTTCATCTCTACAGGTGGGTGCCCTATGTGTGCTGCATAATTTTCCAGAGTGGGACTATGGGGGAGATGAAATTCGGAGATGTCAATTCATCACAGGCTTAAATGTCCCTGACTCGAGCACAACGTGTCTCTCGTCGCCTCCAGCAGCCACTCCTACGTCGCACAACACCTCAGGCAACAACGTCACGGCCCAACCAGGCTGGAACCAGTGTGACGATCCCAAGAGGTGAAGCTATGGAAGCTCATTATTCTGCACCCGTCCTCGGTGAATGGCGTATCGCTTTGTACCTGTCCTGGTCTATCGTTTTGCACCCATTTTCCTTTCCACTTTGACAGACTTAGTTATAGGACTGTCTGCACGGCAGATCATCAGTAGCTCAACAGCGGGGACGAAGATTGTTTTAGTAGGAAACAATTTTGATGAATTTGAAGTGGGTGATTTCTACTCTGTTCAACTTTCGGATTCCACTGCAACCCACGCTATCAACCTTAGTATTTTTGGTCGGCGTCTGATAAATAGAAACTAGGTACTTTCTCGTACCTTAGGTGTCGCACTGAATGGATGATAATACACAGCTTGAATTCTTGCTTGAATACTTAAGTATCTACGAGAAGTTTTTGATTGACCATTTCTCCCAGGAGTCCCATTTCAATGTTTACCTCAGTACGGGATTTTGGCAATGATGCTTAAGCGTCAACTTGATCCTAGTATTTTCAAAACACTTTTGGAACTTTGGTAAATAATACCTACTGAAATTCAGCCAGATTCGAGGCATTTTTTAGCGCAACCTTTCCACCAAAAAATAGAAAGGTACGCTCTTCGACATTTTTTTTTTTTTTTTTTTTGTGAGGGTGTGTGTGTGTTTTTGTTTATCACAGCATCACGCCCGAGCGGCTGAACCGATTTTCATGAGGGTGGTCTCATTGTGATCAGCGAGTTCTGGGGCTGGTTATAGGCTAGGTATCAAAATCACCTCCGTCGTCGACGATTCGTCCGATTCCGAGAAGATGACGAATTGTCAAGTTACCTACGAATTACTTAGTCACGGTTTTGGTTTCAATAATGACGCGGTAATATTTCGCAGTAACAGAAAGCTTGCGCTCATCTATTCAATTCAATTGATGGCTTGGTTCATCTAATACCTAGCTCATTTTGGTTTATTATTTCCAATAATAAGCCTTTGTGATCGTACCTCAGTAGTTTAATCTGTGTCGTACCTATAGCAAAAACGTCCAGCGGCCAAGGGTGCAGAGTGATACGCTGTCCTGGGAACTTTCACTCACTTTTGGTTTATTATTCTTGGAATAATACACCTATGTTTTCGCGACGGGGGTCGACGACTCCGATCGGCCTCAGAATTTGACATTATCCGGTTCATAGGTCTAGATTCCAAAACCGAAATATCCGTCCGCCGCCCGAGCCGTTTTGGGCAGTAGGAAGTTTTTAAAATCTGAAATTTTGACAAAATACTCGGTTTACCATCTAGTTGTGCACGCAAGGTTTTCAGCCCGATCGCCCAAACCCGTGGGGCGCTGTGGGGCTACGGGAGGCGTTTTTGAAGGGTTTTGGCTATGGGATCGAGTTAGTTGTCGCTTTCGAAGTATTTTTGGGCGTAGAATCCATTTTTGGGGGTCCCGGAACGATCCGATTTCACTGTAGCGATCTATAGGGGTTTTCATGGGGCTACAAATGGGATTTTTGAAAGACCCCAGGCCGTCTAATATGTTCAAGTAAAAACAAAATCAAAAAAAAAATTTTTTCCATTGACAGAATTAAATTTCTGCAGAAGTTAGGTACCTATATCAAAGAATAATAAACCCTTGTGTAAAATTTGCAACGTTTTTCTAATGGGTGCAGAACGAACCCCGCCCAAAGCGATCAGACCATCAGCTGGATGCTTAGAAAGCTGAAGGAGAAAGGCGGATGCTGGAAAACTCGCGGAAAGCCTTAGGAACTGACAAGGGTGCCACCCCCTGCCGGCTAAAGCCAGCCAACCCCGGACCTCTCCCACCTGGCCTCAGAGCCCTTCTACTCGCTTTCCCATATTTTAATTTTTATTATTCTTGGAATAATACACCTATGTAATCGTGACGGGGGTCGAAAATTCAGATTGGCCTCAAAATTTGACATTATCCGTTTCTAGAGGTCTAGATTCCGAAATCTACCTACTACGCTGTCTGGGCCGTAGGATTTTTTTTTCAATCTGAAACTTTGACAAAATACTCGGTTTACCATCTAGTTGTGCCCGCAAGGTTATCAGCCCGATCGCCCAAACCCGTGGGGCGCTATGGGGCTACGGGAGGGGTTATTTGAAGGCTTTTGACTATGGGATCGAGTTAGGTGTCGTTTTCGACGAATTTTTTGACGTATAATGCATTTTTGGGGGTCCCAGAACGATCCGATTTCACAGTTGCGATCTATAGGGCTTTCATGGGGCTACAAAAGAGAGTTTCGATGGATCCCAGGTCAAATATTTTCCGAGTTAAACAAAAATTAAAAACATTGACAAATCTTCGCACTTAATTTTTGTTTAACTCGGAAAATATTATTTTGCAGCGTTTTTTCTAAATATAGGCGCTGGTTTTTTTTTCTCCTAGGTATTAAAAGTACTAGGTACCTAATCTGTTCCTCGTTCCTACTCGGTTGCTTGTTTTTCCAAAATACGGAGAACCCTTACTTTGTTGGTCTTCGAAACGATAACTGGTTGAATTGACAGGGCCGGTCAAAATCGCCTATCCACCCGTGCCACGAATATCTGGAAGGTATGTTTACCTTTGGGCGCTCGGGGGGGCTTCGTGTTCTAAACATTTTTTTACATTTATGTGGTGCCCCTTCGTAGGTACCATCTCCATGGGCCGCTCAATGCGTAGCTAGGTATCGCTGGAGCTCGTACGTGGAATGCGCTTCCCCTTTCTTGTCGGACTGTTTCTACGATATCCCAGTTCCGTAGCCTCATTGAGCAACACTTTTGGACCCCTCCGGTCCCGGGCCCCAACGCCCTAATTCTGTATTGTGCCTATGACATTCTTGTGAGGGTCATGGGTGGCACAGCCCTAAGTTTGGTACCTCTCATACCGGCATCCTTGACCGTTGTTAATTTTTTTTTTATTTATGATGTTTGTATTTCATTCCTCCATAATTTTTCTTTCTTTCTCCTGTACTTTCAATTAATTATGTTACTTCAATTATTACATTACTTCATATTAATTATGTTATTATATTAATTTTACAACCTAGGGCCCCTGAGGTCTATGTAAATGTTCACCAATAAAGGTTTATTATTCAAGGTCCCATCGCCAAAATCCCCCAGAAAGGTGTGCCATCAAACACTGATTCCAATTCAAAATTCCTCGTAATAAACGACACCTAACTTGATCGTCTGAGTGAAGCACTTCAAAAGCCCCACATTCCGTGATAGCTCCAAATCCAAACGAACACCATCAAAACGAGCGAGCTGAGTGCCCCAACACAATAAGAAACATCCCAATTTTACATCCATGAGTCAGTAAGGATAAGATTAAACATGTATTCATATATACAGTCATAATAACATTATTATGTATCTTATATTATAAGATTGAATGAACATATTTGTTAGAATCAACGTGCAATCCTTTTCTCAATCAGTAATAATACTTAGGCATGTGATGCAATGAACATATTACGAGTTAGAACCAACATGGAACGCTTCTTTTCTCGATCATCAAAAATTTGATTCGCCGCCAGTCTTGCGATTCAACGACTTCCTCAAACCTGTTGGCCATCTCCTTGAACGCCATCCTCTTCTGTATCGGGTCTTGTTGCGAGTGAATGAGGAAATCCATCACGTGTTTGTCTTTCATGCTCCGGAAAGCTCTGCAGCGGTTCAATGCTTTGTCGTCGAGCTTGAATCGTTTGGCGGCAGTCAGCAGGTCGAAGTGAAGGTCTTTGGGGAGTTGTTGGCTCTGGTAAATGAGGAGGAGCAGTTTTTGAACGTTTCTGGTTTCATTTCATCATTCAGTTGTAGTTCGGTTTTGTCTTTGAACGCTTCATAAAAGACCGGGCTGGCGTAGGCGAGGGCGACTTTGTGACAGGGAAATGTTACACCGCCGACGTTGACGACGGCGTCAGTGAAGTGCTCGAGGTCGGAATGGTCGATGAAACCCAGGGGTGAGGGTTCGGGGTTGATTGGCTTCAGTTTGACTGAAATCGTAGCGCCTTAATGAAGATATTCAGTAAGGAGCCGTGTGGTGCATCTGAAATTATGAGAAAAGCAGCAAAATGTGTCGACGGTTTCATCGGCGAGCTTCTCCTTCTCTGAAAGCCTTTGAACGGAATACTCACACTTTACCGGAGTAGTCAGTGGTGGGCCGATGTGAGTGAGATACACGCTGCACAACACCCGATTGTCATAGCAGGACCCTACTGTCACCCAAACTTTCCAAAACGACTGATTTTCATCCAACAGACAAAAAGCGGGAGACTTGTTTAGTACAGCCTTGTTGGATTTCTACTTGCCATTCCAGTGTACCTCCAATCTGTGAAGAAATGATTTCAGGGGGTGTTTAGTTTCGTTTAGTGCATTCAATCCGTTCAATTCCCGTCATCAACGAGTGGTTTTTCACAACCTCCTTCCACCGATCGCTAGAAAACGTTCTTTCCCAGACTTCTTCCATCAAGGGGAACGCTTTTTTTCAGCTCCTTCTTTCCCAACAAATGTCCCACGAGAACACACTACGCAGCTTCCTTCAGTTTCATATTGGGTGTTAAGCAGAATCTGGAGGCTCTGGTGGACCTCTGTGAGAATCATCTGATGATTCTCACAGAGGTCCACCAGAGCCTCCAACCCGTATTTATCACCGGATAAGATCAATTTCACAGCATACTCGTCGTCGAAGAGGAATATGTCGAACTTGGAGGTGTAGACGTACTTGAGGAGCTTCTGGAAAACGTCCGCTTCGATGTCGTCGAGAATGAGGCGATTGTTTTCACATTCGGACATGTTTGAGGCGAACAAAGCACGGAAGTAGGACGAACGGGAGGCCAGATAATATCGGAAAGACCGAGTTTCCCGTCCACAAAGTATATTATACTGTGTGGACGGGAAACTCGGTCTTTCCGATAACGAAGTGAAGTCGCTGAAATAATCGCTGACGTTTTCATCTAGATGACCGACGGTTTTTGTAATCTTTTCAGTGTTGGCAGACGTTCGAGGACTCAACCCGCCAGTTGAGCGCGCCGGAGTAGCACAAAAACCGCGCAGTTTTTAGGGCTGCACTCCGTGGCTCTGACGGAGGGAGGGGTTCAGTGGTGGGAACAAGAAGATAGGTTTCCACGAGAAAATTATTCAATGATAAATACCGTAAATATAGTGTTTTCTAAATTAAAAAAAAAGTTAACAAGGGCTTATTATTTCGAACAATAGAAAAAAAAATGTTTCTTTTCTAAGAGATTTTTTTTTTTTTTTTTCAGAAAAAATGTTTGAGCACAAAAATGTTTGTTCGAAAAAATTTTTGAGAAAAGAGTTTTTGTTGGAAAAGTTTTAAGAAAAAAATTGGTCGAAAGGAAAACGACACTCCACTTGTCTGTGTAACTGAAGACCTTGAAAAAAAAAACCTGTTTTGGGCTCAGCATCCTTCAGTGTGGACCAATCAGGTTGGCTAGACATTAGGACCAACTTAAGGGTCTACTTAAGTCTACTTAAGTACTTAATGGAGGACATGCGCGAAAGAACGGATTTTTTAAAGTAAAACTTTTATTACATCGTCCCAAATTTTTTATTAGTCTGTGTGTCGTTTCTTGTAACGTCACGCTACCGTTGATTTTCGCTTACTACCGATTCGTTGCTCCGGAACTTCATCTTCGCCAGTTATAATCGTACAAAAATCGTTCACCATTCGTTGGAAAGCTCTCGATTTATTCAATATTATTGAATGGGGAAAAGTCAAAATTTAATCTCGTAGGTAGGTACTTTCTTACAGCAGTTAAAAAAAAAATCGAATCGATTCTTCGATACATCGGGATGAAAAAGAATCTAAAAGTATCGATTCTTCTATATCTACCTATTTTTTTTACATCCCTCGTTATCAGTGGTTATCAATGTTTAACTACCGTGAGATACACCGCTTTCCTTCCGATTAAATCGGAAAACACACAAATTGATATTTTGGTACGTTTCCGTCGTCTGTAGTAATCGGCGAAAACCGTCTTCCTTCATTTATGTTGATGAATTATTTACAGTTATCTGTGGGTGAGCTTGCTGACTTCTACATCCCCAAAATGGAATCACCAGACGACGACAGAGTTGGTGTTCATCTTTCTCACCACGTCCAACAAGAGCTGTGAACCATACGAGCTCCTTGCCGTCAAGGGAGAAACAACTACTGTCAAGGTAGATGACCAGTATCCTTAACATAACACAAATTTCGTGCCAACATGATTGTTATTTGTACCAGCAACGTTAAAACCGTCGAAATTTTTTTATAAAAGTCCCGTGAGGCTCTGTGGGGCTACAAAGGGCTGTAGGACGAGTACTGGAAGGATTTGGGGTAGTGACTCAAGTGGGGTGTCATTTTCATGGTGTTTTGGTCGTAGAATCCATTTCCGATCCATCCGGGGTCAGATCTGTGGGGTTTCTGAAGGACTTGTGACAGGAGGCGGAATGAGGTGTTTTTTTTTTCCTACGCCCCGCCATTATTCGGCAAATCTGCCATCTTTTGGCGGTGTTCTTGGTTCAAGTTGGAACCTCGTCTGCGATGTCGTTTCTTACGTCCCTCAAACAGGTATGAAAATGCGTTTCATCCATCTCGCCTTCATTGCACAGTGGGCATGTGGGGATGGGATAGACTCAGATGCGATGCAAGTGTTTGGCCAGGTAGTCATGTCCTGTGGTCAAGCGGAAGTTGGCTAAGAATTCTCGACGATGCAGCGTGCGTGGTATTGGTCGATCCGCAAGGGATTCCCATTTCTTTCCCCGGGCCATTTCCCGATAGCGACCAGGCAGGGCTTCCTTCGTTTTACTTTTTATGAGCCTCCTAGCCGAGCGGTAGGTCATGGGGTTGGCGTTTTGGGCCTGCCGGGCTTCTTCCTTCGCTAAATTGTCAGTCCGTCAAAATTGCTGGTGCCGAGACCTGAAATTCCGGCGAGTAATCACCTGCCCCAGCATTACAATGAGCATCCTGAGCCACTGTGTGCCCGGCAGGTTTCTGTCGACCGTCTCTAGAAACGGCTGGGGGAGTGACACCCTTCTGCACGGGCTCGGTGAGGCACACGGAGTACTGCGGAGGTGGTAACGTTGAGTGCTCTTCCTGTGTGGGCCAGGGCTGTCGTTCCGACAAATCTGCAACTCCTGCAGAGGCCATCAGGCTCTCAGCTCTTGCTGCAAAAGATTTCTGGGTTATGAGACGCTGGCTCGCTGGAGTGTAGCCCTGCCAGAAAGGGTCCAGGCTTCTCATTACTCGCTCATACAGGGATAAGGTTGCTGCTTCCCTACGAACACCCAAGGGCTCAACGCCAGCTTGAAGTTCCATCGCCACGATCGGTGTGGAGTTCGGCTCTCCAGTAATCACCCTGAGCGCTTTATTCTGAACGATGTCCAGCTTCTTCAGTACATTTGGTGACGCGGTAATGGCCAGCTCTCCCCCATACTCCATGACTGGGTGCACGTATGTCTTATAGGCAAGCGACAGCACGTCTTGTGAGGCTCCCAACTTGACACCAGCAAAACGGCGAAGTAGGCCTGTTCGTCGCTCTACCTGCTCGCTCAGCTTATCTATATGTTTGGACCATGAGAGTTTATTGCCAAGAAAGATTGGGTTGTTATCACACTCAAGGGAGACGGTTTGAGGCCTCGTGGAGAGAGAGAACAGCTGACTCTGAGACTTGGAAGGGCTAACTATCATCTCATTTCTTGAGCTCCATTCCGGCAGTCTCTGGAGAACACCATTCATGCACGTCTCAAGTGCTTCAACGTTGCTGCTCGTGGCCCAGAATACCAAGTCATCGGCGTACACGAGTGCCTTAACACCAGGTGTCTCGTCAATCATCTGGAAAACGTCGTTTATCATGATGTTAAAAAGACTTGGAATGAGACACGGAATGAGGTGTCGTCATCGGTGTAATTTTGGTTGTACGATCCACTAATGGGGGGTTTCAGACCCTTCAGACCGCTCCGTGGGGACCGATGAGGCCGCAAGTGGGGTTTCTGAAGTGCTTTGGACAGAAGGTCGAATGAGGCGTCATTTCCAGAGTAATGGGCTCCCTGAGAAAGTCGGAATTCATCATTTCTAACAACATATTCGGATTCAGCACCCTCTAAACCCCCTGCACAAATTTGTAGTTCGAAAATCCGTATAGTTTGTTTGCAGAGCTGTTTGCAAATGTTGGCGATTTTGAACTGAAAGCCCATGACGTCACACCTCGCCTCGCTGGGCATCGAGTACCTAGTTTAGCACGGAGCCGCCAGAGTGCTGAATTTGATTTTGAGCGATTCCCAAAAATAAAAATCACTTAATTTCACCCCCTGGTTGTGGCTGATGGCCCTAAAATGACTTGAGCTGAAGGCCATTGTAACGAAGTCAGCGGGTCCAGTAGCTCTGACGCTCTGATCAAGATCGTTCCTGACCGCCCCTCTCCTCCTCTTACCGCTGTGTTGGAGGTACACTCCATCAGCTCGCTGAGTTCTCTCCATCGCCTCGTGCGGATCGTTGGTCAGCCCCTTACGGGCTGTTTCGCCATTTTTCCCGGCGGAAATTATAGTGATTTCGTTCACTCAAACTCCCTAGATTTGGAGGATCCCGCCGTGGAAAGGCACTTCATTTCCATCGTCTTCATCCCGTCAGCAGATTTCGAGGTAACTAAAAAACCCTTCCTTTCATCGCTTCTCAACTCTAATTACGATATCAGGAAAATCGCCTTCCTGGGAGCTGTTCCTATTTTACGTCCAGAATCTCATGGACCCCTCTTACTTGTTTTTGCAGCCTCCCGAAGCGCTATTTTCTTCGTTATTGGAGGCACCACCTTTGGGAACACGTTTTGCAACACCCTCGGGAACACCACGTGAACCTTTTGTCGGCCGTCGTCCTGGACCCCGGGATTCCCTCAGGAGACGCGCCCTACTCGACCGTCGGACCGTCGTGACTTCCAGGTGCGATCGTTCCGATAATTATCCCGAACTCGTCGTGGACATTCCCTCTCCCCACTACCGGATTTGACCATATTATTTAACTTATTAAATTTACCGACCGTGATTCGACTCCAACTTAAGAACTTATTCTTTTATTTATTTTATGTAAGGGTGGCCACTCGTAGGTTTGATATACCTAACTCAAATCGGAAAACCTGTACAAATTAAGTTGAAGTACCTTCATTTAATTTTATTAATTTTCTTGGAAATAAATCCAGCCGATTTTAAACTGGCTCTAAAATTTATTTGCCCTTTATTCAAGGCCCCACTCCATCTCCTTCTCGAGACTAGCGGGAAAAATTAACTATTGTAGTTCTAACTAAATAATATTCCTATATTATCGTAATTCCCCTAGTTATGCTACACCTTGGTGGGTGACGCTTGGGTGTAGGTCAACGCCGCACAGTGGTCGGAAACAGCTGTTTTTGTGCAAAAACCGTAAAAGGTTTGAAATTGACCGCTACTCTAATGGTCCTTTAAGCTTTTTGGTGTGCTGAAACCGAATCTAAACCCCGTTTTTCTGTATCCACTTTAGATTTTTGGTTATTACGTTTGTAAAATTATTTTGTACAAAGAAATTCGTCAACGATCACTTTTTTCGACACTTATTCTATAAGACCCTTAAGTCTACTTACAATACAAACATTCAGAAGGATGAGGGACTTCACTTACGAAATCACGAATTTTTCCATTGCTGATTCACAAGAGATCTTCGAAAGACGAACCTGACTCTAAAAGTGCATAAGGAAAACTGAAAACCCGAGCAATCTCACTTAATATAAAGGTAACCTTTATATTACCTCTGTAAACCTTTAAAAGGTTTTGCTCGTTGAACTTCTGTACAAACAAAACGCCTAAAAACTAGGCCATTATCATACAGGAGCCAACAGATTCTATTGTGAATGTCCATCACCGGCGGCCGAGGGCCTTTATACCTTCATAGACCGAGAAATATTGCATGGAACTGAATAATTTCTGTTAACGAGAGAGTACAATATCTAATACAGTGGACGCCGCTTATTGTGGCCACTTTGGGACCAACCGAAACTGGCCACATAAAGCGAATGGTAAAAGATGGAGGAAAATTGCATTATATTTGTAGGGCTGCAGTCTCAACTTGATCCCTCTCTTTCAAAAGCTTACCTAAAAAACCAAAAACAATAAAAAATCGTAAAAAAACGCTGCAAATTTTACACAAGGGTTTATTATTCTTTGATATAGGTTACTTGTACAGAAATTTAATTCTGTCAATGAAAAAAAATTTAAATTGTTTTTGGATTTTTATTTTTCAAAAAAACATTTTTTGGGTGATTTTTTTTCAAAAATGTTTTTTTTTTTCAAAAATTATGTATTTTTTACTCGAAAAACATTTAACCTCCTGGGATTCTTCAAAAATCCCATTTTTAGCCCCATGAAAGCCCTATAGATCGCAACAGTGAAATCGGATCGCTGCGGGACCCCAAAAAATGGATTCTACGTCCAAAAATACTTCGAAAACGACACCTGACTCGATCCCATAGCCAAAAGCCTTCAAAAACCACCTTCTGTAGCCCCATTTTAGCCCCATAGCGCCCCACGGGTTTGGGCGATCGGGCTGAAAACCTTGCGGGCACAACTAGATGGTAAACCGAGTATTTTGTCAAAATTTCAGATTTTTAAAAAAATTCCTACTGCCCAAAACGGCCTGGACGGCGGACGGCGGACGGACATTTCGGATTTAGAATGTAGACCTCTTGAAACGGATAAATTTTGAGGCCGATCGGAGTCGTCGACCTCCGTCGCGAAAACATCGGTGTATTATTCCAAGAATAATAAACCAAAAGAAGAAGATCGAAGACAGGCGAAGGTTAAATGGAACTTTTGATTTTGAAAAACTTACCAAGCAATGAGCGGGTTCACACCACGTTCTGAGCAGAAGGCTCCACTGAGACTAATCATTCTCAGGGAATGTGTAACAATAGAAAGAGTGGAAACTGTGTTTACGTTCTGCACTTCAGAGTTCATGTTTCCATGAGTTGTGAATCCGAGGATGGAGTTTTAAAAGATTATAGGCTGAAAAACGCTCTTTGAATCGAACTCCGGAACCTGAATTGGCCACATAAACCGAAGCCGTGGCCACAATAAACGAATTATTTTTAATGCATTCGTATACATGTTGAACCGTTGTTGAGCCGTTTTTGGCCACAATAAGCGCCGTCCACTGTATCACGAATTCAAAACCTTCAGCATTGATGAAACGATTATGATTCCTTGGCTTCTTCGTTCTACGTTCCCCAAAGATTTTTTTTTTAGGCAAAATCGTTTGAGAACTCTCATCCTTTGGTATCTGAGAGTGACCTTCAATGCCCAGAACACCGTTTTGACGACTTTCATTTTGGTTTTTTTTTTTCACGCATCCGACCACTGTGCGCCGTCACACAGTGGGACGAAACCGCAATCTAGCGGGTCACACACTGTAATGGTATTAAAACGCTGCAAATTTTACACTTGGGTTTATTATTCTTTGATTGTTTTCTACTTGCGCAGAAATTTAATTCTTTCAATAAAAAAAAAAAAAATAGATTTTTTTTTTCAAAAAGTTTTAATAAGGATTTTACTTGAAAAATATTTGACCTCCTGGGATTCTTCAAATCCCATTTGTAGCCCCCATGAAAGCCCTATAGATCGCACACTCTTTTAAAAAATTTATTTTGATGAAATGCATGCAAAGTTACGATCTTATCTCATATTAACTTAACTACCCTTGTTGGCAGGTACGTTCAGAACGCGGAGGGAAGAGGCAGGCTGGGAGGCAGGATGGAGGGTCGAGGCAGAGGGACGATAACAAGACATCCTCCATCCTGGCTAGACTGTTCAGAACAAAGTGGTCGATGAAGAGGTCAGGAGAGAGGCTGTCGGGGATAGAAATTACCTCATTCACGATCGAACGGTCATCATAACTAGTGATTCTAGTGATGAGATGTCGATGGCAGCCAAATTGTTTATTGTCGGAAATTTAAACAAGAGAAGATTCCGGAACCACCCTATAACGGAAAAACGCGCGAAATATGGGGAATTTCACCAACGAAACTGTGGTGGATCGTGCGATGATGCCAGGAGGGGAGATGTGGCCTTGAAACAACCAATCACAGTCCAGGGAGCCGCGATGACATCCTCACATCGACCTCCCTCGATCAAGTTTGTTTGAAAATCAAAATCATCGACCCTCCAGCTACCCTCCTAGCGCTACCGCGACCTCTCTGCTCTGCTCTGAACGCCCGCAATAATTTCTTTGCACTTGTTTTCTCGCGATGGCCATCGATAGCGACATCGACTCTCAAGCATGCCTCTTCCCTCCGCGTTCTGAACGTACGCCCTTGCTCAGCTGACAACCTCCTTGAGGCGCCGTCTTCCCCCCCCCCCCTCCTCAACCCCGCCATTCCAACATCCTGTCAACTGGTCCAGCCCGTAGTTTTTGAACACTTTGAACACATTTTTGAACCACTTTGAGCCAACTTGTGTTCTCAGACTTTTCTCGTAATATGCTCGCCGCGGCGCGCCGGGCTGAATTTTTGAAGACCAATTTCAAAAATTTCTGACTTTTAGAAGTGCCTTAGGTCGAGGCTACGATAGAAGCGTCAAGCGAGCGAAAACGGTCAGGTGCGGCCGCTCTAAAAATAGTTTACCCTTGTACAGGTAAGGGCGGCTACGGTGAGAGCGTTCGGTGACCTGGACGCCAGGGCGAATTTTGGCCTTTCGCTCGACGCTCAGTCCAGAGTAATATTTTCGCTTGACGCTCAGTGTCGAACGTTCCCTTTGCTTTGCTTCCCGCTGTTCTCACATCAATCTTTTAATTTTATAAACTTTCTCTTTACACCAGCATTATTGATTACTTCTTTTCCACTGTAGGTATTCAATATGCTATTCTATACAAAAATATATATCATTAATAATCATGGATTACGCTGGATTTTCTGTTTCTAATCCTGATCTGACAGGTACCTACCTACTTATATTATAATATAATATAATTTTATATTATAGGTATTAAGTCCCTGAATTTTACTGGTCGAATTGTCTTGTAACACACGAAATATATATTTTTTTTTTTTAAATAAGGCTTGTAGCATTAAAAATGTACGATTCTATGCCAAAGTAAGCAACCACAATAATTATAATTATTATTATAAAGGAAATTTCTCAAAGTTGACGGCAGGTCCACTTAATGGTTGAACCATCTGTCAGATTTATCACTGAGTTTCTATATAATATATAGAATATTATTACGAGTAATTTTAGAACCCGCATTAACAAAACCAAGAAATCCTTATGGACAGTGTTGCAATGAAACTTGGCTCTTCAAGTTGACACGTTTCTTTTCCAAATGTGGTTCCAGCGTGGCCAGAATGAAATTGAACGTTTCAATCGACATTCTAGTGTACTGAAAAAAGTTTTGGGGTCTTCTTTGAGTTTGTGGAAAAGTTTGTTGTACTCCCCATCATAATTTCTAAGCGCATTAGGATGAACCCCAACCCGGCTTCTACATACCAGTTTTCTCAGTAAGGACCTTCTTAAATAGCTGAATTTTCACTCAGAAGAAGTTGTCTATTCGCAGGCATGGTGGTGACTGGAACTTCCCGACTAGTCACCTTTCGCTCCTCTTTCGCTCGTACTGTGGCCACCACCCTTCGCTCGACGCTCGACGCTGTTCGCTTGACGCTCTACGCTCGACGCTTGACGCTTCTATCGTACCCGAGGCCTTAGATTAGAAATGAGCATCCTCCTCGTCGTTCTTCTCCTCCTCGTCCTCCTCCGTTTGCAGCTCTGTATTATTATATTCGTCTCCTACTGTACAGTACTCAGCCAATTTTCGCTCCTACTGTAAGTTATTACGTACAACAGCTGGTAAACAAATGAAAATTTTGTCTATTTTCAGTCTCTTTTTTTCTACTTGAATTTTTCGGATTTCGTCCGCGTCAATTTTTGTGGTTTGATTTTGTGGCGGCAACAGTGGGTTCAGGATTGAGTGAGCTCAGGACCGACGTAGTCAGAAAGGAGCTTTGTGCACGACGGACGAAGATCGGTGAAAAGCTGCAAGATGGTTCCAGCGGGCAGCTTCTTCATGCTTGGATTTGCGACACGTTTGGAATGGCAAGTGGGGGGATCGACGTGAGTGATCAAGCTGTGACCCGAAGTCTCCAACGCTAGCGGCATCAACAGAGAAAAAGTGGAGGAAAGTTTCGTACAGTACAGCGTTCCAAGTCTCCAATTTCAGGGTGTGGTTGGTTTTGATTAGCGCATTCAATCCGGTCAATTTCCGTCATCAACGAGTGGTTTTTAATTAATTCCTTCCATCCATCGGTAGAAGTCGTTCTTTTCCAGTCTTTTACCTTCCAGGAGAACGCTTTATCTTTCAGCTCCTTCTTTCCCAACAAATGTCCCACGATGAAACACTGTGCAGCTATCTCAGGTTGCATGTTCCATAAAAGATGCTTCTCACTCAGGTCCAAGGTATCAATTTCGTTGGACACTTGCCATCAAGCTGTAGACGTTCTTGAGGAGCTTCTGGAAAACGTCCACTTCGTTGACTATGAGGCGATTGTTTTCACATTCTGACATGTTTGAGGCGACGATTGATGACCGAGAGGCCAGGATGACTTTGTGGCCGGGAATCGCGGAATCACCCATCAAGTTGAACTAACACGTAGGACCTATTCCGAGGCGACACAATACAATCTGTTATCATAATATGATATTATTTGGTCGTACTACGTTTCGACAAATGGACTGACATTTCAATTCTCCGTTTCGGCACAAAGCGCAGAAAGAGTACGTTTCGACAAATTAATTAAATTAATTTTCACTCCTCTCAAAATTCTTTGCCTTGAATTAGGCTGCGTCGATGTGACTTTGTCAATTCTTATTTATTCGCTGACAGGGGGAGGTTGAGAGAGGTATTGCGTCCTCATTGGTTTTTGAGAAGGCTTCCCTGCATGTATCCAAATAGTCGAGCAGCTTCAGTCTCCCTTCGAAGCTGATTGGCAGCACATTTTTTATGCTCCTTATTTCCAAATTTCTTTCTTGTTGCATTTCAGGTAAGGAACTCACAACATGGTAGATATGTCGGAATGTTCCAATTCAGAGGTACGCTGAACGCTGAACGCTGCTAAATCAATTTGAAGGCTTGACGGATAACTCGACGGCTTTCCTTGTGGTTTATTATTCTTGGAATACACCTATGTTTTCGCGACGAAGGTCGACGACTCCGATCGGCCTCAAAATTTGACATTATCCGTTTCAAGAGGTCTACATTCAAAATCCGAAATGTCCATCCGCCGTCCGGGCCGTTTTGGGCAGTAGGAATTTTTTTAAAAATCTGAAATTTTGACAAAATACTCGGTTTACCATCTAGTTGTGCCCGCAAGGTTTTCAGTCCGATCGCCCAAACCCGTGGTGCTGTGGGGCTAAAATGGGGCTACAGAAGGGGTTTTCTGAAGGCTTTTAGCTATGGGATCAAGTTAGGTGTCGTTTTCGAAGTATTTTCGGACGTAGAATCCATTTTTTGGGGTCCAGCAGCGATCCGATTTCACTGTTGCGATCTATAGGGCTTTCATGGGGCTAAAAATGGGATTTTTGAAGGATTCCAGAAGGTAAAATATTTTTCAAGTAAAAAACAAAAAATTATAAGAAGACTGTGTGGTGTTTGCCGACGGTGCAGAGGTCTAATCCAATGAGGTGGTTAGGGTGAAAAATGACTCCTCTGCTGAGTACTAAATTGTTTATTTAAATAAACAATTGTAGCGTGGGGACCGGTTTCGAGCAACTAAGCTCATCTACAGCCCTGACAAGAAAACCATTTGTCATTAGCACCAGAGAAACCATAAAATTCTATTAACAAGTTAACAAAGTTATATTATACTGAAGGTATATGACAATGGTATAAATAGTGGAAATTATAACTGATGAAAACGGTCCAGAATGGTGGTAACTTGACAATAGTAGTTTTGGAATATGGACCCACTGTTAAAATTGGCTCCATGACTGATGGCCAGTGAACCATTTGAAAACCAGTTAGGCTATACTACAGGTACTGAAATGAGAACTGATTGTATGTTCAACCTACCTCAAGTCACTCTGGTAAGCTCATCTGGATTTTTCTATTTCACCCAACCTCCTGTACTTAATAACAATTTTTCAAATTTACCTATGTATGAAAACCGCTGAAAAAACTAACTCTTATAAAAACTTTTAACTTCTCAAAAATTCAACAGTAGCAAATAGATTCATAAATTCAATTAATTTAAACTCTCATATTCAAATTTACCTTTTGTATAAATTCAAAAATTCACCATGTCCACTAAGTCACCTAGGTATGTCATCTTTTTCTGTATTTTTACTTATCAATTGTTTTTTAAATAAGAATAATCCCAACCTAATCTTTCCCATTACCAATTAGAACCAATAACCTTGTCAAATGGGTCCATTTTTAAAATTACCTCTGACTTTCTTACCTATAATTTCTCCTTGTCACTACTCACATATCGAGTATTTGTTTTCTGCCTCTAGAATAATAAACAATTCTCATTTCAGTACCTGTAGTATAGCCTAACTGGTTTTCAAATGGTTCACTGGCCATCAGTCATGGAGCCAATTTTAACAGTGGGTCCATATTCCAAAACTACTATTGTCAAGTTACCACCATTCTGGACCGTTTTCATCAGTTATAATTTCCACTATTTATACCATTGTCATATACCTTCAGTATAATATAACTTTGTTAACTTGTTAATAGAATTTTATGGTTTCTCTGGTGCTAATGACAAATGGTTTTCTTGTCAGGGCTGTAGATGAGCTTAGTTGCTCGAAACCGGTCCCCACGCTACAATTGTTTATTTAAATAAACAATTTAGTACTCAGCAGAGGAGTCATTTTTCACCCTAACCACCTCATTATAAGAAGACATTTTTTTCTAAATTTTTTTCCTTTACAGAATTAAATGTCTGCACAAGTAACCGAAGAATAATGAACATGAAGGGTACAGGGAAAAAACCAGCAAAGTAACTTTTTTTCCAACTGAGAAAAACGAATTTTTAATTTCAAAACTTAGTTGCCAACATTCCAATTCAACATTAACAGATTTGACACGTGAAAAATGTCCCACCACTTCGGTTTTACAGGAAGGAATACTGTTTGACGTCCTGAGCATGATGTAAGATGAAATGAAAACCAAAATGCGATGTAACCCACAAAAAGTCAGGGGAAAAAACAGTTAAGTCATCTGAATCATCTGCCTGATCGCACTGCCATCTGTGGGGCAATCGTTGACTTAGCTGGTTGTTTCCCAGTTTCCATTGACTTGGTTGGTTTTTTTCCCTGGACGCCTACACTTTGGATGCGTATAACTCTTGACCATGTTTTTTTCCCAGTTTCAAGCTTTAAGAACCTGCAGTAGCCTGTTCTGAACACAGTGATGCCATTATCTCGTTTTCAGAAAAAAAGTGACTTTGCTGGTTTTTGGTTTATTATTCTTGGAATAATACACCTATGTTTTCGCGACGCGGGTCGACGACTCCGATCGGCCTCAAAATTTGACATTATCCGTTTCAAGAGGTCTACATTCAAAATCCGAAATGTCCGTCCGCCGTCCGCCGTACGCCGTCCGCCGTCCGGGCCGTTTTGGGTAGTAGGAATTTTTTAAAAAATCTGAAATTTTGGCAAAATACTTGGTTTACCATCTAGTTGTGCCCGCAAGGTTTTCAGTCCGATCGCCCAAACCCGTGGGGCGCTATGGGGCTAAAATGGGGCTACAGGAGGGGTGTTTTGAAGGCTTTTAGCTATGGGATCGAGTTAGGTGTCGTTTTCGAAGTATTTTTGGACGTAGAATCCATTTTTGGGGGTCCCGGAACGATCCGATTTCACTGTGGCGTTCTATAGGGCTTTCATGGGGCTAAAAATGGGATTTTTGAAGGATCCCAAGAAGTTCAATATTTTTCGAGTAAAAATTAAAGAATTTTTGAAAAATCCCCCCAAAAAAGTTTTTTTGAAATATAAAAATCCAAAAAAAAATTTTTTTAAATTTTTTTTATTGACAGAATTAAATGTCTATACAAGTAACCTATATCACAGAATAATAAACCCTTGTGTAAAATTTGCAGCGTTTTTCCCTGTACCCTTCACTTTTGTGTAAAATTTGCAGTGTTTTCCCTTCAATCGTCCTATCTGTCCTGTACTCGTTGAATTTGTAATTATTCACAACAATTTGAAATGTGTGGATCCACGAGGAACGTCTGTGCCCAGTGATTGGTATTGGGGTCAACACTTCACCTTCTTTGCCGAGCTTTCGGTTATATATTAAACCTTCAACAGGGCCTAAACAGTAAGAAAACCTGAGTGATGAATTGTTATAATTTTACGCTTATCATTTTCAACCGACTCAAAATCTAACTGAGAAGGCCTTCTGTCGGCTCAAAAATGATTCGCAAATATCTCGGAGTAAATTTTGATTAATCCATTTCAAGTACCTAGATATCTATTTCTGAGAGCAACCGATTAAGGTTAGAGATGGTTAATTAATTTCTGAATTTAAAAGTTGTCTTTTAAAATTATTAACAATTTTTTATAGGTGGCTGGAGTGCCTAGTGTCTATTCCTGCGTTTGCGTAGATGCAATTAAAGCCATTAAAGAATTTGCGAATCATTTTTGAGCCGACAGAAGGCCTTCTCAGTTAGATTTTGAGTAAGTCCCCCTTTCTTGTCGGTTTAAAATGATAAGCGTAAAATTATATCAATTCATCACTCAGGTTTAATATATAGGTAACCAAAAGCTGGGCAAAGAAGGTGAAGTTTCTGTTTGACCCCTATTCGAATCACTGGACGCAGATTCACAACAATGCAACGATTCCCCCGGCGACTGGTATAATGTCAAATGTCACATTCATTTTAAACACTAGGACACAACACACGCACGACAAATATTCAAAAACGAACGGAGCATTGAAAAACGGACGGTTTGTAGGAACAACACGTTGAAACTGATCTGTTATAAGAGAAGAGCGACCCCCTCTAGGCGCTATAAGTCGGTTTGTCGAGACGAATTGCCAAGCCAGCTCTGCTACTGTGCCAAAACGAATTCTTAATTTTGGTCCGTTTCGAAACGCATTTGTCCAGTTGTGTACAATAGGAAACTGCTTTTGAGACCGGAAGGCCTATCAACAGGTTCCCCCGAAGGGGACCCCACCACACGGGGTCTGAACCTTCCGCGGGCTCCACTCCCTAGCGACCCCACGACCCCCTCGAGACCAACCCGAAAGCCCGGGGGGGGGGGGGGGGGGGGGGGAAGGACCCAGGGATGACCCCCAGACCCAAGACCGCGGGCTCCCCCCCGCCCGAGGTACCGGAGAGAAGGAGTTGCCCCAAGCCCGGTGTTATTGCGTCATTGTTATTGGGAGCCACTCCTCCACATTAAGGACACTCCGGTCGGTGGCCCGAGAGCCCGAAGGGTCTCTACCGCTTTACATGCCCCTAACATCCCAGCGTTACCCGGGATATCAGCCTGAACATTACAGGGGTGGACACGAGGGTCGAAGAGCCGAGTCCGCCAGTGAGCCGTAGCACACTAGCATCAACCTACGGTCCCCATACGAATTTGTCGAAACGATGTGCGCCCTCATAGTTTTGCTACATTCTCGTTCTGCTCTTTCTTCAAGCCTTGTCTTCACGGTCTTATCATTTTCAGACGCTGTTACGACTGAGGATGGAGGATTCTACACCTGTCCGACGACAAGCTGCACAATCGTCGACGATGTTAACGTGCATTCATCACAACCCCACACATCCAGTAAGTGTAGTATCCGTTTCAAGAGGTCTAGATTCCGAAACCGAAATGTCCGTCCGCCGTCCGGGCCGTTTTGGGCAGTAGGAATTTAAAAAAAAATCTGAAATACTCGGTTTACCATCTAGTTGTGCCCGCAAGGTTTTCAGCCCGATCGTCCAAACCCGTGGGGCGCTATGGGGCTACGGAAGGGATTTATTTGAAGGCTTTTAGCTACGGGATCGAGTTAGGTGTCATTTTCGAAGTATTTTCGGACGTAGAATCCATTTGGGGGGTCCCGGAACGATCCGATTTCACTGTTACGATCTACAGGGCTTTCACGGTGCTAAAAATGGGATTTTTGAAGGATCCCAAGAGGTTAAATTTTTTCGAGTAAAAAATACAGAATTAAAAAAAAAAAAAAAATGTTTTCCATTTTTTTTCCATTTACAGAATTAAATTTTTGCACAATAGACCATAGTGTAAAATTTGCAGCGTTTTTTAGTGTATTTTGAGCATGTCAACAGGTTTTTTGATCCTAAATAAGGTCTTATTGTGGGGTTTTGATCTTATTATACCGTCTTATTTGCTGAGTTCCGACAGATTATGTGGTCAAATGATTCTCGAATCTCGTAGTATTGGGCAATCTTATCTCGGTGTTATCAAGTGTTGTGATGAGGCCCTCTGCTCGAAGGTTAGTCTGTGATTCACACTATGATTATTCAGTGACGTGTCTGAGAAGTGTCAAGTTGTTCTCTACGTGCGTGATTTTCTCGTTGTGGAAAAATGACAAAAGACGGACATCTGGAGATGGTGAGGATGCTGGACGATGGTCAGGGGTGCAGTGATTTTAGCAATTTCACTATTGTTGTCGAAAATTCCGAGTTCCCTGTCCACAAAGCAGTCCTGGCCTCCCGTTCGTCCTACTTCCGTGCTTTGTTCGCCTCAAACATGTCCGAATGTGAAAACAATCTCCTCATTCTCGACGACATCGAAGTGGACGTTTTCCAGAAGCTTCTCAAGTACGTCTACACCTCCAAGTTCATCCTGGACGACGAGTATGCTCTGAAATTGATGGTCCCCGGTGATAAATACGGGTTCGGGGCTCTGGTGGACGTTTGTGAGAAGCATCTGCTAAGCAATATGAAACTGCAGATAGCTGCACAGTGTTTCCTCGTGGGACATTTGTTGGGGAAGAAGGAGCTGAAAGAAAAAGCGTTATCCTCGATGGCAGCAGACTGGGACGGAACGTTCTCTACCGATGGATGGAACGAGGTTGTAAAAAATCACTCGTTGATGACGGAAATTGAAAGGATTGAATGTAGTAAACAAAACGAAAGCCCCTCTGAAATTACTTCTTCACCGATTTTTCGAAATGAAGGTACACTGGAATGGCATGTAAGAGTCCAACCCGGTATCAAACATTCTCCCACCTTTTCTCTGTTGGAGGACGATCAGCAATTTTGGAGACTTCGATTCGAAGGTACGTGCTACTCTGAGTATTGTCAGACATGCAGTGTGTATCTCACTCACATCGGCCCTCCACTGGCAACTCCGGTAATGTGCTATTATTCCATAGATAACCTACAAAACGGAACAGTCGACACATGCTGCTGCTTTCATCAGAATTTCACATCCACGACGCTTCTTTCTGAATACGTCCTACCTACCCACCTTTCGCTTACAGTCAAACTAATGCCAATCAATCCCTCACCCTCACCCCTGGGTTTCGATCATTCCGACCAAGAGCGCTTCACTGACGCCGTCGTCAACGTCGGCGGTGAAACATTTCCCTGTCACAAAGTCGCCCTCGCCTACGCCAGCCCGGTCTTTTATGAAGCGCTCAAAGACAAAACCGAACTACAACTGAACGAGGAAATGAATCCGGAAACTTTCAAAAATTTGCTCCTCCTCATTTACCAGAGCCAACAACTCCCCAAAGTCCTTCACCTCGACCTGCTGACTGCCGCCAAACGATTCAAGCTCAACGACGAATTGTTGCACTGCTGCAGGGCTTTGGTGTTCCGGAGCATGAAAGACGAACACTTGATGGATTTCCTCATTCACTCGCATTGCCTGCAAGACCCGATACAGAAGAGGATGGCGTTCAAGGAGATGGCCAACAGGTTTGAGGAGGTCGTCGAATCGCAAGACTGGCGCCGGATGGAAGAACATGAAGGACTTCACGATGAGTTTTTCAAATTTTTGATTGAGAAAAGGCAATTCCCAGGTTGACTCTAACAAATATGATTATTCAATCTTATATTATGACACCGTTCTTAAATACATGTTTGATCTTATCACGTGTCATTCTTGTGTGTAAAATTGGGAAATTTCGTATTGTGTTGGGGGCACTCAGCTCGTCAGTTATGATGGTTGCGAACGTGGGGTTTTCAAGTGCTTTGCTGAGACGGTCGAGATGGGTGTCGTTTTTGTTAATCTTGGAATAATACACCTATGTAATCGCGACAGAGGCCGAAAATTCTTTGACCCGACGTTTCAGGAGGTTCCAAAAACGAAATCCACCGTCCGAGCCGTTTTGGGCAGTAGGAATTTTTTTTAAAACCTGAAATGTGGACAAAATACTCGGTTTACCATCTAGTTGTGCCCGCAAGGTTTTCAGCCCGATCGTCCAAACCCGTGGGGCGCTATGGGGCTAAAATTGGGCTACGGGCGGCGTTTTTTGAAGGCTTTTGGCTATGGGATCGAGTTTGGTGTCGTTTTCGAAGTATTTTTGGACGTGGAATCCATTTTTGGGGAGTCCAATACGATGCAATTTCACTGTGGGGGTCTAGAGGGCTTTCATGTGGCTACAAATGGGATTTTTGAAGGATCCCAGGAGGTCAAAATTTGAATCGCTGAGTGTTAAAACTCCCCAAGTCCCCAAAACCAAATTTTACAGGAGACGCAAAAAAAGTCCTACACACAGGAAGAATTAATTTAAAAATTAGGTAAATTCCCCACATGATGTAGACTCCTGAGGGATATTTTACACCCAGTCGTCATGTTCGGCCATCAGGTATGGCCGTGGCAGTCACTTTGAGCGATGGACGTGTCCTTTTCTTCCACTCAACCATGGAAATTGCAAAGTTGTGGGCTCTATTTCATTAATTAAGATCAGATTGAAAAGAAAACAAGATCATAATGACCCAGATTGTACTGTGGAATAATTTTTATTAACCAAAGAATATTAAAGCAGAATTTAGAAAAACAATTTCACGTGTGTGAGTGACCCCCTAGCAAATCTGAAAGGCGTTTCCTATGCTTCAGAGCTGGGAGTTTCGCAACCAGAGGCCATAGAGATTTGAAAATGAGAGGGTCCATAAAAATGGGTGTCTGTCCAGCATCTATCAAGAACGAGAGAGAAGAGATTAAATACAAATTGTGTATAATTATTATAAACTTTACACTTGTTAGTAAATTGTTTATTCACATTCAACAGAAGGTTTTGAGTGTTGGGTTACTCATTTAGTTGCCTAATGATTATTATCCCATCCAGGGTCCATTATTCATAGAGGTTGAATTACAAGGAATTACAAGGATTTGGTTCATGAAAACAAAAATAATTTGTTAAATTTTTGGTTTATTATTCTTGGAATAATACATCTATGTTTTTGCGACGGAGGTCGATGACTCCGATTGGCCTCAAAATTTGACATTATCTGTTTCAAGAGGTCTACATTCCAAAACCAAAATGTCCGTCCGCCATCCGCTGTAGAGAGCTCCATAGGTTGTGTCTAAGGCCATTTATGGCCCATGACAACCTTTCTCATACCTTCTCCTCTCTTTCTTCCCCCAGAGGAAGTGCTCTTATCGTTGCTTAAATCTTCTTTCTTCTACGTTGTTCTTTAGATCTCCCCTAGGGAAAGTACAGCGTGCCCTCCCGTCCCCTCCAGCGTTAGCCACACCATTCTGTTGTGCCTGGGTTGGACCATTGTTGAGGCGCCGGCTTTTAAAGGAGGTCGTCGGCTCGAAATTCTTTGGGACAGGAGTCATCGCAGCGGACCCACTATTCCACCTCTTCTTGTAACTTGTGGTGTTCGGGTCGTTGGTGGCTGCGGATTGCAGCAGACTGTACCTACTCTTCTACCTCTTCTCGTAACTTGCAGTTTTCGGATCATGGGTGGTTGCTCTCTACACGTTTACTTGTCTGGTGGAGGGCGAGTACTTCTACAAAATTGTCTCCCCTCCCTAATACTAACACGACCAGCCTAGATAAAAATGAAATCTGAACACACATACAATGACACACACTGAAATTGAACCCGCATACAATGACGTCCGCCATCTGCCGTCTGGGCCGTTTTGTAAAGAAGTTTTTTTTTTTGCCCTGTACCATGCAATTGCCTGATGTATTTCGTGTTTGTACCAACTCATTTTTGACGTTTGCTGTGTCATATTGGCCTCTGCAAATAAAAAACCTTGATTGATTGATTGATTGATTGAAGGATTTTTTTTTTTTTTTTTTTTTAATCTGAAATTTTGACAAAATACTCGGCTTACTATCTAGTTGTGCCCACAAGGTTTTCAGCCCGATCGCCCAACCCCGTGGGGCGCTATGGGGCTAAAATGGGGCTGTGGGAGGAGTTTTTTGAAGGATTTTGGCTTTGGGATCGAGTTAGGTGTCGTTTTCGACGTATTTTTAGACGTAGAATCCATTTTTGGGGGTCCCAGAACGATCCAATTTCACTGTTGCGATCTCTAGGGCTTTCATGGGGCTTTCAAATATTTTTCAAGTAAAACAAAATATTTTCGAAAAGAAAGTTTTTTTGAAAAATAAAAATCCCCCAAAACATTTTTTTATTTTTATTTTTCTCAATGACACAGAAATAAATTTCTGCACAAGTAACCTATATAAAAGAATAATAAACCCCAGTGTTAAATTAGCAGCATTTTTATTTATTGTAAAAAAGAAACTTTTTCTTAATTGTAAAAATAGATTGCTCTGCATTCGGAGTGTTTTTTGACTGTTTTGACCCAGTTTTTGGTTGTGAAGCGACAGACACTATTTTCTAGTGGTTTTTACGTGATACTCCTGGCCGGAGGATCCACATTCACATATAATATTTATTTATATGTATATATAAAGGGGGCCCCTTGTAAGTCTCAGCCCCGGGGCCCACGAGAGGTTAATCCGGCGCTGGTAACGTATATCAAAGAATAATAAACCCTTGTATATAATTTGCCGCGTTTTAACTAGACGTTCCACAGGCCATGAATCCGGCTATAAATAAATACTATTAAAAATGCCTAAATGAGAGAAAACTGATTTTAAGTTGAACTCGATTTTTGAGGTGAAATATAATTTTGATTGAAAATAACATTACACCGCAGAAAAGAGGAAGTTTTTCTCTTTCCAAAACACTGGCGGTGTTATTTTTTTGACGGCGGAATAAGTGCGGTAGCAGCCGGCGAAGTGAACCCACACCTGCCTATTTCACAACTATTACAGGAGTTTTACTGATAAGCTGCTGGTTCATATCATATGTCATGTTGTCTCTTAGCCCTCGATGTAACAACGTTTGGTTTTTCAGTGACGAGTCTGAGTGGACGTCGACTGGAGATGCGGACGATGTTAAGGGGAGCAGTGATGTCAGCGTCAAAGCCGTCCTGGCCTCCCGTTCATCCTACTTCCGGGCTTTGTTCGCCTCAAACATGTCCGAATGTGAAAACAATCGCCTTGTTCTCGACGACATCGAAGCAGACGTTTTCCAGAAGATCCTCAAGTTCGTCTACACCTCCAAGTTGGACCTCGACGACGAGTATGCTCTGAAATTGATGGTCCCCTGTGATAAATACGGGTTGGAGGCTCTGCTGGACCTCTGTGGGAAACATCCGCTACGGAATATGAAACCTGAGATATCTCCATAGTGTTTCCTCGTGGGACGTTTGATGGGTAAGAAGGAGCTAAAAGAAATTGAGTTCTCTTTGATGGCAGCAGACTGGAAAAAAAACGTTTTCTACCGATGGATGGAAGGAGGTTGTGAAAAAAAACCACTCGTTGATGACGGAAATCGGAAGGAAAGGATGCTCTTAACAAAACCACCCGCTGGAATGGTGTGTAGAAATCCAAGAAGACCGCTAGTGTTGGAGGCTTTGGGTCACAGTTGGGACCTGCTTGAACACTAAAGGTAAGCGTATTTACAGTGCAGTGTGTACCTCACTCAACCCACCACTTGCCAATTAATTCTCAGTTCCTTAATGTCACTACGATTACAGACTCAAGCCATTCAATCCTGAACCCTCACCCTCTGCTTTCATTGTCCGTCCGTACAATATTTGTGGCCTTAAGAATAAATATGTGTTTACAGCTTTGTCTGATTACATTGAAGAGTATGATGTATTTTGCTCATGTGCTCTCAGAGGGACTTATTAAATACTTTACTGGTTTAAAGTGGAATTGCGTTAGGGTTGCCAAACGTCCTGATTAATCACCCCCGATTTTGCGTCATGATTTATCAATTCAGCTGGAGCATCAGATTACAAATCAGCAAAACAAAATCGGTAAATTGAACGTTGAGGTCAACTCGTATGGTGTGTCTGCCACGGCTTCAAACCTGATTACCTGTCCACCGTGAACTCAGTAGAAGGGAGGGGTCGGGTGGTCAGAAGATGCTCGGACTGAAGTGGATCGACGGTTAGCGCGGACAGTAGGTGATCTAGTGATGTAGAGTTCTGCTAGACTAGTCGTTGCAGGCTGAACATGAGCTGCAGCTTGAGCTACGGTTGTCGGCAGAGAGGGAGACGTCCCACTGGTCTGTCGACATCAGCCACTGTTATGTCCCCGGGAACACGGTGATCCCAGACGTCATCCTTCTGCTAAAGAAGAAGGGATAGTGAAATGGAAGCACCTGAAGAGACCATAATATGGTCTCCTCAGGTGCTTCCAACATATTATGTTCCCGTCGCGACGCGTCGTCAAGAAGGAAAACCCGAATAGTTGAGTTTTAGGCCACACATTCCACAAATTACACACACTAACGTTGATGATCATCTCGTTTTTGTACAATATAATACTAATTCTAAAAAAACGAAAAGTGAATAATTCACTTTTGGTTTATTATTCTTGGAATAATACTCCGATGTCATCGCGACGGAGGTCGAAAATTCAGATCGGCCTCAAAATTTGACATTATTCGTTTCAAGAGGTCTACATCCCAAAAAGGAAATGTCCGTCCGCCATTCGGGCCGTTTTGGGCAGTAGGATTTTTCTTTTAAATCTGAAATTTTGAAAAAAAATACTCGGTTTACCATCTAGTTGTGCCCGCAAGCTTTTCAGCCCGATCGGCTCTGGGGCTAAAAAGGGCTGCCGGAGGGTTTTTTTAAGGGTTTCGGCTATGGGGTTGAGTCAGATGTCGTTTTCGAAGTATTTTTAAATAGAATCCAATGGGATTTTCAAAGGATCCCAGGAGAGGTCAAATATTTTCCGAATTCATTTTTAGAGGTCCCACAGCTGTTCGAACAATGTAGTAACCCCTGTCAATGAATAACCCTTGTGTAAAATTTGCAGCGTAAAAAAAAAATTATTATTGATTATTTATGATACATAACAATTATGTAGGTACCTTTCTATTTATTTAATAAAAACCTTATGTATAATATACATAAGGTTTTTATTAAATAAATAGAACATATTATGTTACCGTTGAAGTGTGAAATTCAGTTAGTACATAAAATAACTAGTTAGTATATGAAATAACGAGTGGTTTCAGTTAGAGTGTATAATTAAAAGTTTTGTACATGCTTTCCCTAGGGAATATATGAAATAACTAGGTATTATGTTGTCACATTCCAAGACTGTGGGCTGTGGGGAATTGAGCAGCTTAATTAATTTAAATTCCGCCCGAATCCGCCAACGAGCGGAATACAGCTCGATGTGCGGTCAGCGATGGTGCTGACACCTGGTCAGCGGGACCAAGAATCCCAAAACCCCCCAGTTCGTTCGTCTCTTCCCGAAATGGAAGAGCGGAAATCCTTTTTAAAAACTGTTGAGCAGGAAGATGGAATCCAACGTGATGTCAACTAACAAAATAATGAGGTGAAGTAATCCCAGGTCACCGCGACGGGCAACACTGTGGCCGCTGAAGGCGGATATTGAGGGCCGTGGTGGAGAACCTGAGGTTGGTCTCTCGGGAGCAATGGCGTCCCCTTTTTGCTAAAATTGTGAAGCCGGGTTCATCCCCGCTTGGGGGAGCCGTTTGGCCAGAATTTCCTTTTTCGGTGTGTCTGCGAGCCTTCGGCTGTCGACGAATATTTGGGCGGAGAGCCGCGGCTGAGAATTTGTGAAAATCTCAGCAGCCCAGTTTTGACTTAACCTGTCGGTCCTCACTCGCAAGCTGGAGGTGAGTTTATTGAAACTTTTCGTACTCCCTTCTGGAAACTAAGTACTTCCTTGGCGTAACCAGCCATTGAAGAACCGGATTGAGTGAGGGTGTAAACGGTTTTCAGACCAAGGCGCTCTCGTGAGAACCGATGAACCGTGTGGAAACCAGGGGATTTACGTTGGAGCCAATGCGTTCTATCACCAATCGAAGTGAGTCAGGAGGAATTCCCTTGTTCTAAATCTGAAAATCCCAACGGGATCTAACTTTGAAAAACCATTTTAGGGAGAAATCCTCATCCCTGCGATCTGCCTACACTTGGCTGCATTTATAATTTTCTACACCTCACTGCGTCCTGCGTTCTACGCTCTGAGCATTCCAACTTGCGCTATGCATTCGGCGTTTCTGCATCCTGCGACCTCGACGCCGCCGACTTGTCTGCATTGCAAATTTTGTGCACCGACTGTTGTCGGAACGTCGTTCAACCTGGTGTCCCTGCCAGCAAACCCCAAGTTACGTGATAGTTCCCTTTTTGAACATTGAAACTTGAAACAACCTATCAAATAATATTTCTCCACGTCGTGGACCCATTAACATGAAGTTTGAAAGTCATTTTAGCATGAGTTGTGGCTTCCGCCAAACTGAGGCGTTGCCCTCGAAGTATTTGTTCCAATGAGCACTGTTGCATCACTAGTCTTCTGTATCTGTGATTCCTTGTTTTATTCTCTTTCTAACACTGCTGTAAATTTCAGGTAACTTGTCGAAATAATGATCCGGGGCGCCCTAGTAGGAAAGCTTGTCAAAACGTCTAAAACCCGATGTTGTGAAGCACTGCTACGTCGTCGTTCTGTCCTTTCTTTTGTAGCCTGCATGAGAGGTAATATTTCAACAATATAAGAACTTTATAACTATTTGTGTGTGCCCTCGTTCAGGAGCCCAAGAGTTATTTCAAGTTCCCATCCCTGGGATTAATTGTCGATTGCTCGGGGACATTTATTTGTCCTTCTCTTTTCATTTTTTTTGTGGAGCTCCGCTCCCTTAGGGCCCTCTGCCCAGGAGCGGATGTTGCACAGAAATGGCGCCCACCGGTTGGACTGTGTGATTTACACAGCCAGACTCTTGCCCTGAACGGGAAGCACACGAATAACTAAAATTTAAACTCATCAAAACATTTAATATCGAAAATATTTAATATCATTGGAGCGCTCGACCCCTGGGTGATGAGAGGCTAAGAGAGTGACCGATAAAGCACCCAACCTGTACCCCCCTCGATGTGGGAAACACCGTCAGCCCACGCAAATTTTGCGGATCTTTGGACGGTTGGCACATCGAGCTACAACCTTCCTATCGTCTTTCGGAGTGCAATACGTTACAGATGTGCTAATGCTTAATGCAGATTTACAATAGTCATCTGGTGCGCCCGGAAAACAGCTCCCAAATCCCCACTACCGTCTTCCGGCGTTGCTAACTTTACGGACAAAAAATTACTTTGTTCCGGAGCGCCCGGAAAACCATCCCTCCTACCCCCCCTTCCGTCTCCTGGAGTGCCAAACTTCACGGTCATGCCCCCGCAGATTTTTGCAGATTTTTCGCTGACCGGGGCGCCCAGAGAGACGAACCCCTTCCTCACCTCCCCCCCCCCTTCTCCCCACGTTTCGGCAGGGCAGCCGTCAGAAAAGGATGAGATGGCCTTACCGACGTGCCGAGGTCACCTCCTGTTGCTCCCTCTCAACCCAGGAAATTTCCGCGGGGTATCCAGGTCGCCGAAGCTCCCCACCAAGTCTATTCAAACTTAAAATTTACTCACCGTTTCTTTATTCTTCTTTATCTCACTTCGAGTCGATTAGTATTGCGGAAGTTCAGTCGCCAGGCCCATGTTAACTGGGGACCTGTTTTCACCAGCAGAATCTTCTTTTGACAAAAAGTTTCTCTCTCTCGCTCTAGTAGCACACCAATGTGACTTTCTTTTTTTTTTTCGCATCAGCTCACGATTTTGATTCCAGATCGACATTTTTCCATGTGGCCGCCTCATGAGTTTTCCCACACCTTGGCAGAAAATCAAGGTGGCGACACTTTCTTCAACGCAGACTTTACGCTCTGCCCCGGCAGTTTTGATTTACGAGCTTCCCGCTCGGATGATGCAAACAGAATTTTGCAAATTGTACTCTGGCGAACTAAGGCCAGCTTTCCCTCCTTGAGGTCTTTTTTCTTCTTCTTGTCATATGGCGGATTAAATTCCCCGACAAATATTCCAGTTGCCGTCGGCGACCTTTTTCAGATTTGTGAGCCTTGTGTTGCTCAGTGAAGCGTCTGAAAGAGTTGCGAATTTTAATCTTGGCGAATTTGATGCCAACCCTCACGTCCGTGAGCCTTCTTGATATTTCTCACGCTCCCTGGAGCCCCTTTTTTGATTCCAGTTGCCGTCGGCGACCCTTTTCTGATCTTTGAGCCCCGTCTTGCTCAGCAATGCGACCAAAATGTTGCGAATTTTGATTTTGGCGAAATCGAAGCCAGCGCTCACATCGGTGAGTTTTCGTGAAGAAATCTTCTGCGCTTCCTGGAGCCCACTTCCGTCACGAACTGAATCAAGCCCCCCCGGAAGATTTACTCCTACTTTGGCAGATTTTTGATTTATGAGCCTTTCCGCTCAGAAAGCGATCGAACCCTGCGAACCTCGTTTCGACAGAACTGACGCCTGTTTTCGCCGTCGGCGAGTCACGTGGTGACCTTTTTGTTTCTTTTCGCCCTTATGCGGCCCTGTTGTTGCGTGGAAAATTTGATTCCCCAACTGCATCTACCTTGCCCCGGCAAGTCCCCTTTTGATCTAAGAGTTGTCATTGAACACTCAGTCAAGCAAACCTTTTGCAAAACCTTTCTCACCGGCAGTTTCGATGCCCGACATTCACTCTGTGAAAATTTCTTTTCTGATGCTCTTTGAAGCTCATCTCCTCCGTCGTGAAGGCAACTAGACCTCCGACCACGGTTGTTTCTGCCTTTGGCGAACTTCCTCTGTGATTTCTGAGTAATATACTCAACCCAGCAAAATTTGCAATCGATGCATTTTTGCACAAAAATTTTGATCTCGGCGGAAATCACGCCGACCTACGCCAGCGGCGCTCTGTGCTCTCTGTAGCCTTTTCTTGTCGCATGGACCAGCCGTCCTCGACGCCTCCTTGATGTGCTCTGGCACGATTTTTCTTTTTGCTTCTTGCAGCTCGTCGTTGCGACATTTCTTCTTGTGGCTTTTGCCAGCTCAACATTCGAGCGCCTTTTTGGCCGATTTCTGCCATATACTTTGTTGCAACGTCTTCCAGTGTGGGCTTTGGCCCACAAAATTGCATACGACGCCCCTCGGCGTGATCTTCTTGATGTGTTTGTTTCTTGCAAACTCCCTCTGGCTGTGCTCCGACGGACATGACCTTGACCGGACTCGTTCCAACCAAGAGTCCTCTGAAGCCAGTGGGATTCTCTCTCATCTAGTGGGGACTTACCCCCCAATGAACTTCGTGACCTTCTAAGAAAAGCCTCTTCAGCTATAATGGCGTAACGCCACCTACGTATCCTTCATGTGGCTCGCTGCCCATCGAACTGTTTAATGCCTCAGGGCAGAACTACTGTGATATTTCATTAAGGCTGTCGCCAATCTTCTTTATTTGTTGTTTGTTAGCATGTGATTAATTGTTTCTTTCGTTTGTATCTGCATGTTAGGTTTACCTTTCCGGCAGCATCCGGAAAACCTCCTCTCTGTTCAGCGCTGCTCCAACTCAAATGGGTTGGCGAGTCAGTTATGCCAGCATGAGATAGGATGGAGTATTCTGCGGAAAAAAGTTTTGCCTTTCGTCCAAAACTTTTTTTTTCCCAGCCCGGGAGTGTGTCACATTCCAAGACTGTGGGCTGTGGGGAATTGAGCAGCTTAATTAATTTAAATTCCGCCCGAATCCGCCAACGAGCGGAATACAGCTCGATGTGCGGTCAGCGATGGTGCTGACACCTGGTCAGCGGGACCAAGAATCCCAAAACCCCCCAGTTCGTTCGTCTCTTCCCGAAATGGAAGAGCGGAAATCCTTTTTAAAAACTGTTGAGCAGGAAGATGGAATCCAACGTGATGTCAACTAACAAAATAATGAGGTGAAGTAATCCCAGGTCACCGCGACGGGCAACACTGTGGCCGCTGAAGGCGGATATTGAGGGCCGTGGTGGAGAACCTGAGGTTGGTCTCTCGGGAGCAATGGCGTCCCCTTTTTGCTAAAATTGTGAAGCCGGGTTCATCCCCGCTTGGGGGAGCCGTTTGGCCAGAATTTCCTTTTTCGGTGTGTCTGCGAGCCTTCGGCTGTCGACGAATATTTGGGCGGAGAGCCGCGGCTGAGAATTTGTGAAAATCTCAGCAGCCCAGTTTTGACTTAACCTGTCGGTCCTCACTCGCAAGCTGGAGGTGAGTTTATTGAAACTTTTCGTACTCCCTTCTGGAAACTAAGTACTTCCTTGGCGTAACCAGCCATTGAAGAACCGGATTGAGTGAGGGTGTAAACGGTTTTCAGACCAAGGCGCTCTCGTGAGAACCGATGAACCGTGTGGAAACCAGGGGATTTACGTTGGAGCCAATGCGTTCTATCACCAATCGAAGTGAGTCAGGAGGAATTCCCTTGTTCTAAATCTGAAAATCCCAACGGGATCTAACTTTGAAAAACCATTTTAGGGAGAAATCCTCATCCCTGCGATCTGCCTACACTTGGCTGCATTTATAATTTTCTACACCTCACTGCGTCCTGCGTTCTACGCTCTGAGCATTCCAACTTGCGCTATGCATTCGGCGTTTCTGCATCCTGCGACCTCGACGCCGCCGACTTGTCTGCATTGCAAATTTTGTGCACCGACTGTTGTCGGAACGTCGTTCAACCTGGTGTCCCTGCCAGCAAACCCCAAGTTACGTGATAGTTCCCTTTTTGAACATTGAAACTTGAAACAACCTATCAAATAATATTTCTCCACGTCGTGGACCCATTAACATGAAGTTTGAAAGTCATTTTAGCATGAGTTGTGGCTTCCGCCAAACTGAGGCGTTGCCCTCGAAGTATTTGTTCCAATGAGCACTGTTGCATCACTAGTCTTCTGTATCTGTGATTCCTTGTTTTATTCTCTTTCTAACACTGCTGTAAATTTCAGGTAACTTGTCGAAATAATGATCCGGGGCGCCCTAGTAGGAAAGCTTGTCAAAACGTCTAAAACCCGATGTTGTGAAGCACTGCTACGTCGTCGTTCTGTCCTTTCTTTTGTAGCCTGCATGAGAGGTAATATTTCAACAATATAAGAACTTTATAACTATTTGTGTGTGCCCTCGTTCAGGAGCCCAAGAGTTATTTCAAGTTCCCATCCCTGGGATTAATTGTCGATTGCTCGGGGACATTTATTTGTCCTTCTCTTTTCATTTTTTTTGTGGAGCTCCGCTCCCTTAGGGCCCTCTGCCCAGGAGCGGATGTTGCAATGTAAAGTAACGGAACACCAGTCGTTAAAGCGTAGAATCATCGAAGTGTAGAACACATGACATTGTATGAAGTCAAAACTTGTGAGATGACTTATTTAAAGCATGAGTTGCTTTGATGGCATTTTGAGTTGCAATAAATTTTATTGTTCAAACACTTGCATCTATTCGAGATGCATTTTGTGGTGCAGTGGCACCGAAAAAATCCTCGCCCGTCCCCAAGGCATGGGCTGTCGCCACCGATCGAACTGATGATTCGTTTGGAGGTACAGTAGCCGCCGCTTATATCGGCGCCGGTTGTACCGGTTTCTTGGTTATATCGGCCAAAAACGCCGGGAAAGTAACGAATTGCGCCTGTTGTACCGGCCGCCCAGTCGGTTGTATCGGCCAGATTGTTTGTGAATGAAGGCTTGTTTTGCGGTCAAATAGGCACCAATGTGTTGTTATAATTTCATTCCTGCTGTTATCAGACGCATGTTTACAAGGGCGTGATTCACAAACACTGAGCTGCCCACATCCACGTTACCTGGCTGAACACTTCAGGAACTTGCCATGTTGAGGCCTCTGAGGATAAGAGAAGGAACTGAGGATAACAGTTGAGTTACTAAGCATTGAATCATGGCTATATTATGTATAGGAATAGATAAGAGAAGATCCCTTTTGAACTGAAATGAACCTCAACCTCGAGATCTCCCGGATGAAATCCCATTAATGAATACCTGAACCCAATATTATTATACACTTTCACGGCTGGCCTCTCGTTATTTTATGTAATAACTAGTTAAAGCGTATAATGCAAGAAATTACACACTTTAACTGGTCTCCGTGGTTAATCTATATACTAACTAGTTATTTTATGAACTAACTGATTTCACACTTTAACGGTAACATATACATTGCATAGGTACCTACACTTCGAATTGTAATCCTTTTTCAGAATGCGTGCTATCATTTTCTTATTTTCTTTTTAAAAGCATTTCGGGCTTGTCAACAGGGTTTTTAATCCTAAATAAGATCTTGTTTGTGGGGTTTTTGATCTTAATATACGGTCTTATTTGCTGGGTTAAACGCGCTTATTTAGATGTTTTTATCTATCCTATCAATCCGAGCGCCACACAGTGGGGCCAATGACCCATATTCGCGGTCGAAACCCCCCAGGCCAAAGTTCAAAGGAATGAATTGAAATGGAGATAAAACTGTCCTCAAGCACCCAAACAAACACGATTCACTGAAGACCAGACGTTCCTCTTCTGCAAAATGCCAGCCGATTTCGAATCTCCTTCAAATTTTCCTCAACAAGGTATGAACAGCTATGTTATCAAGCTATTAAAGTCAGTATTCCTTTACAATTTTAGAATAACTAGTGGGCCCGGTGCGCTTCGCTGCACTCCGTCCATCAGCTATCAACGATGTACCCGTGGCAACGACGCTTTTTGACCCGTCTCTCGTCGCGAAGGAAACCTAGTACCTATCAAACTAATCGAAGGCTCGCAAAAAATACTCGTACCCACCTACCGACGATGTTCGAATAACTTGCGAACGGGTTATCGCACAGAAATCGTGTTGAAATCAGAGTGAAAAGCTCGTTTTAACAGACGTTGTTTCTTTCTAAACCGACGACAAAAGTTGTACCAGGTTTCAGAGTTTCGAATATTTTCCTAGCGATCCCTAGTAACGACGCTATTTGACCGGGCACTCGTCGCGAAGGAAAGCTCCGTCCATCACCTATCAACGATGCACCCGTGGCAACGACGCTTTTTGACCCGTCTCTCGTTGCGAAGGACTACCTACCTAGTAGTAGGTAATTGAAGGCTCGCAAAAAATACTCGTACCCACCTACCGACGATGTTCGAATAACTCGCGAACGGGTTATCGGACAGAAATCGTTTTGTACTCGTTGAAATCAGCGTGAAAAGCTCGTTTTAACAGACGTAGTTTCGTTCAAAACCGACGCCAAAAGTTGTATCGGGTTTCGGCGTTTCGAAAATTTTCCTAGCAATCCCTAGTAACGACGCTATTTGACCCGGCTCTGGTCGCGAAGGAAAGCTCCGTTCACGACGAAGGAAGAGAGTTGGTGAAATCTAATACGGCCTACGACACATCCGGGCCTACGCGGAACCGACTCGAAAAAACCCCGTCTCTCTAGGCTCTACCGTTGAGGCGGGTTAGCGTGGACAGCCAGTCAGTCCGCCAGCCAGTCCGCCAGTCCGAGACACGAACAACTTTAATTGTATAGATATACATTTTTCGTGATTTAAAAAAATTTATTTCTCCAACTATAGTGCGTTACCTACTTTTGACTAGAACGCATTAGAATCGTGATTTTTGCATAGTCTGCATGGGGAACTATCTGTAAAACTGTGGGTGAAAAAAAAAGAAAAAAAAAAAAAAAGTTGCCCGAAGTTGCCCCATTTTGAAAAAATAAAATTACAAAAATTGAAAAAAATTGAAAAAAGAAAGAATTGAATTGAATATACTACAATTACATACACGTTGAATACATTTTTCCTATAAATTCGATTTTAATCCCTTCGTTTTTATTCATTTTTTGCGGGGGTTTATTTACTTTCTTTATTTTTACTGGTCGGTATTTAGTCATTTTGGTTTATTATTCTTGGAATAATACACCTATGTTTTCGCGAAGGAGGTCGACGACTCCGATCGGCCTCAAAATTTGACATAATCCGTTTCAAGAGGTCTAGAGTCCAAAACCGAAATGTCCGTCCGCCGTCCGGGCCGTTTTGGGCAGTAGGAATTTTTTAACAAATCTGAAATTTTGACATACTACTCGGTTTACCATCTAGTTGTGCCCGCAAGGTTTTCAGCCCGATCGCCCAAACCCGTGGGGCGCAATGGGGCTACAGAAGGGGGTTTTTGAAGGCTTTGGGCTATGGGATCGAGTCAGGTGTCGTTTTCGAAGTATTTTTGGACGTAGAATCCATTTTTTGGGGTCCCGCAGCGATCCGATTTCACTTTTGCGATCTATAGGGCTTTCATGGGGCTAAAAAAGGGATTTTTGAAGGATCACAGGAGGTTAAATATTTTTCGAGTAAAGAATAAAGAATTTTTGAAAAAACAATTTTTTTGAAAAAAAAAAATTAAAAAAAAATTAAAAAAAAAAAAAATCCCAAAATTTTTTTTCCAACATTTTTTCTTTTGACACAGAAATAACTTTGGCGCAACTAACCTATATTAAAGAATAATAAACCCTTGTGTAAAATTTGCAGCGTTTTTCAATAAAATATTAAATATTTTATTCAATATTTTATTTATAAAATATTATAAATTTTATTCAATTGATTCTTGCAAATTTACCTCTTTTCATTATTTCTGAATAAATTTATACTCATTCACCACCATACTATTGCTCTAAGAGGTTTTGACCGCGAATATGGGTCATCGGCCCCACTGTGCGCCAGTTATGAGTGGGCGACAGATTATCAATGTCAAATGATTCTCGAATGTCATTGTATTGGGGCTACCTTATCTCTCTTATCGGAGTTGTCAAGTGTTGTGATGAGGCCCTGGACTAAAGATTATGTGTGATTCACCCTGTGGTTATTCAGTGACGTGTCTGAAGAGTGGCAAGTTGTTCTCTCGGTGCGTGATTTTCTCGTTGTGGAAAAATGACAAAAGATGGTTATCTGGAGATGGTGAGGATGCTGGACGATGGTAAGGGGAGCAGTGAGTTTAGCGATTTCACGATTGTTGTCGAAAATTCCGAGTTTCCTGCCCACAAATACATGCTCGCTTCCCGTTCATCCTACTTCCGGGCTTTGTTCGACTCAAACATGTCCGAATGTGAAAACAATCGCCTCATTCTCGACGACATCGATGCGGACGTTTTCCAGAAGCTTCTTATGTACGTCTACACCTCCAAATTGGACCTCGACGACGAGTATGCGCTGAAATTGATCTTACCCGGTGATAAATACGGGTTGAAGAATCTGGTGGATTTCTGTGAGAAGTATCTTCTGTGGAATATGAAACTGAAGATAGCTGCTCAGTGTTTCCTCGTGGGACATTTGTTGGGGAAGAAGGAGCTGAAAGATAATGCGTTCCGTTTGATGGCAGCAGACTGGGACGGAACTTTTTGTACCGATGGATGGAACGAGGTTGTAAAAAATCACTCGTTGATGACGGAAATTGAACGGATTGAATGCACTAAACAAAAAGATATACCCCCAGAAATCGTTTCTTCACTGGTTTTTCGAAATGGAGGTACACTGGAATGGAGTGTAGGAATCCCAAAAGACGGTCTCACCAAACATTCTCCCACTTTTTCTCTGTTGGAAGACGATCAGCAGTTTTGGAAACTTTGGGTCGAACATTCGTACCACTCTCGATGGGAGCGGAAGTGCAGCGTGTATCTCACTCACATCGGCCCTCCACTGGCTACTCCGGTAAAGTGCTATTATTTCATACAAAGGCTTTCATCCGAGGAGAAGCTGACCGATGGAACCGTCGACACATTTTGCTGCTTTTCTAGGAATTTCAGAGCCACAAAGCTCGGTTCTGACTTCGTCGTTGGTAGCGGCGCTACGATTACAGTCAAACTAATGCCAATCAATCCTTCACCCTCACCCCAGGGTTTCGACCATTCCGACCAAGAGCGCTTCACTGACGCCGTCGTCAACGTCGGCGGTGAAACATTTCGCTGTCACAAAATCGCCCTCGCCTACGCCAGCCCGGTCTTTTATGAAGCGTTCAAAGACAAAACCGAACTACAACTGAACGAGGAAATGAAACCGGAAACGTTCACAAATTTGCTCCTCCTCATTTACCAAAGCCAACAACTCCCCAAAGACCTTCACCTCGACCTGCTGACTGCCGCCAAACGGTTCAAGCTCAATGACCAATTGTTGCACCGCTGCAGGGTTTTGGTGTTCCGGAGCGTGAAAGACAAACACTTGATGGATTTCCTCATTCACTCGCATGCCCAACAAGACCCGATACAGAAGAGGATGGCGTTCAAGGAGATGGCCGACAGGTTTGAGGAAGTCGTCGAATCGCAAGACTGGCGCCGGATGGAAGAACATGAAGGACTTCACGATGAATTTTTCAAATTTTTGATTAAGAAAAGAAAATTCCCACGTTGATTCTAACAAATAATACTGTTCATTCGATCATATATTACAACTGTAAGTGTTATGATCATCCAGTTTATTATAACCGTCCAGTTGTTAGACACTGGCATGTGTCTTCACTCCAAATTTCTTTATGTTATTAAGCGTTATTATTATTTCACGTTTATTGTGACTAATAAAGCCTAATTTGCAAAGGTTTTTACAACAGTAAGTAAATACATGTTTCCTCCTATCACGAGTCTGTTCCTTACTGACCTTCATGGGTGTAAAATTGGGGCACTCAGCTCGTTCGTCATGATGATTTCGTTTTCGATTAGGAGCTTTCAAAAATCTGAATGTGGTTTGAATCAGTTACTCAGGGGTCGATTTGGTTTATTATTCTTGGAACTAGGGGGCAGCGAATCACCTGCTTGTTGCGAATTCAAAGCTACCAATATAAATTTATAACGTCAGGCCTGCCTAGCAGAGAAGGGGGAGATCTTAAAGGAATTTAAAATGAATGAATGAATTTTTTAATGAATTTGTGTTCAGTTTTGGAGGCTGAGCTTTGATATTGTTACATAGTTTGTCTCACTAGTACCTAGTATACTAGTATACGTTAACGCTGCATATTTAGCTGGTAGCATTTTGTGGAGCTTACCATTTAGCCCGACATACTTTGTCAAATGATTGAGTTATGTCAAGAAACATTGCAATTTTATTCGTTATTCATGAACCTGGTCCATTCCTCAGAGCTTCTGCCGGAATCCGAATTCGTGAAAGGACACCAGATTGCGTTCTTAAATGACTTGCATAACTCGCTTGTGGATTAGTTTTCTAAATAGGTAACTTTGATAATCGTGGCAGCAGGGACGAGTTAGGCGTCGTCTTCGTAGTGTTTCTTTTGACGTAGAATTTTTGGGGGTCCCAGATCGATCCAATTTCATTGTGGGGATCTATGGGGCTACAATAAATGGGATTTGTGAAGTTTAGAGTAGGTACTCTTTGAAGTTTGAACGGAATGTGTACCTACTAATGACGTTTTGGTTTATTATTCTTGGAAGTCGACGACTACGATCGGCCTCAAAATGTGACATTATCCATTTCAAGAGGTCTACATTCCAAAACCAAAATGTCCGTTTGGGCAGTAGGAATTTTTTTTTTTAAATCTGAAATTTTGACAAAATTAATACTCGGTTTACCATCTAGTTGTGCCCGCAAGGTTTTCAGCCCTAACCCATGGGGCTCTGTGGGGCTACGGGAGGGTTTTTTTGAAGGCTTTCGGCTATAAGATCGAGTTAGGTGTCGTTTTCGAAGTATTTTAGGCTGTAGAATCCATTTTTTGGGAACCCAGAACGATCCGATTTCACTGTTGCAATCTATAGGGGTAAAAATGGGATTTTTGAAGGATCCCAAGAGGTTAAATATTTTTCGAGAAAAAAATAAAGAATGTTTGAAAAAATTTCTTTTTGGAGAAAAAAAAAATCCAAAAAGAAAATTTTTTCCATTGACACAGAAATAATTTTTACACAAGTAACCTATATCAAAGAATAATAAACCCTTGTGTAAAATTTGCAGCGTTTTTCTATTGGTTCGGGATCCCGTTTAAAATTCGCTAGGGGGATTCGAACAAGCGGTTGGCCGAGCGAAGCGAGGCCTTCTGTCTGAACAAGTGGTCTTTTGTCTGAGAAAAGAGCGGGGTGGTGAACAGAAGTTTGTAGCACAAACGAGGTATTCATTAAAGAAATTTTTATTGTGAATACCTATCAGTAACTTAAGTTCTTGGAGACGTAGGGGAGACTGTTGTACGTTGATCACGTTGTGCCTTGAAACATTTGAGTTAGCTCTGGCTGGTGCTGCTTTTCACGCCAAAATTCTTCTCTGAGGAGGCTAAACTTACCAGTGTAGTATCGAATTAAATCGTACCTATACCTAGTTTCTTCCCAACCAACTACCTTTATCTTTCTTTCTTAAATTGAGTTTATTTCATGGCATAAATTATTGTCACCCAACTCCTACGTAAATTAACACTTACAGGTAAGTTAATAGGTCTATTAATTTTCCTCCATGAACTGTTCGTCGTCAACCCATCTAAATCAATTGTGTAAAAATAGAGATAATTGAACGACAACGTGAATACTATAAAAGCGTGTAATTAACTTGTCATTATCAGAAATCTAGGGGCTAAAAATGGGATTTTTGAAGGATCCCAGGAGGTTAAATATTTTTCGAGTAAAAAATAAAGAATTGTTAAAAAAAAAAACACTTTTCTTTACAAAAAAAAAAATTCCAAAACATTTTTATTTGAAAAAAATCCCCAAAAAAATTGTTTTTTTTCCAAAATGTTTTTGAATTGACACAGAAATAATTTTTGCACAAGTAACCTATATCAAAAAATAATAGACCCTTGTGTAAAATTTGCAGCATTTTAAAAATGTGGTTGGTCTCAGTGCTTCGCTTTGAAAGTTGTGTCGGTACCGAATGATCATTCGTGACAACTCGAGTTGTCAGTGACTGAACAACTGTTGTTTTTCATTAGATTCAAGGTTACTACAATTTCGTGGTTTATGAAGTGACTGATTTTCTACCTTCCTGTTTTACAAAAAGGTTTTTGTTAGGTACTTTCGTGATATTTTCGTTACCAACTACTCGCAATAAATCATTTTTAAATCCTCGACTTCGTTTTTCTCAGCTGTTTCATTTTTCGACTGAAGCGCATAAGTGCTATGCATCCCAACAGGTTGGTTCTACAGTGACGAATTAGTGGATAAATTGGTCTACAGTAGACCAATTTATCCAATAATTCGTCGCAGTAACTGTCTTTCAGATGGAAAAAAAAAACCGACCGTCTTGAGCCTGAAGGCTAAAAATGAGAAACGTAGAATACGTGTTTACGTTGTAATGTAACAATGGAAGGGATATTAAAAATTGAAAGGAGAAATGTATAATTAATGAGTAATGTAGGTATTTTCTGTACATGTGCTAGGTAAAATTCTAAAGTGTTAAAGAAGTTTCGTTTCCCTAGCAACGGTTACGTGACGGTTTCGTGGGTCGCTTTTTGGCAATTAGGTCTCCGTAAAAACGTATTCTACGTTAAAAAAAACATTACCTACCCCAACCCCCATACCTACCTAGTTATAAAATGCGGAACGTTTGTTTCGAGTAAAGGGGAAATTCAGGTGGCGAGAGAAAAGGGGAAATTCAGGTGGCAGAAAGGGGAAATCTGTGAGGAGCATGAGGAAACACTGACTCAGTGTCACTGAGTGACGTGTCTGTGGAGTGTTGTTGTCCGCTCCGTGCGTGATTTTCTAGTTGTGGAAAAATGACAAAATATGGTTATCTGGAGATGGTGAGGATGCTGGACGATGGTTATGGGAGCAGTGACTTTAGCGATTTCACGATTGTTGTCGAAAATTCCGAGTTTCCTGTCCACAAAGCTGTCCTCGCCTCCCGTTCATCCTACTTCCGGGCTTTGTTCGCCTCAAACATGTCCGAATGTCAAAACAATCGCCTCATTCTCGACGACATCGAAGTGGACGTTTTCCGGAAGCTTCTCAGGTACGTCTACACCTCCAAGTTGGACCTCGACGACAAGTATGCGCTGAAATTGATCTTACCCGGTGATAAATACGGGCTGGAGGAACTGGTGGATTTCTGTGAGAAGTATCTTCTGTGGAATATAAAATTTGCGATATCTCCACAGTGTTTTCTCATAGGACATTTGCTGGGGAAGAAGAAGCTGAAAGATAGAGCGTTCCCCATGATAAGAGCAGACTGGGAAAGAACGTTTTCTTCCGATGGATGGAAGGAGGTTGTGAAAAATCACTCTTTGATGACTGAAATTGAACGGTTCGAAAACAAACCCCCTGGACGTTCTTCACAGATTCATCGAAATGAAGGTACACTGGAATGGAGTGCAGAAATCCGAGAAATCGGTCCTACCCTACATTCTCCCATTTTTTCTATGTTGGAGGACGATCAGCAGTTTTGGAAACTTTGGATCAAACATTGGAACTCCGAATGGAAGCAGAAGTACAGTGTGTATCTCACTCACATCGGCCCACCACTGGCTACACCGGTAATTTGCCATTATTTGATAGATGACACACACGGCGGAACAATCGACGCATTAGCTGCTCAGAATTTCAGATCCACAAAGCTTGGTGAATTCTTCGTTTTTGACTGCACTACGATTTCTGTCAAACTGACGCCCATCTTTCCCTCACCCCCACCCCAGCGTTTCGACCATTCCGACCTCGAGCGCTTCACTGACGTCGTCGTCAGCGTCGGCGGTGAAACATTTCGCTGCCACAAAGTCGCCCTCGCCTACGCCAGCCCGGTCTTTTATGGATTGTTAAAAAACAGAACCAAACTACAATTGAGCAATGAAACGAAACCTGAAACGTTCAAAAATTTGCTCCTCCTCATTTACGAGAGCCAACAACTCCCCAAAGTCCTTCACTTCGACCTGCTGACTGCCGCCAAACGGTTCTGGCTCAACGACAAGTGGTTGAACCGCTGCAGAGCTTTGGTGTTTCGGAGCATGAAAGACAAACACTTGATGGATTTCCTGATTCTCTCGCATGCCCAACAAGACCCGATACAGAAGAGGATGGCGTTCAAGGAGATGGCCGACAGGTTTGAGGAAGTCGTCAAATCGCAAGACTGGCGTCGGATGGAAGAACATGAAGGACTTCACGATGAATTTTTCAAATTTTTGATTGAGAAAAAAACATTTCCACTTCGTCTCTAACGAATAATATTGTTCATTCGATCATATATTACGACTGTACGTAAATACGTGTTTCTTCTTATCATGAGTCTGTTACTGACCTTCATGGGTGTAAAATTGGGAAATTTGGTATTGTGTTGGGGCATTCAGCTCGTTCGTCATGATGATTTTCGTTTTGGAGCTTTCAAAAACTTGAATGAGGGGTTTTGAAGCAGTTGGTCAGAGGTGTCGTTTTGGTTTATTATTCTTGGAACTAGGGGGCAATCCCCTGCTTGTTGCGAATTCAAAGCTACCAATATATATTTATAACGTCAGGCCTGTCTAGCGGAGAAGGGGGAGATCGATTTGATTTGAAAGTCGAAATCAGTGGTGTGATGTTCAGTTTTGGAGGCTAGTGATAGGTATATTGCCTGAGCTTTGGTATTGTTACATAGCCTGTACTCTTCTCGTTTAGGGACATCGCTAGTGAAAAGGACGTTCACGAGTGTACCAATTACACTTCCTAGCGGAGCTCCAGCGTGTATTCTACACAGTTCTGATTAATCTTCATGTTTTATTCGGAAAAACCTGTCTGCTAGGTAGGACTCCAGCAACGCTGCATATTTAGCTGGTAGCATTTTGTGGAGCTTATCATTTAAGTCATACTTTGTCAAATGATTGGGTTATGTCAAGAAACATTGCAGAGCAGGCTTGATTCTAGTGCCTGCTCAATTTTATTCGTTATTCATGAACCTGGTCCATTCCTCAGAGCTTCTGCCGGGATCCGAACCGGCTTTTTTCTATTGGCACAGAATTAAATTTCGGCACAAGCGACCTCTATCCAAGAATAATGAACCCTTGTGTAAAATTTTCAGCGTTTTTACTTGAAAAATATTTGACCTCCTGGGATCGTTCAAAAATCCCATTTGAAGCCCCATGAAACCCGTATAGATCGCCACAGTGGATTCTGATCGTTCCGGGACCCCCAAAAATGGATTCTACGTCCGAAAATACTTCGAAAACGACACCTAACTCGATCCCATAGCCAAAAGCCTAAAAAATACCCTCCCGTACCATCATAGCGCCCCACGGGTTAGGGCGATCGGGCTGAAAACCTTGCGGGCACAATTAAACCGAGTATTTTGTCAAAATTACAGATCAAAAAAAAAAAAAAAATTCTTACTGCCCCAGACGGCGGACGGACATTTCAGATTTAGAATGAAGACCTCTTGAGACGGATAATGTCAAATTTTGATGCCGATCGAAGTCGTCGACCTCCGTCGTGAAAACAGGTGTATTATTCCAAGAATAATAAACCAAAATTGAACGAATAAAGTGAAAACGATTGCAGTTTATTACTGAATGGGTGTTTTAAAATTATTTAAAGCAAGTTTTGATGAAAAATTTAGTATTATGAAGGTGGCCGAAATCGATAGCGGGAAAAAGTAAGAAAAATTTAGTTATTTTTTTGTTGTATGGGAGCTGAAAGACGGAGTAGGGCAGCATGATTCCTCTATTTTCTCGGTGCGGCGATTTCCGATGCCTCAGCATCGAATTGCCCCGCATATTGAAGAGCAGTTTCCAGAGCCTACAGCCATCCTTCCACGGAACGCTTCGGCATGCAGCAGTTGGGTGAGAGGGAGCATTGTCCATCAAAAGAAGTGCTCTTTTTGAGATGAGAAAAACATTCTATGAAAATACAATTCCTCGTGTGTTTAGCAACGAAAATTTTCCTTATTTTAGACAAAATCTCGTCTTAGGAGGTTTTTCATTTTCAATACAAATTTTCCTTATTTCGAAAAAATCTCAACTTACGAGGTTTTGCATTTTCACTGTCCTATTAGGTGTATTATTCCAAGAATGATAAACCAAAAAGCAGAAATTTGGAGTGTTTTTACGATTTTGTTGGGAAGCTGCGGATTCGTGTTCAAACCCCCCCAACATTTTAGAAAATTTTCGTTGGGAAAAATTCGACACCACGCTTTGCATCGAACACCCTTTCTGAGGCATCCTGTGACTATTAACCCTTGCAAAGTGGTTGCCGATGGTGCAGAGGTCTAAATCCAATGAGTTGATTAGGGAGAGAGAACGACTCCTCTGCTGAATACAATATGTTAAAACGGTATTCAGCAGAGGAGTCGTTCTCTCTCCCTAACCATTTCATTATTAACCCTTGTGTAACATTTGCAGCGTTTTCACAGTGTTTTGATGTGCACGGCCGCCCAGTGGTGCATTTTTGAGCTATTTTCGGCTGACCGATCTTAGAGTCAATGACACCATTCGATCGGGCGTGAAAAATCCTTTCAGGTAGGCAGAAAATCCAGAAATCGCATTTTTTTGGCGCCTGTGCGATGTTGCCGTTGTAGCGACTGTCTGCTGGTAAAACGTGATGGGAGAATCGCTTTGTTGTTATTCAGAGACGTGTCTGATGAGTGTCAAGTTGTTCTCTACGTGCGTGATTTTCTCTCTGTGGAAAAATGGCAAAAGACGGACATCTGGAGATGGTGAGGATGCTGGACGATGGTGAGGGGTGCAGTGATTTTAGCGATTTCACTATTGTTGTCGGAAATTCCGAGTTTCCTGTCCACAAAGCCGTCCTCGCCTCCCGTTCGTCCTACTTCCGTGCTCTGTTCGCCTCAGACATGTCCGAATGTGAAAACAATCGCCTCATCCTCGACGACATTGAAGTGGACGTTTTCCAGAAGCTCCTCAAGTACGTCTACACCTCCAAGTTCGACATATTCCTTTTCGACGACGAGTATGCTCTGAAATTGATCCTCCCCGGTGAGAAATACGGGTTTGGGCATTTGGTAAACCGCTGTGAGTATCATCTGTTATGGCATATGAAACCTGAGATAGCTGCACAGTGTTTCCTCGTGGGACATTTGTTGGGGAAGAAGGAGCTGAAAGACAAGAGCGTTCCGTTTGATGGCAGCAGACTGGGAAAGAACGTTTTCTACCGATGGATGGAAGGAAGTGGTGAAAAATCACACGTTGATGACAGAAATTGAACGCATTGAATGTAGTAAAATCGAAACACCACAGTTTAAAGGTACACTGGAATGGCAAGTAGAGATCCAACCAGGCTGTAGGTACCAAACATTCTCCCAATTGTTCACTGTTGGATGACAATCAGTCATTTTGGAAACTTTGGGTCACAGTTGGGTCCTGCTACGACAATCGGGTGTTGTGCAGCGTGTATCTCACTCACATCGGTCCACCACTGGCTACTCTGGTAAAGTGTGAGTATTCCGTTCAAAGGCTGTCAGACAAGGAGAAGCTGGCCGATGGAACCGTCGACACATCTTGCTGTTTTTCTCGGCATTTCAGATGCACTACACGGCTCCTTACTGAATATCTTCTTTGCGGCGATACGATTTCAGTCAAACTGACGCCAATCAATCCAGAACCCTCACCCATGAGTTTGTTCGCCCATCTGGACCTCGAGCGCCTCACTGACGCCGTCGTCAACGTCGGCGGTGAAACATTTCCCTGTCACAGACTCTTTCTCGCCGCCGCCAGCCCATTCTTTTATGAAGCATTCAAAGACAAAACCGAACTACAACTGAACGATGAAGTGAAACCCGAGACGTTCAAAAATTTGCTCCTCCTCATTTACGAGAGCCAACAACTCCCCAAAGACCTTCACTTCGACCTGCTGACTGCCGCCAAACGGTTCAAGCTCAACGACAAGTGGTTGAACCGCTGCAGAGCTTTGGTGTTCCGGAACATGAAAGATGATCACTTGATGGATTTCCTGATTCTCTCGCATGTCGAACAAGACCCGATACAGAAGAGGATGGCGTTCAAGGAGATGGCCAACAGGTTTGAGGAAGTCGTCGAATCGCGAGACTGGCGTCGGATGGAAGAACATGAAGGACTTCACGAGGAATTTTTCAAATTTTTCATTGAGAAAAGAAAATTCCCACGTTGATTCTAACCCGTAATAATTTTATGTTCATTCCATCATATCATGCCACTGTACTTAAATAAATGTTTGATGTTGTAACGTAGGTAATGAATTTTTTTTTTCATCTGAAAGCCAGTAGACCAATTTATTCACTAATTCGTCGCTGTAGAAGCAACACAGCTGTTTTTAAAATGAAATAAATACCTAAATGGAACTATTACAGTAAAAGCTTCATCAACCGGGGTCCAATTAATCCGGGGGTTTTCCCCCCGAAAAGTGGCGCTCCCATATCCGGGGTTTGGGATTCCACCCCGTGTTGTCATTAGCTGGGCATTCACGAGCGGGATTTCCGACGGTTTGACGGTTTATTTAGGAAACCTGCAGGTTTGGAATCTACGTTAGTGGAGGAGAAAACTCGCAGTCCAAAACTGACGGTTCAAGTTTAACAGTTTTTTCGAAAAACCTGCAGTTCAAATTTGTAAGTCAGTGGAGGGAAAAAACCGCAGTCCGAAACTGACGGTTCACCATGCAAAACCTCTCGAAGGATTTGAGCCACACACTGATCCCATCGGCCCTTAAGAGAGACTTAAAAGACTCCAGTCGGTCTATTGTGGCCAGTTGAAACCGAACCTTATGATTCCACCCAGCCAGGGTCAATCCTGATACAGTAGCCGCCGATATTATATAATAAGCGCCGGTTGTACCGGTTTGTATCGGCCAGATTGTTTGCGAAGCGTTTGTTTTACGGTCAAATAGGCACCCAATCGTGCATAGCCAATTGTTTTAGGAAATCTGAAATGAAAGCTAATGTAGAAATCATGGAAACTGAGGAGCCATTGATGGTCGAGGATGAGGAGTTAAGAGAGTGGGTGGAGATGGACAGCATTGTGCCAGCTCAGCATGTCATGGATGACGAAGGCATCGTTAACTCCATCACCAATAATGATGCTGCTGCTGCGGAAATCGATGAAGATGATGGAGATAAATAGGTGGAAGAAGCAGAAAGGGTCATTTGGAGGGCTGTTGAGGAGCATGGAAGCGATCGTCATTTCTCCATCCTCCACCAGTTGCAAAAGGACTTGCTCCCTGAATTCCCCGTTTCCCAAACCCTCATTTCAAAATTTTTTGAAAAAAAAAGAAAAAAGTTGGTACCGAGCTAAATGTTCTGTGATTTGTCACTTTATTATTATGTCAGTAAGTATGTACCTACATGTATATATTTGAATTAAAAAAAAAAAAAAAATGTATTTTTGAAGAGTTAAAATGAGTTTTGAAGCCGCTTGATGTCTGTCGGCTATACCGACTACCTATTTGGGTTTTTTTATAGTTTGTCCGGTATATATACATATATATCCGAACGGCTATACTTGCCAAAAACCCTTGGAACGGAATTGGCCGATATTTGCTCCGTCCACACCTTCAGCTGCTGCTTCATGTGCGTCCTGCTTCCATCGACATTGTTCTCAGACTTGGAAGTAGTTTGGTTGGTAGACAGATTTTTGATCTCATCTTTTTGCCGCCATTAGAAGTACCTCTCGCTTTTGAAGATTTGATAAAAGAAAAGGCTGTAAATTTAACACAAGGGTTCATTATTCTTTGATAGGTATAGGTTACTTGTGAAGAAATTTAATTCTGGTTCAATAAAAAAATGTAAAAAATTTTTTTTTTTCAAATTTTGTTTGTTTTTTACTTGAAAAATATTTGATCTCTTGGGATCCATCAAAAATCTCATTTGTAGACCCATGAAAGCCCTATAGATCGCCACAGTGAAATTGGATCGTTCCGGGACCCCCAAAAATGGATTCTACGTCCAAAAATACTTCGAAAACGACACCTGACTCGATCCCATAGCCACAAAACCCACCCGTAGACCCATTTTAGCCCCATAGCGCCCCACAGGTTCGGGCGATCGGGTTGAAAACCTTGCGGGCTCTACAAGACATAAGCAGCCCCATACCTAGATAACAAGGGGAAGTTTATGCCGGGAAAAGGGGGAAATTTGAAGGCAGAAAGGGGAGGAGCATGTGGAAACACTGGTCCCATCCCTAGTTTATCAGTTGATTATCTCAGGTGGAAACAACTTGATAGCCTACTTTTTTTGTGTGATTCACACTGTGGTTATTTTGTGCCGTGACTAACCAGTGCCGAGTTAGTTTCTTATTTTCTTCGCCGTGAGTGACTGTTTCTATTTGGAAAAATGACAAAAAATATTTCAAAATGACGAAAGAATGATTCTCGAGCGTCATTGTATTGGGACAATCTTATCTCTCTGTTATCAAGTTTTGTGTTGAGGCCCTCTGCTCGATTGTGTTGTTCACTCAGTGGCAAGTTGTTCTCTCTTTGCGTGATTTTCTCTGTGGAAAAATGACTAAAGACGGACATCTGGAGATGGTGAGGATGCTGGACGATGGTGAGGGGAGCAGTGATTTTAGCGATTTCACTATTGTTGTCGAAAATTCCGAGTTTCCTGTCCACAAAGCCGTCCTCGCCTCCCGTTCGTCCTACTTCCGTGGTTTGTTCGACTCAAACATGTCCGAATGTCAAAACCATCGGCTCATTCTCGACGACATCGAAGCGGACGTTTTCCAGAAGATCCTCAAGTTCGTCTATTCCTCCGAGTTCGACCTCGACGACAAGTATGCTGTGAAATTGATCTTCCCCGGTGATAAATACGGGATGGAGGATCTGGTGGACCGCTGTGTGAATCATCTGCTTAGCAATATGAATTTCAACATAGCTGCACAGTGTTTCCTCGTGGGACATTTGTTGGGGAAGAAGGAGCTGAAAGAAAAAGCGTTCTCCTCGATGGCAGCAGACTGGGACGGAACTTTTTGTACCGATGGATGGAACGAGCTTGTGAAAAATCACTCATTGATGACGGAAATTGAACGGACTGAATGCACTGAACAAAACCTAACACCCCTTCACTATCAGACTTCACCGATTCATCGAAAGGAAGGTGCCCTGGAATGGAAAGTAAAAATCTATCGAGACCCTACCAATTTTTCCACCACTTTTTCTCTGTTGGAAGACGATCTTTCGTTTTGGAGACTCAAAGTCAAAGCTGTGTACCGCGGTTACGGCGATAGTCGCACTTGCAGTGTGTATCTCACTCACATCGGCCCACCACTGGCTACTCCGGTAAAGTGTGAGTATTCCGTACACACAGACACGAAGGACACGCCCGAAGGAACCGAGAAGCTGGCCGATGGGACCGTCGACACATCTTGCTGCTTTTCTCGGCATTTCAGGTGCACCACACAGCTCCTTACTGAATACTATCTTCCTGTAGGCGCTACGATTTCAGTCAAACTGACGCCAACCATTCCCAAACCCCCACCCCAGGGTTTCATCGACCATCTGGACCTCGAGCGCTTCACTGACGCCGTCGTCAACGTCGGCGGTGAAACATTTCCCTGCCACAAAGTCGCCCTCGCCTACGCCAGCCCGTTCTTCTATGAAGCGTTCAAAGACAAAACCGAACTGCAACTGAACGATGAAGTGAAACCCGAAACGTTCAAAAATTTGCTCCTCCTCATTTACCAGAGCCAACAACTCCCCAAAGACCTTCAATTCGACCTGCTGACTGCCGCCAAACGGTTCAAGCTCATCGACAAGTGGTTGAACCGCTGCAGGGCTTTGGTATTCCGGAGCATGAAAGACATACAGTTGATGGACTTCCTCATTCTATCGCATGCCCTACAAGACCCGATACAGAAGAGGATGGCGTTCAAGGAGATGGCCAACAGGTTTGAGGAAGTCGTCGAATCGCAAGACTGGCGCCGGATGGAAGAACACGAGGAACTTCACGATGCATTTTTCCAATTTTTGATTGATAAAAGAAGTGCTCCAAGTTAATTCTTACTCATAATTAGTGGTCGCTATCCCGCAATGTTTTCCCAATTCTCTCTCTCTCTCTCTTGTTTAAAAAATCCACTTTATCTGTCTGTTTGTATAATACGCAGTAGAGTATAATATACACTTTGACGATTCCACCCACGAGTGTGGAGTCAGAAAGAGCGTTCTCTACAGCTGGGTACCTGTTTCTGCATCAGCTGCGATCAAATTTGGGTGAGAGAAAGTAACCGACCTTCATGGCCCTTATGATGGCACACCCACCCAGCTGCAGAGAATGGCTCCATCTCACCCTCTTCAATGCATTTTCCTACTATTCGTTCTTGGATTAATACGCCTATGTAATCGCGAGTGAGTCGGCCTCGAAATTTATCATACGTTTCAGAATGTCTTGATTCCAAAACAGAACGTCCTCGCTTTACCATCTAGTTGTGCCCGCAAGGTTTTGTCAAGAAATGGCGTTTTTTAAGCGAAATTATTTTATGAACTACAAAATCCCGCGGGATTGCGACCCCCTACTCACAATACGTTCATTCCATTATATATTACGCCACTGTACGTAAATACGTTTGATCTTATCACTTGTTCCTTACTGACCTTCATGGGTGGAAAATTGGGAAAGTTCTTATTGTGTTGGTGTCCTCAGCTCGTTAGTTATGATGGTGTTCGTTTGGATTTGGAACTTTTGAGGTCTTCAATGTGGTTTTGAAGAGCTTTACTCGGACGGTCGAGTTAGGAGTCGTTTTTTGAGAGGAATTTTGAATGTACAATATATTATCAGTATTTTTGCTACCATTTTTGATAGGTATTTTAAAACATGGATTATAAAATTGGATAAATTATTAAAAAAAAAAAAAAAAAACTACTAGGTACTTACACTTTTCAGTCGTCTTTTCTTTTTTTCAATAGGCCCTACTGAGTGTTTCTAGATCAACCGCACCTTTGCTCGCGACGTTTCCTTGTCTTTTGAAATGTAAAAAGATGGTATTTTTCGATATTTCAAAAACACGAGCTGAAACTTGAGTGGAAAAATGAGTAAATATAGGTCCTATATTATAGGAATTTGATTTTTCTCTGCATAATATGTAGTCACTAGCAGGAAAGTCCGTTGTTTAGGGGCGGTCTTGAACTCGGCACTTAATCCCCTAGGTACCCATTGAGATGTTTGAACTCGGCACTGTGCTCCTTAGGAGCCCCCCTCCCAGTTTATTGAATTTGGCACCAAGCTTCTATTTGCCCTGCTGTAAGATTTTCGAATTCGGCACCAGTACCGGTTCTCTTGAGAACTGTACCGTGAAACTGTTCGCAGGAAATTATGGTACTTGTCAATGTGGGAAATTTTTGGTAACATCCCATTTGTATTTTTTGAATTTGGACGCCCGACGCTGGCGCACCCTGTAGGGCTATTGTTAAAACCTACTGTTCTCCTCTTGTTGTTGTTCGAGTCTTTGCTCGTGATTAAATCCGTTCGTTCTTTTATAATTTGGTCTTTTTCCCTTTAAGTTTACTTTCCTGCGCTTTTAAATTCTACTTCAGTCAAAAGTACGTATATCGTAGGAGTGAACACTACAATCCTAGTCCTAATCACGTTTATTTTTTTTAACGTGGTTAACTTTAAAGAAGTACCCTACTTGCTGTACAAATTGGAGCCTGCTTAGAGAGCCATCGCGCTAGCATTTTTGACGATAAAAACTTATGCCTCAATTTTACTCTGACATCCTTACACCTAATTTGTCTTTGGTAGTTCAGTTTCATGTACGTCCGTGATTCTACGTCGTTCAGTCCGTCTAAAAATGTAAAAATGTCAGGATGACAACGTGCTAGACTGATGGGAATTGCAATACTATGTTCCTAACTATCCAACACCTGGCACAGGTTTGCATTTTTTCTCGTACGAACTCCGGAACAGGTTCACGGGGTGACTGAATACGATACGAGGGCAGTGCCGAATTCAATATTGTCATGAGTTAACTCTGCCCTCGGCTGGTGACGAGTACTTGAATCACTTTGTTTACCTCTCTCGTGGCTCAAGATGAACGTTCATTAGCGGTGCCGAGTTCAACTACGCCCGTTGTTTAGAATACAACGGGCGCTAGAATGAGGATGCCATTGATGTAAAAGGATGAAATTGCTATTTAGCTTTTATTTAAAAGTGAACAAAATGAGAAGTTCATTTTTCGTTCTTCATCCATTGCTTTCAATTTCCGCGTTATCCCTTAGATATCTTGTTGATTAAAAAATCAAAAACCAGCATCAAAATCGGTCAAGCCGTTCGGGCGCGAATCGACCACAGACAGACAGACATTGATGTAAAAGAATGAAATTGCAAAATAAAAGTGAAAAAAATGAGAAGTTAATTTTCTTCCTCCGTAGAAATTAGTTAGGAGCCACTCAGTTGATTCCGATCTTATGCTCGAGTGTAAGTCCTAAGGAGGCTACTATACATGGCTAAATATCGCTCGCTGGACACCCCAGTTGGTGATCCGGTTGCAAACGCTCGCTTGAGTGTTCCTTGCAGATAGATAACCTACTTCAATATGGAAAATTATTTCCATTGCTTTTATATATAAGGATATCCCAATGGAAATAATTCGTCTGGGAGGTAAAAGGGCGAATCCGCCAATTTTGTGATTTTGAGTTAGGATATGTGGGTTTTTTTTCCGTTTTTTTCTCCTCTCTCCGAATTTAAAAAGAGCGCGAACGTCGAAAAATTGGCGGATTCGCCCTTTTACCTCCCAGCCGACGATATGAATTTAGTATGTGAACTTGAAATAAATACGAGGATTTTTCGTTTTTAACATGGAGCGCTCCATTTCCCTACGTTTTCTTTGACATACATTTTTGGGAAATGGGCGTTTTTCCGTCCTTTTCAAGCTTGTGTAACGCTGTAACATCGTGTTTCACAATAAAACCATGGAATGCACTAGTATACTTCTCCAAACATCAGTCAGGGTTTTGCCACCCTCAGACCGCTGAGCGGCGGGCAGTGACCTAACTCTCCTTATTAGCCTCGACCACGTCATCTTTAGCCTCTCGTGACGAGAGTCTCGTCACACGAATCTATTACATGCCTGTCAAAATGTCTCATATTTGTAATAATTAACGACAGTAAGTGTTGGAAAAACATCGAAAAAGGATGCAAGCTCATTTCATGTAACAGGCAGAGGGATTGCTCATTTCACGGAATAGGCGAAGGGTTTGATCATTTCATGAAGGGCGACATATGAAGAGTATAGGGGAAAGACCATCTATGTCAAGAAAGCTGCAATCTGAGAAAAACGAGTTCAACGAACTTCAAAAACTGAATAAAACCTTTATTATGATAAATAATGAATCGTTTTTCGTCCCAAAATACTCATGGATGCCAGAAATGGCCCCAAGAAATTTCAAGTCATCAATAAATTTGTAGAGGTAACAAAAATCGAAAAATGTGGCAAACTCCCATGAAAAATATTCAGAAATCCATCGTTGTGCATATTAAAAGTGGCCATCTGAAACATACAAGAAAATAATCGATGCCTGAATCTCTCAAATTAGCCAAATAATGATCGAATTAGACAAATAATAACCCACAGGATCGCAAAAACAACTAGTCCCATGAAACGAAGGTTTTGAGGTAGAAATAAATAGAACCCAAACCAAAATTGGCACAGACGTAGGGGGCTAATTAACATACTCAAAGTCCTGGGGGGTGGGGGGTCTCCAAAGGTCCCTTTTTCAGGTTTTTCGTGAATATCTCGGAAACGGTGCCTTTTTCGATGAACCTTGCCCAATAGTAAATGACAGCTGAAACAATTGTCTACAACTTTGATTATATACGTTTTATCGAAATTCCGAACCGTTACAGAGATATATACATCGAAAAGTGGAGAAATTATGAAAATTAGGTTTTTAGCTCACGTTTTTCGGATAACTTTCGGATTTGCGTCCAAACGGTTGATCTGAGAAAACAGTTCTCTTAGAGAAAGTTGTAGAGCATCAAATTTCCTTGAAGAATATGTGGCTGATTGCCAATTTATCACTGACCAATCAAAAATTACGCCAATTTCAAGATTTTGCCAATTTTTTTCATTTTTACTCAAATGTTGTCAGGCCACTTTTCTGTGTCCTCGAGCTTCAATCGTCCTTATTTCTGTCATCTGTCGTCATTTAATTATATACATACATATATATATACATCCACACGAACCCAGAATTACATACCAATCCATTGGGAGGGGGATGAGAAGATGATGTAAAAAAGTGAAAAAAGTTTTTAATAAGTATATTCAGAAGATTAGAAGAGTGTTCATAAATCGACGTCTTCTTCGTCGCTCCTGGCGATTGCTTCAGTAGGGGCAGCGTTGGTGCAAGTGCCGCACCCGCCGCAGGGGATGCCTGTTTTTCGACAACCGCAGCGAGTGCCACATCCGGTTGTGCACAGAATATGGAGTTCAGCACTTCTTCAGGCGCTACTGGGGCTACAGCTGCTCGTTCCAATCCACACCTGACAATCATAATGATTGTCAGGTGTGGATTGGAACGATGACATTGCATCTCCTGAGGCAACCATTGTTTGGATGTTGAATGCTGACATCCTCCTTAGGAATTCAATGAGCCTTGACTTGTTTTTTTTTTTTTTGTTTTTTTTTCGTTAGCTAGGAAGTGCTCCTCCTAGATGGTGATCGCGTCTTGGAAGTTTATGTCAGCGGACGTTGAGGCTCAGGAGATGCTGAGACGATGATTGCCAGGCGTGGATTGGAACGAGCAGCTAAACGCTATCTGTAGGCGAATCTGATGGCGACAAAGATGGTTCTTTCCCTGTACCGGATGACATAGCTGGTTCTTTCCCTGCTGAATAGCGAGTGCTATTTTGACCCTGACTGAACAGGTTTTTTCCCCTTTTTGGATAGACCGTTGAAAAGTACTGTTCATTCTGATTACAATGACGTATCAAACTCGAAAAAAGTGACATTGCTAGTTTTTTCCCTGTACCCTTCATATATACTGATTTCACGTTCAAAAATCATATTAAGATGGTCGCATTCCTTTCTGAACACTGGGTGTTTTCGGGAATATTTTCTTCCTCACGGAGTTGAGCTTTTTTTAGGGGATGGTCTTCTCGTACGGCCTCTGCTACTCGATGAAAATAAGGCAAAAGGCATTTTACCCCAAAAACGGAAAAAAATGGCATTTTAGGATGGCACCAGGGCAAAATAGCATTTGAAGGGTTCTGATCATCATGGAGGGGAAACGGTGTAAGAATGTAGAACTCAAAGTACATCTATCACACGCTAAAAATTATAATTCAACAAAACTGGTCAAATATACACATAATATTGCCACGAATGAACCAACCTTACAATAATCATCACGCCAGCAAATGGAGAAAAAAGAAATGAATATTAAATACTCTGACTAAACACTACTCAAGTGAATAATATACCAAATTCCAAAGATAATAATGGGACTTTAATAACATCGGAATAAAACAAATCAAAAGATTAATTTGTACAAGAATCAACGGAACGTTTTCCCCAAGTTGATTGGATGTGAGGAGGAACCGGTCGTTTTACAGCATGTAGTCCAGCTCGTAGCGGAGGTAGGTGTTTTTAGGGTCATTGTTTATCCGGGGATATCCGCCGACGAGGGTGTCCTGCCCGCCGATGTAGAGGGTGTTGTAGATTTTCCAGTAGACGTCCCGAACTTTTCGGGCGGGGTGGAACAGCCCCTGAAAACAACAAGTGATGAGTCTCGTGTTGGTAAGAGTGTATTTTGGATAAGTCTAATGGGGGAATCACACTGTCAGGAAACACCCTGCCGGCCGACGAGTGGCGATTTACATTGAAATCATGGGCTTAGACCGGCAGGGGGGAGGGCCGAGCCGCCGGGTAGACGACACCGTCTCCCTCCTTCAGCTATGAACGCCGGACGTGGTGCCCTCACGGCCCGACGGATCGCGAGGCGTCGGGCGTTCATAGGAGGGAGAGGGTGTCGTCTACCCTGCCGCTCGGCCACCCCCCCCCCCCCCCCCCCCCCAATTCTACTCGTCGGTCGGCGGGGAGTTTCCGACAGTGTGATTATTACGCGCTGCTGTCAGCCAAATGTGTGTTGGGGGGGGGGGGGGGGGAAGGGGGTCGAGGGGAGAACATAAACCCGTCCCCTCACACCGCCAGGTCCCCCTTTTGGTTTATTATTCTTGGAATAATACACCTATGTTTTCGCTACGGGGGTCGACGACTCCGATCGGCCTCAAAATTTGACATTATCCGTTTCAAGTGGTCTAGATTCCAAAACCGAAATGTCCGTCCGCCGTCCGGGCCGTTTCGGGCAGTAGTGTCATATCCCTCGCTCACATCCCTCATCCCTCAATCATCTTTCCTAATTACGCCTTATAATTTTCTCTTTAAGCCCTGTACGTTTTGGGCCACCCCTTGGGTGACCTCCATTGAATTTATTATTGTTGTTCACTCCAGATATCTTTTCAATAACCATATCAGTCCATTGAACGACTACATTGAAGTAGATAGCCCTTTTCAACCAAATCCCTAGAGTATCAGTGACCTAATATCCAATTTTATTTTATTTATTTTTATTTATTTATTTATTCATAAAAACATAAAAACATTTTCACAATAAGGCAGAGAGTCATGATTTGTATACATAGAAACCAATTTTTCTTGATAACCAAGAATTCGAATTATCTTCTTCACAACACTTTAGTATGTTTTTCCCATGTCCTAGATTACTATCGCTTATCTGCCGCCCACAAGGCGACTCATCTTGCACTTTCTAAGTACACAATAATTGTTCGACGCCCACAGATTTCGCCCTTTGTAATGAAATCCTTATTGTGTAAACTATCCAAACCTTCTAATCATTTAATAGCTCCTTTCTCACGAACCTGGGAATTTACCCCAACTTACGTTCTACTTTTCTCCCTCTCATACGACTCAAAATCCCTACTCTATCTCATTTATCTCCCCCCTTGAGGATGTAGGACCGCCCTTAACCCCGCCTAAACCCCCTAAATTTATCCTCTCCTACCCTTGGAGATAGGCTAGTAGTGGTGGTAATGTGTTTAAAACCCTATGTATTTGTATAATCAAAATGGAGAGTTCCCGAGCCCCAGAGCTCCGGAGTTCCGGGCGGCTTCTTCTTCAGTCTTAAGTCAGGATGTTAGGCTGTTAGTGAGTCGATTCACAAGTCCCGGCTCCTCTATGGAGGTCGGAGACGAAGTTCTAAGTTTGGTCTAGCCGTACTGCAGTCCTCCGTCCTGTCACTATTTGTTGCTGTTGCTGAGTTTTCACCAATAAATCGTCGTGTTTATCGATCTCTCGGAGTCATCATTGGTCTCGACCCTCAACGCTCTCCGGGTCTTTACAGTAGGAATTTTTTTAAAAATCTGAAATTTTGACAAAATACTTGGTTTACCATCTAGTTGTGCCTGCAAGGTTTTCAGTCCGATCGCCCAAACCCGTGGGGCGCTATGGGGCTATAATGGGGCTACGGGAGGGTTTTTTGAAGGCTTTTAGCTATGGGATCGAGTTAGGTGTCGTTTTCGAAGTATTTTTGGACGTAGAATCCATTTTTTGTGGTCCCTGAACGATCCGATTTCACTGTGGCGATCTATAGGGCTTTCATGGGGCTAAAAATGGGATTTTTGAAGGATCCCAGGAGTTTAAATATTTTTCGAGTAAAAAATAAAGAATTTTTGAAAAAAAAATCCCAAAAAAAATTTTTTTGAAATATTTTTGTTGACAGAATTAAATTTCTGTACAAGTAACCTATATCAACGAATAATAAACCCTTGTGTAAAATTTGCAGCGTTTTTATTTATAGTCAGGGGCATTCACATAATGATTTACGTTGTATCGCCTAAAGGCTTCCACAAATAACATGTTTGTTGATGTTGTTTAAACGGGATTTGAGTGTGTACTGGAGCCTCAGTGAAATTCGTGATCATAATCAGCCTTCGTGAAGGTAAGCGGGGAAGTCAAAACGGTGGAAAAATGTCCGGCGAGTCCGACACCGTGCTGTACCACATCTCCGGTCAACACACGCCGACTCGCCGGTCTTTGTTATTTCCCCGCTTCGGGCGGAACGATGAATTTTTCGCACCGTCCGTCGAACCGTCACCGATACAGAAGGCTAATTCAGACCTTTTACTTCGTCATCACAGGCCGAGTTGAGGTTGGGGGGGGGGGGGGAGTGAAAGGTCACCTCAAACTAGTGATGGGTTTATCGACAGTTTTTGATAGATTTAACGTCAAATTGGAAATTAAACAATGAAACTTTGAGGAAGTGGAGACGAGTAAGATGTCCAATTCTGATTTTCTGCCAAATAAATTTAGTTAGAAGCGTCTGGGGGACAAAACCAAAGCCAAAGACCGCTCTTGCGCCGCTTTACAGTACTGCATTATACTCCTCTTGATCCGTCACTTGGGAGCGCTATTGGATACTCAACATTCATATACTACCAATAATTTATAATCAAATCTATAGCACTTCTATGCTTCATATTTCGTACCAATTATTGTTTCAAATACGATTGCGGCTCAACGGCTGGACCGATTTCGATGCAACAAACGTCATTCGACGCTAAATTTAATCCTCTTTAAAAAAAGGAAAGAGTAAAACCGTCTGTAGGATGCGTACATTCCGCGTTAAAAGCGAAATACTGAAAAAAGAGCAAAAATGTCGAGGTTTTTATGCTCCCGCATCTGAAGCACAGCCTAGAAACCGTCACTAACTCAGATGGGCCTTATTTGGGACAACAAAAGGGGATTTTTTCTCACCCAAGCCCCTTTTTAGCACTAACTTTCCTGGGCTAGAGGGGTACCGGGACTTCCCCACAAGCTGGAAATCGTTCAATCCCTTCAGTCAGAACTGAGAACACGTATCCTGAGTTCGCACTTTTGGAGGGGAGGTCTGCGTTTTTTATGGCAGCCAAAAAAGCTCGAAATTTTCGCCCTTTTTAAAGTTTTTCGCTAATAACATCTGAACTAAGCACTTTTTCACAAATGCTTCCGGTTAGTCGACGAAAGAACCTTAAATTCTGCGTCGATTGACCCCCTCACATTCAAATTTATGACCAATTTATGAGGTAGTAATCTTCGGCTGAATACCGACCATTTTTTCCGTTTTCGCTCAAACTTCATTTACTACGTTTGACGGTATTCATCCGACGATTACTACCTCATAAATTGGTCATATTTGGAAAGTGAGGGGGTCAATCGACGCAGAATTTAACGTTCTTTCATCGAGTAAATAGAAGCAATTGTGAAAAAGTGCTTAGTTTAGACGTTATAAGCGAAAAACTGATAGAAGTGCGTTTATTTCGGCTGCCATAAAAAATCCAGACCTCCTTAAAGTAACACATCTTTGAAGTTGGTTGGGTCAGACGGCTTAACCGGATTGGGCCTGTAGGGTGCTCATTCGACGCTGAATTCGGTCCTCTTAAAAGAAAAAAAAAAGTATAAATTTTTTTGTCAGACGTTTCCTTCTGAGTCAAAATGGGCCAAAATCATAATAAGTGAAATAGATAGCGGTTTTCGGGCCACCCACGATGGTACAAATTCGGATTCCTCGTCTGTGGACCTAATTAAACCAACTTTCTGTCAATCTATGCAACTAATTCAGACCGTGTCCTTGACTATGTCACAAGCCTTCTCCTCTGAAACGGTAAGTGATAAAAAATACGCCGATTTTTTTTCCCCTTTTTGCGAATTCGGGTCCCCCGGCCAATTTTACGTCCGATAAGCACATTGAGCGCAATTTCTGACACGCGAAAATCTTCCAATCTTCGTTGTTTAGGGTCCTACACCATCACTTGGCCAAACCCGCCATCAGTTGATTCAAATGGGCGAGCGAAGCGAGCTCCTTCCTCCGCCGATAAAATGGTGGCCAAGCGAAGTGAGTCCCCCCTGTCAGAGTGCTAGTAATTATTATAAGGGGGTTGGGCAGTCAGTTCATACAAAATGAACTGCAGACTCAGTTCTGCTGCGCTTTGACAGTCCCTCTCAAATAATTAACCGGAGAAGTAACATAACTGGTCAGCGGGACTCCAGAAACACTCCACCATCCAGTATTTCCGCACGACTCACCTGAAGGGCGTACTGGAGGATTTTTATGGGGCCCAAAGCGACTCGGAGCCCTTCGACGGCGTCCATGAAGGCCTGCACCAAGTGAGGAGACGTTTCGAAGATGTTGGGCCACACGTGGTTGAGCAGGTGAACCAGAGCGTCTTCGCAGCCGAACCCGTACACACCGAGGGCCATGTGTTTGATCGCCGCGCAAGCTGTCTGCCTGTGCACCAAATCCCTGAACACACAAGGGTCGTTGTAAAAATGAAAGTTTAAACGGGGAAACGTTCAATAACCATACAAAGACTTACCTGTCCATAAGAGCGTCTTCCAGCAGAGGCGTGACAGCGTAAATGTAGTCTTTGCCCATCTCCCCAATGTACTCAAACAGGAAAGACAACGACTTGAGGACTCCGTTTTGGACGTTGAGCTCCGGAACTCGATACTCATTCATGAGAGCCGGCAGGACAGTGAAAGGGGAACACGTCTCAGCCACTATGGCAATGGCGACCGTCGTGCAGACGCGGTTCTGTCGCTCCTGCACCTTCAAGTTATTTAGGAGCGTCGCTAGCACATCGTGGGGCCTGAAATTAACCAACAAAGAATTAGAAAAAGAGGACAAGGGTTCAACGATGGTGATTACTACGTTCAAACAGTAAGCATTAAACTTCAGCACTGGATGCAACTATACGTATCCATCCATCAATCCAGATGGCTCCTCTTGGGTTGTATGAACTGTTTCTGACAATCGGGAGGACTTTATTGAGTGGGAAATTTAGAAATGCATACACATGCCCAATACTAGGCCAATATTCAGTTGATTTCCCCAACTTTTCAGAGGACTCCAAAAGCTACCTTCAGATGACTCTCACAAAATTTGTGAAGTCAAATCCTTCAGTGTCCCAAAGCTGGGAGAAGTGCGATTGTCAGAGACAGCGGATCAACTCATCTTTGAGTGTGAGGCCCTGGAGCGCAGAACGAACCTGGGATCAGTGGACTGGGGAGAGATACTGTGTGGAGCCAGGCAGAAACCAGTCGGCCAGATCAGTAACCGTTCAGATCCAGCGAAGCAAGACCCCCCGTGCTTCTCAAGCTACCTATTATAACTCACCCTATAGCTTTGGCGATGTAACCAAACGTGTTGACGGTAGCTCGACGGATCGCTTTCTTATGAGCTTTGAGAAGCTCCAGCAACTCGAAACAAATCCTCATCCACTCCCTGGCAGACACATACTCGGGTCCTCTGTCAGCGATTCGCCCCACCAAGTCGATGCAGTTCTCTTGCACCTGAAACAATCAAAAAACGCTCAATCAGCATCGCTCACCAACGCGTATATCATTAAAGGTCAGACGACTCACCTTCTCGTGCCTGTTTTTGAGGATGGGCGTCAACCTCGGGAGGAGATCTTTGATCGGCGGCGTCATTTTGGTCATTCCAATGACGTTCACGATGGCTTTGAGAGCTCCCAATATGCTTCCAAGCACTTCGGGATATTCTTCACCGAGATACTCGTACAGGACAACACCCAAATGTCCCATAAGTTTTTCCTGCAATGATTAACATAATTAAGCAAAGCCAATTTGTCACGGTGGAACACTAGTTGAGCTAATTACCTCTTGACACATCTTCATGACGACGGCAATTCTCGAGATCAAGTCAGCCGCCTGCTGTCGAACTTTGGCAGATTTGTTGTTCAATCTCCACAATATGGTACCGCAAATCTGAGGCAGATAGGGCTTCACGCGTTTGCCCAGCTGGTTGACAATAGTGCCGAACCCGTTGAGCATCACCACATCCTGAAAATCAACTGAGATCAGAAACTGCAAGTGGAAAAATATGAGCAAAAGTGCGGTTTCCGTAACAAGGGAAGTTTATTCTGAATGGATCTATACGTTTTTTGGGGGCGCTGAATCCCAATTTGAAGTTTGCTGTCTCCCCCGAAGTCGGCTTCTCATAAAAAAATGTATAAAAACCTCCCAATTTCAGCACTTTTTTCAGTTTTTCGCTTGTATACATGAAACTATGCGTTTTTCGAAGAACAAACAACTCTATACAAAATTAAAGTAGACCAAATTTCCTTCAAAAACGCGGTGGTAAAAATTGATGTTTGACCCAGTGGTCTTGGAGATACAGCGTTTTCGAAAAACAGCGATTTTTTCGGCTCTCCGGCGAAAAGGTCGAAAACGCTCACTAACCCGATTAATATGCGTGATATCAATAAAAAATTGTATTTCACGTGAAAGCACGACTAATGAGAAACAACTCTGACATGCCTGAGCCGCCATAAAAAAGCGACCATAAAAGTTATTATTTAATAATAATGTAATTACACCTCAAAATTACATGACCTATTTCATAACGGGCTATTTGCATGCTTCTAAAGGAAAACAATAGTCAACCACCTGAAAACGCTTCCAGAAAATTTAGATAATTTTACGAAAATTACTGCGTTTGAAAAACGCGGGAGGAACGTGGGCCATGGAGGGAGCGTGACGTCACAACGTATCCGAGTGCTGCCAACCGAGCAGAGCTGAAGAGCGTCGTCGATGGCGCTTAGATTAAAAATAGAATGAAAATCCAAATTATAATTTGCAAAATATACTTGAGGAAGAGAGCACGACTCGCCCGATCCGAAAAATCGCTGTTTTTCAAAACGCTGTATCTCCAAGACCACTGGGTCAAACATCAATTTTGACCACCGCGTTGTGAAGGAAACTTTGTCTACTTTAATTTTGTATGGAGTGGTCATCTTCGAAAAACGCATAGTTTCATGTATATAAGCGAAAAACTGAAAAAAGTGCCAATATTTTGAGGTTTTTTGCATTTTTCGATGCGAAGCCGACCTCTGAGGAGGCAGCAAACTTCATACTCGGTATAAGCACCCCAAACAACACATAGATCCATAGACAAAAACTTTCCTAATTTTGCTAAGAGAAAACCACCATTTGACTGGACTAATCAGCGACAAAATCAACTCGTGAGATTCACCTCAGTGGTTTGCTCCTGGAAAGCGTAGAGGATACCGTCAATGAGCTGTTCCTCGAGCCGGCTGTCGATGTCGGCCGCCCCTAAATTGCCCATCGTCTTCTCAATGCTCTCCATCACCATCTTCCTGTACTGCTCGTTTTCGTCTTTGAGGTCGTCGACGACCCTGTTGATGATCTCGGACGCTCCGACTTTGTTGGCGATCTCGACGGTCGTGTCGACGAGTTGGCGATAATTGCGGCGGTCGAGGGCCATGCGGTGGTTCCAGAAGTGTTTGAAGAAGTGAGGGAGGATCTCGTCTTTGATGTACTGCGCCTCCACACCGTCAGTCCCGCAACACTGCTTGACTACCTGTTGAAATGAAAGAACAAAGTTACATTGGGGGATGAAGAGATGAAAACAGTGAACGTGAAGACAAAAACACGATTCAGAAATGCTGACAAATTGAAACCTGATAGTGTGGACGCCTCATCCGGCCTTGTTCAACTTCCTAAATATTGCTCGTTTTTTTTTTTTTTTTTTTTTTCAGCCCTCACCAGCACTCAAGGACAGATCGACCGGTAAAGCATTGTACGATCTGACACAGTTTATTGCTAGGCCGTTGATGTGAGTCTACACAGTAACACTTGACTTCCAATGCTCTCTCGCACTCCTCAAAAGTCTTCCTTGACACAAATAAGCTGCTGTCATCCGCATGAATACTGCCGTTAGAATTAAGAACCTCACCTCAAAATTTTCGATTTTTTTTTTTTTTTACGTAATCCCTATATTTTTTACCTTATCTTTTCAACGGTGAAATAGGGATGGAAATCGATTTCCGATTTTTTGGAAAAATCGATTTTTTGTTCCGATTTTTTAGGTGAATCGATTTTTTACTACTAATTTTTTAAAAAATCGAATCGATTTTCGTCATTTATTTATTTATTTATTTATTCAAAAACGGGACTAGCCCAATTACAAGAAATTAGTAATTACGATGAACGCACCACAAGCGGAATAATAAACAGGTGAGATGTGTAACGCAATATGACTTATGTTAATTACAAATTTAATCTATTGCAATTAATATGGGTTGGAGCAGCAGAATGATGAGGCCTCAGTAGGATTTATAAAAATAATTTATAAAAATTAGTTTATTATTTCAAGTGATTCAAGCAAATTTCGAGTCTTAGGTCGATTAAAATTTATGATAATAGCTAATAACAACAAAACTCACTAGTTACCAGCCACGTCCGCCATGGCTTTTTCAGACAGCGAAACTGATTACTCGTCTGATTAAATGTTAATTATCAAAATTTTGGAAAACTAATGCAATTTTAATTTTCAATAAATTTTTTTAACGATTTTTTCTTTAATCCTACCTACATTAAATATATCTACCGTTATCACTCATTAAAAAAACATTTTTTTTGTAAGACCGATTTTTGAATCGATTTTCCAAAAAATCGATACCTACTTTTATGGCGATTTTTTGGGAAATCGATTTGGAGCATCCGATTCAAAAAATCGATACTTCTTACCGATTTCCCATCCCTACGATGAAATCGAAATTTCGAAATTCGACCCGGAAGGGGTTAAATTTGTAGGGGGTGAAACCAAAAAAGTGCTCGATTTGGAGGAAAAACACCTCCCCTACGTGTTTTTTTTTAAGTAAAACACCTCAGCCTAGCACTTAAGAAGCCTCACCTTTGTGTTGTTCGTTGCCTGTTTTGGAGGAAAAACGCCTCAGCTCGTTGAAAATTCGAGCTGAGGTATTTCTTGTTCAAACTGTCGGCTTCAAATTCAAGGTGAGGCGTTTATTGGCTTCCGCAAGGCGTTTTTGTTCCAATGAGCTCCTTGAATGATTTTTGAAAATGTTTTTTCCTGCAAAGGTCGTCCTTCAAAAGTCACGAAAACGGGTCCATATTGTAGAAACCCCGTTTCAATTATTTATAGGGCCTTAGGAAAAATATGATATTTGAATTACGAGGTCTGGAGAGGGTACATGACGTGGGCTGCTTCGTCGTCTTTTGATTGGCCGGGAGATCCCTCTCTCTCTCATCTACGCAAGTCAGCCAACTTTACTACGCGAAAAGTCGACCCCAAAAATCGAAAATCGGGTTAATCATTATAGAAGGTCATTCGGAAATTGAGCATCGAGGTTATTATCAAAGAAGGTTATTCAAAAATCGACTTGGGCCGAGTGTTTTTATTCCGATTCTGTTCAGATTTGTTATTTAGCTCTCTGGCGGCTCAGTGCCCAACTACTCGACGCGCAGCCTGGCGAGGTGTGACGTCAAATTTGCCAAGCGTTCATTTCAAAATCTCTAACATTTCGAAAACAGCTCAGCACGTACCTAAACGGATTTTCGAACTAAAAATTGGGGTGTATGGGTTTTAAAGGGTGCTGAATCCGAATATGTTGTCAGAAATGCTGAATTCAGACCTTTTCAAGAAGCCCATTGTTTACACAGCTCTCTTTACACAGAGGTGAGGTGTTCTTCCTCCAAAAGCAGTTTCGAAAAGAACTTATCTTTTTGAAACTGACGCCTCACACAGAGGTGAGGTGTTTTACCTCCAAAAACAAGTGGCTCAAAATGCCTCAGGTGTCAATAATCGATGAAATAGTCGATTTTTTCTCGATTTCGTCTTGCATTTATGTTCAGTTGAGTTTCTATCGATGTACCCCCAAACACCTGGGTCGTAATAATATTCTGGAGTGAACTTATAGCGAAGTTCATACTGGGAACTTTGAAGCTGATTTCTGAAAATCGCACTTTTCGAGGTGAGGCGTTCTTCGTTCTAACGGCAGAATAAGCCTTACCTCTCCCTCTACGACAGGAACTGGAGCAGGATGGATTGGCGTGCTTAATCGATTGCTTTGGCCATATCGATAAAGCAGCTCTTAACTGTTAAGGCTAAAATTTAATGTCCCCCCTCATAGTACCAGAGTTGGCCACCACGTCGCAGCACCAAAATGAAGCAACTTTACTTCAGTGATTGCAGCTAAAAGGGTCACTCAATTTTCAATCCGAAAACGCGAATCTTCTCCCAACAGTAATACCTTTGGCTATAATTATGTTTGGGATCGCTAAAATTTAAATTAAGGGGGGATGAGAATTTCAAATTCAAATTTCTGCAGATGTTGGATTTTCTGCGCCGGTGTCGGGTCTCACATCCCACGGTGCGGTTGATTTTCTTCTCGCCACGTCGGCGCCTGTTCGGTGGAATTTGCTGCTGCACGTGGCATTGTGTCGCAACCGAGAGATGGAGTAGATTTTGTGGGCGGAGCGACGCGATGTATTTTTATTAGAGGCGTGGTGGTTGATGTGTCATTTCGAGGTACGACAGTTGGTAGTGCTTTTTTTAAATTTTAATTTCAGGTGCTCCCTTGACTCATAATTTGACCCTCCTCCACAACATACATTTTGTGCAAATTCATTTGCATTAGGTACTCGTTCATTTGTTACACGGGTTGATACATGAGCGAATCCTATTTTTCAGCTAAGTTGGAAAAAATTACCTATTTTTGACTCTTGATTGTGGCTAAACGGCTGAACCGATTCCAATGTGTAACGAGGTATTCGCGCGGAATTATATCCTCATCAACTTTGTACTTAATGGTTCTCTGCCATGTTCAGTTTTCGAGTTATAGGTGAAAAACTGGAAATTGTCCGAAAAAATCGAGGTATATTGGCCGCCAGAAGTCCTCGCAGTATTTTTGCTACCTACCATTTTAGATAATTTGTTGTTCAGACCCATATCAACAATTTATAAAAAATAAAAGCTTCTGCACCATTTCTTGCTATAGTCAAACCCTCTGGCGACTGGATATAAGGAACTCGAAACAACTGTTAAATTCAAGTGACCACATCGGTAAGGTTTGCCATTTGCGGTGTGAGACTCTCACAATGAGAGGGGTTCACCCAGGTAGAAAACTGAAGATTTGAGGGTTCGGTCCTCGCAAGTTTGACAACCCCTAGACGCCAATGTGAAAAGGCTCCGACCCAGCTATGTTGATTGACAGGGATTGATTTCTCATTACCACTTTATTGCGCTGATTTGATTCATTTGGAGATGTAATTTAATTAGATTTGATGCATCTTTGTCTTGCTCAAGGTGCATAAATTCACTGTGGAATCTCCGTTTTCCGAATAAAGTGATAGTTTAAAAAATAGAAATTGAAAAACCTAATTAATAGCATCCTACCAGCCCCAAACATAATTATAGCCAAAGGTATAGCTATCCTGAGACATAATCAGAAAGAAAAGTGAAAAAAATCGCAGCCATTTAGGCTTAATCACGGAAGTAAATTTCACCCCATAGGTGCTGCGATCTGATGAAAAAAAAATCTCACCAATGTCGGGGGACATTTAGCCTTAAGACTTTTCTCAATTTAAGACGAAATAGTCTATTTCCACGATAAAAAGGAACCGAGGACTTTATATTTTTTATCGTGGAAATAGACCATTTCGTCTTAAATCTTTTTTTTCTTTTTTTATCGGCAACGTGTCCCGGAGCCCACTTCAAGAAGAAACCATACTATCATACTACCATACGATCATACGTGATCGACAACAACTTGACACCGTGACAGATTAGGGTTGAGAGTGTGATCAATTTCAACTGAATGCTTTGCTCAACATCAATCGACTGGGCTACTTCGTGATATGGCGAATAAAGCTCTACGTATCGATCCATTGCCGAAAGTTGAACCGAGCCGTGCCGACTCCAAAGCAAAACAGACGGATGACAGAAAACCATATCGAATCGCGAAGGTCACATTGTTCTTACCTTCAATACGATTTTCTTCATTTCCTCGTCGGGAGACTGAAACTCTCGAATGAGAATCAACATCACTTCTTTGGTATAATAGTTGGCGTACTCGGCGTCCATAAGCGGAATGAGATAACCGATGGCTTTCAAGAATGCAGCCAAACCCTGAAAAAAAGACAAGTTTGAATAAATTTTAACAATTTTTTAATACACGAAGTGGAGAACAAACATGAGGCACTCAACTTACTTTTCCTCTGTGGGTCCTGATACCCTTCCACAAGGGTTTGAGGACGGAGTCGAAGCTCTCAATGCCGTAAGGGGTGGCGGCTTCGGCGAGAGCGGCCATCGCCAGGGCGGTGATGGTTCGTACTTTTTGCTGCTCGTCGACCAGCCCGTGCTCGATGATTTCCACGAGCGACTTCAAATGGGGCAGAATGGCGCAACCCATCAGAATAGCGATTTGTTGGACGATTTTAATACCTGAAAGAAAAAGTAACAGCTTTCTGATAAGAAGCAAGAAAAAACATCCCAAAGGTTGAGTTTTCTGGGTTCATGGGAAACACTGCTGGGAAGAGTTGGTGCGTAGCCAAGTGGAATAACTGTAATAATTCTGAATAAAGGGTTTTTGAAAAGTTCCTGGAGCTTTTTGATCAGACCTCGTATCGCTGGTTAGCAACGGCGGTAGTAAGAGAGCTGTTGCATGGGAGCCCAGTTGCAGTTGGGAGTTCACAAGACGCCAGGCCTTATTCAAAGTTGGTGGCCTGACGCTCCAGGCAGGAGGCCAGACAAGCTACCAGGGACCACAGTGCTGCATGCAGCATCAATTTGTTGGAACAGACCAACTCTCGCGACGAGGAGTTGGACCCTAAGCTCACAGAACGCATCACCATGCTTGGAATCACAAGGGCAAATCGGGCAGTCACACTTGCATCCCAAGTGCTGGCAGGATTCCAGCCGCTAGATCTGCTGATGGATGCTACAGTTACGTAGAGAGTGATTGCCCCAAGAAAACACATTTAGGAGGGTGTTGACGAGACGGAGCTCGCTTGCAGAATGAGATAAGTGGGGGGAGCTTATCTCATTCTGCAAGCGAGCTCCGTCTCGTCAAAACCCTCTGGCTCTGGGCATACGCTCAAGTTCACCCTGAGCTTTGAGGCGCCAAAACCAAGTCAAGGTAACCACCCAACTGCTCCAGACACAATCGATAGGCTCGTTACAGCAGGTGAGTAACAGCGTGTCAAAACCACCTGTTAGAAACAAAATCCTCCAAGACAAAACTGATTAGCAGGTTTGGGGCAGGTCCAACAGCAGCCTGGGAAGCTTCTGATCAAAGGTATTCAATTGAATTAGCAAATAAGATTGGAACACCGTCGCACAGTGCGGAATTTTCAACATTTAGGGGAAGAAAAATCGAAAAATGGTCGGATCAAGCTGAAAATTCGTACCATCATGTTTTCGAGGGCGTAGAATTCAATAATGATATTGGAAAAACGATAATCATATATATAATATATGTAAGTAGGTACATAATTTATTAATAATCCGGCGTTCTATATTTATTCAAACGATAGGTTTAAGTGCATCAGAAAAACGCCATACGATAATTTTTATTTATAAAAATTTAGTTATAACTAGTTTAGTTATAAAAATTTAGTTATAGCTAAATCTTATTTATTACATGACTCAAGAAAAAGAACAAAATATACACTTTTACTTACGTAGCGTAGCACGAACGAAAAAAAATCACAAAAAATTATTATTTTGAGATCACTTTAAACCGACTTTTTTCAAAAAGGCGCAAAATGTGCCGGTTGACCTTTTTTCTGGAGACATTTGACTATAATTTTCTGAAGAGACCCGATTGATTCCCGATTTAAATGCTCAGATTGCTAAAAAGCGATATACGCGATTTCCCGCATTTTAGCCCCCCCCTGAACGGGGTCGTATGGCATGCAAGGAACGAATTTTAAAATCCGAAAAAATTGATACACTTCCCTTAGGATGTGTAGAATGAGGAGAAATTGAAATCCTGCTTCTGTCTTGCATATGTGTGTGTAACCAATGATCAATAGTAACTAAATGACAAAGGCCAGAAAACAGGCGTTTCACGCTCGTCAAAACCGTCACGTTTTGACAAGCACAGCTTTCTTCCATTTCATCAGCGAAGATTGAGGGATCGGTTCCCCGTTACTAGAGGTATCTACATAGATATTCATCAAGCCAAAACAATTTTTTGGCGAGTTTCATTTTTCGATTTTCCTTTCCCTAAATGTTGAAAATTCCACACTGTGCGTCGATTCTTTTTTTTTTTTTTTTTCTCTTTCTGACAGTTAATATTTAAAACCTCACGATACGGGATGTTCATGGATTTCGATGTGTGTTATTCTAATATCCCCTACCATTTGCATGGTAGTTGTTGTAGCCGTCATACCTGTATGCCTGGCTTGCCACGACTTCTTGCTCCGACAGACAGCTTTCAAAAAGGGAAGCAGCGACGGAATGCCCAAAGCGGACGCTACAACGGCGAAGGCTCTCGCAGTAGTGTTACGGACGTACTCATCGATGTTGTCAATGTCCGGCCTCATGGTGGAAATCATCGTCGCCAGACCCGCCGCTTTGGCCAAGTTGGAAATGATTTCTCGACCTTCCACGCGGGCGTAGTAGTCTTCGTCGATGAGCAGAGGCTCAATCACCACGAGGATCTGGGCAAAGAATCGTCGTCAACAAAGGAACTTGAACTTCGAGGACAATTTTACGGGAAGGTGTACTCACTTTGTGGACGTATGGTCGAACGAGGTCGTCAAGCTTGTAGAGGATGCGGTCGATGACTTTGACAAGGAGATGCCGTTCCTGGTCTTCGAGGGTTGGACTCATCAGCAGTGGGAGGATCTGGTTGAAGAGGGGCCCAGCTCCAAACTCTCGAGCTTTGTCAGTGATTTGTCTCAGAGCAGCTTTCCGCATCGGCGGCGTTCCGTTCTTAATCTTCAGCAACAGCCTCATAATCTTCCTTTCTTTCTGTTCCTCAGGCGACAGCGATTCTTCGTCCACATCAACCTAAACCAGATTAACGTCAGTATTGTTGAACACAACGCTCATGACAATATGTATCGATACGTACGAGGAGTTTGTCGAAGTACTGGGCATCTTCCGGTTTGAGAAATGGCAGGTTTCCTTTGGGCTGGTTGTCCACGTACTTGGCGGTTTTGTCTTCTTGTTGCATGAAGAAACCAGTCGGAGTTCCGGCTACTGGAGTGGGGGTGGCTGTCAACCTGCGCGCAGGAGTTCTGATGGGAATGTAACCTGAAAGGAATCGTTTTTTAGTCGATGTTGAGAAAAGGCGACAACGGTGAAGTGCGACAAAACTAACCTGCAGGAGGTGGAAGGACTTTGTACCCTGGAGGGAACATCGTTTCCAGCTCGTCATCCGTCAAAGGTCGGTTCCGCTCGTCAATTTCCCGCTCCCACCTGTACGCCTGGAGCTGTTCGGGCGTCATCGTCATGAGATGGCCCGGCGTCGGGGTGGCCATAGCCATGGCTTTTTGGCCCGTGGGCGTCACCGTGGGGGCCATCAGGGGCGTCGCGACGGCCGCTGGGGTCGAAGGAGTCATCGCTCCCGCTGGCGTCGCTCCGGGCGTTTCGTCCCATCTGGAGCGCCTTTTGCTCGCGGAAGGCGTCGGCGTGTCTTGAATGCCGTCCCCGCCAGCCCGATCTGTTCGGGGAGTTTCAGCCCAACCGCTGTGCCCGGGAGTTTCTGGAATAGATAGAAAAATAACAATTGAAACAAGAATATGGTGCAGCAGCTCTGAAGCCTCCACATTGTTGGGCTTCTTGTAGTTTTTATTAAACATAAATCGTGATACGATTTTGCCGAGTTCCAGCATAGGTATTGATACTTCGAGGGTAAAACCTTCGTTTTTCGCAAATTTTTGCTATTTTGAGAAAATTCTCTCAACTTTGATCGGCTGTATCTCGATTAATATCACGTTTAGGAAAAACATTTACATATAAAAAATTTGCAGTAGTCCAGGTACAACTTTGAAAATGGACCTTTTGGTCGAAAACCCGCTTAGTTCAGAAGTTATGAGCGAAAAATGAAAACAGTCCGATAATTTTGGGGGCTTTCAGCCCTCCCCAAGTTACAGGGTCCTCGAATTGGTCCTCGACAGTCATCTCACAGCACCTCCGAACCAACTGTACAAGTTCCATTAGCCCTTTCGCGACTGAGCCTTCGTGGGACCTGAACATTTCATGGACCTACGTCGCCATATAATAATGTTGTCATTTTGAGGTTATTAAATAAGCTTAAATTTTGTTAATGGTTCCAAATCATAGGACCAAAATACCGTCTCGTGTGATATTTCGTCTCTGGCCAAGAGAGGCCACTTTTTCTGACAAGATATCTTGTCTTTGGTCCTGGGAGGCAACTTCTTCTCACGGGGTATTTCATCTCTGGTCCCGAGAGGCCACTTCTTCTTGGTGGATATCTCGTCTATGGTCGCGGGAGGCCACTTCTTCTGGCTTGATATCTCGTCTCTGATCCTGGGTGGCCACTTCTCCTTCCTTATTTTATCTCGCCTTTTCCCAGGCGGACAACTTCTGGCTTGATATCTCGTCTCTGATGGGGGCCACTTGTTCTTTCTTGATACTATCTCATCTCGGTTTTAATTCTTATCGCCCAATAAATTTACTTAACACCTTAGCTAAAGTATTCGACAGTGGTTTTTTTTTCAAGTTAGCAATGTATATAGAAGATAACGACTTGTTAGACGAATTCCAGTCCGGCTATAGCAAAGGTTATAGTTGTCAGACGGCACTAGTTAAATTAACAGATGCAATTAGGAAAAATATCGACAACCGTCGATTGCCTGATATTGCCTGATATTGATATTGTCTTGATATTACTTTGAGTAATGATTACTTTTTTGATTACTTTTCATATAATCTGACGATCATGTATGTACTTTTCATATGATCTGACGAATTTGTAATGGGAATGGGTATTCCTTTTTTAACAACCCTGATATTGTCCTGTACTTGTCTTCAACAGTAGCTGAGTTAGAGTCAAGTGTTTCTGTGGTCAATCGGGATCTGGCTTCACTGTACGCCTGGTGCACAGAGCGTGGCAAAATTAAATGTCTGGGAATAACCCTGGAAGAAAATCTATCCTGGTCAGAGCAAACAAAAATTACAGCAAATAAAATAAATTCAACCCTCTACTGCCTTAAGAAATTATTAGTTTATAAATCAATCAATACAACAACAAAACTTGGTTAATGCACTTATTATGCCACATCTGCACCAAGTTTGTGTTGTTATGTGCGATTTGAAGTACGAATTGTCACTTAAGCTTCATAGGGCATTAAACTGCTGCATACGATTCATTCTAAACTTAAAGTACGATGATCGAGTTACAGATAAATACAAAATGTTAAACATTCTCGACTTTTCACGACTTCAAAATTACTCAATTCTAACTTACTTTTTCAAAATCATTAATCTCAAGAAACCTGGCTATCTGTTACAAGAATATGACCGGTTATCCGATACTCATCAACTTAATACCCGGTTTGCGAATTTAAATTTCAGGATTCCCTCATGTAGGACCACAGCCTATAACAATTCATTTTTATTCAAATCGGTCCAGCTTTTCAATAATTTACCGGCCAAACTGAAATCCAATGTAACACTCCTGACGTTCAAAAAGAATCTGAAGAAACACTTATTCGAGCAAAGTTAGTACTTTCATTTCACTCTTAAGTCATGTTGTTATGCTTATAATATCGAAGTGTGGACTCCACTATAAGCACAGTAATCATAAGAATCAATATTAATAAAAAGAATCATGAGCATTATGGGAATTAGTATAAGTGCACGAATCATTCAATTTTCCTATGTAACCTGTTCTTGTATACACTTGGTTAGATGGAAGAATGGCCATTTATGGCCAAACCTTGCCAGTTTAAATGAAACGTAATCAATCTCAGGCCCAGGCAGACCACTTCTCTTTGGGAAATATCTCGTGGCTGATCGTGAAAGGGTAAAGTTCAGAATTTTTGCCAGCAAACCCCACATTTTTTGCCGATTACTGGACTAAAATTATTCTTGCAACCACATATCACCCTGACAAGATCACAGCAGACCCCCTGTGTCGATATTGATGAGTAATCACCACAATTATGATGAAACAAAATTTGTTTACCATTTAATGGTAATTGGTAGTTTGAGGGCTATAACCTTCGTTTTTTGGCAATTTTTTGACATTTTGAGAAAATTTCTTCAACTTAGATCGTCAGATTCATATATAATTTAGTAAATTTAATGCTCTCCATCTTTGAAAACTAACCATTTGGTCGAAAACGGCGTACTTCAGAAGTTTGAACGAAGAACTGAAAACATTCTGATAATTTTGATACTTTTGGCCCTTCACGATTTTATCCAGTTACAATGAACGTATCTACTGGACTAAAACTCCGCTAAAATGAATCAATAAGAAAACGTTTTAACGGGCCTCTCACCTCTTTCAGTCTTGGGAGTTTCATCCCATCTGTTCCTCCTTGACGTGCCCTGCGCTGGCGTCTCTCTGCCAGGGGTAGCGTGTCCAGGAGTGGCATGACCCGGAGTGGCGTCCCACATTCGGGCACTAGGAGTCGCACCTGGCGTCTCACTACCCTTAGCGTGTCCCGGAGTCTCGTCCCACCGTATTTGAGCGGGAGTGGAAGCCTGAAAAGTACACCATTGGACGTCATCTCCACCAAGTACATCGCAAAGCCACTTGAAACTTGACTAACCTCGTCTTTGTCCCATGTCGTTGGCGTGGATGCTTCACCGGCTCTTTTCTTAGCGGCGGCGACGTCCGCGTCAACTGTCTGGTCCCACCTTCCGGGCCTCTTCTTGGCTTTCGTCGTCTCTCCGTTCGTCGAGACGACCTTCAACGTACCTTCTTTGGCCTTCTCCACGAGTTTCTTCCGGATCTGCCCAACAAAAACATTTCACGTCACGTCGGCTCGAGCCCCATAAGGCAAGATCCTTGTGCAAAAGAAACAATTAAGGGTTTGTGTCATTTCAAAAGGTTTACATTTAACTGGAATCACCAGAGGCTCCTAGACTAATGGGGACGTCGCATGGGTTCAGAATGCTCTGGTGGCAGGAGGGCGAGACGTTGCTGAGGTCAACCTCTCAATAAAGTGAAATGGCAAACAAACAAATCTGCGGCCCATGCGTCCCAAGTTTCTGAGTTCATCGTGATTCTTTGTCGGGACTCAACAACAAGAATTCAGTCAATAGCCGGCCACTGCTACAGCAAGTGCCAACATCAGTACTCAACAGACTATTCAAAGCCAGTTACGCACAGGGCCATGTCGGCGCAGAGGACGGCCCTCATCAGGGTAAGCGATCCTACAGGACAGTCGCAGGTGCGGTGGTTAGGGTCCTTACTGGGCTTGTCCCTGTTGAGCTGGAGGCGGCCCACCGTTTTACCGCCTGTAGAATTCGTGAGGGGCACCCCCTTTCAGGTGCTGGGACAAAGCTTAGAGCCCGGGCAGTCTCGGACGTGCTGGCAATGCTTGTTTGGTAGTGGCAGGAGGAGTAGGCTGTTTGAATTTTTCCCATCTGCCTTGGGTGGTCCCTGTTCATAAGACTCAGGTAATTACCGGCCGTGGGGACTTCCCGGCTAACCTGCCTGACGATCATTGCTGCACATGGTGCTGCGGCCCTGAAGGCTCGGCAAAGCATGTGCTTAGGATTTGTTCAAAATTTGCAAGGGCCGTCCGAGAGGATGATGTTTCCCCTGACAGTGTAGGGGAGGACTCGAGGTATGTGTCCAGCCCGTCGAGATACAGGCCGTTTGCTGCCTTGAGCGTCACAACAAGCAACATTGGACCTAATTGAGATGAAAGCTGGTTGAGCGTCAGCTCCCAATAGTTATCCCCACGGGCTTTGAAGTACCTCCCAATTAGGGGCGGAAGCTGGCAAAAGCCGGTATCGATACCGAAATTTGTATCCAAAAGTTTGCTGCAATGCTGGTATTGATTCTTTATTTCGATGTGTGGGGAATCTGGAGAGATTTCCCCACACTATTCTGGCAGTATCGCCAGCCCGCCAGAGTTGTTACCGGAGGGAGGAGCAGGACGCGCTCTTCACCAGCGAATAGCCCTCCCGTTTGAACGAGCGTGTTTTCAATCACAAACTTGCCATTTACTGTTCATAATTCAATAATTATGCCTGAACGCAGTTATTTTTCAGGGATCAAACCCGCTGACCAGGCCTCCCTTAATGACAATTTTGGGAAGCTGAATCAGCAGTAGTGATCCTGATGCATGGGTCCGTTGCCCAGGCCTCTTTTGAAGAAGCCAGGAGATCGGCACTGTGTGAGGCCAGGCCACCTTTGACGACAATTTGTCTAAGGTAGCTGCAGCAGTTGTTCCCAGTAATACCCCAAGCCCAGGGGAAAACGATATCAGCCACGACATATCGTGTCGGGTATTTAGGCCAGTCATATACTACACTAAAAATCGCTAAAATCGCAAGAAAACGGCTAGTTCTAATTTTTTTATGTTTTTTTTTTAATGTTGTTAGGATTACTCCCGGTAGTGTATACCCAAGGTTGCAGCTTCGAAAAACCTGTGCTCGCTGCGTGACAGTCGAAAAACCTCAAAATTTTCGGACGTTTTTTGGTTTTTGGCATATATCTCCGTAAGGGTGCACTCTACAAAAAAACGTACTCGTACCTTTGTTAAAGTAGACACAATTTGCTATCTTTTGAGACCAATCGCAGCTCTATAGGTCCAACAGTTCCCGAGATACAGCTTTTCACAAAATGGGCATTTTTTTCGAAAAACTTGAAATTTAACCATTAGGCCCACTTTAGACCCAAATATCGAAATAAATACCCGTCTTACAGGGAAAGCCATAGGAAGAGATGTTGTAGCAAATTTAATAAGCTTTAATTTAAGCGCAAAGCGAAGTCTGTACGCCTAATAGTTTCCTCGCAATGGTACAAAGTCTGAAAAATGGGAAAAGTGCATTTTTGTCGAATTTCATTTCCTGATTTGACACAAAGATGTGAGGGTAGTTTAAAAGGAAAACCCATCTGTATTATCAAAACTGACCTTATATTGGGGGGGGGGGGGGGTAGCCACACCGGATTGTAAATACATTTGTTGTAATACATTAAGTACATTACATTACACTAAATATACATTCAGTTTTGATAATACAGATGGGTTTTCCTTTTAAAAGGTGATCACACCTTTGTGTCAACTGTGTGTGAGGATTCAAATGAGGTTCCCCTCGTAGTAACGATACTTCTGGAAAATATCGTATCAAATAAAGTATACTATAACTACAGTAGAACTCACCTCAGTTTCTTCCCCTCTGAGCATCTGCTCCTTCATGATCTCCGTGTACGTTCGAGATCCAATATCCGGAGTCTTCCCACCTATTACGCAAAAAAACAAAAACCACCCAAAATCAAACGACGAGCAACAGAACATTTTTCAACAGAACCGTCGATTCATCCGCGAAGAGTCAATAAGTAAAATGAAGTCCTCAATTCAACACCGATGGCACAAAAGGGAAAATATTGACGGAAATAAAAACCACGAGAGGACTTACCAATTGAAACAAATTTCTTCGATAAACCTAAATTGGCATTGAAAAAATGTGTTCGTTTGGATATTGAGGACTTTCATGTCAATGCACTGAGTTTATCAAACCACTGAATGCGTTTACAAGCGCCAAACTGTAAGGATTCTTGAAGAGAGAAGGATATGTTCAAATATGAATAATTATAGTGACAAAATCCGACAAATCGGTTCAGACGACAGCATTCCCCTAAATTGGCGGTGCAGCAACAACCCCATGAGCGTTCATTGGCTCGACCCCCCCCCCCCCCCCCCCGCCCCTTGATAAACTCAATGCATTGAAATTAACTAGAATACATACGTACGCAGTTCTTCTCCTCAGCTCCATTTCTTCAACAATCCAAAATCTCAGCGAGAGGGAACCTGCAAATAGCTTGGGGCGATTAATAAGTGTCTACCGTCCGCATTCACACACATTCGCTCGGATAACTTTTTTGGTATATAAAACGAGGGTTTTTTACCGCCGGGACATCGCAATTATCTCCACACTGGCCAACTGTGAGACAGAAAACTGAAAATGTGACAGAAACCCATTAGATTCCAAAATAAATCAAACTGTCAAATTTGTTATTTTCTTTTTTTCAAATTTTTTTGTGGTGTCATTTGCAGCCCCTTAAAATCTTTCCCTAATCAATAAACCAAATTGAGATGTTGAAGAAACAAACTAGTTTCAAGAGAATTCAGAGTCAGGCTAGTCTCGTTAGGTTAGTAAATTTCCTGGGAGGGTTTTGATTAAGATATCTTGATGTATTCACCTTGAATTCGGTGATTTTTTTCAAACAGGTATCAGAAATTTGAAGGTTAGTGGAGTGATTTAAAAGCTTCTTAACACATGAGACACTTTTGCTGGCTCTTTTGCGTTTTTGTGAATAGATTAAAGTGAATTTGAAATGAGAAAGCATTAAATTGTTTGATGGGCTCCTTGATACCCCATGTTTGAATTCAGCATCGTTTAAAATCGACTAATTTACGTGACAACGATGTGACGGGAGTTGAGGAGCGCGGAACTGGAATCAGTGAGCGGGAGATGGAAGCGCTGCCGTTCTCTCCGACGAATAGTTTGCCCTCAAGGCGGGAGATATTGTAAGCCCTTGTTGTGCCTAATGGCAGCTACGGGTCAATGAAAACAGTCAGAAAGTCGAATTTTGAGTCTGTTAATGGGCATGACTTTCTCTGGGGTTAGATGGAAGGAAGAAAGGTCTGACAAGGCCCTCGGTCCTCCTCCAATTCACTGGAGTGTCGTATGCCTACCATAACCTAGCATTTGGTGCTGTACAGGGCCAGTTTATGACCTCACCAAGGAGTTATCCCGAGATTAACGTTAAAACGGTTGTTATAGTGTCTCTACCTTCACTTCAATCACCGCATCGACTTCAAATCAGAGTTAAATTTCGGTAAAACCGAGCGTTGTTTGTGGTTATGTAAATTACCAACTTGCTAATGAGTTTAATTATGAACGAAAGCTTGGCATTCTGAAAACTCCTCAGGAGGCAAAGTTGAGGTACTTTTGAGTGTTTCATAGTGAGGACAGCTTTCTATTTTCAATTATTGTCCTTCCTAAAGTAAAAATAGAAAAGTGCAGAACGCCGATTTTAAACTCAATTTTTTTGGCTGCTCGTTTTTTGTGAATCGATTTTTTAGCTTCCATATTAAATTAATTCTGTGTCATTAAGAAAAGATTTGGAAAAATTAGAAATACAAACTTTTTTCTGTACAATGTTTTTGACAGATGTAGGACCTCTTATTATGGATTATGCGTCCAAAATTACTCGGAAAACGACATCATATTAAACCTCCTGGGATCCTCTGGAATTTTTTTTTAGAAAAAACAATTTTTTGGAGATTTTTTTTTTCTTCAAAATTGCTTCGTTTTTTAACTTGAAAAATATTTGAGCTCCTGGGATCCTTCAAAAATCCCATTTATAGCCCCATGAAAGCCCTATAGATCACCACGGTGAAATCAAATCGTTCTGGGACCCCCAAAAATGGATTCTACGCCCGAAAATACTTCGAAAACGACACCTAACACGACCACAGAGCCAAAACCCTTCAAAAACCCTCCCGTAGCCCCATTTTTGCCCCACGTGTTAGCGCGATCGGGCTGAAACCCTTGCGGGCACAACTGGATCGTTCTGGGACCCCCAAAAATGAATTCCACGTCCGAAAATACTTCGAAAACGACACCTAACTCGACCACAGAGCCGAAACCCTTCAAAAACCCTCCCGTAGCCCCATTTTTGCCCCACGTGTTAGCGCGATCGGGCTGAAACCCTTGCGGGCACAACTGGATCGTTCTGGGACCCCCAAAAATGAATTCCACGTCCGAAAATACTTCGAAAACGACACCTAACTCGACCACAGAGCCGAAACCCTTAAAAAAATCCCGCCTGTATTTTAGCCACACAGGTTTGAGCGATCGGGCTGAAAGCCTTGCGCGCACAACTGGACGGTAAATCGAGTATTTCGTCGAAACTCAATCCGTTGAAAATGCATCATTTTTTTGAACCTCTGAACTGCAAAAAAGCTGTTTTTGAGAAAAACGCAAGTTTTAGAAACTGTTTTGACGTAGTTTTTGCACCTTTTCAACCGTCGTAATCATTTTTTTCTTTCTTTTCATTAGTGCTAGTACAGAGCGCATGAGTAGATTTCCATTAATAAAAAATAAAGAAATTAATAAAAAAAAATTGTATAAAACAACCAGTGTGGGGGTCACCAAAATATTTTTTATAGGTAGGTACTTGAAATTGTATATTAAATATACAAATAAATTGTCTTTTATTTTTATATTTATTCTACAGGTATATCAAAATTGTCGCCAATGACTCGTAAAATGACTCAAACAACACGCTCCACAGAGGATTCACAATCGATAGGTCTATTATCAGATAAAGACAACACGATAACGAAATTCATCGCGCGAAAAGAAAGAAGGTGTGTGAAAGGTTGCCGGGAAGCTACGTCATTTCGCGCGTTGACTTTTGCGATTTATCGTTGATTTTTAGTTATCGATTTGTGAAACGGCTTACGGTCCCAGTAACCACGTTAAATTTCCTATAATAAATTATAATAACCCAAAAATTCGATTTTTGACCCTGGCTTCATTTTTTCGTTCTCCTGAAAAATGCACCATTCCATTTCAGAAGGGATTTCAGGAGCCACAAAGGTTCATCCGAAAATTGATAAGCACCAACAGATAACTTCACAGTTAGTTTACAGCGCACGAGCGGACTATGAGTTCGACGGTTCAAGACAGTCCCAAAGTGGATGTGTAAACAGTGTGCTAACAGCCAACAAGGGGCGTGGTCAGAACGTTCTGCTGTGCGAGCAAACCTCAAGATGTGTACGGTCTGATCCAGATGGCGCTTGGAGTCGAGCTTTCGTCTCAAATTGAATCGATACTGGATTGTGTGGTACCTATCTTAGTACCCTCGCGAAACGATATCAGCAAACTGGGAAGGATCGAGTCAACGTTACTCACCAGCAACGGACAGCGCAAATGCGCGCAAATGGGCGTGAGGAGCGAGCCCCCCCCCCCTTGGCATGCTAGTGGAGACGGGTATTAACAAATCACCGGAGGCATATGTTTGTTTGTATTTGAGTCAACAAAACATGGCCTTCATCTTGGGCGAGCTGGCGAATGCGTCTGGTCGGCTTGGACCTCTTATGAGTAGGAACCGGTGGTCCATCCCCGCCATGGTGACCCATCCCCCATTAGCTTTTCGATGATCCATACCTGGACGAAGTCTCTCTACTCCTCAATTCATCCCCCCAGTAATGTAGATACAAGAAACGTCTTAAATGTAATAACTAAGGGGCCACCCTTTGCAGGCTAAAGCCAGCCAATCCCAGGCAATATCCCACCTGGCCTCAGACTCCTTCTACTCGCGTGTCAATAATGATAAGTTTTGTATAGGAGGCGGAGACTCATCTTTATTCCGGTGTTCGACAAATTCGTCGAGAGCTTAAAATGAGCGTGGAAAATTCACATTGAAGGGGTATCTCGCGATTGAATGGAGGGGGGGGGGGGGGGGATTGGCTACGTGTCGTCGTGATACCAGGGTTTGGATCCTGGCTTTCAACCGCAGTACTGCGCTACTTAATGGATTTTCCAACAGAGCAATAGGGGTGTTGAAACTTTGGTTAAATAAGAAATAAAGAAAGTGTGCACATTATACACCTCAAATTGTGCACTACAAGTAGCAGAAATTCTTCCCAGTAATAAGATTTCGTTTTTGTAAATTCAAGGAGCCCATTGAAATTTAAATCAGGATAGGATTAAATGCTAAATTTATAGAGCCGTGCAAACGTATCAATCACCTAATCCCAACAGGTTTGAAATGTGTTTCTGTAATTGGGCTAAAAAAAACTGATCTAAGCATCTATCTGACAACTGCCTATACGAGTAACGAAGAAGTTTGGCCTCGGATGTTCCATGTGGCGAGGTGGCGTCTTCCATCTGGCATCTGGGAGAGAATCCTCTCAAAGAAAGAAACCCTTCCATTAGTAACGAGTAATAAAATAACCGCGGATCAACTTAAGAGTAGGTCTGTGCAGCAAAAAACTTCCCTTGTCAAGAGGGAGGGAACCCAGGGGTGGGGGAAGAAATCGACTGCAACGTTGGTGGGCCTGTTCTGCTTTCCCAAATGGCAGTGCTGTCGTCATGATGATGAGGAGGAGGAGTAGGAGGAGGTATCAAGCTTGGACTTGGGGTCCCACCTGTACTCTTGGAGAGGAATATAAGAATTGAAGCCTAGTTTGAGGTAGACTAACAGCTCGTATGCTACCAGCAGCAGTTTCAGTTGACAGATTGATCAAGAACAATATGCATCGTAACTCGCAGCAGATCGACCCAGACGCAGAAACCGGCCGTTGGAAGACAAAAGAAAACGAGTCGATAAGAAATGGAACCTAATGACGGCAGACTCCAGCACAAGAAAGTCATCTTCCAAAACCGTCCACACGTCATCCATCCAGCCACAACACCGTCGTTTCATTCAAACCCAAAAACATCAAAGCCAAGACTACGAAATCGGACACCCCTAAACCCGCCACAAACCACAAACCAGTAGTGCTGCAAAAAAAAATTGGCTATTTTGTCTTAGATTGGTAAGTAACAAAATGTGAATAAAACCCGAAAAAAACTCCCTTCTAGTAGAAACATCTGATGTCTGATTTTGCAGTAAGGGAGAAATTAAGTGAGGAGGAACGCCAGGGTAAGTGTAACCCAGAAAACGGTTTGTTCAACTCCGAACGCTCATCACACCTGCCATTTCCATCCATCTTTTGGAAAATTTTAACAGGTTTATCAAACTATCCTTAATTTTTGGTTAAATTTTGAACTCAAAAGCTCGATTCACTTCCCCTGAGAGGGGCAAGTGCAAATCTCCTATTTTCACGTATAACTTCACGCAAATGTAATTAAGACATAGAAAACTTGTATTTCAATTTACTATCAGTACTTTCCACAACAAAATGGGAGTTATAAAGTATTAGAAAAAGTAAAAATATCTCAAGGCAACCCTGCTTCCTACGAGCAAATTTTTCCATCATACATCACAGCAAATATCATAAAAAGAGTTAATTTCTTCTATTCTCCTGGCAGATGAACACAAAACAAGTGAGCTCATTTCCATAGTAGAATTACTTAAAACTTCCCTCCCACGTGAAACTCGTAAACTGACTGCCATCACATTAGCGATGTAGCTTAGGAGAGTTCTAAACTTGTAAGGCTAGATTCGTTCACGTGCTGATTGAGCCGCGAGTTAGTCTCAGTTTACCAAGAAGAATTTTCTGAGATTTGGTGGTTTCGATGGAAACCCCTATTTTCTCATTACAAACTAATTGTAAGCGCTAAAACAGCGGTATTTTTCTGACGGAATCCAGATTGATTGGGTGCACTTGCGCCAACTGGGGGAAGTGCAAAAATGGGGAAAATGCGTAAGTGAGGGTTGAACGCTAATTGGAACAAAAGCTATGTTTGAAACTACGCCTAGCACCTATGGCGCATTGTGCCATTTCACTCAGCTACCAAGTTCAATGCTCCATTGTTATCTTGTTCCATCCTTCAAATCGGTGAGTATTTTCAGTATTTTCAAATGTTTTTGAAGTTTGCTTACAAGTTCCGTGGTTGTACTTCACTTGTATAATTAAAATTCAGCGTTATCTTTTTCTATCAGTGAGTTGGGCCCAACTTCACTTGCATCAGTTTTTAAAGAAGGGGCATGTGCGTAGTGATAATCAAGTTAGAGATTAATACGTCATGTAAAGACTGAATTCAACTGATTAATGTTTAGAATGGAACAATAAAAGTTTTTGGTGTTTATGGATGTTTTCACTTTTGTCCCCATTGTCGTCCATACTGACTTGATGATCTGAAAAAGTTGATAACTGTGTTTTAGTCCGAATTGAATTTTCATATTGCTTAAGGATCATAGATAGATTTCCTTTTTTGCACTTGTCCAAGTGAAACCAGAATAAGCATTTCAAAGATTAAACAGGCCAGTTACACACTTACCCCAATTCGACGGGCAAGTGCCTAAGCCAGACTTGGACGGCTATTTCAGCCATAATGCTCAAAATTGACAACAAGGAATTCAGAGGTATCCAGCCCGAAAAGAATTGACAACACAATTTTGAGGTTTTGTTGAATTTGAACTTATCAAACCATACCACGCACCCTTCCCCACCATACCTTAAATCATAGAAATAGACACGATGCTCATTTAGGTGCGAGAGTTTTGATTATACCACAATTTTTGGCTGGTGTCATGACTCAGACTTCTACCAACTACCTACGCATTTAAAATGTTCCCATTTTGTGTTATGTTGATGTTTCAATTTTACACACAAAAAAAAAAAAAAAACATCCAAGTTACGATTTTTTGCAGCACTACGCTCTAAATAATTATTAAATTAGCTCTAGATTAATTAAATTAAATGATTAAAAGTGACGGGCCGCACAATTCAATTAAAATCTCCAAGGAAGCTTTTTGCTGCACGGAAAAAACAAATTTTGTCAAATGCTGTCGAGCAAGTTCCATCAGGTTCACACGCGCAATCACTCACACGTCCATACAAACATACCCCAATTACATGAAGATCCGAGCAGGGGTAAATTGTGAAACTACACTTCAAAATGTTGTTCCCATTTTGAGAAATTTTACTGACTGAATAAAGTTTGTGAGTTTAACCCTGCTCGGAGTTTCCAATCTTTATGGCTATGGCTTAATCTGGGAAGAATTACGCGAAGTGTACAAAGTGAGAGACCCACCTTCGGCGAAAGGGTCGACTCGCTCCGGGGAAATTATCATCCGTCGCCTTTTCTGGCGATATTCGTCTTCTTTTTCCGCCACAGTCGGCCGCCTCCGGTCCGCAAACGGGTCATAATCCTTTTCACTCTGAAAAAAAAAGCGACAAGGTGAGTTGAATTAGTTTCGCCGAGGAGGATTCAAGTGGGTGAACTTGCGGTACAAACCTGAGCGACGTCGTTGAGAAGTGCAGCTGGAGCGGTGTAACCCGTCCGTTTGTTTTGGTTGTTGGGAAATGATGGTGCTTCGTATTCGTCATCCTGCAAGTTAACAAACACATGTTAGTATTGAATTTTGAGCTTGCATCCACACCCTTCGACCCTGAGTCAAGGTCCTTGGCGTAAGAAGGAGAAAATCACTAATCACTTACGAGCTTTTCCTGCTGGATAGTAAACGCTCCTAGGTGGTGTTAAACAAATCTTCAAGAAAAGGAATTTGTCCCCGGCGTGGTAAATCGCAGAGTAGGAATAACCAATTACAAAATTTGCATTGATACACGACGCAAATAACGTTACTCAGCGATTAGGGGTCATTCTTTTCTACGAAGTTTGCCCTCACAGAAGTGACCAGTTTTATAGATTAACATTGAAACATTTCAGCTGGACAGGGTTGTGAAACGTGTGAAAACGTGGCAAATGAGGATTACACAAGGGTTTGGTACTCATAAAGAGAGTCAATTACGCCCAGTGATGGGACAGATCTAGAGATCCTGAGATCCCATGACACAAACACGTGAGAAGCTCTTTCACTAGCAGAGTTGGACCCATTCCTTCTATTGGCGGAGTTGGATGAAATTCTTGCGGAGTGGGAGGGTCCCCCAACTCTACTAGTGAGCCATTTTCACAAACAATAAACAAGTAGGTAGATACTTTCACAACCCTGTCATCAGAGAAAATGACAGGGTTGTGAGAAGAAAAACCCTGAGGAAAAGGTCTCGTGGCTGGCACAGGTAAAAGTTCGAGCTTTTTCCCGCAGTTTCAGACCACTTTTTTTTAATTATTAACAAAAGTTAATAATGGGGGGTTCGCATTGATTTTTTTCTGAAATTACTCCCTGATAATGTAGGGAAAACAGTACCTAGTCAGCCGCCTGAAATCATTTCCAGAAAATTTAAATAATTTAAAGAAAATTAAGGCGTTTGAAAAACGCGGGAGGGGGGGTGGGGGGGGCACGGCCATGGAGAGAGCGTGACGTCACTACCTCATTACAGCTGAAGAGCGTCGTCGATAGTGTTATGTTCTTGACAGGTGAGGGGATTGTTCCGCCCAGGGTTGCTACTCCACTACTCATTACAGAATGAAATTCAATTTACCAGTAAATCCTTCTGATGAGGCTTTAAACTTCAAGTATCGTGTATTATAATTAAAAGTTAATTATGTTTTCCGTCGTATCAAGTTATAATTGCTATAAATTTATCATATAAGCTGACGACACTAGCGCTCTGGGTGAGATCCACTGGAACTGTGACGTCACTACCTCAAGATTTACTGGTGGGAAACCCCTGTCGATTCAAACTGTGTGTTTCGTTTTTTCGTTATATCTCCTACAATGATTTTTTTTCGTTGGTATTGGAGGCTGTGCAAGTTACTTTTTAGCCATATTATTGAATGGTAGGGAAGAATTCCAAATCTAAAATCAATGCGAACTCCCCAATAGATTCTCCCCGGATCACTCGTTTAGCGCCAACTTCAAAACTCAGCAGGTAGGGTTGTGAAACAACAGTAAGTTACAGACATTGAAACCCCCATATTTCTTGGATTATGACGATTTATTCGACTTGAAAATATTGTTTTTAGGTACCCTAACGCTGATGAACAGATAGAAAGCCTTCACGCCATCCTACTTCACTTAGGAAGAAAGAGCATAATATATATTTGGATGTGCTACAGCCCAGTTTTGTGAACGGTCATAAACGGATTTTTTTTTAACCCTGATTCCCTCGTATTCTTGCGATGAAAATTGAGCAGTTCGATAGCCCCAAATAACTTACACATGGTGCAATTTTTCCTGACACGCAAAATTCAAGAACAAAGCCACAACAACCTTAACTATGACAATCTGCAGAGAATGGCCCTTATCCTACTCGGGCCCTTGGTAGCGTGAGGGACAGCTACTGTGATGCCAATGTAGGGGTTATGGGTTCGAATCCCATAGCGGGTGATGGCTCACTCTGTCCAGAAGTTTACTATAAACGATTTCGCTATTCAAACATCATCCAACCCAAGTTATATTAAGTAAGTGTACGCACCTCTACTTCGTCATTGGCGGCGATCGACGTGACGTACCCTTCAAATTTACCCCCGCCGTAAATGTCTCTGTCGAAGTATCCGCTTTCCCCGAGGCCAACGCCGGCTTTAGGTTCGGCTCCATCTTCGTCGGTGACGACGGTCTTCTTGCGAGACTGGATGTCTCGAATCTGAGCTTCGATATCTGTAAATGGAAGATGTTGTTAGTCACTGTGTCGGGCAGACTAGTTTTAGGCTGCAGCGTTAAAAGGGAGGAGTCCTCGGACTTCCTCTGCTACACCCCAACATGTGCTTAGAAGGTATTAGGCTTAAGGGTGTAATCTTCGAATCCCTTCAAACACCAGGGCACGGGGAGATGCGGCTGTCACTTCCGCCTAAGTGGATGCCAGAGCTGTTTCTTATAATAAATTTAGTGTGCTTTCACGTGAAATCCTTGGGGCCGGAAAAAAATGAGATCCTTGGGTAGGGAAGATGACGGAGCCCTCCCAATGATTTACGAATGAAGAATGCAACTGATCAAATCTTGTTCAACCCTTAAAGCTACCAACATTCACGTAAAACGTTGGTTCGAGGTTATCTTCGGTATATTTGCTCACATTGAAATAAAGCTATGATATATCTACTTTGGGATACTAATCGGGTTCCAGGGGGCTGAAGTGAGCGTTTATGACCTTTTAGCCGAAGTGCCAAAAAATCGCTGGATCTCCGAGACCACTTGCTCAAACATCAACTTTGACCACTGCTTTTCAAAGGGAATTTTGTCTACTTTGATTTTGTATAGAGTGGTCATCTTCGAAAAACGTATAGTTTCAGGTATATAAGCGCAAAACTTGAAAAAGTGCAAACATTGAGTTTTTGTTGTTGTAATTTTTTATGTGAAGCCGACCTCTGAGGCGGCAGCTAACTTCGTACTCGGAATCAGCACTTCAAAAAACACATAGATCCGTAGAGAAATAACTTCCCTAATTTTGTTACGGGAAAACCACCATTCGAGTGGTATGAAGATGATGGATCGACCCAACACTACTTCTTGACGATCATTTGAGTGAACTATTTATTTTTCTTTCATAAAGCCTGCAAAAACTAATTCAGTCTCAGTAAGAAAATATTTTTGAAAAAATTTAACAAAAAAAAAAAATTTTTCTGTACATCGTTCGGACAGATGTGCGTCCACTAGGACATCGACATCTTATTTCAACTCCTGGGATTCTTGAAAATCCCATTTGAAGCCCCATGGATCCCCCCGGTGAAATCGGATCGTTCTGGGACCCCCGAAAAGGGAGTCTACGCCCGAAAAATACTTCGAAAAACGACACCTAACTCGACCCCATAGCCGAAACCCTTCAAACACCCTCCCGTAGCCCCATAGCGCCCCACGGGTTCGGGCAGAAAACGTTGCGGGCACAACTATATGGTAAAGTGAGTATTCTGACAAATTTGCTGATCGTCACTCAAGTTCTAACACCACATAATTGACTTTCCTAGCAAATCTTAGGCAACAACACGAAATTACGTTCGCCGGTAGCTCCTTATGGGATACTTTGACACGGAAAATTTACGTTATACGTCGAAGCGGTATCGAACATTGAAATGTAGCCTCTCGTCCTCGCTGGACGTTTCATCCGGTACCTAAACAAAGACGTCGTATCCTAAGTTGGTTTTAAAATAAAATCATTGAATTCACGTGTTTACTGGTGACGAGGTAATTGCATTCAGAGATTTGACCTTCGGCATCTATAGTGCTTTCTTGGAGCAACAAAATTTTTTTTGAACACGCGAAAGTATTTATTGAGCATAATTAAAAAAGAAACGAGCCGGTATCAGGGCCTTCGTTTTGGAGAGAGGCAAACCTCGCCATCGAAAATTGCTCTGATCGCCTTCACTCGTAGAATCTAGCCGCTGATATTTGATCAATCCATTCGTTGTTGCTACCGGAGAAAGAGTCGAAGTCGTCGGATCATGGTGTGTTCAATCAACGAAGTTGGAGCCCCAGCTGCAGCGCCGCCCCACCGTCAAAGCCTAGCAGGTCATCAGCGCTCCTCCATCTCTGCCGAGTCCCCCTTAAGCACATGGAGGCTGCGCGTACGATGGCAAACGTTAATCGTGCCCTGAGCCACCCCTTGACGATCCCCTGGTGCCACTTCCATTTGTCTGCCAGCCGTTCACCTAGGACATCGACGAACCGGTTCATCTGGGGTGCCAAAAGTCCATCCACTGTGCTGACCAGTGGGGTGAATGAACAGTGGCGATCTTGGCACGCAGGTAAATACTTCTGTTTCTTCTCTTCCTCTGCCGAAGCGAGAACTGATGCCACTGGTCGGGAAACATAATCAGTGTCTACGACACGGACGTCAAATAATGCGTCCCTCTGTGGTTTAAAATTTAATGAAGCTTTTGGTGAATGTCAATTAAGTAAAATTTACTTAAAATTAAGTAAGTAAAAGTTAAGTAAATTATAAAAATTAAGTAAAATTTAATTTTAAATAAAAAAATAAAAATTATAGTAATAAAATCATTATAAATTTTTTTGCACATCTTATACCATAATTTCTGCAATTACGAGGTGTTAGAACTTAAGTGACGAGATTTTCCTTCCTTTCCTTCTGCCCAAAAATCCTCTGATGGCGGACGGACATTTCGTTTTTGGAATCTATGGAGACGGATAATGTCAAATTTTGTGGCCGTTCCAAGAATAATAAACCAACAACAAACAGACCAGGTGGCCGCCATTCCTTCCGTTTGGCGACGAACTATCAACACACCCTTCCTACCTAAGCGAAATGAAATACAAATACGGAGACACTTACGAAAGAGCAGTTTTAAATAACGTTATTGAGCCGTTAAAAATTATGATAGAAACTACAACGTCGAGCATCTCCAGAGCTCCAACGTCACAGCTCGGGCGAGGGGGTGGGTTCACATGAGATCAATATCACTACTCCCTCAAACCTGCACTTTCCCAGATGATTTCCACTTACTCGCCACCCAATCTTCAATGCTTCCCTCGATAAAATACAACTCGAAAAGTCTTGGAAATCAGTCGAAGTACGAAAATAAAACCCCAAACACGACCTGGATTCGCCTTACGGCTCCCGTCACCCGAATGTCCACATCCGCAGAGACGATTTAAGCCTAAAACCAGCCAAATCGCTAACACACTGAACTTCACGTACCAACGGAGCAAATAATAACAGAAATATCGATGAAAAAAACAACAATTAAAATAGAAAACGCTTAAAATTAATAAAATACCTTCATGCGTCTTCGGGATGTTCGCCATCTTTAAAAGGCGTAAATTGGAATCAGTGTTGCCGTTGAACTTTTGGAAACAATCATTCAGCGCTGCCAGGTCGGACAACCCGCCGCACTAGGAACTAAAAACGCTGCAAATTTTCCACATTCTTTGATATAGGTAGCTTAATTGTGCAAAAATTAACTCGGGGTCACTTAGGAAGTATTAAATAAATAAATTAATAAATTTTAATTCGGGGTCACTTAGGAAGTATTAATAAATTTTATTAAAAAAAAAAAAAAAAAAAAACTTTTCTGTACGACATTGTACAGATGTGAGATCTCGAAAAACGGATTTCGTGTCCAAAATTACTCGGGAAACGACACCATATTTGACCTCCTGGCATCCTTCAAAAATCCCATTTGTAGCCCCATGAAAGCCTCATAATATGAGTTATATTATATCCTCAAGGTGAAATCGGATCGTTCTGGGACCCTCAAAAATGGAATAAACGCTTCGAAAACGACACCTAACTCGACCCCATAGCCGGAAACCTAAAAAAAACCCTCCCGTATCCCCATAGCGCCCCACGGGTTTGGGCGATCGGGCTGAAAACCTCGCCGTCACAACTCGATGGTAAACCGAGTATTGGGTCAAAATTTCAGATTAAAAAAATCCTACTGCCCAAAACGGCCCGGACATTTAGATTTCGTATTCTAAACATCTTGTAACAGATAATGTCAAATTTTGAAACCGATCAGAATTTTCGATCTCCGTCGCTTACGTGTACTATTCCAAGAATAATAAACCAATAGAGAGAAGTTTTGGCACACTGGGGAAGAAGGCGCTTCATAAGCATCGTACGATGCTTATGAAGACGTCCACAGAAGCAAAACTCGAGGCTCTGCCACAAACCTGAGAAGTCGATTTTCGTAACGGACGAATAAGTTTAGTATTACCTACGGATTTTATAGCATATCACCTACGTTCCAAATAAAAATGATTAATTCAACGAGTTAAAAATTTTGACCATGGACATTTAACTTAAGCTGAATTTCGGGGATATGGTTATATCACCATAAAGAGCCTTTTCTGACCTTTTTTGGGGTTTAGTTTAAGCCAGAATCTGGCTTCGTAAACCATCTGATGGTTTACGAATAATTGTGTGAAAATTTAAGGATAAAAAACCACGGTAAAAGTGAAACTTTGTTTTCACATTATAGGCATTTAACTAAAAATTTTCGGAATAATATTCCATTAAGGGTATAAAAATCGCTTCATCGATCTTAATGTTATATACCTATGTTAGAGGCTCAATAAATAGCTCACTGATGTTCGGCAGCCACGCCCGAAGTTGATACCTACTACCACTGAGGCGAGCCTAGCGAGAAAGTAACAGGAAATGATGCCCACATTTTTCAATCTGTTACAGTCTCAATAAATAGCTCACTGACGTTCGGCAGCCACGCCCGAAGTTCCTGAAACTGGTACTTTCAGGAAATGATACCGACATTTTTCAATCTGTCACGCGACATGCGACACACAGACGAAAAAGTTTGAGACGATGTAATAAAAGTTTCACTTTAAAACACTGCTAAATGTAGTTTATCGACAACATTGAACGAAAACGATGATTCTCCACTATTCTCCTGACTGACAATGCGCCTTTTTCCCCTTTACCCTTCAATTTGCTTAATTTTAAAGCTCTGGATGGTTATTATAGACATTGTGAACATGTCCTAGCATAAAAAATTTGACATTATTCGTTTCAAGAGGTCTAGATTCCAGAAACGAAATGTCCGTCCGTCGTTTTGGGGCTATGGGGTTAAAATGGGGCTATGGGAGGGTTTAAAAAAAAGGCTTTTGGCTTTAGGATCGAGTTCGGTGTCGTTTTCGAAGGGTTTTTGGACGTATAATCCTTTTTTGGGGGTCCCGGAACGATCTGATTTCTCTGTGGCTATCTATAGGGCTTTCATGGGGCTACAAATGGGATTTTTGAAGGATCCCAGGAGGTTAAATATTTTTCGAGTAAAAAACGAAAAAAATGTTGAAACAACATTTTTGGAAAAAAATCCAAATAATTTTTTGGAAAAAATTTAAAATTTTTTTTTCATTGACACAGAATTAAATTTCTGCACAAGTATCCTATATCAAAGAATAATAAACCCTTGTGTAAAATTTGCGTTTTTTTTTTTGCGATCTAGAGTAGCGTTATATTTCTGCTTATCCAATAGGAAACTGTCAACTGCAATCGTCAAAAAGGTGCTAACTCGAGATGCCTCGCTCAACTTGAACAGTAGAAGTCGTTAACAGCGATTTAACTGTTTGCTGGTGGCCACGGTTCTTTGTGATCGATAAAGCTCATTTTTCTGAATCCATCGATACCTACCAATAACTCAAAATCAAAGGGTGCGACAGGTGTGTTTTGCCCACCCCGCCCTACCGGCGGTTTTCCGCCTGTGCTGCCAGCCCCGCAACAATTTCACGCAACATGAAAATTCTTTTCGTCTTTGTAGAAGCTGTCAAATTCCATGGCCGACAGCCCTGCAGTAAACAGAGTGACCAACACGATACACAACTGTCGCCAACATAGCAAATCTGAAAACAATTTCTACGTGGTTTACTTCCACCTAATTTTTATAGCTTTCTTCGGGGTAATTTGTTGTTGTTTATTTTCGTTCATCCTAAACTCTCATTTTATCTTCAACGTGTTTTTTTGCTGGATATCTGCTGATCGGAAATGGTCCAGTGCAGCGTCCCCGTTCAGAGAATTTTGGGGTTCACGAAATGATTTTTATCTTATCTTCCTGCGTTCCGTAACGAGTCGTAAATATCCCGTGTCTACCTTAGAAGCTGACATTAGAAAGTTACTTACGCTTTTCGGTTCACTGCCATTCACAAGACGTAACTTCTGGTGAGTTATTAACACCTGTTGATTATCATTGTGTTTGTTACTACGTTTGTTGTTAGAGCAAGTTAGTAGTGTCCTAAACTTGTCACATCGAACTCTGACATACTTATAGAAATTGAGTGCATTTGACACAATGTATAACGTCATTTTTGTACGTTCAGATATATCCGTGATCATCCTGACGATCAGGGGTGGCCACACTTCGCGTAGATCTCAGCTATGCACGAGCTTTTCACCCAGGTCCTCAACAAGAAAGATTTGTCGAAGGTGAGAACATGAATATTATTGTACTAAATAGTCCAAAATTTAATGTTGGTGCATCGTAGCGAGACGCTAATTTTATTGCTGCTTTAAAAAATCTTGTCAATCGCGACAACCGCAGTTGGTGCTCAAGTGAGGCTAATAGATGAGTTACTAAAATAAGACTAATTTAACTAATTTTGCATGAGGCTACTGGTCAGCGTCCTGTCGTGATTTTCTTAGAGTCCTGATCAAAAATTTAAACGTCCTCATTTTGGTTTAGGTTGTTCTATTGTTCTTGGAATAATACTCCTTTGTGACGGAGGTCGAAAATTTTGACCGGCTTTAAAATTTGACATTATACCTACGTTTCATGATGTCGAGATTCTAAAAACGCTGCAAATTTTACTCATCGGTTTATTATTATTAAATAATAAATAATAATCAGATTATGATGAAGGCTAATTGTGCAAAAATTAATTCTATGTCAATAACAAACCATTTAAAAAAATGTGGGACCTCGATGAATGAATTGAAAGTGTTTGAACTCCAGGGATCCTTCAAAAATCCCATTTGTAGCCCCATGAGAGCCCAATATAACCACGGTGAAATCGAATCGTTCTGGGTCCCCCAAAAATGGATTCTACGTCCAAAAATACTAAACCAGCCATCAATTGAATTGAATAGAAGAGCGCAACCTTTCTATTACTACGAAACCAAAACCTTATGTAACTAACAATTCGTAACTTGACACAGTAGGTATCTAACGACCAAACTATGTCGTCGGGATCGGACGAATCTTCGACGACGGAGGTGATTTTGATAGCCTATAACCACCCCCAGAACTCGCTGATCACAATGAGACCACCCTCATGAAAATCTGTTCAGCCGTTCGGGCGTGATGCTGTAATACACAACAAAAGTCGAAGAGATGAGCGCACCTTTACATTTTTTGAGGGAAAGGTTGCGCTAAAAATGCTCACTTACCTCATAGCCGAAACCCTTAAAAAACCTCCTTTAGCCCCTTTTTAGCCCCTACAGAGCCCCACGGGTTCGGGCGAACGGGCTGAAAACCGAGTATTTTGTCGAATTTTCACATTTTTGTCGAATTTAAAAAAAAAGCTACTGCTCAAACCGGCTCGGACGGCCTATGGCGGGCGGACATTTCGTTTTTGGACTCTTTGATGGGTATCGCTGGATGCAGACTCAAACAGAAGGCTCCAATTGGCGATGAATGCCTGCACCCGGTACGTCTTCCGTCTGAGGGCTAGGGCTGGCCCAGGGGACACATATCTGCTCGTCGAAACGACATTCTGGGTTGCAGCGTCGCCAGTTTCCTGAAAATGAGGACTCTGATGCAGATATACAAGATCCTCAACTTTGAAACTGGGTCCGGTTATCTTAAAAATTTATATCGGCTCGGCCGATGCGAGAGGCTGTAAACAAGATTCACTCCTCATGCAGGGGATATTACGAGTCTCTTACGGTCGCCGGTGCGAGGCTCTGGAACTCGCTTCAGTCGGCTGTGCGGACTCTTCCTTCCTTGGCTCGCTTTGCGGGGGCCATATCCGGAATCTTCACTGAATTACCACTTCCTTCTTTCTCATCTCTTTTCTTATCTTTTCTCTCTTTTCTCTCCCCTAGTCCTCACCCTCTACTACACCTACCCACTTCCCTTTCGCCCTTGAGCTGCCTCCTCACGTTTATATGCTTCTATGTTTCTTAACCTGCTGAATCAATATGTGTTAGGTATATCAATTGTTTTCTCAACCTCCTTTGTTAAGCTAGGACGCGAGGAAAGATATTTTTGTTTAATCTTATGTCCTGGTAAAATAAATAAATAAATGTCAAATTTTGAAGCCCCTAGATGAGTTGTTCGTACATTACTTTTCTTTAAATTTCAGGCCGGGGATTTGTTCTCAGTAGCTGATCAAGCGATTGTGAACGATTTGACGGAGGTGGTGAATAAAATCGCTGAAATAACGAGTCTACCGGATTACGTCAACAATGACAATGATCAAAGTGTCGTTGAGATCTGCATCACAAGGGTCACCTCAACAATACGGTGAGTCTTATTCGTTGATCGTTGATGTTGAACAGGCGGAGCTTACGTGTCATTTCGATTTCAGCGAGACGGGCTCAATGGAGCAGCACGCTGAAGCGCTGGTCGGACTCCTTGAGTCATGCCTCAACCATAACCTCAAACCTTCTGCGAAGGATGAAGACCCGCCTCACGCGAAGATATCTTCGGATATCATCTCCTGCATATTCCTTGTAAGTCAAACATCTGTGCAACAGCGCCACATGTATTTTTTTCCAGAAGGTTTTCAGGACGAGCGTTTAAAGTTTTAGAACGAGGTAAAAAGATTTAAAATAGTTTTCTTGAATACTAATTGCGTTCATAACTATTCCAGATTGGATCGAGAGGTTGTGTAACAATAATTGTTAATTATTATCTTCAACCTCATTTAGCCCTTTGAACTTATGTGGCGTGTTGAGCTGAAATGTTTGCCCGGTTGTGAAGTTATAGTCCTGTCAATCCCTAGAGAAAACGACAACGACGTATTTTTTGGTCTAATTCTGTGGGGGGGGGGGGGGGGTGCTGAATCTGAAGAGATCCATCAAATATCTGTCATGCGTTTTGAGATATTCGCAAAAAACTCAGAATATTTGCACTTTTTTCAGTTGTTGTTGTGTAGAGCGTTAAATTTCTTACAGGAGAGGAACCCAAAGTTCGTCATAAAAGTTGTGGAGCGTTGAGGCGTTAAGGGTAGAGTTGTAACTACATTGTGATACGTGGTTTTTCAGTATATTGTTGGCTGTAGTTCGGAAACTATTGGTCCGATTCAAATTTCGATTTTGCACGTGAACGCTTACTAAATTCACTTGTCAAACCTATATGTGACGTTTGGATCACGTAGGGACCTGCAGGACAAGAAAATGCGCGTTTTTGATAACATTACGGCACTTTTTTTTGGCATGTAACTCCTAAACTATGCGTCCTGCGGCAAAAGTCACTATTATGAAAGTGAAAGAGCACTACATTCCCTATAAAGTTCATTGGTCAACTTTGATTGTCGACCGAGTACAACAAGAGCTCGAGCGCGTTGAAAACCGTTCACATTTTTCCACATGTGTCAAAACGTACGTTAGAATACGTATTCTAGCCGACTGTTGTCCTCTGCTCTTTTGATACAATATTATGCAAATCGAACACTTTTTGAAGGTATCACTATCATCTTCTATATATATAAAAATTAATCAGTATTTTGTTGCTGATCGCATAACTTGAGAACGGCTGGACCAATTTCAATAATTTTTTTTTTATAATGTTCGCAAAAGCTTAAGGAAGGTTTTTAATTATCTTTTTTTTTACGCGCGTATATTTTGGATGCTCCCGCTGGAACTGGAAAAACATTTTTGATATCATTGATTTTGGCAACAATTTGGCGTGTTTGAAGTCATCTGTCTTATGGAAATATGTGAAAACAATCAAATTGACTATGAATATGCGTGTTGAGTTGCAGAAAGATGACCAATCCGGAGAAGTGTTTTCTAAACAATTACTGGCCATTGGCAATGGTAACATCCAGGTTGACACTTTGTCTGGATGTATTACGTTACCTTCCGATTTTTGTCAATTCACCAAATCAAAGACTGAGCTAATTGAGAAGGTGTTTCCAAATATAGCTCAAAATTATAAGAATCATGTTTGGTTGAGTGAACGTGCTATATTGGCTGCAAAAAACATTGACGTGAAAGAAATGAATTTCCAAATTCAAAATGAAATTGCAGGCGAATTGATAACATATAAATCAGTTGATTCCGTTACTAACGAAGATGATGTTGTTAAATATCCAACAGAATTTTTAAACTCACTGGAATTACCCGGATTACCGCCTCATAATCTAAGATTAAAAATCGGATCGGTAATTTTTATGTTGCGAAATGTCAACCACCCACGTCTTTGTAATGGTACTTAGGCTTGCGGCTAAGAAACTGAAGAATAACGTTATTGAAGCTACAATTCTTAAGGGAAAATACAAAGGAGAAGATGTTTTAATCCCACGAATTCCGATGATTCCAACCGACGTGCCATTTAACTTCAAACGATTGCAATATCCAGTGCAGCTTGCATTTGCAATGTCGATAAACAAATCGCAAGGGCAGTCCTTGAGTGTTTGCGGAGTGAATCTAGAAAATCCATGCTTTTCACACGGTCAGTTATATGTCGCCTGTTCCCGTGTTGGGAAACCATCAAATTTGTTTTTTTTTCGCGCCAGACAACAAAACAAAAAATGTCGTCTACCAAAAAGCACTGGCAAATTAATAAAATGTTGAAATTAATAAAATCCTTTTTTTTTTTAATTACTGACCCATAAAATACTGATTCATATTTATAGATATATACATATATACCAAGCATTTAATTGTTTAATTTTCAATTAATGCCTCATAGACAGGACAACGTCTGTCGGGTCAGCTAGGTTTTTATATATTTTTTAGGTATTTTTAAATATATATAGATAAAAATATATAAAAATGTAGCGTCAAATCCGATTGAGGACTACTTTGTAAAATAGATAGATAGATACGTAAAACAACGAAACATTAATTTAATCTTCACGAACTCTTTTCAATATTGCAGCATTCATTTCGGCAGCCTTCAATGATGTCTTACTTTCTTCCAGAACAGTGTACTTAAATTTTATTTTCGTAACATGGTCATCCAGTTTATACGGGACAAATTATGTTTCATTTTATAAATAATTAAAACGAGATTTAGGACCTTTCAGCGACAGCAACGCGTCGCCGGGTCAGCTAGTTTACAATAAAAAAAAAAGTAGTAATTCCAGAAGCCTGCGTGGCTCCTGTTCTAGTGGGCAATTCATACGGTAGGCACTTTTTGATGAACTATGGGTGCCTATTCTATAGGAAATTTAACGCTCAACAACTTTTATTAAGTAACATTTTTCGATAGGACCGGCCGTTTTGAAGGTACAGCTGTTTGAAGTGCGAAAAAGTGAGTTTTCGAAAAACGTGTAAAAAATCGCCCGTTTTCAAATCGCTCTAGCTCCTGAACTAGTGCGTCTACAATCAACTTTGACCAGTAAATTTTATAGGAAATTTCACGCCCTTTCACTTTGATAATAGTGACTTTTGCCGTAGGACGCGTATCTTCGGAGTTATAAGTAAAAATATGAAAAACGTGCAAACATTTTGGAGTTTTTTGCGAATATTTCAAAACGCACAACAGAGATTTGTTGGATCTCTTCGGATTCGGATTCAGCACCCCCACAACATAGAGACAACAAAAAATCCTGCCGTATATGTTTTCCCGCGTTCTGATATGCTTTGACTGGACTATTACGGCCAACAAGGCACATATTCAGTGCAACTAGGCCACCTTTGTGGCCCCCGTTTTCCGATAATCATAATTATTTTTGAGTGAACTGCGCCACATGTCGAGTTGAGGCTTTTTCTCGCTACGATATTTCCAAAATCTGTTGATGCATCAGGGACGTGTATTTGTATTTGTAACGGAAGGGTCTTGAAGTTAAGGCTCGAGTGTACGTATAGAAACGACTGAGGCGAGCTCTGAGGCGGGATTTCCTAACTCGAGATATGACCCTGTTGCACTGAATGTTATTAACCCGTCGCAAAGCTTGCCATTGCCTACAACCTCTTCCGTGTCTTTTCAGAACTACCGGAAGGATGTGATGAAGAAGGACGTTATGAAGCGGGCTCTCCCCGTTGCAGTGAAGTTTCTTCACAAGGGGAATAAAGAGCTGTCCCGCAATATGGCGTCCTACTTGTCGTTAGCTGCCATAGACAACGCGGACCTTCTAGCCAAACATATCCAATTGATCATAGACTCCATCATATCAGGTACCTTTAAACTATTCTGTACTGTAAATTCCTTATTTCCAAGATGATTTATCAACGTTGTTCTTCCACCAGGGAATTATCCTCTTTGTCGAGTCCTCCCTCAGATATATGAAGTGAGCAAGGAGCCTATACATGACCACGTAATGGCCCTCGTGTCTCTCCTTCCTCTCTGCGAACACCCAGAAAGATCTGCGCTGCTTCAACTCTTCGCATTGATTGCCAGCAACAAACCAGCAGTAAAAAAAAAAAAAAAAACAACTTTAAAATTGGAACCAACCCAAAACTTCAGTTTCGTACAATTCGTGTGTTCATTTCAGCTTTTGGAACCCAGTTTATCCCAACTCTGCGAGTACCTGGCCATCGCGGCGACAGCCGGGCAAACGATGGAAGTTTTGTTGAGGTTAGCCGAAAATAAACCCCACTTGCTCGCCGACTGCATCGGGAAAGTGAAACAAGCGGCTGAGACGTATCCGACGACTGTTTGTTTGGCGGCGCAAGTTGTCACCGCCGTTGGAAGGCTCAGTCAGGTATACACAGAGAATCGGCGTCGATTTTGGTTTATTATTCTTGGAATAATACACCTATGTTTTCGCGACGGGGGTCGACGACTCCGATCGGCCTCAAAATTTGACATTATCCGTTTCAAGAGGTCTACATTCTAAATCCGAAATGTCCGTCCGCCGTCCGGGCCGTTTTGGGCAGTAGGATTTTTTTTTAAATCTGAAATTTTGACAAAATACTTGGTTTACCATCTAGTTGTGCCCGCAAGGTTTTCAGTCCGATCGCCCAAACCCGTGGGGCGCTCTGGGGTAAAATGGGGCTACTGGAGGTTTTTTTTGAAGGCTTTTAGCTTTGGGATCGAGTAAGGTGTCGTTTTCGAAGTGTTTTTGGACGTAGAATCCATTTTTGGGGGTCTCGGAACGATCCGATTTCACTGTGGCGATCTACAGGGCTTTCATGGGGCTAAAAATGGGATTTTTGAAGGATCCCTGGAGGTTAAATATTTTTCGAGTAACAAATAAAGAATTTTTGAAGAAAAAGTTTTTAAAACAAAAAAAAATCCAAAATTTTTGTTTAATTATTTCATTGACAGAATTAAATTTCTGCACAATTAACGTCTATCAAAGAATAATAAACCCTTGTGTAAAATTTGCAGCGTTTTTTATTTGAAATTTTGATAAACTACTCGGTTTACCATCTAGTTGTGCTGGCAAGGTTTTCCGCCCGATCGCCCAAACCCGTGGGGCTCTGTGGGGCCGAAAAATGGGCTTTTGAAGGTTTTTGGCTATGAGGTCGAGTTAAGTGTTGTTTGCGAAGTATTTTTGAACGTAGAATCCATTTTGGGGGTTCCAGAACCATTCTTTTCCACTGTGGGGATCTATGGGGCTTGTGTTGGGCTACTAATGCTAATTAGTCTAATGGAGCTTTTGAAGGATGTGAGGAGGTCAAACGAGGTGTAATCTCTTCTTCGGGGTCAAACGTCTATCCAAATGGGGATGAGGAATTCATTTTTTTATTTTTTTATTTTTTTTTAACAGCTTGTTTTTTATACAGATTGCTTTTTCCCCAATCATAAATAACATAAATATCATAAATAAAATAAATAATATCATAAATAAAACCCTTGTGGTATTATTTTCAATGTGTTTTTTCTTCTTCAGGATAAAGCTCAGGAAGCGCTGAATTTTGTCCTCGAACAACTTGGCAAAGCCGAACGTGGAAGCCAAGGAACTTTGCTCCGGGAAGCGACTTTGTTGTGTTCCAGCTACCCCGTTTTATTCACTGAAAAGATGCTAGCGGAAGTTCGTAAAAATAAAAATAACGCCAAGTAAGTAACTTAAGTACCAGTAGTACTGCAAATAAAATTTATTTAATATGTTTAGTCAAAACATAATTTTTGTATGTGTTGTGGGGAATCTGGACGGATTTCTCCACTCTCTTGGATCGCCAGCCCGCCAGAGCCACTACCGGTGGGGGGAGTGAGTCGCGCTACAGTCGTGGCGCGATCATGTCAAGAGTCGAGTTTTTCTTTTTTTTATTGCCAAGAACACAAGAGTGCAAAGACAAGGTCAAAATTTCCGTACAAAATTACAGATCACAAAAACTTACTACAGTAATACAGCGGTAGGTGAGTCAGTGACGCAAGATATTCGTTTTTCGTCAGAACAGAAGTGTCGTCCGCAAACGGAAGGGTCTCAAGAGGATGTAGACCTGATGGCAAATCATTTTTTTTAAATAAGAAAAAGTGTGGGACCCAAAACTGAACCCTGAGGTACACCATACCTGACTGGCACGAAACTTGATAAGGAATTTCCATGATGAACAGCCTGACTTCTACCTGTGAGATAGCTTGAGATGGACGATAAAGCCCCGTCCGAAAAATGATATTTTGCTAATTTGTCGATAAGGAGCTGGTGTGGAATGCAGTCAATACACTTGGCTACGTCTACAAAAGTAGCTGAGGCATATTCCGCACTTTCAAAGGAATTCGATACAAATTCGGCCAACCTCAGAATGGCCTGCTTTGTAGACCTGCCCCGCCTAAACCCAAATTGATCGTTCGAAAATAGACTATTCATTTCAAAGAACCTCGTGACGTCACGCTTTAGTCCCTTCTCTATAACTTTTGCTAGAATTGGGAGCTTTGATATTGGTCTATGATTAGAAAGAAGGTTCTTGTCTCCCTTTTTGAAAAGAGGAATCACTTCAGCAACCTTGAGTACCGAAGGAAAGTGGCCTAGCAAAATCGATTCATTAATAAGGTGCGTTAAGGGATACACCAGCGCAAGAGCTTCCTGTTTTATCATTTTCGTGGACAGACCATAAACGTGTAAACCCCTCTTCTCCCGCCAGCGACATCGCATTCCTTTTCAAAGACAGGAGGATTTTCTCCCATCAATTATCATTTCACTGATCGTTTAATTGCATTATTCTGCGTATTTGCATTATCATTGAGTATTTTTGGTTGGCCTCGAGGACGGGCATCCCTTAGCGACACCTCTCTTGGGGACGCCAGGTCAGCGGGACCAATTATTATGCGTGGGTCCGTTGCCCAGGCCACTATTGTTGACAATTCAATCTTAGTAGCTGGGAGTTCGGATCTCCATAAGACTGGGTCGGCTGGCATCCATTGACGACAATTCTTTCGTGAAAGCCAGTTATGCAGGGTGTCCGACGTGTGTGTAATCGATTTTTTGTTGTCGTGAAAATAGACTAAATTTTAATGAAAAATTGATGATTTAATTTTTTGGTAAAAATTGAGTTTTTATTTTTTAATAAGTCAAAATGTGATTATTTTATTTGGTGAAAAAATGAAATTGGATCCCCCCCCCCCCCCCCCACATATAAGTAGAAACAAATCATCTCCTTCGTGAGGCCTGGCTCAGTTCTTCATCCTCTTCCTCCTCAAGGACTGGGAGTTGGTCGGAGTGGTTTTACTTTTTACCATTCAATGCCAAATTTTGGGCGTGTTTAATGTCGTGACATCCATAACGATCATCTGTTTGAAAACGTCGGCCTGCGTATTAATTATTCTTGGTCTTGTTCTAGCAATCAAGTCAATCAGACGTCGTCTGGAGTCACCATAGTGAAGGTGGGAGGTCAGCTAGTGAACGGTTTGAACAACAATAACAACCCCAGCATCAACAATAACAATATTCCGCTTTCGAAACCTGTGACGTCCCCTCCGACGAGTAACAGGTGAGCTGGATGAGCATTTGATGACTTAAGATGCAGTTTGATGCTCAGGGCAAACAATTTTGTAGGGCGTCGGACAGTCCGCTCAACCGAAGTGAAGGTAGTCGAGTGATGATAACGCCGCGGCCCAGACTGGGAGGTGGGGACAGCCGGAGTACGTCCCGGTTGCATTCGTCGTCTGCTCACAGGAGCATGACTCGACTCAATCTTGCCAACCTTCTCCCAACGACGCGTAAGTCACACCGTACAGGGCGAATTGGTACAGCCCCCGAACCAGGGAAGGTGAACTTGTTAACCGTTATTCTTGTTGCAGCGAGTGGGAGCGGCAGCGGGCTACACAAGAGTATGACGCGGTTGCCGCTGATTAACAGCAGTGTTACCACCATCACCACTCAACCGAGAAGCAACGTGACTAGTGGAGGCGTCACTGTGACCACCAATCACAGCCCTACGACGTAAGTTGAATGTGAGGGGCGATCCAGGAGTGGAAATTGGCATAGTTGATTTACATGGGGTGTGCTGTGAACTCCACGAAGTCACAGAACGAACGTTATTGACGGGTGCTGGCGAACTAATGATAATTATTAACGAAGGGGTCGCGGATCTGCGGTGACCCTCACGTAGCTGTCGTTTCATGGTGGTGTTACCTGACGAACTAACTTGATTAGCTGGGGCGATTGCCCATTGCGCTCAAATCCCTCTGATGATGCGATTACGAGAGTTCATTACGGCAAATAGGGTGGAAATGATGGAGCGCAAGCCGTAGTAAACATGAAGAAGAGGAACCAAGTCATGCCCATTTATAAGAATTTTACGTTGGTAATTTCAGGAGTGTTGGAATGAGAGAGCGTGAAGAGAGCTCCGGGACGTTATCCAATGGGCCACCCCTCACCAGCGCTAATTCCGGTAAGTTTCATGGTACTCAATGTTTGTTTTTGTACTATCGTTCCCGAAAATCTCACCTTATCAGACCCTTATGGAAGCATGGTTAGATTAGGCAAGAACGATTCATCCCTAGCGGCATGATACGTGGAGGAGGAATGAAAACATGCCTATGGTAAATAGCCCTGACTCGGTTGTAGGGCGTGTACCTATTTGTGAGTGTATATTTGTTGTGTTGGGAATAGCGTGAGATCTCCTATTCCGTTGCTCTGTGTTGTGGCGGAGGGGATGGCAGTTATACGCAATCTGGGCTCTGACCTGATTTGTAGGGAATCTGGTCCAGATGCTGTACGGCTGCGTGCATGGGGGATCTGGGTCCACCGGACTTTTCTGGAAAAGTGTCAGGATACCTCAGTTTCCACAATCCCCAGAAGGGAGACTAGTGTCTCAAAGAGCTCTGCGAGTCGTCGTGTTCAGCTTCTGGTCCTCTGGACCCCGCAGTATATCGCTTTTTTATTCTTCCAGATTCCTGAGCTGATTTGTCAGGGAAGGACTCCTGGTCGGATAGAGTGTGTCAAATCTGGGTTCATCTCTGCAGCTTCCCTGCACGAGAGGTCGTGTTTGGAAACTGCAGAGACGGACCCTGATTGTTAATAAGGGTTCCCAGTTTCCTGGGATCCCGTTATCAATCTGCGGTAAGCCACTTTTGGTATGGCGGGAGAAAATATTGTGTTAACTGGTTTTAGAGGGGAAGATGGACCCACCAGGCTCAGGCGGGTTAATTGGTCCCCGCGAGAATGAGGGGTGATGAGCTGTCTCCGCTTATTGTTTTCCCACCCCGTGAAGGGTCCTGCCGCTGCTGTATCAACTCCGGCGGAGGGCTTAGCTGATGATGAACAATATGATGTGAACAAATTCGCTAAAACGTATTTTCGTTGATCAGCATTGTGGGGTCTTTGCGAACAGAAGCTTTTCGTGTATTTCTCATCCTGAATACCTGCTCTTTGGTTTCAAGCTTGGTGCGTTCTTAGCGCCAAATTTTCTCCATTTCAATGGTCCCGGAGGGCTCCGCATTTTGAAGAGGAAGGACCACGTTTACATGCAGTTTTTGAGAGTGGGCCACATAATACCATGTGGAATAGGTCAAATATTGGACGTATAGCTTTCTGGAGACATCTTTCCGAACATCGAGCACAATTTCTTCAAAGTCAGTTCAACATTAAGCGAATTCATTATCTGTACATCAATTAACATTACTACAGATGAAATAGTTGCTGATCACATTAATCGATTATTTGTTGGTCGATAACCATCCCTAAATTCAACCTCAGTATCCAGACAGCGCTCACAGCGTTTTGACGATAGAAGGTTTGTTCCAGGTTTGACTGACTGTTAGCAGAAATCGATGGAGACATGCGCAGTTGAGATAATAATTAGCAATTATTGCTGTTCCAGGTCGACAGCAGCTCAACTGAGTGTGGTTGGGAGCTGTCGAACTTGATAACCCTACCAAGTTGAAACCTCTCTCATAACCTTCTCACTTAAATTTTTGTGCTCGGCGTGTCAAGTAGTCCGCTACAAGTTTTGTAGCCCTGCGATCTATCTCCAAATCAGATGGTTGTGGGACCCCAAAAAATACTTCTAAAACGAATTTACTGTCAAGTGAATCACCATAAAAAGTAACGCTTAGTTAGTTACAACAGTTAGTTCCAGGTCTGCCGGTGCGCTGTTGGACGGAACTCAATGGCGATTCAGAAGGCATTGGGACAGACGCCATCAGACCTGCAACAAACTTAACTTCTGTCGCTAACATTCAGAAGTTATGGTCTCAGCACCATAGACCTTGTTGAGACCTGCACTGGCAGGGTCTGTCGAACGCCTCGTTGTTGTCATTAAATGATGCATTTTTCCTGCATTCAAATTTTTACGTCAAGTCAAAGGGGATCTCTTGGGTGTGAGCTGCGGTAGGATTTTAGTTGAGATCAAAACGGAAAATGATTTTTTTTCAAAACCCACTCCGTGACAGTCCATTTTCTTTACACTTCATTATTTATTATATCGTTTGATGTACCATCGGAGAAGGGTTTTGCAATACCTCAAAGTGCGAATGTTGAACAATTTGGTCTCACTGTATTTAAAGTTGACTCCAAGTGTTTTATCGTCAATCGCCCGATGTTTTAGCTGTCCTCATTGACAAGTCAAAACACCATTCTGGGAATGGAAAGGGCTCTGAAGAAACTACGCTTAACGCTGTCGTCCACTAACCGAAATTTGCGAATCGAATGTGTCGCACTTGTAGCATGTGTCTTGTCCAAACGTCCGCATGTTGACTGTCAAATATGTGTTGTAACATTTTTAGGTACGTTCCAGCAATTAAAACATAGTAGCTCGCCTCTAACTCAGTCGCTATTGTCCACGACTCAACCGAGCTCCAGTAACCTCAATTCCATGCTTGGTAAGAACTCTTGTCCTGTGAATTAATCTGGTTTGTGTTTTTGCATGTTTTTTTTTTTTTTTTTTTTTTTTTTTGTCTCGTTTGATTTACTGTGCAAGCGTATCGTGTTATCCTGGTCCAGTGTACTGGAGAGCTTTCATGTACGAGTCTTGGATAACAGTCCACTGGTAGGGTCAAGCAGGGGAAATTGTGAACAAGCGATGTCGACACAACAACAAGCTGTGGAGAGAATTTGGAACTACCAGCCTGGCAGGGATAGGCAATCGGTAAAAAAGTATCGATTTTTTACATAAAATCGGAATCGGCTTCTAAAAATCGATTCTCAAAAAATCGATTCTCTCAAGAATCGATTTTTGCAAAAATCGGTTTTTAGCGATTTTTCCTTTTTTTTGGGGGGGGGGATCAAACTCGATCATAAATAAATTAAATAAATCATAAGTAGGTAAATAAACCAATCAATAAGTAGGTAGGCGATTGTACAATGTACAATCGCCTATGATAAATATATGTCATATATTTCTCATATATTCTGATACATTTCATATAATATATGAAATATATTATATTTCTCAAGGAGTTCAAGGAGTGGTCATCTAATACATTGGATTATACAGTAGATTCGAAAAAAGTCTGAATAAATATTCACAAGAACCACATTTCCTCTTCCACATCCTGCAAAAATAATAGTTTTGAGACGAGCTTCCCACTCAGCCTGTTCCTCGTCGCACAAAACACAAACTGAACCAACAGCGACGCGACAATCTAAACTCAATATTGAAACCTCCCGTTGGGTTTTCGCTTCCAAACGATTTTTGAGAAACGATTCTTTGAAGCCGATTCAGTCAATTCAAAAAACATCCATCATTATAAAATTTATAAATTATAAATTTATTTATAAATTTATATTGTATAAATTTATCTCCTATTTAATAGGAGAAAGAAAATGTTTCAAGGAGAACAATAATTTTCAAAATTGGCTAAAACCCAATTTTCTGAACCTCTCTACCCCGATTTTTTTTAATCCCGATTTTGGGGAAAATCGGGATAAAAGTATCGATTCTCGATTTTATCGTATTAAAACAAAAATCGGAAATCGATTGCTTATCCCTACTGCCAGGCATGAGTTGTCAAGAACCAACAGCTACAAAATCACGGTTGACAAGTTGGGGATTTTCCCCCTAGATTTAGGGTTTTTTTCTGTTGAAAGGGTTTTTTTAGGGGGAAGGAATGTTTAGGGTTTTTTTTAGGGTTATTTTTTTTCCTTGTCAGGGGGAATTTAGGGATTTTATTTGACCTATTGGTTTTCGTATCACTTGGCCATCAACCGATGATACCTACAGTCAAAGTTCAGTTTTCGAAGTACCTATAGAGGTTATTCTGTGGTTTTTGGTTTATTATTCTTGGAATAATACACCTATGTTTTCGCGACGGGGGTCGACGACTCCGATCGGCCTCAAAATTTGACATTATCCGTTTCAAGAGGTCTACATTCAAAATCCGAAATGTCCGTCTGCCGTCCGAGCCGTTTTGGGCAGTAGGAATCTGAAATTTTGACAAAATACTTGGTTTACCATCTAGTTGTGCACAACTTGATGGTAAAATTTTGACAAAAATACTTGGTTTACCATCTAGTTGTGCACAACTAGATGGCATGCCCGCAAGGTTTTCAGTCCGATCGCCCAAACCCGTGGGGCTAAAATGGGGCTACGGGAAGGGTTTTTTGAATGCTTTTGGCTATGGGATCGAGTTTGGTGTCGTTTTCGAGGTATTTTTGGACGTAGAATCCATTTTTTGGGGTCCCGGAACGATCCGATTTCACTGTTGCGATCTGTAGGGCTTTCATAGGGCTAAAAATGGAATTTTTGAAGGATCCCAGGAGGTTAAGTATTTTTCGAGTAAAGAATAAAGAATGTTTGAAAACAATTTTTTTGAAAAAAAAAGAATTAAAAAAAAATCTTTTTGAAAAAAAAAAAAATCTAAAAAAATTCTGAGTGAGATGTGCTTGAGACTGCTGGTTAGCGGACTCACTAGTATAAAAGAATGGTTTTTCGAGGTTTGATTGCATTCAGGGATTTTTTAGGGGTTCTCAAAATCGATTTAGGGTTTTTTCAGGGTTTTTTATTTACGGCTCAGGGGGTTTTGTGAAAAAAGGTTGGCAACCGTGTACAAAATGAGATTTATACGTTTGTGAATATCGACCCTGTTAACAAGGATGAATTTGTCAGGTATCAGGAACGGGGCCAAAACAGAATTACGCCTTTTTCGCCGAGCTTTCGATTAGTATAATATACTGCCTATCCTGCCTAACCTGCCTATCCTGCCTAACCTGCCTATCCTGCCTAACCTGCCTATCCCGACCTGCCTATCCGTCCCTGCCGTAGCCCCTTTCTAGCCCCACAGAGCCCCAAGGGTTTGGGTGATGATACGGCGGACGGACAATTCGGTTTTGGAATCTAGACCTCTTGAAACGGATAATGTCAAATTTTGAGGCCGATCGGAGTCGTCGTATTATATTATATTATAATCTTCATCAGGGCCTAGAACAGAAACACAAGCTCGTCATAGAAGGAAACATAAGGCATGGACTCGCAGGCTACAATCATTTTTAACAAAACTTGCTCAAAGGTTAATAATTATGCTCGTAGCATTTCACTACCATGTTGGCAGTCTGGAAGAAGGTAGTCCAGTGTTGGTGTGTCTAAAAAACAAATTGCTACCGTCACAAAACAAAACTCAACAACTAAATGAACTTCCAACAAATCAATAAACTAACAAGAATACCACACCTGTCTTGAACTAACTTGATATTATGTAAGAGTAGCATCAATTTAAATGGCAATTACTAATAAATTTAATGTGGCTAAAAAACATAAAATTCACTCTGAAGCTAATGAAACAACTCCTAATGCAACAAGAACATAACCTCCCACTTCCTTTTCTCTCCTCCAACCAACAATCATGACAGACACAAAACTTTGCACTATTAAAAATTATCCAACAGATCATAGCATATCACAGGAATTTTTTGAGCAATGATAGGTGGGTCCAAGTCTTCATGTCGTCAATTTCCGTGCCTCTTCCAAGATGCAGGCGTATCGAGCTCAACCCCAATCGAAAGCTCGGTGAAAAAGGCGTAATTCTGTTTTGGCCCCGTTCCCGATACGGTATCGGCGATACCTGACAAATTCATGCAACCTTTGGCAGACCTTTTCCCGCCAGCCCCTTTGCTTTGTTACCAGAGCAAGAGATGTCAGATTCTTTAAAAAAAAATCGATTTATAATATAAACGATATTATCGTATCGATTTTTTTGGAAAGAATTGTATTTGATCCTATGTTTAGTTCCTATGGTCATCCTCAAAATTTGACATATTACGTTTCAAGAGATCTAGATTCCAAAATCGAAATGTCCGTTCGCCGTCCGAGCTGTTTTGGGCAGTAGGAAATTTTTAAAAATCTAAAATTGTGGCAAAATACTCGATTTACCATCTAGTTGTGCCTGCAGGGTTTTCAGCCTGATCGCTCAATCCCGTGGGGCTCTGTGGGGATAAAAAGGGGGCTAAAAAGTGGCTTTTGAAGGGGTTTGGCTATGGGGTCGAGTTCGGTGTCGTATTTTTTTACCACGTTTGCGCCAGTTTGGGAAGACAAGAGGCGTACATTTGCACGCATCGAATTAAGGAAATTATCCCTACGTTTGCGCCAGCCCTAGAACTACGACTAGGGGGCCACTCTCTGCTGGCTAAGGCCACCCAACCCCCAACCTCTCCCTGGCCTCAGACCCCTTCTTCTCGCTTTTCGATAATGAATAGTTTTTCTTCTTGAAGAAATTCAATCCTCGTAATAGTGGGTGGAGAATGGTGGGTGCGGCCCTTTTAACAGTTTTTAAAGGATCAGTTACTGATCTCGCACCTCCCCCCCCCCCTCTTATGGGTTTATTATACTTTGATATAGTTTACTTGTGCAAAAATTAATTCTGTTTCAATGACAACATTTTTGGAAAAAACATTTTTACTTGGAAAATAATTGACTTCCTGGGATCCTTCAAAAATCTCATTTGTAGCCCAATGAAAGCCCTGTAGATCACCACAGTGAAATCGGATCAATTAGGGACCCCCAAAAATGGATTCTACGTCCATAAATACTTCGAAAACGACACCTAACTCGACCCCATAGCTAAAAGCCTTCAAATAACCCCTCCTGTAGCCCCATAGCGCCCCACGGGTTTGGGCGATCAGGCTGAAAACTTTGCGGGCACAATTAGATGGTAAACCAAGTATTGTATCAAAATTTCAGATTAAAAAATAAAAATAAAAATTCCCACAGCTCGAACAGCTGACGGACATTTTGGTTTTGGAATCTAGACCTCTTGAAACTGATAATGTCCGTAGCGATTACAAAGGTGTATTATTCCAAGAATAATAGACCAAAACGCTGCAAATTTTACACAAGAGGTTTGTGGTGCCCCACTTATGTATATGTCAAACAGCTAAAGCATGAATAAAGCGAATAAGCAAGTAGAAAGGAGATGATAGATAGGTACAACACTCGGCCTCTTAAAACGGTTGGCAACGTTAGGGGGTTTCCGCTAGGTTCCCCCACCAACGATACTCAACCCTCTCTATGGACGTAGAGAGGGGTGAGCCCCGCAGAGGGGATAACCGACTTATCATGGAGAGAATCCAGCCCAACTCGCTCAGTACCTACATCTTTAATTCTTGAATTAGCCAAATATCTCCTCTCTACTCACCTATTCCTAACCAAGTGCCTTGTCATTCACTACTATTCTCCTTGCAGGACTTAGCCATTTTCCTACACCAAAACGTAAGGATCCCCAAACTTGAGTTCACGCATCCTTATCAACTCATTTCTCCTAATTTAATTCTCCTGATTAAAAAGTATTAATCATTTCAACTCATAAGCATCCTCAAACGCGGGGTCACTAATCCTTATAAACTCAACCGCTAAATTATAATTCATTATTGCATCCGTTCCAAACACTTAAAGAATACGCCATCATTTTTACTTCTTTGTTACAATGGTAACAGTATACGCATAATGCAGGTAGGTACGTATTGATACAGTTAAGAAAATATGTAGGCCTACCTAGCTATCCTGTTTCAACTCATCAAAAGAGGCTCATTAAAAAAGTGATTCAAATCATAGAGTGCTTTTGATTTCAGATATGTGTCTATACGCTTTTTAAATGTATTTGCTGGCAAGGCACGGATTTTTATTTGCACTTTATTAAACATTTTTATTGCCCAATAGTTAGTCGCGTTCTGACTCTTCTTCAGTCGATTGTACTTGACAGTTGGATTCTCTGGATTGGAGTTTCTGGTGCTATAAACGCAGATATCCCTTTGCTTGCTCCATCGATCCATGTTCCTGTTTGAAGCAGCGAGCACTCCCTGACGAACAGACCAGGCAGAGTCAGGATCTCCAACTCCACATACTTCAGACCTCAAGCCTCCAAGGATCCTTACTGCTTTACGTTGTAAGGCAAAGATGCGTTTGGCAGGTGTGCTATGTCCCCAGGCAAGAATAGAGTAGGACATCAGCGAGTGGAAGCACCCATAATAACAATCCGTCAATACTGTGGAGGACACCGTATCAGAAAGAGCACGAATAAGAAACAGGCTGGTTCGAAGTCTTCCGGCCAGGGCGTCACGGTGGGCATCCCAGTTCAGTCTTGAATCCACGGTCACACCAAGAAACTTGAGGGCGTTTGTGTGAGAGATGGGTGAAGTCGATGACTCTTGTTGTAGCATGATTCAAGCAGAGCTTATTGCAGTTCAGCCAGTCGGGTGTCCTTGCTTGGGACTCCCTCTCAAGTTGGGATATCTCTTCGATCGTTCGCCCTCGAACCGAAGAGGTGTCATCGGCAAAGCGAACATAGTGGATGCCATTGTCGCTGTAGAGGTCATTGACATAAATTATAAAAAGAAGCTGGCTTGCAAAACAAGGGCGCCCACATGAGGACCCTGGCTTGTGGTTCCTCCAGTCTTTCCTCCCGTCTGAGAAGCTTACGTTGCAGAAATCAAAGGAATTACTCGCCTTATTTTCACCCTTCTGGCGCCAATGTAATCCAGCGACTTAGTTGAAATGAATGAAATTTGTTCACAATTACCCCGCCTGACCTCCTTGTTTTAGTTAAATATGTACTATTGGCTTACTTGAAGTTGCTATTTTTATATTTTTATAGTGAGTTCCAGTGGAGTTTCAGTAAGTCAAACTGCTCCGTCCCTCTCTATGAGTTCCAGCCAAGCTCTCGTCACACCTCGCCGGTCCAACACCAGCGTCACTATCATCAACCATAACAGCAACGCCGCCATTGTTGCCGCCTCGCAGGTTAGTCGCGTTGTTTGCCCGGATGCAACTTCAAATGGGATGACTCATAAAATCATTTTTTGCAGAGAATAAGCGTTTTTGAACCCTACCCGATGCGAGACACGATCCAGCATTTCTGTGAAAAACATCTTGACAAAATAAAAGCCTACATGGAAAACGTTTATGAGAGAATCCCTCTGCCGGCCAAGTGCACAATCGAAGGTAGGTTATCACATTGCTCAAAATGTTTTGTAACTTTCCACTTTACCATTTTAACGACTAATTGAAATTGTAGAAAACACTCGAGCGAAAAAGATGGCCAAGTTGCAGTTTGGCTGCGACGGTCGGGGCGAGCACTGTTTGTATTCCCGGACGTTGTTTACGATGAGAAGCCGCAACCCGAGAGTTTGGATCCACTTTATGTTTCTGTCGCTGCAGGTATGTAAGCTTTCGACGGCGTTGCCGCTTCAAAATGCCCCGAATTGGATGTGACGTTTGTTTGTTGTTGTTTTAGGCGAAATCTCAGAGCGCGCTGAGTTCGAGGCATCCTGCCGTGACGGCTCTCAAGTATTGCTGGGACATACTGAAGTGTGAAAACAAACCCTTTGTAACGCTTGTTACTTCGGCGTTTCCGTGTTCGAGGGTAAGTGCGCAGAGGGGATACCAAAATGACACGAGAGGACGCTCTCCAGCTACAGAAGTGGAGGTCCTGGGTCTGTCAGGCTGGTCGAATGGTCGAGGTTGTGACTCTGGCAGGTTCTTGGAAGGGTCAGTAAAGTACTTCCCCTCCTGGCACGAAGTGTCGTGTTGGGTGAAGTTTCTATTTACTGCCGAGTTGTACCAGTGTCGCCTAAGGACTCCTGATCCCCACTCCTGGCCTTATAGACTAGTCAAAATCGGCACTAAAAATCGCTAAATTTGCAAAACGAGATGTATCTCTGGTTTTGGTTTATTATTCTTGGAATAATACACCTATGTTTTCGCGACGGGGGTCGAAGGCTCGGATCGGCCTCAAAATTTGACGTTATCCGTTTCAAGAGGTCTACATTCTAATACCGAAATGTGCGTCCGCCGTCCGGGCCGTTTTGGGCAGTAGGATTTTTTTGTTAAATCTGAAATTTTGTCAAAATACTTGGTTTACCATCTAGTTGTGCCCGCAAGGTTTTCAGTCCGATCGCCCAAACCCGTGGGGCGCTATGGGGCTAAAATGGGGCTACAGGACGGGTTTTTGGAAGGCTTTTAGCTGTGGGATCGAGTTAGGTGTCGTTTTCGAAGTATTTTTGGGGGTCCCGGAACGATCCGATTTCACTGTTCCGATCTGTTGGTCTTTCATGGGGCTAAAAATGGGATTTTTGGTAAATCTCAAGCAGAGTTGAGCGTAGTTCAACTAAAATTTAGTTCAACTAAATTTTCAACTAACAACTGTTAGTTGTTAGTTGAGTTTCAACTAACAACTAAAAGTTTAGTTGTTTAGTTGAAAGGCTCAACTAAAATTGTCAACTAAATTAGTTGTAGTTGTGAGTGCAACTACAACTAATTTTTGTTGAAAAAGTTAGTTGAGACCTTCAACTAAAACTTTAGTTGTTAACTGTAGTTGTACGTATAACAACTAACAACTAACAAGTAAAAAAAAAAAGTAAACGAAAAATTTTTTTTTTCGGAAAATTTTTTTTGAAAACAAAAAGTTAAAAAAAAATTTTTCGAAAAAAAAATTATTTGGAAAACTTTTTTGAAAAAAAAATTTTTTTTTTTTCAAAATTTTTGTTCACTCTTTTTTTAGTTGTTAGTTGTTAGTTATTATATGTACAACTACAGTTAACAACTAAAGTTTTAGTTGAAGGTCTCAACTAAATAGTTGTAGTTGCACTCACAACTACAACTAGTTTAGTTGTAGTTGCACTCACAACTGCAACTAATTTAGTTGACAATTTTAGTTGAGCCTTTCAACTAACAACTAAACTTTAAGTTGTAGTTGAGGTTTAGTTCGAATAATTTAGTTGTTAGTTGTTAGTTGCAGTTGGTTTTTGCCCAACTCTGATCTCAGGAGAGCAAATATTTTTCAAGTAAAAAACAAAAGATTTTACACAAAAAAAAAAAAAAAAATCCAAAAAGAATTTTCTAAACATTTTTCTCATTTACACTGAATTAAATGTCTGCACAAGTAACCTATATCAAAGAATAATAAACCCTAGTGTAAAATTTGCAGCGTTTTTTCTATGGGTTCGGTGACCCATTTAGGCGTAGATGCTCGCAAATAGGCGCATTTGCGCCCACCTTTTTTATTTTAAATGGGAACCCTCAATTTTTTGTCGATTCCTTGGCCAATTTTACGTCCGATAAGCGCATTGAGAGAAATTTCCAACGCGCGCAAATTAGTGCAACTATCCCTACCTTCGTCGTTTATTGTCCAATTGAGTCAGCGTTTCCTCTGCATCCTACCCCGTCACTTGACCTATTATTCAAATCAAATGGGCGAGAGAAGCGAGCCGCCCTGTCCAAGAAAGTGGTCGGTCGAGCAAAGCGAGGCCTTCTGTCAGAGTGCTAGTATTATTTGAATTCCGACGTATGGAGGACATGACGTGGACTGCTCAGTCATCCTTTGATTGCCCGAGAGCCGCAAGTTGGTCAACTTTGCTTCGTGAAAAGCCAACCCCAAAAATCGAGGTAATCATCAGAGGTCATTCAAAAATCGAGCGTCGTGGTTATTCGGAAATCGGCCCGGGCCGAGTGTTTTTATTCCGATTCCATTCATATTTATTATTCAGCGTTCTGGCAGCTTTGTGCCAAACGAATCAATGCCCAGCGAAGTGTGACGTCACGGTTCTCTGCTTTCAGTACAAAATCTCCAACATTTCTTGATAGTTCTGCACGTAACTATACGGATTTTCGAACTAGAAAAGTGTGTAGGGGGGTTTTAAAGGGTGCTGAATCCGAATGTGTTGTTAGATATGTTGAATTCCGACCTTCTCAAGGAGCACATTCCATATTATTATGCTAGTGTTTGAATCGTGCTCCCCCGCTATATCACGCCGTTGTACCTGTTGTACTATTCAACCATCTCACCTCCACAATTACAATTGACTGACGTTTTTGGGTCACCCCACGTACAAAGTGTTGTCATTTTCCATATTTTTATCGAGTTTTAATTTTTGCAGGATCAAGAAGCGGTGGTGAACGAGCTTCGGGCGGCCGGCTTCTGCGATGTGTTTGAATACACCCGTCACGATTCAGACGGCCGCGGCCTTTGGGGTTGTTTCTTGTGCAATCATCCCGAAAGGGCCGTCGGGTTCCTTCACGACTCGCAGCCGGTCATCGAGGGACAGTTGAAAGAGAAAAAGGGTCGGTGGCGGATGTTTCGGAGGTGGCGGACGCGATATTTTACCCTTTCCGGGGCCCGGCTGGAGTACAAGGGGACGGTGAGTTGACACCAAGTGTTGCCACTGCAAACTTCCAAAACTTCCCCTCACTTATGGCATTTTGTTCCAGAAGGACGACAAAGACGCTCGGCCGATTGACATTCACCAAATCCGGAGCGTCAAAGTCTCACGAGGCGCCCGAAACATTCCCAAAGCCTTCGAGATCTTCACTGGAGACAACAGCCTCATTCTCAAGCCCAAAGACGGAAAGAACGCCGAAGAATGGGTCCAATGTCTGTCCGTCGTCGTCGCTCACTCTCAAGCAAAAGAGGTCCCCACGAGAGGATCTAGTTTGGTCCGCACTCCAGTCTAAATGGGATTTTCATCGGCTATTGAGTGAAATCCAGAATGTTTTTAGGTTCATTGAAACCTCGCGTTGACACTTGTTTGCCACCAATGAGCCCAAATTTTAGTACTTCGACAATTGACGTATCCAACGTTGAATGGCAAACTTGCGGTCAACGCCACTCAAAACCACTGAACAAACATTCAGCCCTCAACTGCGGATATTGGGTGTACATTTCTCAGTGACCATAAATGGCAGCCCTGCGTAGACCCTGGCAGTTGTAGCTCATGTAAAAAAGCCCAAAGCTTCACTCTGAATCTCTAAATTGTAAGCATTTTAGTGAAGTCGAGATGATTGATAAGTCACTCAATGTGGATTCCACAGCATTGTCGTTGGACTCAAAAAGCAAATTTTCCTGGAAACAGAAGTCTGACGTCTCCCTGAAGTTTGAAAACATTTAGCTTATTGTGAAAGTCTCGCTGGAATAGATTTTCACATTTTTGATACATGGAAAAGAATTTGGCAAAATGCCCCGCCCCCCCCCCCCCATCCAAATATAGAGAGTTTCCATCTGTGTTAACGCGTAAGCAAGTAGGTGGGAGGGAAATATTGTTAATTTTTAAAATCAGTACTTTTTTATAATAGTGAACATAATTAAAATGATGAAGTGAATACAAAATTACGCTCCGCTAAAATACACGATGGAGCAACATGTTGGTATTTTCAGCATCTTCTAGTCTATTCGCTTGGCTGAATTTTTCAAGACATATTTAAAATTGTTCTGAGAAGTACCTTAAAATAAAGAAGATTCTCCTAGGGCAGGAGCTCCAATATAGTTTTTTGGATTTTTTTTTTTCAACAAATTTTTTGGTTTATTATTCTTGGAATAATACACCTATGTTTTCGCGACGTGGATCGACGACTCCGATCGGGCTCAAAATTTGACATTATCCGTTTCAAGAGGTCTACATTCTAAATCCGAAATGTCCGCCGTCCGCCGTACGCCGTCCAGGCCGTTTTGGGCAGTAGAAATTTTTTTAAAAATCTGAAATTTTGGCAAAATACTCGGTTTACCATCTAGTTGTGCCCGCAAGGTTTTCAGCCCGATCGCCCAAACCCGTGGGGCGCTATGGGGCTAAAATGGGGCTACAGAAAGTGGTTTTTGAAGGCTTTTGGCTATGGGATCGAGTCAGGTGTCGTTTTCGAAGTATTTTTGGACGTAGAATCCATTTTTTGGGGTCCCGCAGCGATCCGATTTCACTGTTGCGATCTATAGGGTTTTCATGGGGCTAAAAATGGGATTTTTGAAGGATCTCAGGATGTTAAATATTTTTCGAGTAAATAATAAAGGATTTTTGAAAAAGACATTTTTGAAAAAAAAAATAATTAAAAAATTTTTTTTTTAGATTAAAACCCAAAAAAAAAATTTTTTTTTAATTTTTTCATTGACAGAATTAAATTTCTTCACAAGTAACGTATATCAAAGAATAATAAACCCTTGTGTAAAATTTGCAGCGATTTTTATTTTTACTTGAAAAATATTTGATCTCCTGGGATCCTTCAAAAATCCCATTTGTAGCCCCATGAAAGCCCTGTAGATCGCCACAGTGAAATTGAATCGTTCCGGGACCCCCGAAAATGAATTCTACGTCCAAAATACTTCGAAAACGACACCTAACTCGATCCCATAGCCAAACACTTTCATGAAACCCCACCCGTAGCCCCTTTTTAGCCCCATAGCGCCCCTCGGTTTTGGGCGATCGGGCTGAAAACCTTGCGGGCACAACTAGATGGTAATCCAAGTATTTTGTAAAAATTTCAGATATATAAAAAAAAAATTCCTACAGCCCAAAACGGCCCGGACGGCGGACTGCGCGTGCTTCGAACGGTTCGGCATTTTCAGAATTACTGAAGAGCTCCGCCACACCTTGTCCCTCGTACGGATGAGCTCTTGATGTTACGAACTATAAGAATAAAAGATCGGTTAGGTAAAAAACCTGAAAATTTAGGTGTTTAGGTGTAATGGCACGAATTAGGTTTTTTTAGGCGTAAATAGGTAAAAACCTAAGAATCCGTTCCTCTGTGATCAGTGATCACTAAGGGCTTATTTCCCTGCCTTTCATCCCCCCCCCCCCCCCATTTCCCAGGATTTCTAGTCTCCTAGCCCGAGGAGGATGCTCATTTTTATTCTAGGGTACTTCTATAAGTCAGACAAATTTGAAATTGCCCTTAAAAAAGTCAGCTCGGCGAGTAGATTACGAGAAAAGTCTGCGAACACCAAAAATTGGCTCAAAATGTGTCCAAAGCGTGTCCAAATGTTCAGTGTTCAAAAAATATGGGCTGGACCAGTTGACAGAGTGCTGGGAAAGCGGGATTAAAGGGGGGGGGGGAGCAGACGGCTTCACTCTCAGTTGCCAGTGCACGGTGGTGATAACTCCCCCGGGGCAACTAAATAGCTACTCTAGGGTACTCTAACGGTGCTGAGGGGCAGGCGAGACAAATAAAAGCCCTCCGCAGAGTTTGGAGGGAGATGCTGCGAAAGATGATTCCAAGAAAAAAGCTGAAGTGTGAGGGGGCATGCGGGCAGGGCCGTGGAGAGAAAATCCGGGCCCGGGGGCAAAATTCTTCGGGCCCCCTAAAAAAAAAAAAAAAAAAAAAAGTATGAAAATTTTTCCTATATTGATCTGTCCCTTTTCCCATTTTGCCTCCTAAAAAAAAAACGTTCTCAAGAAAATCCGGGCCCCCCTACGAAAGCCGGGCCTGGGGGCAACGGGTCCAGTGCCCCCCCCCCCCCCTCTACGGGGCTGCATGCGGGATAGGCTGGGCAAACGTGCGGGATCCCGCAATCTCTCCCCCTTCCCCACCAGTCCGCGAATTCCTGTTTTCCAAGGAATGAGCTATCCCTTAATGAAAACCCCCGAGGGCTCTCAACTATAATAGTAGAGAAAATAATTTTCAAGGGTACATACTTCTACAAGACGGAAAAATGTGAAAAAAATAACCCAATACAGTAGAATCCGCTTAATGTTACCACGGTTAAAGCTATCAGTCGGTTAATATTTCCAAAAAAGCCTGGAACGGTCCGCCTTTATCTCACAACGTAAGAAATAAGCCGTTTAGTATTACCAACAGGTCGGATAGTGTTACCATTGCACGTCAACAATCAGGTCGAAAAAGGCCTAGTTTCGATGAGATTAGTGAAGTACACATCCTCCCGCCCTAATAATGGGCGATTATTGTTGCTATTATCCAAATTTGCTCCACGATCATTAGCAAACGAATACAAATCTGAACAAATACAGGAAGACACTCATGATCTAAATCCGCAGTCAAGCCCCCAACTGAGAAAGAAAAGCTTACCGCTCTTGTCAACCTACAGAGAGGAATTCATCACAGGGCTTCAGAATTTCACAAATTGACAAAAATGCTTTTACATTGAAATAAATTACTTGCACTTTATTGGTCGGGATTTTGCTTACGTACCTACATATATTTTTAATGCCCTTCGCCTTACGTTACCAGTCGGTTAGTATTACCAAAATGGCTTGGTGTCAAAGTGGTAACATTAAGCGGATTCTACTGTTTTTGTTTTGGCGAGTATACGACTAGATAGGTCTGGAACCATTAAAAAGTTGCTCCATGTGGGGTATCTGAGCTTCAAAAGTCAAAAATAGGTTAAAAAAAAAATCCTTTCACTTACTCTCAGCATTTCTTTAAGAAAAAAACTAGTAGAAGGGGTCTGAGGCCAGGTAGGATGCAGTCGGGGGTTGGCCCTAGTCTTACCCGTGGGACGTCCTGCCCCGGTCTCCCTTACACACTCTGAACCCGCTGTACCGAGCTTCTTAGGTTGTGTCTAAAACCATTTCTGGCCCATTACAACCTTTCTCGTACCTTCTGCTCGATTTCCTCCCCTAGGGGAAGTGCACTTATGTTTCTTCGATCTTCTTTCTTCTGCCTTGGTCTTCAGCACTCCCCTAGGGGGAGTACACCGGGCCCTTCTGTCCCCTCCGGCGTTAGCCGCACCATGTGGCTCACTCCTGCTGCACTCAGTTTCTGAAATCGAGCTGTACGCCGTCAAAAGCCGCTTTAAAATCGACGAAAAAGGCTCCTCTCAGTTATATAATATATTATGCCGTGTCATCATAACGTAGGTGTACACTCCCCTTCTTTAAGAGGAGTCTTTAGTCCCATAGGTAGTTTGAATCCCTCCATAGTTTGAAGTCCTCCATAGGTAGTTTGAATCCCCAATTTTCAATATTGAACAACGCTTACGATCAGTGTCTTCACTGTGCTCGCCATTCTTGTTCCTCTTTTTGCCACTTCATTTTGGATTCTTCAAGACTGAAGGAAACTTTCCGTAGACTTAAGGTCCGATTTTTTTTGGTTAAATGACCTGGGACCCGTTTTTGTGTAATGTAGTTATATAAGTGTGCTAACGTCCCGAACATGTGTCAAACTGTCAATCCCTTGCTCAATCCCCTTTAGGGTGTGACGAAGCTTTAAGTTGAAGGTTGCCAACGTTAGATTTCACACGTCGGATTTACAAAGCCAATTTAGCGTAAGTGAGTCTGTCAAGACTGAGAAGGTGTGAAATTATGAGCAAGATTTTTTTTTTTTTTTTTAGATTGACGATTTGAATTTTGTACTATGATAGTGTGCGCTGTTTTAAGTTGAACCTGTTCAGTCCAGACGTCTCAAACTTATTGTATTTTATATATCTGTGTCATCCCCGACGGTTCACCCTGAGGGTTTCCGACACGACACATTAACTGGTACCTCTTCGTAGGTCAGTCGCCAGAGGGTTTGACTCGTGCAAGAAGTGGTGAAGACGCTTTTTCTTCGATTGTTGTAATGGGTTTGAACAACAAAATATCCAAAATGTTAGCAAAATGTTTGTAGGGAGAACTTTTGGCGGCCAAAGAAACCTCGATTTTCGGACAATTTCCAGTTTTCCAGCTATAACTCGAAAACGAAGCTTCGCAGAGAAATCTCTTTTAACGCAAAGTTGAAGAGCATAAAATTCTGCGTCGAATGACCACCTTATGGGGTTATCACACTGTCGGATACAGCCGGACAGCCGACGAGCGGCCATTGACGTCACAATTAGAGCCAATGACGTCATGAAGTGAGAGCCGTCGGTCCGATGCCACACCCTCCCCCCCTCATCCATGCGCGCCAGGCCGTCCACCCGAATCGGATTCGGACGAACTGTCCGAACTGCACGATGGATTGCGGGGCGTCGGGCGTTCGTAGATGAGGGGGGGAGAGGGTGCCCGATAATGGCGGCTTCGCCGAACAGTTGATCGTCCGACAGTGTTATCTCTTCCCTACTCGACGCCAAATTTACCTTTTTTTTCCCCCACTTTCCTTCACTCGTCGTCCCGGCTTGGAATCGGTCTCCGACAGTGTGATAACCCCAATACACATTAAAATCGGTTCAGCCGTTCAGCCACAATCAAGCGTCAAAAAAGGCAACTTTTTCCAACTTGGCTGAAAAATAGGATTCGCTCGTGTCTCAAACCCCTGTAACTTATGTTAGTGAAATGGCTCAAAATGTATGTTGTAGAGCATCAAATTACGAGTTAAGGGAGCTCCTGAAATTCAAAAAAAAATACGACCAACCGAGAAAACGAATTTAAACCAAAACAAGAAACACCCACTCGGTAAGCGGAAAATCACGTGTTTTTTTTTTTTTTTTTTTTTTTTTCAGAACGTTTTCGGCTGTAGCACTTTCGCGTGGGGACAATGAAATAGTTTTGGAGGGAGAGAAGAAAATCTGAAAAACGAGGTTTTTCTGGTTACCACTCTTGCCGACGAACGCTAATGGCGCTTTTGTTGTCTCAACAGGAATGCAATGTACCGTCTCTTATATAAAATTCAATCAGCTTTCGACAGAAAAAAAGGGAATTAAGATCGGACGAACTGTTCCCGAGTTATGGGCTCAAATGTCCGAGAAAACTCGATTTGCAATTTTTATGCCATTCCTGCCCCTCCAAAGCTCAAATCCAAATTTCACGTGGAATAGCTGCGATGGGAAATTTAATAGCTCTTACGATTGAAAAAAAAAAAAAAAAAAAGGAATCTGGCCAATACAGCCCAGAACGTTCTGAAAATCGTGGTTTTCCGCTTAACGATCGGCTTCAGATTGGGCGTTTCTTGTTTTAGTTTAAATTCGTTTTCTTTGTTGGCCAACAACATAAAAGTCTGAGCCAATTCAATTGCATTTGCCATTCATAAGTTACAGGGGTTGAAACATGGGTGAATCCTATTTTTCAGCCATGATGGAAAAAGTGGCCTATTTTTGACGCTTGGTTGTGGCTAAACGGCTGAACCGATTCTAATGTGTAAGGAGGTCATTCGACGCAGGATTTTATGCTCTTTAACTTTGTATTCAAAGAGATTTCTCTGCGATGCTTAGTTTTCGAGTTATAGGTGAAAAACTGAAAAATGTCCCAAAAAAACAAGGTTTTGGCAGCCAAAAGTTCTCCCAGCAAACATTTTGCTACCTGTAGGGAACTCTACGTCATCTCGGTTTTCTTCCCGCTTACACAGGTCGTCCCGCTCACGGAGGTTTGGGAGGCCGACGCGCGAGCAGAGCGATTGGCTCAGCTTCAGCCAACTCTGGCGGCCTCTCGAACTTCACGCCCCCAGCTGACAGCCCGCATGCCTGTACCCACTAGGATTCTTTGAATCGGTACATGTCCGTGTTTTGAGTCGGGGCTGCGTCTGCGCTGCGCTGACCAATTGTTCCGACTCTGTTCGCACTCAGAATTGCGGCGAAACATCGTGTCCTCACTGTCAGTGTGCTGTCGATTCTATTACAGAATAAATAATTCACGAAAAAGAAAAACAGGAAGAAACGGTGGTGAGTTCGAAAACTATTTATCGAAGGAAACAGCCAAGGGCATAATAATTGGCATCAAGGGTTCGTAGCCAAACCAATTTGCTTAGACTGGTGAAGTGCCGCTTTTTAAATTCTTCATTTTTCTATGCTCGGAATTGGCCTTTCAGCGTGTGAATTTTTTTTAATCGATTTCCGCGACGGAGACTCCATATTTTAGGGTCAAATTGGTCAGCGTATGGTTTTTCACTTCACGATTAAGGTACTCCTTTGAGGAAACGTCCCACAGGCAGCGGAGTGAAAATCCTCTATAAATTGTATTATCCAAAGAAACGCTGACCCCAAAATAAATATTTAAAAAAACAGAAAATATCCAAAGCAAGAAACGCGCTCAAATCGACAGCTGTGTGAATCCCGAAAAGAGTCTTTGTTTTCCATTTCGAATGGGATTCAAGAGACTCTCGAAAGACGCAGAAATTACTCAACCGCGACGCACCAGACTCGCGAGTTTTGCGTCAGGCCAGCCCAGACTCATCCCTGACTCACCTTGGATTCTCTGAGTCCGACGCAAAAGAATCCCAGTGAGTAGGTACTAAGATTTTTGCACAGTTTCCGAAGATCCGGAAATCTCCCCCGACATCTCGGGCCCTGGAGTCCGTAATCGACAGCTCTATATCGGAAGCCGAAAATCAGCCCCCTGTAAGACCGGAGGTGTCTACCAGGAGTCCGCACTTGACGCATCAAGATCTTAAGCCGGGAGACCATCTCCCGGTACTCACGAGGCTACAGAAAACGCTATCCAACTCAACTCCTCGTGCTGTATCCCGCTCATTCCGAGGATCTGCCGACTCCTCGGGAATTCCTAAGGAACCCAGATCCTCCTGCACTGCGGCTGGAACATCCTCTTTGACTGCCGATCACAACAACTTGTGTCAAGCCTCTGACGAATGTCCACCCGTCCTCCCTCTGGCCTCCTCCACAAACACTGACGGCGCACAGTGGGGCGAGTGACCCGATTCCGCGGACATCCCACTTTCAGACCCTTAAAAAATTTTCTTTTGATACTTAACCTGGGTCTTTCATGTTTTTAAGAGTGCTGAATCCGAATCTGAAGTCAGTTTGTCGCTAGAGAATCACGTTTTGGAGATACACAGCCCCGTAAAATGGTGTAAACGTACGAAATTTTCAACTTTCGATTCCGCTCAATTAAGTGCGCCATTCTTGCATGAAATTTAACGCTGAACACGAATATGCCACCCATGATGGGACTCAAATACTCCTATGTCATGGAAATGGGCAAATAACCTACTTTTTTAAAGGGAATTTTGTAAGAAAATTCAGAAATTTCACGACCCAAAAAAAAAAATTAAAAAAAAATAATAATAATAATAATAATAGCGGAAACACCTTCAAAGTCCGTTCTACGTATGTTTCCCCCATTTTGGAAATTTTAGAAGGGGGGGGGGGAGACTCGTGAGATACCCTATAAACTTAACTCTCTTTTAATTTACGCGATAAAAAATCCGTTCCTTCGCAGAAAAAATCTTCTCCCTACGAGTTCGCCAGCCCAATTGGAATGTGGGGAGTGGGCCAATTTGCAAAATTGTGTTCCATATAATCCCCCAAAACCATCCTTAACCAACATTGGCATCTGGGGTGTCCTCGAATACGTATTTTGGAGTGCTGAATCGATTGCAACTAGTCCCAGCCCGAATTTTCCCCACCCAGATTACCAAATGGGCCAAATAATGTTATTCTAAAAAATAGCTTATTTCACAAAAAGGCAAGTGATGTGTCATTTTACATGTTTTTTGGGTCGTTGAATCAATTGCTACCAGTCCCAATCGTAATTTCCTAACGAATGCCTATGATAGTTGGTATCACACAAAACCGAAAACATGACATTTACAGTGGTTGAGCTAACAAATTATCACCGTTCTGGGAGATTAGGAAAAAGTAGGTCGCAAAATCAACGAGATTCCCTTCAGAAATACGTCAGGAACACGGGGATATAAGCCGTTTTCTGAACCATTTTGAACCTCTTTCGGAAAAGACCAATTTGTGTCAGAAACCGGTCAAAACTCCCTTTTTTCAACGAAATAAGTCCACAAATACCCCATAACACTTTATTTGGGGTCAGTTGCTACTACAAAACATTGGTAATACATGAACAGAATGGAACGGGGGGAAAAATTGATTCCACGAACGCATCCGAACACACCGTGAATTTAAAAAAAAAATCCCATACCAGCTGCCCGAATATCGCTGATTTTCCCATACCACTCAAGTTCATTCTACCGTAAGTTCCCCCAATTTGATTTGTTTCTCTCGGCAATTGGTTTTCCATGTTCCTTGGGGTATTAGGGATAGGAGAGGTTTTTCATTGGTCCGAACATCTTGGTTTGTCGGCCAATGTCGCGGGTTTTCTGCGAATTCGCCCCACTGTGCGGCGTAACCACGGACGCATTCCGCCACCCACACTACTTATTTAATAATCAATAATTGATTATGTAAAACGACTCTTGTAGGTTCTCACCCCACCTTTCACCAGGTATCCTACACTCCCATTTTAGATAATTTTGTTGTTCAGAGTCTGACCCATTTTTTGTTGTCCTGAACTTCAGACCCATTACAGCAATTTAAAAAAAAAAAACTTCTACACCGCTTCTTGCACGAGTCCCCCCCCCCCTTTCAATCCTCTGGCGACTGGCATTATTCGGTGTGTATTTTAAGGTTTGTGTGCTTATCGTTATTTTTTTGCTTTCTCGTGACTAACTCCGCGTGTTATGTTCGCTTTATCCGAAACTAAGTCTGTCCAATCATCTAGTTTTGATGAACTGATTGTAAAATCGATTCTCAGTAATACTGCAAGCAAAAATAAAAAAGAATATTTATTTTTCGATTAGAGTACCTGGTACAAAATTAAAACCAAATATTGACAACTTCGATTATTACCTACTTTACATATATTTTTCGATGTATCTATTTTTCTTTCTTAATAAAATATTTTTCAAAAATTGGCTGTTTACTTTGTAATTCCCTTACCAGAGGCCAAAACCGGGAACAAAATTGAATACAAATTTGCGTCGATATAAAAACGTCTAATATTTACACGGTTGTATTAAAAAAATAAAAATAAAAATAAAAGTAACCTACATTTGACCGCATTGAGAGATCAAAACGGGTATTTTGGGTTTGTTGTTGGGGCCCGTCGGGACGTTTTCTATTTTCCTCATGACGAGCATGCCGTCTAAGACTCGGCCGAACACGACGTGCTTTCCGTCGAGGAAGTTGCATTTGGCGCAGGTGATGAAGAATTGGCAGCCGTTCGTGTCTTGACCGCTGTTCGCCTGAAAGGAAAAAATAAATGAAATAAATAAATTGTGAGTTGGTGTGACACAGTCGCCAACGTCGGGGAGCTGTCCTGAGGTTTTTGATTTTGAAGTTATTTAGTTGAGTTATGGGAAGAGACAGCCAGTGAACTGTTGGAGTTCTTTATTGCGTAGCAGCGAGCTTTCGGCAGTTACCCATTAAAAAATGCAAAACTGGAAGACGACGGGGACGAGGAGAGATCTCTCCAACCAACTCCACACCAACCTGAAGGACACGCAGTGGGGTCACCTGAACAGCTGCAAAGACGGTGAAGACGCCCGCCTCACATGCCAGGACACACCAACACCCAAGAAGGCAGGTGCAACTGATGTCTCGGGAGCTCGTCCCGACGACTGCACATTTGTTACCAACTCCAGGGATCCAGTCGAACTTGAGTTAACTGCTGCCAACCAGGTGGCACAGGCAGAAAACTGGTTCGCGTCAAATAAAATGAAGGTAAATCAAAGCAAACTGCAGAAAATCACGATTTCCAACAAGAAGAATGCCCTGCCTGACTTACCGGTAAAGCTATTGGGGTTCTACCTCGACTCCAAAGCGCACTGGACGAGCCATATTAAGTTACTACAGGGAAAATTGTCCAAAACTCTGTTTTTGCTTAGACGTTTAGCCAGGGCCGTGCCACAGTCTGTCCTTCTTATAGCATACCATAGTTTATTCGTGTCAACCATGTCTTATGGTTTGGTACTATGAGGAGGCGCATCTGGAGTAGACAAAATACTCCTTTTACAAAAAAAAGCTGTGCGGATACTTGCTCGAGCAAAATTCGATGACCATGCCAAGCCGATTTTCATTAAATTGAGACTGCTCACAGTTTATTCCCTGTACGTGTATCAAGCGGTTTGCCTTACACACAAACAAAAAAACTCCTTACACATTAGGGGGGACGTCCACGAATACAATACCCGGCAACGGGATCAACTGGACGTTCCATTTGCGAGGCTCGCTAGTACACAACGTACTCACGGTCACCAGGGGATCAATTTCTATAATCACCTCCCTGCTGCCTGGCGTGATCTTCCTTTATCGAAATTCTGTAAATAATGTCCTCGAGGTTTTCAAAAAGGAGCCCTTTTACAAAATTGAGGAGTTTTATGATATGGTGTTCGTTTGACCTGTTTTTATTGTATCCCTGTTTAAAATTTGACTTAATGTACTTTTGTTTTTACTGTGTCTTTGTTTAAAATTGGACTAAATGTAATGTTGTTTTTACTGTTTATTCGTTTAAAATTTGACTACATGTAGTCACTATTAGGGTTGCTTTTTTTTTTACTGATGACAAGTTGAATATTGACATGATTCTTCATATAACGATGTTTTGAAAATTAGTTGTAGTATTTACTGACAATTGCAATGTCTGTACAAAGAGACAACTGCAAATAAAGAGAAATTGAAAATTGAAATTGAATTGAAAATTGTCTCTCGTGCCTGTGTTGGGAAAGCTGATCGAGGCTGCCTTGGCTCTGCTTGTGTCCGAGCACTTCTCAAGACACAGCCTGTTGAATGATGACCAATATGGGTTCCGCAAGCATCGATCTACGACGGTACTCCTGAGGTGTCTGGTCCAGAGCTTACTCGATGGTTGGGAGCGTAGTGGCATTTCCATGACCTGAGCAAAGCGTTTGATGTCGTCCCCCACGAAAAAAGCTGGTAAAGCTCGAGTACTATGAAGTGCGTGGACGCTGTCTGGAATAGATGGGGTCGTACCACTGAGTATAGAATATAATAGAGCGGCCCTTCACGGGCAAGCCACCGAGCCGAAAGTGTGCTCTGACCCCCCAACCCCGCCCTGCGGAGCGCTACTACAGTACTATTGCGCCCGTAAAATCTCGCTGATAGCCTCAATTTTCATCCAGATTTTTGTATATTTTTATTTGAGATAATTTTGTAATGCTGCTCACGAGTATATAGTACCTGATTAACAGTTACTGTGGTTACCTAGCCCGAGGAAGGGTAAAAAACATGGGAAAAGAAGTATCAATCTCGCAACTGTTTTTTGACTTGGAGCACAAGCTCGGCTACGACCCTGGTTATTATTATTTTATTTCTGTTTCAAACAATGAACAGAATCACAGAGTTATGTGATCGAAACATCAAAATTCATCTTCGGAAATGATGACATGGGGAAGAATTCACTCAATCACTCGGTTGATAACACAAAAATTTACGTTATGATACGTTTATTGAGAAATAATAATGGTAATACTAAATAATAATCTGCGAAAATGTTTTTTTACTGTCCCTTGAAATGAATCATTTTCTTGAGCTTTTGCCTCACACGTTGTTCCTCGATTTTCTGATTCTGGTCCCGGAGGTGCTTTTTGATTCTGATGGTGAAGTAGGCCTTGCCAATGCTCTCAATCAACCAATTCTTATGGTTGCGGGTTGCCAGTTTTGCGGGAGCCGTTAAGAACCAGTTTACCACTTTTTTCTTTCAGACCACATAATATGTGGTCTGAAATATCTTACATAATATGTAAGATATTATTATGTAAGCTTTGGCCTTGTTGAGCACGTCAAAAACAGCTACTTCATTGTTTTTGTGAATTGCCTGTTTCAAACACTTCTCTCTAATACTTCTTGAATTCAGGACGTCAAATAAATCATTAAAAGTTCCAATGTTACTGGGTTGAGTTCAATAAGGCCAATCTCCGGGGGATGGAGCATAAGTACATGAAATCCTACCCGTTGACGCCATCAAGGACTGTGGGAAAAATCCGACGACTATTCAAGGTGCAAACATCCAGATCGTACAAACTGGATAGCGCTATATCGAACTTTACCAGAGTAATCCTCAACCTCAGTATCAGTGAAGCCCACGGTGAAGTCCGCAGGTACAGAAAAATCATTGATAGTAGTAAGAGTACTTATCCTGTTTAAAATGCTTAAGGATAAAAACGGCTTTGGTTTTGATTGGCCTTATTGAACTCAACCCAGTAACATTGGAACTATTGAATAATGACGGAGGCCACCGAAAACCAACGAAATCATTAAAAATTTTGATGAATTCGATTGTACCCTCACACTGCTGAAAACCAGGGATTTTTTTTATCAGACAATATTTTAATGCATCTGCGACACTCATACTCAACAGTTGGGCGGCCAACTTGAAAATGAAGGAATTTTTTGGTTTTTGAAGTAAACATGTTGCTTCTTAAGTTTGTTACCCAAATTCAGTCCTTCACTTTCTTGCAGACTCAATAGTTTTTCTAAAAATATCCAACTAATCAGTCGCCCATCTGAATCCACAAGCTCTTTCAAATTATGGAGCGAATTGCGAACCAGTTTCAACATAATATTATGGCACCGGTCCATGAACACATTCACATGATGAGATCCAAATGTGAAATGTGTCTGCAGCTTTTCTGGATCTTTCAAATTGCATCCAAATCGACCAAACGAAGAAAAATTGGATGACGTGCCATCGCAGTCGGGTAGCAGGCGACGGGGCCAAAGAAAGTTGGGTGACCAGAGGGTGGGGGAAGCTTGACACATTGTTCGGGCTCGGAGGGCCGCTCTATTATATTCTATACTCACTGGGTCGTACTTGACGGAGCGTTTTCAGAGGACATGCATGGACGGCTCGCTATCTGGGATGAGACAGCTTCTGGTGTAGCACAGGGATCGATTCTCGGGGCCTCTCCTGTTCCTGATATATGTCAACGACCTGAGCCCCTCTGTGGACACGAAGGCATTCATATATGCGGACGATTCCTTGTTGAGGGAGCAACTGAACGGCAGGTACTGAGATCGCAGGAAATAGCGGAGCAGATAGCTGACTGGTTTCATGCAAATAAGATGAAGCAGAATCAGGACAAGCAGCAGTACGTGTGGTGCTATTCGCATCTCGACAAGCATACCATGGGCTATTCGCATCTCGACTGCAAGGCAGCATTGTGCTATGGGGCCATACGTCCGAGTCGCAGCGAGTCTTCAGACTACAGAAACAAGCTCTACGAATAATCAGTAGGAAGCCCAAGGACAGTCATGCCAAGCCGCTATTCGTTGAGCGTGGGATTCTCTCGGTACCCTCACGGTATTGACGATTCTTCTGAAGGCAAAGAAAGGAATGGCTGCTCTTAAGCGAAGAAAAGATGTCCACTGCTACGATACTCGTCGAGCCACTCAGCTGGATATGCCTCGGGCAAGACTCAGCAGGACTCAACGCCATTGGAGAATCTTGGGGCTCAAGCTGCTCAATCACCTACCAGAGGCAATAAGAAAAGAGGAATCTTTCAATGTCTTCAAGAGAGTTTTGAAGGACAATCTTATAAGGGAGTGTCTTTACACCATAGATGACTTCTGGACTGCAAGTTGCAGTCTGCAACATTCCGTTAAAAATGAAAATTTAAAACGAGATTGTTATTGTTGCTGTCTGTTAAGTTTCCGTTTTTCTTTTACATAATTGTTGCCTATCTGATACCATGACGTTTGTAATACCATAATCATGTTGACTACAAATAACAATATAATGAATGAACGAACGTATGTGACCCATTTTCTGCCTACATTTGAGAAGAGGTTGAACAGCCAACTTATTAAATAAGCCTGAGGGGACCAGCATCGTCGAAAGCTCGCTATGCAAAAGAAGGAACTCCAACAGATCACATGCACAGATTTTCGAACTTCTTCAACTGATGAATGAGTACGTCTCAGATGCAACCAAACAAGATAATTGAGAGGTTCTCTATATTCTACAAGTTCTATGGTAATTGAAACACATTTTTTGAAAATTTCAATCGCTTTCCGTATGCTGAGCGTCATTATTTAACAAAAATAAGCTTAAAAAAAAAAAAAAAAACCAAAACACCTTTCTGATTTTGGTTTATTATTCTTGGAATAATACATCTATATGATTGACATTATCCGTCACCAAAATTTGACATTATCCGTTTCAAAAGGTCTACATTCTAAATCCGAAATGTCCGTCCGCCGTCCGGGCCGTTTTGGGCAGTAGGAATTTTTTTAAAAATCTGAAATTTTGACAAAATACTCGGTTTACCATCTAGTTGTGCCCGCAAGGTTTTCAGTCCGATCGCCCAAACCCGTGGGGCGCTATGGGGCTAAAATGGGGCTACGGGAGGGGGTTTATGAAGGTTTTTAGCTATGGGATCGAGTTAGGTGTCGTTTTCGAAGTATTTTTGGACGTAAATCCATTTTTGGGGGTCCTGGAACGATACGATTTCACTGTGGCAATCTAAAGGGCTTTCACGGGGCTAAAAATGGGATTTTTGAAGGATCCCAGGAGGTTAAATATTTTTCGAGTAAAAAATAATTTTTGAAAAAAAAAAAAATCTTAAACTTTTTTCATTGACTTTTTAAATCAAAGAATAATAAACCCTTGTGTAAAATTTGCAGCATTTTTCGAGAAACATCTCTCCGATATGTACTTTTCATGAAGAAACAATCATCTCGTGCCCGATTTTCGGTCAAGTCAATTTAAAGTCAATTAAGTGTTAAAAAAAAAAAAAAAAAAAAAGATTTTTTGAGGATGAAAATTAATTGTGAAGTTCGATTACATTGAATTACACCTTCCAATAAAGTTGTGTAACAGAAAGTTGTGTTCTCTCTTGAACTTAATTCGTAAGTTCCTACACTAGAAATCAGGTAATATTGGGCTCATTTCCATTGGAACACTAGTTAACAGCCGCGTTAAAGTGCATTTTGATAGTAAGACGACAATTCAGAGTCTACCCTGACAGTGTAGAAATTTTTGAGTCGGAAATGCAGATTTTACAAATAACGTGTAAAAACAGGTACTAACTCATCTCCTGGCTTCTTTTTGGCCTCATTTTTGGATTCAACACACCCAAAAACGTAGATGAATTGATTTTTGGCACGGTATGTCTAATCGCTTATATGCTATGATTTTACTTCCCCTAAATTGCCGAAATAACGCACTGCGACGGCAACAACCAGAACAAGATCGTCAGATTCACTTTGGTGCTCAGTGTCGGAATACGCGTCACTGTAAAGTGCAAGGTCGTCGAAAACCAAGATGACCAATCAGAACAAACTTCGAAATCTGACGATCAGGTCTCTTTTCTCATTTCAGAGCACTCTGATGGGTTAAGATGGAAAAGTTCCCGGTTCGGTTTGAATGCAGGCATTTTCTTAAGCGAATTTTCTCTTCACTGAAGACCTATTTCCTTTTCGTGACCGACCCGCGCCTTATTTCGGGCCACTGGAAAGATTTTCGGACGAACTTGTTCATTTTTCCGACAAAGGATCAGACCCCATGTGAGGATTGGTCGCCTATGGGTGTTTAACGTCTACGGTACTTGGAGAAGAAGAGTAGATTTGCAGTATTCGTTTAACCATTCATTTTCAATGCGATCGTTCTAAATCATCAGCACATCGATTCGTGAAGTGTCTTACCATAGAAAGAAGACCAGGCGAATCGTGGGACAATTCGAAGTTTTCATCGGCGAAACTTCCCCCTCCGTATATGCTTAGCACTCCAGTTCCATCGCCCTGCGAAAAAAAGTTACTATGCAGTAGGTAAAATTGACTCTCAAGGGAAGACGAAGAAGGTGACTGCAGGATTAAACATTTACATCTAAAAATACATTAAAAATACAAATTTTGTTGGTTTCGAGCTTTTTTTCGTGTTTTTGAAGGGCTTAGCGCGGACGGGCAATTTACGAGTCGGTTTCGAAGTATTTTTGGACGTAGAATCAATTTTTGGGGATCCCAGACCGCTCCAATTTCACCGTGGGGATCTATGGGTGTCTACTGGGCCACAAATGGGGCTTTTGAACGATGCCAGCACGTCGATGAACACGAATGTTTTTCTGATAAATGTAGGACGTAGAATCCATTTTTGGGGTCCTTCAACTGGTCAAACACGTACTTACAGACATCCATTCTTATTAATATTATAGATTTTTAATTTAATCATAAGTCAAGGGAAATCTGTAAATACTCACGTTAACGAAATCTCCTCCTTGGATCATAAAATCTTTGATAACTCTGTGGAACGTGGAGCCCTTGTAGCCCAGTGGAACGCCGTCCTTTTTGTACTCCCCGGTACACAATTGACGGAAGTTTTCGCTCGTTTTGGGAACGACGTGGGCGTAGAGCTCGAGTATCATCCGACCGATCTCCTGCAAACGAAAACAGATTAATGTACAATTAAAGAAAACGAAGCTGCAAGGCAGTACTTGTCTTGGAATAATGCAACGGACATATACGTCAAATCTCCATCATTTAATTTCCATCCATTTGAATCAACCGTTTGAAGGGAGAAAAAGAGAAGTGCTGCAACTGGGAAGGGAAAAATGAGAGGGAACGGGGAAATTTCTTGCTAACAATAGTTCGATTTCCAACACCAGAGTTCAGGGTCGGAGCGCAAAATTCTTATGGGAGAACATTAATTATAATATAGTATTACGAGGGAGCCCAACTAACTCATGCAGTGAGGACAGTTCGTACTGCAAGATGGGGTGCTAGACGTCTGGCGTTCATAGATGAGGGGGGGGGGGGGTGCCGTATACCCAGCGGCTCCCACGTAATGACGTCATTGGCCGTGATTTTGACGTCAATGACCGCTCGTCGGCTGGCTGGGTGTTTCCGACAGTGTGATAACCCCATAGGGATGAAATTTCTAATTGGCTGACAAAAACACCTTTTCCGTCCCCTTCTCGACAGTCCCTCCTGATGTCTGTGCACCCCCTGAGTTTTAGGGCAAGAGGCGCCACTGATATTATACTAAAAATTTCCACGCATATAGCCACTATCCAGGGCTTTCGAATATGGGGAGGGTACAGCTTTTGAGACCTCCGAGTCCGCCTCAACACCCAACCATAGCAAACTTGAGGGCTCTTTCAAAATTTCAACCAAGCAAGAGCAGAGCCCAACAGCTTTTGTGTTTTTGAGCACCTTTCGGCAATGTTGCGATGTTTGAAAACCCCCTATGGATCCTACTCCATGAATTTTTCCCGTTTGAAAACAGCAGGCATGGCATCCCACAGGTTGGGGATAACTAGATGGTAATACCGAGCAGTAGTTAGCAGTACCGAGTGGTAGTTAGCAGTCATGAGAGAAGTCGCTCCCTAAAAGGACTGGGACTGAATTCGCTCACTCCGAGAAAGAGCGACTCCTCACTCACTTCTTCGCACCCCACCACTCACCCAATTCGGTCTATAACTCTCCCTTAACTCCTAACATAGCAGTCCCACTCCCCCCTCTATCGCTAATCGTCTCTTCTCGCTCCATCGCTCCTTTTGGGCAAATAAGGTTCATTGTTGACAACTCCCTTCTCCTAACATACCGTCGCAGGTATTCAGCAAAAATGGCATTGGCCCCAATCATTATCAGCAGAGCAGCACGCAAGAAAGGGTCAAGCGATATAAGTAGCCTCCATTACCCTCCATTGTGACAGCTGGGGATAGAGCTCGGCCCTCAAAGGTTTTTAACTGTTGCGGTATGACGAACCCCCAGAGTAAAAGAGACCAGGTTCATCGAAGCAGGAGTCATTCCCTGAACTACTGCTCCCCCAAGGAAGCGAATGGTGAACGAACTCACTGAAAAGAATCGCTCCTTTGGAGTCGCTCCCTCTTTCGCTCCTCATCACTAGTTAGTAAACATTTTAAAAAACTCCTACTGCCCAAAACGGCTTGGACGGCGGACGGACATTTCGTTTTTGGAATCTAGACATCTTGAAACGTATGCAAAATTTTCAATCCCAACCAGCACGGTCATGCTCGCGATAAGCGGCCGCTCTTGGCCTCACGGGTGACTGCATGGGGAGCACCATCCGAGGTGAAAGTGATTTACACTGTAGACGATGAGTTCCGCTCTCACTAATTGCGTACCATGTATTTGCACGAAGAGTCCCTGGGCAGAATGTAAACGTCAAAATGTCGTGCGATCGTTCTTATCTTTGCTTGCGATTAGGCAAGGGTCAGAGAAAGGCCAGTTGCAGAGCCATCAAGCTCGGATTTCTGGATTTCCAAAAGCTGGTTCGGAGCGTTAGCTAGACAGCAGGTGACAGAGGCTGGTTAATAGCCAGCAAGCATTGTTTTGGGATTTCCAGGATCTGATTCAGATTGACTCCTGCTGCTACACGGCAAGGATGTTGGCAGGAACTGGCCAAGAGCCAAGAAGCTCTGATTGGGGGTGTCCACGAGCTGTTTCAGCTTTGCTGACTCTTAACAAATGACAGGGATGTAGGTAGTGACAGGCTAATGGCCACTAAGCTCTGATTTCTGGATTTCCGACACCTGATTCAGCTTGACTCCTGCTGCTACACGGCAAGGATGTTGGCAGGACCTGGCTAAGACGAACCAAGCTCGGATTTTTGAATTTCTAGAACCTTGTTCAGCCTGACTACATTCTGCTACATGGCAAGGATGTAGGCAGAAACTGGCCAAGAGCCACCAAGCTCTGATTGGGGGTGTCCAGGAGCTGGTTCAGCTTTGCTAACTCTTGATAAAGCAGAGACTGGCACAGAAGACTGAACAAACGACTACGAATATGTACGAAATATACCTACTGATTCCCTCAGTATTCTTGACTTTCACCTTCTCCCAGTTAGATGCAAAGGCTTAACCCAGTTAGATTGTCTTTGGGGTCCTTTTCCCCAGTTGGAAAGCGCCCAGTGTATCTGGACGACGGATCCAGTGAAACTCTCTGAAAGCTCTGACCAGGCCACAACGATCATACACCCTGGAGGGACTATCCCAGAATTCCCAGTCACATCCTCCTACCTACACGAAATTCATCGGTATCGGATTCAGTTACTGCACCACTAAGAACAGCATCGAACTCGATTTTCACTATAAGGACTGGTCCGTTATGCTCAATTTCTGCGCCGTCGATTTCTCGTACGCAGTACAACCTAAGATGAACTTCATTTAACGTGTCAGCGGGATTTTCACGTACATTTAACGCATTCAACTCCAACTTACAGTCGCTCCCACGCTGATGTCCAAAAACACAACAGGATTACTTGGATGTTTCAGCTGGTTTTGAATTTGGCTCCACGAAGGCATTTCTACTGTTAAAACTCTTTAAACACTTAAAACTCGAAAGGTATCAACTTAGTAGTAATAAGTCTTATTTAGATGTAAATAAAAACAACATCCAGCTTGTAAGAAGCCGACTGTTGTAGGGATGTAAGGAAAGAATCGGTTTTAGAAATATCGATACTTTAGTGAAAAACATCGGCACTAGTGAAAAAGTCGATTCTAGTTTCCCAGTAGTGAATCGATACTATTCAAATTTCCAACAACAACAACAACAACAAAAAAAAAAAAAAACTGGCTATTTGAATCTGAGGTGTACTTACACTTACACCAGTAATTACGGTATGAACAATAATTATTATTGTCATGTATAATAACTTCTATAGAATTAAGCACGGGACTTACGGGTGGGATAAATGAGGTGGTGGAGGGAAAATGAGGGAAATGTAGGGATATTGTGAGAGGAAGGGTTGGAATCATATAATATATTATATTCTGGGTAAGTAGGTACCTACTTTCTAGATGTCGGAAAATGCTGAAATCGTGTGAAAAAATTCAGCTTTGCGAGCTGAAGAAAATTCTGAAACCACCGAAAAGGATGCTCCATGTGGCGTATCAATGGCGCGGACCAAAAAGGGCTGGAGCAGTTGACAGAGTGTTGGGATGGCGGTGGGACGAGGGGTGTCCGAAGGCGACGCGGCTGCCTTCCTCCCCTCAAAACGATGTTGGAAAAAAAAATTAAAAATAATTCGGTCCTACAATGTTTGGACTGATGTGAGACCCCGAAAAACGGAATATGCGTCCAAAATTACTCGGAAAACGACACCTCATTCGACCTTACATATTTCAAAAGCTCCATTTGTAGCCCAACGAATTGATCCTTCACAGTGAAATCGAATGGTTCTGGGACCCCCGAAAATGGATTCTACGGCTTTGTTAATTTATAAATAAAGAAGGAACCGCCAAAAGAAACATTTTTGGGCCAATCAAGTTGGGGGGGGGGGGATTAGTTACACCAGCCCCGTAGAGAGGGGGGGGGGGGGGGCACTGGACCCGTTGCCCCCGGGCCCGGCCTTCGTCCGGGGGCCCGGATTTTTCTTGAGAACGTTTTTTTGTTTTTTGTTTTTTGTAAAAAAAGGGGGGAGGAGAGGCAAAATGGGAAAAGGGGAAGATCAATATACCTAGGAAAAATTTTCATACCGTTTTTTTTTTTTTAGGGGGCCCGAAGAATTTTGCCTCCGGGCCCGGATTTTCTCTCCACGGCCCTGAGTTACACCGTTGAGAACAATAAAATAACCATTACATGCTGAACAGTGCCTCAGGTTTGTAAAGGCGCCTGCTGATTGTTCGCAGGCGATTCCGCGATGCACATAAATATTGCGTGATGTACATGTGAAGTCATTATCAACTCTTAATCATTTTTATAGATAAGAACTTCAATTTCGTGTTTTCTTTGCTCTCCGTTTCAGTTCGTTTGTCTGAAATATTCGGTGACGTCTCAATAGTTATCACGATAGTTATAAATTCAATAATTTGAGGTATTTCTGTATTGGATTAACTGTCTTTACGAGGTAAGCTGAAAAATTGTTATTAACGAGCATGTTAGTGCGCCGTTCTCAGTATGTTATGTAAGGTCAGCCAGCCTGGTTGTTGGCGTGTTCGATTGTCGTTCATTCATCCACAATATAAACAAAAAACCATCGTCGTATCATGTAAAATAGGTCACCGTAGCGTAGCGTAACAAGAATGACACCTGTTGGTGTTTACCATTTTCCACCCGTTTCTATTACCAAATTTCACTACGGCGCTGCTACTAAATGGGTGAAAGGACTTTCTTAGGGCGACGGAAGACTGGGCGCTAGTCCGAGAGGAGCCCTGGAAAATTAGGAGTAAACCTTCATCCCGCCCATAGTAGCAACTAGAACACTCGCCGCAACGCAAAGATAGAGAGCAGTAGCTTGTGGGGCTGGTTCAGAACTACTGAGGCGAGCAGCGATTGGTGGGACAGGTGGTTCAGAGCTTCTGGCGGTTGAATGCATGCAGTAGCTGGCGTTGCTGTCAGCAGTTCAGAGCGGTGGTTGAACGTGTATTAGTTGCTGGCAGCAGTTCAGAGCTTCAGGACGTTGAGAGCGAATTGGTAGTTGGATTAGTAGGGGCTGGCAGTTGCTCAGAGCTACTGTGGGTTGGATGCGAAGCAGTAGATGGTGAGGTTGGCTCAGAGCTTCAAGAGTTTGTGGCGAGCAGTGGGACAGGTAGTTTAGAGCCTCTGGTGGTTAAATGCGAAGCAGGAGCTGGCGTTGCTGTCAGCAGTTCAGAGCTCTCGGTGGTTGCATGCGAATTAATGGCTGGCGGGGTTGGCAGCAGCTTAGAGCTTCTGGTGGTTGAACGCGTATTAGTTGCTGGCAGGGCTGGCAGCAGTTCAGAGCTTCAGGACGTTGAGAGCGAATTGGTAGTTGGATTAGTAGGGGCTGGCAGTAGCTCAGAGCTCCTGTGGGTTGGATGCGAAGCAGTGGCTGGTGGGGCTGGCTTACGTGCCCACGGTACAACGCCGAACGAGCAAGCTCGACTACATACCGCAATCACCGGCACTAACCAAGGCACAAATATCTGGCGCGCTTCCGTAGCCAACAGAACCAACTACGAAGCGACAAAGCGGTATGTCAACAAAGTTATGAACATCAAAGGCTGGCCAACCAGACCCGTAATATTTTTAAAAAAAAGGTCCGGCCATACCAAGCAAGCTAGCTCGAGCCCTTCCTAATTCCAACCCATGCAGCCTTCGCGAGGTCCATCCTGGGCGCTCCCCAAAACCGTGGGAGTGGCTAAATGCATGGTAGGAAGGAGCGGCACACAACAACAAGCCAATAAAAAACCTTGTAAGAGCCCACAAGGCGTAGAAACAGGAAGAACGAAAAGCCCTGACAGTGAGGCTGGCTCAGAACTTCTAGACGTTGAGGCGAGCAGTGGGACAGGTAGTTTAGAGCCTCTGGTGGTTAAATTCGAAGCAGGAGCTGGCGTTGCTGTAGGCAGTTATGAGCTTCTGGTGGTTGAAGGCAATGTAATCCGACAGAGAAATTGGTTTCTGATTGTCAGTAGTATTGGTGGGGATACAGCAGGTCGGGTATTTTGAATAATGACTATGTTCGGACGCTGGCAGGGGGTGCAGGTTAGCTCGTGGAGTTGGCATGGCTGTTGGAATGCAAGCAACACCGGCACAGTCTGGCCAGCTGGTATGCTGCAGTCTCTGTAAAGGGGAGAGTTGAGTTGTGAGGACCCTTAGGCGATCTGGAGCCTGGAACACCAACTGTTCACGAATGGTGGTGGGTTGAGGGCACCCCGTACCGTTTGAGTCTTAATTGGCCTTCGTCTTTGCATAAATCACATATTTTGGTGAATAAGATTTATATCCCGTGATTTCTCCGTTCAGGTGATTCACAATGGTCCAAGCCTGGTATATGGACGATAGTTTGGAAGACCAGAGGCTCGAACACCACAAGAGCCCGCCGGAGATGGTGGATCTTGACGTTCTCAAGAAGACAACAGGCGTGGAATATTTTCTTTTGGACAACCTGTCAAATTTATCAGGCGACCCCCAACTTGGTGCGTTGAAGAAAGAGCGAGGATACACTTTTGAAGATGAGATCACTTGTTCGAAAGGTTCGTTCATACTTTACCCGTAAACCATCCTAATCCACGTCAGTGCTTCGTATGAGTTGTTATTTTTAGAGTGCCTGCCCAACTACGAAGAAAAGCTGAAGACGTTTTTTGCTGAACACCTCCACACAGACGAGGAGATCCGGTTGGTGTTGGAAGGCTCGGGGTACTTCGACGTCAGAGACCCGTCAGACCGGTGGATTCGTATCAAAGTCACTCCAGGCGATCTCCTCATCATCCCAGCCGGTGAGGGGAAGTCCACAGTGTGTAGCGATGGGTGTTGCTATTCAGAAAAAATTGAATCGATTTAAAATATCCAATTTTTATAAATTTTATAAAAATCGATAATTTACTTTAAGGCTAATGAGGACGACAAGTGTGAGAGAGACTTTTCACTGAATGAGTTACAAGGGAATAAAACGTCTCTCACCAAGTAATAAGTAAGAAAATCAAAATTTCATTAAAAAAATCCAGAGATGCAAAACTGTAGTTTTGAAAATTTTATCATGTTCGTTTAAACGTATAATAATATAATAATAATTATTATTACTATAATATAATAAAGTTGTTATTATTATTATAATAAAGTTATTTATTATAATATAATAAAGTTTATTATAATATTATTGGGAATAAACACTGTGTATTCGGGTCAAAAATTTTGATCAGCCTCAAAATTCGTCAACATGCGTTTCAAGATGTGTAGATTCCAATGAAATGTCCATTCACCTTCTTGACCGATTTGGGCAGTAGGAGTTTTTCTAAAAATCTGAAATTTTGTCGAAATTCTCGGATTACCATCTAGTTGTGCCCGCAAGGTTTTCAGCTCTCAAGCTTTTCTCTCAACCTCGTGGGGCTACGAGAGGGGTTTTCGACGGTTTTCGCCTATAGAAACGAGTTAGGTGTCGTTTTCGACACCGTAGAATCCTTTTTTTTTGGGGTCCCAGAACGATCCGATTTCACCGTGAGAATCTATGGGGCTTTCATGGGGCTACAAATGCGGGGAAACAGGCGAGAAGAGGGGACTCCTGCTTCGTGATTCAGTTTGGGTGAAACTGTAACGCAAAGTGGTTGTTTGCCGATGGTGCAGAGGTCTAATCCAATGAGTTGGATAGGGAGAGAGAACGACTCCTCTGCTGAATACTAAATTATTTATTTACGTAAACAATTATAGCGTGGGGACCGGTTTCGAGCAACTAAGCTCATCTACAGCCCTGACAAGAAAACCATTTGTCATTAGCATCAGAGAAAAACCATAAAATTATATAAACAATGTAAACTCTACATTATATTATACTGAAGGTATATGCTATAATTGTTTACCTAAATAAACAATTTAGTATTCAGCAGAGGAGTCGTTCTCTCTCCCTAACCAACTCAAACTGTAACGCCATAAATGGGCTGCTTGCTCTGTAATTGCAGAATTGCCTGTCTTTGGCCCTCACATTTTAAATATGAAGAAATTACTTGAGAGGGATGGCTAGGATTTGATTGATACCACGATTAATACCATTTGATTGATACTATGTTATATATAAAATATATATATTTTTGAGAACCGCAGAAATGTCAAGTCTCACGTCATAACACTGGGCTGCGTTTGCGCCATTCGCCAAGAACCTCCCACGTCTTTATCGTATTTAATTTCCATCTATATTTATGACAGGCATCTACCATCGGTTTACTTTGGACACAAACAACTTCATCAAGGCCAAGAGATTCTTTGTCGGAGAACCTGTGTGGACACCTCATAACCGACCAGCTGATGACATGGATTGCCGGAAGACGTACGTCGAGCAAGTTCTAAGAGGATTCTAACTATTACGGATTGTAATGTGATCAAAATACTGTGTGCCTATGTATGTTAAATACCGTCTCGCCCAATAATTGAGTTTTGTCTCCAAACTGGATTTTTCCCTTTCCCTGTACAATCATTTTATAAACTATAGTTTATTATCCTTGGAAGATTCCACATTGTCCGAGGTAGTTAAAGTTTTATAGCTTGACGAACTCGCCAGGGGGACTGTTCGCGTCCCAGCCTTGTCAGTAAACGTTTTCAAGGGGTTAGCTATTCGTCGGCGCAAGGCATTTCAGAATCATTTCAAAGTAAAGTGCGAGGTCGGCTCCTGCTCCATTGTGAAAACCTAATTTAAACCCAATTTACTTTACTCGAGTTTTTTGGTTTATTATTCTTGGAATAATACACAGGTGTATAATAAACATAGGTCTATGTTTTCACGACGGGGGTCGACGACTCCGATCGGCCTCAAAATTTGACATTATCCGTTTCAAGAGGTCTACATTCAAAATCCGAAATGTCCGTCCGCCGTCCAGGCCGTTTTGGGCAGTAGGAATTTTTTTTTAAATCTGAAAGTTTGTCAAAATACTCGGTTAGATGTGCCCGCAAGGTTTTCAGTCCGATCGCAATTTATAGGGACTTAAAATTTTAATATAATTTGTATTTTCTAAAGTTTAAAAATTTTAATATAATTTGTCTTTTCTAAAGTCTTAAAATAAAAGCTTCTTTTTTGAAAATTGCCGTTGACCTAGCGGTCCTTGAGCTGAAGTCCTACCGCTGAGGCCCCCTTGATCTTGAACTCTTCTTGCGATTCAATGTTTAGTTCTTTGGCTGCGAAAACAAACAATCCGCAGGCCTTGTTGATAGTTGAAGTGCTGACGAAGGAGTTGTAACCTGGCAGTTGGAAGATCGTTGCATAATCGCAGGACGGCGAATACCATATCTCAGAAAGAACAATGACCTTCGGCTTTTCTTTAATTTGTTCCAGGTAACAAATTAATAGATCCCAATTGGCCTGTGTACCTACTGCGAATATTCAGAGCCCAGATTGAAAGGTATGAATCAGAGAAAAAGAAATCCTGCGCCTTCGTGTCGTCGCATTCAACTGGGGAATCCCCCGGTTCATGTATAAATGGCTCAATTTCCATAATCGGTTCTACTAATAAGGCCCTTAAGGGGGTGCGTTCGCATAGCTCGGACAGTCCTTGTCGTTGGCCGCGTGTTGATAAGGCAGTTAGAAATTCTTGCAGTTCGCGATTGTATTATTCTTTGATATAGGTTACTTGTGCAAAAATTCAAATCTGTGTCAATAAGAAAATTTTTGGAAAATAAAATTTTTTTTAAATTGTTTTTTCAAACTTTTTTACTCGAAAAATATTTAACCTCCTGGGATCCTTCAAAAATCCCATTTTAAGCCCCATGAAAGCCCTGTAGATCGCCACAGTGAAATCGGATCGTTCCGGGGCCCCCGAAAATGGATTCTACGTCCAAAAATACTTCGAAAACGACACCTAACTCGATCCCATAGCTAAAAGCCTTCAAAAACCCCTCTCATAGCCCCATAGCGCCCCACGGGTTTGGGCGAACGAACTGAAAACCTTCTGGGCACAACTAGATGGTAAACCGAGTATTTTGTCAAAATTTCTGGTTCTAAAAAAAATGCCTTCTACCCATAACAGCTCGGACGGCGACGGGCGGTTTTTGACACCAACGTTTTGGGCGGTTTTGACCTTTAAAGGATCTGTCAACCCTGATCAGCTCCGGTCAGCTGACGGTCTTATCAGTGTGTCACAAGTTGACTCCACAGAATAGATAAGTCACTTCTCCGTAGTCTCCGTATCTTGTCAGATTCAACAATAATATTATATTATCCTATTCTCCCCCCCCAAGACTCGCGTATTGTTTCATGTAGTGTCCTATTTACAACGTTATCAAATGTTGTTTACGGGAGTTGGGATTTGTACGCTGTGAATTGTTGTAAGACATCTCTCAACATGACGCAGACGAAAGTAATTTTGTTGGCTTGCGGGTCTTTCAACCCTCCAACGTTCATGCATTTGCGGATGTTTGGTAAGTGCGAGTCCTTTGACGTTTCAATGTGTAGATTTCAATCGTTCAAAATTGGATTACATGTTTGGGTTATACTTAATGCCCTTAATACTGCAGTACATAGTCGGGCAGGTCATGGCCATACAGGTCCACTCCGTGGAAACTATAGATCGCCACAGTGAAATCGGATCGTTCCGGGACCCCAAAAAATGGATTCTACGTCCTAAAATACATCGAAAACGACACCTAACTCGATCCCATGGCCAAAAGCCTTCAAAAACCTCCTCCCGTAATCCTATTTTAGCCCCACAGAGTCTCACGGGTTTGGGCGATCGAGCTGACAAACTTGCGGGCACAACTAGATGGTAAACCGAGTATTTTGTCAAAATTTTAGATTACAAAAAAATTCCTACTGCCCAAAACGGCCTGGAAGGCGGACGGCGGGCGGCGTACGGCGTACGGCCATTTCGGATTTAGAATGTAGACCTCTTGAAACGGATAATGTCAAATATAGAGGCCGATCGGAGTCGTTAACCTCCGTCGCGAAAACATAGGTGTATTATTCCAAGAATAATAAGCCGAAAGTGGCAGTGTAAAGTTGATTGTAAGGGCTAAGGACCTGTTAGGTAGGGAGCTGGCCAACTCCTCCGGATTAGTGCCCAACTCCTCCAGTCTTTTTCCAGCTGGTCAACTCCTCCGGCCTCTGTGTTCTACCTGGTAGGTACCTAGGACGTTTCCTCCCTATCAGAATAGCATATTTAGAGATGGTGAGAAACGCTCCGCTGGAAATCCAGGTGAGCGCAAATACCTTATAATGCCATCAGTTGAGCGCGAAAGAGTGCATTTTTGGCATTTTTACGTCAATATTCCATGCGAAGTTACCATAAAAATGTGATAGTATCATATAGGTGATGATTCGGGCGTTGAAAGTGGCTTATAACTCACTTTTAACCCATTTTGGAAAAAAATGCACATCTTAGACGCACATCACATACGTTCGGTGTCGGCTAGACGGCCCGGATTGTGTCGATAGGGCACTCAATCGACGCCAAATTTTGTCCTCTTCAAAATAGGTTGGTATAACCTTTTTTTGCCAGACCTTCTGGGTGAAAATGTCCAAAAAACCAGTAAAAGGGAGACAAAAATCGCGGGTTTTGAGCCACCAAAACCTAAGCTCGCCTCCCAAACCCAGATTCCACACGTTTGGGTTCACTAGGAGCAATTTCAGCTTTTTCTCCATTTCCACGCGTTCAAGGACTTCATAAAATCAGCTCGATGAAATTTGAATTGTTCAAAAATCACAATATTTCCGCGTTGACCGACCGATACTTCCAGAGCCGTTGCGATAAGCATCTCAAATAAACATAACCGGAGGAGTTGTCCTTTGGAATTAATGAGCCCAGAGGAAATGGGTGCTCGCCGATCCGAATGCCTGTCGTTTACCACAACCTGCTCCCTCCCTGTCAGGCAAGAGTTCAGAAAATGTGTCGCATAACTCGAGAATCCCATGTTTCTCAGCTTGTGTGTACGTCCTTGGTTCACGCAAGGGGGGCTCAGTTTTTGAAGAGCCAGAGTCTCGCTGGTAGTCAGCACGTACTGCCCTCGGAGACGCCCCTTCACTTTTGCGAGTGCGGGAGTCAATCCCCCGAAGGCAAGTGGGGTGTGAATTTCGATTTTGGACGTAGAATCGATTAAAAGGGACAATCTTCCATAAACAATTTGGTCGTAGATATTTTTCAAAGAATTTAAAATTTTGACTCAACATTTCGGACCTTTCCTACTTGATCCCGCAAGTTTTTCAGTTCAATCAACAAAACCCACGGGGTTTTATGGTTTTTTGTTGTTGTTGTAGAAACGAGGTTTTTCAAGGGGTTTAGACCAGATAGGCGAGTGGGGTGTCATTTTGGCCTATTATTCTTGGAATAATACACCTATGTAATGGCGACGGAAGTGATCAACCTAACAAAATGGACATTATACGTTTCAAGACTCGTCGATTCCAAAACCAGAATGTCCGTCCGCCGTCCAAGCCGTTTTGGGCAGTAGGAATGTTTCAAAAAATTTGAAATTTTGACAAAAAAAAAAAAAAACACGTTTTACCATCTAGTTGTGAATTGTGACGTTTTTCAGCTCGATCGCCCAAACCCGTGAGGCTCTGTGGGGCTACGGGAAGAGTTTTCGAAGGTTTTCGGCTATGGGCTCGGGTTGGGTGGCGTTTTCGAAGTATTTTTGGACGTAGAATCAATTTTTGGGGGTCTCAGAACGATCCGATTCCACCGTGGGGATCTATGGTGTCTTCTTGGGGCTGCAAATAGGATTTTTGGAGGATCCCAGGATGTCAAATAAGGTGTCGTTTTCCGAGTAATTTGGGACGCATAATACATTCATCGAGGTCCCTCAATTGTCCAAATGTTTTACAGAATTTTTATTTTTTATTTTTTTTCAAACAGAATTTTAACATAGAATTAATTTTTGCACAACTAACCCATAACGATGAACAATAAGCCCTTGTGTAAAATTTGCCGCGTTTTGTAACTTTCGACCCGAATTTGTTTCAGAGTTGGCCAGAGATCACCTCAACCGGCTGGGGAGGTACCAAGTGGTTGGCGGGATAATTTCCCCCGTACACGATAACTATGGCAAACAGGAGTTGATATCGTCCACCCATCGGTTAGCGTTACTTCGATTGGCTCTGCAAGATTCGGACTGGATATTTCTCAGCGATTGGGAGGTCAACCAAACTTCCTGGGTGAGAACCCGCCAAGTCCTCCAATTTCATCAAGTAAGTTTGTGAAATATGAAAGACGTCCATGACTCCGGCCTAAGCACATAGTAACAGAGAGCAAAGTCTTTATCGAAATCATTTGTTTTGCCCATCACTATGAAAAGGGCTGAGACGGGGCTGCTGAGGAGGATCTTTATGAAAGAATCGATTTTCAATCATGAATTTTACATCAAAATCACAACAACAAAAAATCTCTAAAAATCGATTAACCACTAAATCGATTTTGTCTAAAACTAATTTTTGAATAATCAGCGTTCTGCTCTTGTTTTTTTAATTTTTTTAAAATTTTTTTTTAAAGGAAGAAGGTAACAGAAATAAGAAAGCTGCAATCGGCTTATTAACAAACACTCTTAACAGAACGAAACTCATCCACCGTAATTTGTCAATACCGAATAATTGACTAAAAACCCTTTGCAGAACAGTCACCCAACGGAAAGGGTTTCTAGATCGGTCCTACCACTCAGAAAACATGTACTGCTGGATGTAATTCGCAGTCTGTCTTCGGACGTTCCTAATACGATTTTTTTTTTTTTTCTTCCTCAGAATAAGTTGAACATGTACACAACGGAGCGCGCTGGAAATAAACGGCTCATAGAAAATGACATCCCGTTGTGGGTGCTCCACGCTCAGAAACACTGCGGCACGTCTAATTGTGGAGTCAAAGTGAAACTGCTCTGCGGAGCGGATCTGCTCGAGTCTTTTGGAACACCTGGACTTTGGTCAGAACAAGATGTGAGTACTAATTAGGCTTGTATCGATGAAATCTGAGGGATCGAAGTTAACCTCTTGTTAGGTGTTAGCCACGATATCGTAGACGGCGTCGATAAGCGTTCATCAGTACGAACACTGCTAGCTTGCGTAAAACGGAATGTGGGCGTGTTACCAATGTGAAAATCTGGGATCCACCGAACAAGAGGTGAAGCTATCAGATCATTGGAGGCTGAAGAAGAAAAGGCGTAAAGCGCGGATGCCTTACAAACGGAAGAGACTACAGAAAAGAAGAAAACACTGGCGCTATGGAAGTTAATTTGCCAACTGTCGAACCGTCTGTATTTCCTTCTTGGTCCGTCCGGTTAGAAAAGGTGGATCCGAAGCTGGCGCTGAAGACTTCACACGACGCTCGTGTGAGGTGTGAGACAGAGGGCTGTGGGCAGCGAGTCGGAAAGCGAAGGCCCCAGAGGTTCAAGTCTCAGAGGAAGGTCTGTGAGGCAGCTCAAGTGAGAGCCTGAGGTCAAGGAGGATCCCGTCTCGTCGAGTTAGTGTGACCTTTGCCATCTGCCCTGCGGAAATAGCTGTCCATGGACCCAAAAGACCTGACGCAAGCTAGCGGTGATGACTTGCGAGGTCCCAGCAGTTGGTGGAAGGCAGTTGGATGGAAATCGGCAGATGGTTTGAGGAGCGCTTGTATCCTTAATGAGGAAGAAGAGGAAAAGTGTTAGGCGGCTCTAGTTGGTGATGGCAATGGACATGTATTGGATAGTTGAGTACGAAAAATAGGACTACTGGTTTGGGTTTAGGTGAGTGTTCGTGGTAGAAGTTGAATAAACCTTCTATCCGTTTTTCTATCCTCAGTCGTAACAATATATTATTATAGGAAGTCATCCTAGTGGGTGACTGGCTGGAGTTGTTTATGGATGTGAAGAAGAGTGAGCCAGCAGTGTAGTTGTAACTGTTTATTAATACATCGGCGCGAGCTTTCGGGGTGGCTACCTCCCATTCTTCAGGCTGCAACAAGGTGGGCAGTACAGTGCCAGCCCTAAGCTATACATTGTAAATGACCTATGACCATTTGCGCATTCATTACAGCTTTACAGCGCCTTTTTTTCCACCGTGAATCACTGTCCCTAACGATGTCTACATTTTCCTCACCCTTCCAATCCCAGTAACCTCCAGCCCCCACGCCGTGTGTTTCACATTTTCACCGTCGTGCAAATTTTCGCCTTTCATAGCAGAGCTGGTTCAATGTTTGTTGAGAGTTTGTTCAGAGCGACTGGTTCAATGTTTGTTGATGTTTTCTTTTCGTGATTCTTTCTGTGTTTTCTTGTTTCTCCATGTGCATGTACGTGTGATGTCCAATGATTGGGAGCAGGGTCAAACAGAAAATTTCAAAGCTTTCGCCAAGCTTTCAGTATTATATTATGCCTTCCTCAGGGCTCAGCAAAGGTCACTGTGAGTCTTGCGTCATCACTCATCAAAACCAAGGAACCAGAAACATCATCGGCAGTGTTATATTACATCCCCCCCCTTTCTTTATAAACCATAACACTGCAGAATGAAGTGTTCAACATAGTTGATGTTTCTGGTTCTTTGGTTTTGACGAGTGATGACGCAAGTCTCGCAGTGACCTTTGCTGAGCCCTGAGGAAGTCGTAATATAATACTGAACGCTTGGCGAAAGCATTGACGTTTCATCGAGTGCGTACGCGTGTTCTACCCAAAGTTATTTGTACTAGGTGCTCTGCGTTTTCCGGTGAAATGTCGGATTCGGCGGACGAGCTCACAGATGAGAATCGCAGATCCGTTTGGGATTATTTCTCCAAAGGTGAAAATAATAATATTGCCCTAATACTTTGCTGCGTAGATGATGTTTTCGTAATCGATTTTCCCTTCTGTCCAGATTTTACGCTTTCACGAATTTTTACAGCTGTAAAACACGATTTACTGCACTCTTTACAGCTGTAAAAGATTTGTGCAGAAAAAGGATGCCCTAATGACCACTGAAAAAAACCACTATGCCGTTGTCAATTGATTAGGGCTGGCATTGTACTGCCCACCTTATTGCAGCCTGAAGAAGGGGACATAGCCACCCCGAAAGCTCGCGCCGATGTATTAATAAACGGCTGCAACTACACTGCTGGCTCACTCTTCCTCATATCCATAAATTATTATAGGAAGGGTTACGCTTAGAAGGTTACCAATATTTGTAGATATAATCTTTAATTTTTATTTTTCAGATTGAAAACATAATTGGAGACCACGGATTGGCTGTGATAACGAGGGCAGGAACAGACCCACTCAGGTTTATCTACGAGTCGGACATCCTTTCTAAATACCAGGTAATGCTGGCCGAGGAGCGCCATGAGCCCATGAGAATTTGACATAAGAAGGAGCCATGAAATTCACAAGACATTGACAAGATCATGTCAAGGAATTATTCTTCTAATCAGAAAAAAATATTTTTCAGAATAACATAGATATCGTCACAGAATGGATCACGAATGAAGTGAGTTCTACCAAAATTCGACGGTCGCTGCGGCGAGGGGAAAGCGTCAAATACCTTCTTCCGTCTGAGGTTATCGACTACATCAAGAATAATGGGCTGTACTCCTCTTCGATCGATAAGTGAGTTTATGAAAACGCAATGCAATGTCGGGTTGGCTACTCCTATGCGGAGTTGGTTCGACCAATGAGTAGCCAATTAGAAGGAGGCGTTTATCGGCTAGTTCAAAAGTGTGGGAACTGATGACTCAAGAACTGCGCTTACATGAAAGAAATCAACTGGCCCTCACTCTTCGGATGGGCGCGCCCCTCATTTGTATCGTGCGTTAAATGTTTGGAAGACAATTTTTGATTCGGTAACTTTGTTTGAACTAGTTAGGAATTGTACATATTACGATGTGATCAGAAGTCCCCGCTCCTTACCTTTGAAGCCAGAGGGAGGGGGATTTAAGGAACCAGATTGAGACTAGACAGCAGACCAAACCAGACCAGTTTGAGATCAGTCGAGAAACCAGCCTGATACCAGAAAGCTGACCCACCATACCAGTTGGACAACAGACTAGAGACCAGAAACCAGACCTGACCAGACACCGTTCAAGAAACCAGATTGAGACCAGACAACAGACCAAACCAGACCAGTCAGATACCTGACTAGAGACCAGAAACCAGACCAGACACCGTTAAAGAAACAAGACTTGAGCCCAGGAAGCAGACCAAACCAGACCAGTCTGAGACCAGTAAGACGCCCGAACCAGACCAGTCAGACACCAGACTAGAGACCAGGAACCAGACCAGACCAGAGGTTTCTTGACTGGTTTCAGACTGGTCTGGTTTGGTCTGCTTTCTGGAGTCAGACTGGTTTCTTGAACGATGTCTGACTGGACTGGTTTGGTCTGCTTTCTGGTATCAGGCTGGTCTATTGAAAGGTTTCTTGACTGGTCTCAAACTGGTCTGGTTTGGTCTGCTTTCTGGAGTCAAACTGGTTTCTTGAACGGTGTCTGACTGGTCTGGTTTGGTCTGCTTTCTGGTATCAGGCTGGTCTATTGACTGGTATCTGACTGGTCTGGTTTGGTCTGCTTTCTGGAGTCAGACTGGTTTCTTGAACGCTGCCTGACTGGTCTGGTTTGGTCAGCTTTCTGGTATCAAACTGGTCACGTGACTGGTGTCTGACTGGTCTCAGACTGGAATTGTGTGCTAGTTTGTACCCACGGTACCCTACTGTGCTATTGAATTACAATATTATTTATTGTGAGCTGATGGCATGTTGAGGCATGTTCCATATTTTAAGAATTTTACCTACCTATATGCTTTCGGAGAGGCCCTATGAAGCTAATTTCAGGCAGCGCCCTCCTAGTGTGCAAACTTAGGCCAATACTAAATAGTTTTATTTGAGGATTAGATCCTACTTGATCACTTTGCTTATTCTGTACACTATACACTTGAAAATGATTTCACGCTGCCCACTCCTGGAATCAGTAAGTACCAACTGTACACCAATTCGTCAATGGCCCTCACGCCTTCGCCCAACGACATCATCATGACGGCTTTGGACCAACCGGACTCCGGTAATTTCTCTTCCCCGCCACCCGTTCACGTCAACGACGTGTCCTCACCCGTTAGAACCGGCGAGGACCGAAGCGAATCCAAAAGGCCCCGACCGGGTCACGTTGTAGCTCTTCGAAAGGTACACAGCCGAGGGTCTCGGGACTGCGATCTCGAGACGGTCGGCGAAGTCACTGACGAAGAAACCAGAGTGGAAATTCAGATCACCGAAGACGGAACGATACAAGTTATTAGCGACAAAGAGACCACAGTTTGAATTCGTTCGCTCTTCCCCCTTTTCACTAAATTTTAACCTCAAAATCTTCCATTGGGTCCATTAGCTGGATCCTCCCTGAAAATTAGGTGCCAAAGAAAAAGTAGCTCGAAAACAACGAGCTTAACATTTTTTGAAAAACCCACTATGGAATCTTGAGACTATCTCAGACTATCTGTAGGAATAGAATGTGTTAGTGCACATGATATATACATTATTGCTAACAGCACAGGGTGCAACTTGAATTATAGAAATGTGGTACGCTCGAGAAGCTAACAGTATTAAAAGTAATATGTAGGATTTTGTTGTAAATGCACAACAACCCTCAGACTGCAGATCGCGTGACGTCATAAATAATGGAGCTGTGAAGCTTTCCTTTCGTGTCGCGTTTAAGGGCGTTTCCCGCTGAGATTTCGTTGTGGTATTGAAATAATTGCGTAGACCCCCCCCCCCCCCCCTCGGTATGCCCTTCAGGAGGCGGCGAGGCGTCCCAACTATTCCCTGTAGTAGCGATTGCAGCGGCGGTTTTTCGAAGCAGTGATAACCTCTTATCTCCAGTTCAGTCAACTGAATTGTACTAAGTTGTCTCCTCGCGATGTGTTGAGTACCGTAAGGGAGAGTGACTTGGGAGGAGGCAGCTTGAACTCAGAGGATCAGGGACATTGGGTCACCTAAGCTCAGCCCTTCAGGCACAGTTCAGAATGTAGGGCCATCACTGGGGGCGAAGTCAGGGCAGCTGCCTTCTCCTCACCAGGGGAGGACGTAGTCTTGGTAGGCCAAACTTCAGGCTGGCCAGTTCTCTCCAGAGTCCTGACTGACCTGTACAGGTTCTCCGTGCAGGATACTTCCTTGCTGCATGGAAGACATTGTCCGCGTTTTGTTAAGGGGAGGTGAGGGATAAGGATCGGACAGATTCTTCTGGGGAAGGTGCTCGAGCGGCTCCTGGCTAGGAGAATGGCCCCCCAGCTTGAGTAATGTGCCGCCCTGGAGAGGTTTGACTTTAGGCCAGGGCGATCAAACATCGTCAATATCGACCGACTGCTCTGGGGCCCTCAAAACAGTTCTGAGATATCCAGTGAGCGTTTGGCAACGTATGGTGGCCGCAAGCCTTGGCAGAGCTAGTGAGAAAAGAATGCCCCCAGAGCTAATTGGCCCTACTGTCCAGCTTCCTGTGTGGGAGAGAATTTGTTTGACTGTGCGGGTTTAGCCATTGCCCTCTCAGGCCCAGAGAAAGGGACCACTTCACTCCAGATACCACAACACTCCCCATTTCGTGCCTGCAGTAAATAGTTCTCGTCTCTGCTCCTCCCAAGCTGCCTAAGGATTTCCAAAGCATGCCAATATGGCGCCAAGCGGGATAAGGGATTCCAAAGTTTTCCGAACCTGTCCGAGGCTTGCAAAGTTGGTGCTTAGCTGGGGATGAATTGAGAACAAGAGAGACTTCGTCCAGTGATGCATTGCCTAAACTTGGACAGATCGGATGAAATCTCGAAACCAGTTCCCTTGCAACACATCGCGTACTATCTATTAGAGACAAAGCTAGGGAGTGCAGTGGCGAAGTTCACATTTCGAGCCTTGGCTGCGCTGGGAGTGCTGTGGCTTTCAACCGGCTAGCGAAAAGTGTAAGTGCCGGGAGTGCAGTGGTTAGTCCCCAGCTGGATAAGGGTAAACCCTTACTTCTTACTTAGAAACCCTTACTTCCTACTTACTTAGAAACCCTTACTTCATACTTACTTCTTACTTAGAAACCCTTACTTCCTACTTACCTTGGCCCCCCCCCCCCCCCCCCTGGGTTTCGGGTTGGCCTCGAGGGGGTCGTGGGGTCGCTGGGAGGTGGAGCCCACGGAAGGTTCAGACCCCGTGTGGTGGAGTCCCCTTCGGTGGATCTGCTGATAGGCCTTCAGGTCTCTAAAGCAGTTTCCGATTTACACAACTTCCTACTTACCCTTAGAAACTTCTGAGGTTTACCAAGATGGTCCCGAGCTTTCCAGACTTGTACAAGGCTTTCTACCAAGCTGAGGATGAATTGAGACTTCGTCCAGGGATGGATTGCCTGAACCTTTTCAACGACGGTGATGGATAGTCAGTTCCTAGCACATATCGCGTCTATGCAATGTATCAGAGATAAAGTTAGGGTGTGCAGTGACGAAGTTGACATCACGAGCCTCTGCAGTGCCGGGAGTGCACTGGCTGTCAACTGGAGAGCGAAAAGTGAAAGTCTGACCAGCCTGGGGTGCTATGGATAGTCCCCTGACTATGATCTGGCTGTCGTGAAGCTCGTCACCAAGGGCTGCCGCAGTTGTGGAACTTGGGCTTTGACGGACTCCTGGGCGTGGTCCAGGACGTGGGCTTGATGACGTCTCGGGGGACAACCCTGGAAGGAGTTGATGATGAGAGGGGCAGAGCCCGCTCAAATGCTCGTGGGCTGGAGCAGGGGGGCTAAACCTTCTCACCCACCATGCGAGCTGATTTATTTATTTATTTATTTAATAAAGAACGGGCGAGCCCAATTACAAAACAGTGTTAATGTAAATTATAATAAGACCAATAGCACACGCGCATATCACTGATTATGTTGAGGTGACGGATTGAGGAAGAGGTGACGGAAAAGTTGAGATTTAACGGAGGAGAGGTGAGAGGAAAGGATATCGATGAAGGGAGGGGACGTGGAGAGGAGATTAACTTCACGAGGAATTCGACAGAAGGGGCGGTGATATAAGTAATTGGTAGAGGAGAAGGGGACGGCAAAGGGTAAGACTGTACGGGATGATAGACGGGGTACGAGAAACCCGATGCGAGCAAGTAGATCAGGGGAATCGATCCGGCCCGACAGCAGACCGTGAAAGAACGACACGTCAGCGCACAAGCGACGGTCACGAAGAGACAGCAGGCTGTATTGGCGAGAGAGCATATCGTAGTTCAGGTTCTCACGGGGAATAGAAAGCGTGTAGGCGAGGTATCGGAGGAAGGCCCTGAAAACGCGCTCAATCTGAATAATATGGCATTCGTAATGAGGGCTCCAGATGACCGACGCATATTCCAGGATTGGCTGCACGAGGGTCTTGTAGAGAGTCACTAAGGCAGGAGCATGTGAGAACTCTCTGGTGTTACGTTTTACGAAACCAAGAATGCGCAACCCGCGGGCGACAACCCGATCTATATGGTCCGAGAAGGAGAGCTGGGAGTCCAGGTGCACGCCAAGATCATCAATACTGGCCAAGCGAGGAAGGACAACCCCATTGATTGAGTAGGTGTGGAGGACCGGATAGTGAGCGCGGTAAAAGGAGATAGTTGAACATTTTGACGGGTTAAGGGCCAGGCCGCTGAAGTCACACCACAGAGAAAGGGCATCGAGGTCTTGCTGAAGGAGGCGGCAGTCTGAGGGGTCCCGTATGGTGATGAAGAGCTTCAGGTCGTCGGCGTAGATCAAGAAGTGGGCGCGATGAAGGAAGGAACATACTCCGTTGATCACCAAGTTGAAGAGAAGGGGACCAAGGTGCGAGCCCTGAGGAACACCGGAGGTGGCAGGGAAGGAGCGGGAGATTACAGCATTGATGCGCACTGAAAGCCGTCTGGCAGAGAGGTAGCTGGCGACCCATGCGTGAAGTGCCCCAAAAACGCCCAGGGAAGAGAGCACGTCAAGAATTGTGCTATGGGGGAGCCTGTCGAATGCCTTAGAGAAGTCAGTCGTGACAAGATGCTCCTCACTTGGAACTCTCACGTAATCACTTTTGTAATTTACGATGATTGAAAAGTGGCCCACTATCGCTACTAGGATTAATCAAAATTTGAGAAAGAGCGTTTGGTCCTCGAGGCGGGTGCCTTTTCTGGCGGGATTGTAACGTCTGGACGTGTTCCGTCTCCAGCAGCAGAAGCCTTGCGTGTCTCGACGGCAACAAGGCCCCGGGTACGATGGCTGGCTAAGCTCTGGTAGCCGTACCCGAGGGCCCTGGTAACCCCCCCCCCCCCCCCCCCCCGACCCATCACCCTTGAAGGGGGAGCCTGCTGAGAGCCCCTGTTGGCTATATATCTGGTTAAAAAAAGCGTCCTCGCCGTGGGGTGCTTCCAGTTTTGGAAGTTTATGAAGGTTTCGACGTTTAACAATGTAAGCTCGGTTGTGAAGACCCCAATCATGGAAATAGTAACATAAACGTTAATCCATAGCGACTCTTTACAACCCTTGGTTTTCTTGAAGCTCCATTTTGTGGCGATTTTCGAGTTTACGTGCCAAAGACAAGAACATGTTAAAACTGTTGAAAAACGTTAAAGTATTGTCTTTTTTCGGATCTTTTTCACGTAGTAACTGTTATTTTCTTACTCGTCTCAGGATTCATTTGTGACCGATTCCCTACACAAGTTTAGTGACTTTAGAGGAACCTCAAAGCCAAAAATCTTCCCAGTGCCAATTTTTAGAATTTTAACGAGACTTTTATTAGACGTACAAAAACATCAGTGATCTGAATTACTCTCTGAGTCTTTTCTGCTTTTCAAAGTCAAACCCTGAATTTTAGGTTAGCTGGGCGAACCGCCCAGTTTTTAATTGTTCACTTGTTGCACCATTATTTGAATGTTATGATCACCGATACTGTAGAGTTTTTTCTCCGACTCCACCACACATATCTTGTCTTAAAAGGAGTACATCTAGTGTTGCCGCAAAAAGGTGCCAAAAATGGCGTGATACAGCAGCAGTTCATCCGTGTTTCAATACGATGGATTGATTGAAATGCAATAATTCAAATTAACAAATTAGGAATAGACGTGGACGCGAATTTCGGGTTAAATCATCCCATGCCATGTTGTTAGAAGTCAAGAGCAAATAATATTAATATATTATACATCATTTTTGTGACAAGAAGACTTCCCCGTTGTTCACATTCATCTAATATTGTTCTGGTTGATTCAAAAAGGAAGAGTGTGACGTCACCTATGGACATTCCGGTTTGATGGCCAGGGTTGCCATAAACAATGTCTTGACATTTTTAGAACTAATTTAAATAAAAATTTGTTCTGCTATTCACCTTAGCCCACGAAGGAATCAAAACAACGGCCCACAGTGTCACGTTTGGCTTTGCATAGTTCTACCTCAGAGACCCGATCCTTCAGTTTTTTAATTTTTTTATGTTGGCCAACTTGGTACCATGACAAAAACGTCGACCAACGTCGGGAGCTGATTGCTGGTTTCCGCCGAAAATTCAAATTGCGATTTTTCCATAAAATCTATAAATTTGTACGAAATTACGAACGAATCGTTCAAATTTGTGTTTTAACCCCATTTTCGGTGTAATTTGGAAGCCTAATATCGATTTAAAAAAAAGTACACAGAAGCACGTCAATTTTCAATAAGATATTTCATAAAAACCTCTTTAAATGCCTTTTTGCAGCGACACGCCTTTTTGCTTATAACTTACTATTATTATACGTTACAATACCTCTTTAGCTAGTTCTTTTTATGAAAGATATCCCTTTAGTAACTACAGCATAATATTATAACCTCTACTGACAACATGCCGACTCTGAACCAAAAAAAGCGACGAGGATGTAAATTAATTTGCTCGTAGTACAACTTTTTTCAGGAGCTCTCGCTCGATGACGCTTCCATATTAGTTTTTTTTAGGTGTGTGCATAATTTTACATTTGGTCATGTTTTCATTTTTTCAGGCCGTGAGACCTGCATGCCTGCCGTAAAACGCCTTATTATGTTGGTTGGATGTGATAAGCCTCCTGAACGACCGGCCCTTCTGTAGTCCCTAGCTCTCCCCTGAGCCATGAAACCCCCTGCATGCTCTTCTAGTTCGCCTCATCCTCGTATAAACTACGAGGGACGTCCAGAAAGTAAAGATAAGGCTTGAAAAATCCCATTAAGTACTATTTTATTGAAAAACAACGAAGGTGCGTCGAGGGAAGTGCAGAAATGGGCTAATTGGGGAAGTTTGCCTTTTAAAACCAAACTTTGAGGCTGACATGGATACCCTCTATGGGTGTTGTAGGAAACAAGTTAAGTTTCACAAAATGCCACTTGAGTGTACTCATCTCATTTATAATCTTCGCAGTAAGGTTGTTAGGTTCCACATCTCTTTTCACTTACAGCGCCCACAGCTCCACAGCGCCCCATGGGTTTGTGCTGAAAACCTTGCGGGCACAACTATATGGTAAACCATGTATTAGAAACCACTAAAAAGTTGCTCACTGTGGCCATTCAGTTACTCCATAAGTGGTCAAAAAAATAGGGGCCGGAGCAGTTGACAGGATGTTGGGTTGGCAGTGGGTCGAGGGGTCTGACGGCGACGCAGCTGCCTCCCCAGCGTTCCCCCTCCCACCACCCGAAAAACTACACAACATGGGAAAACGAGTTGTTGGGTCTGAGACCAGGTGGGATACTGTTGGGGGTTGGCTGGTGTAGCCAGCAGGGGGTGGCAACCTATGCTATGCTATACAGCTATTTGAGCATACGGATATACTATGCTATAAGACCATAGTTGTAATACTTTGCTATACTACTACGCTAGTTTTATTATAACATTAGCCTATAAATATAGTATTTAATTGAATTTAATCAGTTATTAACTATGCTATAACTATCCTTTCATAGCTATAATACGCATCAAGATATACGAGTACTATGCTAGAAAACCGATGACCTAATGTTTTTATTTCATTTAACAGTTTTGGTTTATTATTCTTGGAATAATACACCTGTTTTCGCGACGGGGGTCGACGACTCCGATCGGGCTCAAAATTTGACATTATCCGTTTCAAGAGCTCTACATTCTAAATCCGAAATGTCCGTCCGCCGTCCAGGCCGTTTTGGGCAGTAGGAATTTTTTTTTTAAATCTGAAATTTTGGCAAAATACTTGGTTTACCATCTAGTTGTGCCCGCAAGGTTTTCAGTCCGATCGCCCAAACCCGTGGGGCGCTATGGGGCTATAATGGGCCTATGGGAGGGTTTTTTTGAAGGCTTTTAGCTATGGGATCGAGTTAGGTGTCGTTTTCGAAGTATTTTTGGACGTAGAATCAATTTTTTGGGGTCCCGGAACGATCCGATTTCACTGGGACGATCTTTAGGGCTTTCATGGGGCTAAAAATGGGATTTTTGAAGAATCCCAGGATGTTAAAGATTTTTCGAGTAAAAAATAAAGAATTTTTGAAAAAGAAACATTTATGAAAAAAAAAATCCAAAAAAAAAAATTTTTTTGAGATAAAAATCCAAAAAAAAAAATTTTTTTTTAAATTTTTTCATTGACAGAATTAAATTTCTGCACAAGTAACGTATATCAAAGAATAATAAACCCTTGTGTAAAATTTGCAGCGTTTTAATCAAGTTTTCCTTTTGGTTTATTATTCTTGGAATAATACACCTGTGTTTTCGCGACGGGGGTCGACGACTCCGATCGGCCTCAAATTTTGACATTATCCGTTTCAAAAGGTCTACATTCAAAATCCGAAATGTCCGTCCGCCGTCCGGGCCGTTTTGGGCAGTACGATTTTTTTTTTTTTTTTAATTTTTTTAAATCTGAAATTTTGACAAAATACTTGGTTTACCATCTAGTTGTGCCCGCAAGGTTTTCAGTCCGATCATCCAAACCCGTGGGGCGCTATGGGGCTAAACTGGGGCTACGGGAGGGTTTTTTTGAAGGCTTTTGGCTATGAGATCGAGTTAGGTGTCGTTTTCGAAGTATTTTTGGACGTAGAATCCATTTTTGGGGGTTCCGAAACGATCCGATTTCACGGTGGCGATCTATAGGGCTTTCATTGGGCTAAATATTTTAGGTTAAATATTTTTCAGTAAAAAATAGAGAATTTTCGAAAAAAAAGTTTGATAAAAAAAAATCAAAAAAAAAATTTTTTTTCCAAAATGTTTTCTTTTGACACAGAAATAAGGGCACAAGTAGGGGAGGTGGGGGCAGAAGTCCGCACTAGTTGGTTTTTTCCACTTCCTGAAAACTGAGTTGCGAATTTCCGGGTTTTTCCTCTTCTGATAGAAAAGCATCTTCCTCACATCCCCTGTGAATCTGATGAATTTTCCATGGAAATTAAAAGCGCTGTGACTATTTTTCAAAACCCGTCTCGTGCGGACTCTTGCCCCCACAACACTTCACACCAGGTTTAATCATCTGTTCTGGTCAAAAACCCTCAAAAACCGGTACAGCCTTTAAAAGCACATTACCTCACGTTCAAATGGATTTCCTGGTAAAACACCCACAAGTTTGCACTCCAAAAAAATAGTGGAGGACTTATGCCCCATTCCATAGCTTTGGTTTTCCGTCCGCTGTATCAACGTGCCACGATTCCTAAGTATATTTTTCCCACTAAAACATAACTGCAAGGGTCTGCGAAGTAAGTAAAATTGGTTTCAGGAGCAACGAAGTTTCTCCACGTTAGTAAGCACGACCTAAACATGGCGAAATAATTACATTAGAACCAGAAAAAACGAACTTTCCCCATTTTCTCCCGGCAGCGGGCACGGTCGAGCACGACGCTTCGTTGGTGACTGATAACAACTTGTAGGAGCCTCCAACAGGTGTCGGTGTGGTTGAACACTTCGCGGTTTTTTCAAAAAGGCCGCTGCGGACTTTTGCCCCATGCGGAGTTTTGAATAATAAACCCTTGTGTAAAATTTGCAGCGTTTTTTGTTATGTTCTCTGTACCCGTGTTTTTTAACTTTTCCAAAATATGGAACTTGCAACACTTGAACTGTGCAAATTGTACTCTGCACTTCCCCCCGACGCACCGTACACGATACACATTGATATATTTGGGTTCTTTGCCCAATCCGGGTGTTACTGGGTTGGTTACCGTAGCGTTTTCTCGGGCTTCGTTATTCCGAATTCCAGTAGTGCCAACTTTCTGTACGTCCCTCTTTTATCTCTTACTGTTGTTGAGCGTGACTGAAAACTAGCAGGGTAGTCATCAAGTCACCGGTGAAAATGTCGCTTAAAATCAACTCGCCGTTAAGGAACGTCAGACGTTGTTAACACTAAGAAACAAGATAGCGTTTATTGGTTTATCCAGCTGGGATGTAAATTCAAAACTAAGATGACGAGATCGCTTTACACATCACTTAACTCGTCCCCTGTTTAGGGTTTAATTAAGGTAATCGGAATTAAAATCACTTTAAAATAAGCTTATTTGTTGATTACAGTTGACTAAGTATGTTGCAATACTGGATGTTAGTGTAGATTGCTAAGATTCTGATTAGTAGATAATTTTTGTCAATACGCTTGGTGTAGCTTGAGAACAAGCTTGACTGAATGGGGAGATTGTACCTAATTTATATTTTCTTTGTCGGGTTCCTTATTGGGAGTTGGTTTGGGTCTGTTTACGTCTACTTAGGTTGTACGGTGTTGCCGTTGCTTTTCATAATTAATTCGGAGCAGGTTTTCAAGGAAGGACTCGATGGCTTCAAGGGGTGTCCTAGTTAATGGAGTGCCTGTTTTGAATTTAAGATATGTCAATGACACGGTGCTCCTGGCCCAATAAAGCACTATATTATCTGATGTTTAGGCTCTCCTGGATAAAGTGGCACTGGCCTGCAAGAACCGCGGTTTGGTAATCAACGTTGCCACGTCGAATGGTTATCTCGGAAATGGCAAATGACGGCTTGAGATTGGCAGTGGATGGAAATGTTATCGACCTGGTCACATTCAAGAACTTGGGCCAGTAGGTAACGGAGAACAGGTCGATGGCGGTTGTTGTGCCTGGCTGAAACTGAGTTGAAGAGTGAGAGCGATTTGTGAATTTACAGCTCTGGAAAAAAGATACTTTTACAACGATTAAGAAGGATGGGCGAAGTTGAGTCGAGAGAAGGTCCGTTGAAATCTTCTGTTAGCCAGGAGCTTAGCTCAACTGCAGCCAGGTCTTCTTATTCGACAGGAGTTGCACTCGACTGTATCGAAACGCCAGGAGCTGAGCTCGACTGCAACGGTGTTTTCCTTCTGGTCTTGGAGTCCAGAAACGTCCTACCAGGCCAGGAGCTTAGCTCGACTGCAGCGAGGTCTTCCTTTCGACAGGAGTAAACTCGACTGTATCGAACTGCCAGGAGCTGAGCTCGACTGCAGCGAGGTCTTCCTTTCGACAGGAGTAAACTCGACTGTATCGAACTGCCAGGAGCTTAGCTCGACTGCAGCGAGGTCTTCCTTTCGACAGGAGTAAACTCGACTGTATCGAACTGCCAGGAGCTTAGCTCGACTGCAGCGAGGTCTTCCTTTCGACAGGAGTAAACTCGACTGTATCGAACTGCCAGGAGCTGAGCTCGACTGCAACAGGGTCCTCTGTCCAGTATCGTCTCGTCGATCACAAGTCCCCGCAGGGAAGAAAACGCCAGGAAACGGTTGTTAGCCCTCAGTGCGGAATCGAGAGCGAAGAATGAGGAACGGAGCGAAATCGGCCTCTATTTATACTCCTCATCCTTTCGCCGTTGTCGACGGAGCGTTGAGAAGGTGAGCCGTCATTGGCTCACTCCCCCGCATAAAATAATTGCTTCTTATTGGACCACGCACGTTTTGGGAATTTATTGGTAGGTTCAAGCAAAAATAGGGAAATATTCCCTACGTAAATTTCTCTATAGAGGTGAAGCTGCAAATTCGGATTGAGATGGCAAGGTATTGCATTGTCGGCTGTATTGGAGAGATGAAGTTCACTGCAGAGTGTATTTCGTCCTCAGGTTCTCACAAGCTGCACTCGATGGTCGCCTTCACCGATGACCTCGAGCCGTCCAAGTGAGAGCTGATGTAGCTCAAGGGCAAGCTCGTGAGGCCGCCTGGCTGGGGGGCCGCTCCGTCGCCTATCGCCGCTCTGTGCAACGCCTAGGGGTAGAGCTCCAGGAGCGAATGTGGATCTCAATCCACGCTGAGGCTGTTGCAACTAAGGCGAACGCAGAATTCACGAGGGTTACTCGCCTTGCTGGAAGGGACTGGGGCCTCAGGACAGAGGACGATATCGGGCGCTGCTGTGTGGTTCCTCGCGGGAGAGCTCCCTAAAAAGCTGGAGGCTGCCCGTTGATATGCGGACTTCCGGATTAGAAAGGGCCTCTCCTTCTGGGTGATGGGGGAAAGCTTCGAGCCTTAGTGTAGGTTTATACTGCGGCGTTTTGTCGCGGTGGTAAATTACCGTCGCGACACTTTGTCGCGGCAACACAAAGAAACCAATGGAGCCGTTTATACTGCGACGGTAGCGTTCGGCGACAGACGTCGTGTCGCGCGACACAAATTTTTTGTCGCGGCATGCTGGCGCGACAGGCGACTGTCGCCGCACTCCGACGGTAGCCGTTCCCCCCTCCAACACATTGAACCTTATGGCAGTGTTGTTATTGCGACGTTTTGTGTAGCGGTAGCGTCATATTGTCAGCTTCGTATTGTCTCTACTCCACGATGGACCAAGATAAATTGATCCAAATAATTGTTGTTGAACAATTATTGTTGAAGCTCATCCGGTTCTGTGGGATCAATCCGCTGACCAGATGACGAGTATTATTTTAACCCTTGAGTCCCCTCAATCAGGGGATAGTTTAAACATTTAATAAGGAATGTGGGTTTCTTATTTTGTAAATTAACTAATATTATTTAATTTTTTTTTTATCGGATGGTTCTAGACCTCCTGATGATGGATACCACGTCCGAAAATAATTGAAAAACGACAACGAGCTCGACCCCATGGCCATTCATAATATTTATAAGAAACTTTTTTTTTAAATAGGATGGTTTTGGAACTCCTAATCATAGATACCACGTCCGAAAATAATAGGAAAACGACAACTAGCTTGATTCCATGATAAGACTTAATTAAGTCTTAAATAATAATTGTAAGAAACATTTTTTTTTTAATCGGATGGTTCTAGAACTCCTGAGTATGGATACCACGTCCGAAAATCGTCGTAATAAAATTTGAAAAACAGTTTTTCAAATTTTATGAACAGTTATTACAACATTATTTTATGAACAGTTACTGTTCATGGTGAGCGCTGACGTTGAAGGGGTGAACGGACCACCTTCGTCGCCCTCTGCCATCACGTAATAATCCCTCTGCTTCCAATATTCCAATTAGTAGTACACTTCTGTCCATGATGGGAGCAGACCTGCCAGTGAGCTCAGACAGAAAACCCTGGGGAAGGGGGTCGAAAACGTCGCGACAAACGCCGCAGTATAAACGCGAGACACCAACGTTTTTTTACCGTCGGGCGGCAGCGTTTTTTTACCGTCGCGACAAAACGCCGCAGTATAAACCTACACTAAGGCCTTTGTCCTTAGCTGGTGGCAGGTGGATTTGGACGCCGAAACACCAGGAGGCTCACTTACGAGTTCTCCCCATTGTTGGCTCAGCGGTTGGAGATGTCCGTGGGTGGTCCCCGAGCACAGGACCATCCAGCTCCTGAGTGTTCACAGGGACTTTTCCGCTTCCATTGGCTGGTGCTGGTCGAGGACTCCTGCTGTGTGTGGTGTGGCAACCCTGTGGGCTTGGCAGGGCACACGCTTCAGGGCTGCCCAGCATTCAGTGAGCGGTCCTCGAGGCGGGTGTCTTCTCTGGGAGGGATGTGGAGGACTGGACGAGTTATGTCTCCCGCCCCTTGCAGTACCAGGCTTGTACAGCAACAAGGCTTCAGATGGTGGGCCCAGATGGGGACGATGGCTGGCTAAGCTCTGCTTCTTGGAAGCCGTCCTGAGGGCCTTGGTGCCCCCCTCCCCTTCTCCATATCCCCCTGAAAGTGGGGCCTGTGGTCATAAGTGCAATGGTAGGAGTGTACCCGCCTCAGCAGGAGTCCACACCGCATGAATGGTACGAGTGGCCCCGTATTGATCTTGAACAACAGAAGCGTGATCCGATATCAATGTTGGCGAATTCTTGTTGACAGCATTCCACCATCCAGGAAAGGATTAGCCTTACGAAACTATGCCTGACATGGGCTCAAAGCCCAAAAACCCGACAGCTGATTTCTAGATGGGACCAGGATTACGCCTCTTCATCCCCAGTCCGGTGTCCTGGTTGAACTACTTAATCGGGCCATAACGAAATACTTTGGGGTGTTCGTGGATGCCAGCCAGGACCGCGGTGATGACAAACTCACTTTGTTCCTCCTACCACCCGGGGCCACTCGTTCCAAGGTGGCTGTCCTTTGAGAAGGCTTTTGATAATGTCTGCCATTGAGTCTTGAAGAGGCGGCCTTCAGCCCCCACGGTGATTTCTCACAAGCCCAATTGGAACAAAACTTACGTGTTAACCTAGTCAGATGCAAGCGGACACACTCGTGTGATACTAACGCATGCATTTGAAAACTTAGCGAGGAACCTTCCTGTATTTTCCGCTTAAAGATCTGCATCCTAAACTGTCATTTCCTATTTATTGGTAGAGATAATTGTTAGCGTAGTTCATCAAACGTGGATGCTTAATTATCGTACAAAAATTGTTCCCGCATGATTTTCTCTCTACCATGTCATTTGTTGTTCTGAAAAAATACAAGCATGCTGCATGGCATTTGGTTATTTCATCAGATTTAGGGTTTCGGGATAATAAGACCAACTCGGGCAAGGGAGGCTCGCTTCGCTCGCTCATCGGTTACAGTAATTTCCGTTACACTCATATAGGTTCCCATTTTCATATTTCAAACACAGATTGGTGAAATGAGCAGGAAACAATAAATTGGGAACATGTTCACAGCGACAAAATCAACCCAAACAAACCCTTCGCACGATCTCCAACGTGAAAATCAACTGATTTTTCACTTTATCAATTTTGTACTTAGTTGTATGTACTCTTTTCCTTGTAACAAAATATCACAACAGAATATATTTTTCCCCAAAATCACGATGTTTGATTTACGTTTTCCCTTCATTCACGACGTGATGCCATCGCCGTTGAAGCAATGGGAAACGTCGAGGATCAACAGAACAGTGAGGAGCCATGGAAGAAGGAAAAGGAAGTTTCACTTCATAGGGGGTGGGTGGTGGGCAACCCGCCAAAGACTGACGAGAGTAACGCAATGTGGGTGCGTATCCTTTGTCACTAGTAGGTTTACCAGGTGCCTGCTAGGTAGAGTTCGGCTTTGGTGGATCTGATGTTCTCGGCATTTGCAGTTCGCGAATAAATAAATAAATAAATATATCTTTATTGTCATCGGCAATCAACAAGTACATTTTTAAAAAAAGTACAGGGATAGGACAAACGTCGGAGAAATAACAAAATTATCGCGTGTAGAAAAATCGCCCACGGCATAAAACTCCTTATCAATCAGGAACTCCTTGCGGGACCTCTTAAATTGGCGGAATGGAGAATCAATGGGGAGGACAAACCTCTATATATGGAGCGTAAAGTGGTTCATGACAGAGATCACACTGTCAAAGTGACCTATGAGGGTGTGTGTGTGTGAGGGTGAGAGAGGGTGTGTGTGTGTGTGTGTGTGAGTGTGTTTTGGTACCCGGAGTAGAGATTCCCTCGATCTGGTGTTGAAGTTGTGGCCGAACCGGTCCTCGACAAACCTGTCGCGATGTCGCAGGAAGAAAAGCACCACCTCCAGGATCCAAACAGATGGAAGAGTCAGCAGGCCCTCCGATCTGAATCGCCCTCTGCACGAGGAACTCGGCGGAAGGCCCGACACGACTCGAACTGCTCGCTTCTGGGTCAGGAAAATGGTTTCGAGGTTGGCCCCTGAACCCCACGAAAGGATGCCATGCTTCGCTCTAGACATAAAAAGGCCATGAGCATTACTAGCCTGGATGTTACTGGTCGAAGTCGGCGCAGACAGAAACTGGTCGAGTTCAATTTATACCTCAGCTCAGTTACGTGGCTTTTGAACGTGAGGTTTTCGTCAATGGCCACTCCCAGAAACCTGGTACTGGGGGAGACGGCATCGCTAGCAGTGCCAGCATTATGCAGTCGGATGAGTCAGAAGAGCCACGAACAGCATACATTTTGCCTTGGCCTCATTGAGCAGGAGCTTATTGGATAGGGTCCATTAATGAATTCTTTCAGGGTCTGGAACTTTTGTTGGAGCTCATGCTCCAAGTTCTCATGAACACCTTCAGTTTTTGAAGGGGCCGCCGCCATAAAGTTTGTATCGTCCGCAATGTTCACCACACATGTATTCGGCCCCCCAAGCAAGGACGGCAAATCGTTCACCAGTAACAGAAAGAGGACCGGAGCCATAAGGCTGCCCTGGGGGACCGATCCTAGCAGTGTTTTACTGGCTGAAAAGGACGGATGGGAGGTGCCTTCAATCCTCACACGCCAAGGCCTCTCAGTGAGGTAAGGTCAAAACCACAATTGGCAACCCTTCTGATCCCAACACGTTCAAGCTTCAAGAGCAAAACATCGTGCGGTGCCACATCGAAGGCCTTTGCCAGATCGGCCAACAACCAACCGCCCGAAGACCCCGATCCACCAGAGCGCACAAAATCGGTAAGGTCGGCCAGAGCCGTCTCCGTCATCGCGCCTCATCGAAGAAATTGATGGAATCCAAGAATGACATGAGTCGGGATAGCATCAAACTCTCAGGGGGAATTTCCGGGGGATAAAGCCTGCTCCCTCCATTTTTCGCGCCTAACTTTTCAGTGCTCCCCCCGGATTAGAGTCCAGTCTTCCTTCTCCCAGGCTAAGGATGGCGGAATGTTGAGGTTTCGTTAAGCTCCTATAATCTGATAATGGGCACGGCTGGTGAAATCTTGAGCGGTTCAATAAACTGATACAGGGGGCGAGAGAGATATCTGCAATGACTAACAAAGATAACGATAACAACAGGTTCAGGGAATGTGACTCAAAGGGTACCGTCGCAGGGGGTTACTTTGCTCATCATAGGGGAACTTTGCCCCAAAAATATAAAAAGTTCAAAGTTCTACCAAAGCTACAGTTTTTGTCTGACATGGCTCTCCCTGCGATAAATTAAAAGAAGAGATGTTACTCCAAACGCCTCAAGTCGAAAAAGAAGAAAGGGAAGGTTTCTGCATGGTTACCCAGCAGATCGTGCTCCACAAAACGTGTGGCCTACAGCTGCCTAGGGATGTCCACACTGAAGAAAAATATCGATATTCGATTTATCGATAGTTTTAAAAAATATCGTTTTACTAGGTCGATATATCGTAGAAAAATATCGATATTCGATATATCGTTTAAAAATATCGATATATCGGATATTAGTCCAAATTTTGAAAAAATCCATGCCTTTCACGACTTTTGATCACTAGTAAATAAATTAAGGTTATAAATTCTTCGAATAATCTGTAATGAGTAGGTAATTATTTGTAAAATCATATAAACAATTTATTTGCTTAGTTTATAATGTTATGACAAAACATTCAGTACATTGCAGTAAAATGAATTGCGAGGATCTGCTCACCAACATTAATGAAGTACATTATTAACTCTTCACACATGTGATTGTGAACCAATTCGGTCAAGGGATTAGGAAATGAATTGAAAGCCGAGGTCTATTGAACATAGTATTTGATTTGAAATAATTGCAGTACAATTACCTACACGTTCTTTGATCCAATTTCTAGCTGGTGTTCGGATTTATGTCGGATCTTTCTCAAAAATATCGGTTCCCGATATTTTAAAAATAATATCGATATATCGATATATCGGTGGAAAAAATATCGCCCAAAAATATCGATATATCGGCGGAAAAATATCGATATTTCATTCAAGCATTTTTTGAGCAGCTGAGCTGCCTTCACATCACCAATCACTTGAGTTCCAACTCAAACTTGTTACAAATTTATTGCTGATTAAGGATTTTTTTTGATAATTTCAATCATGTTGATTTTTGAGATGACAATAAACAATAATGTCCATTGAGGTTACTTTGCAGCTAAAAATGGGGAGGCTTTGCTCCACAACAAAGTGGTGCAATTATCCCCATTTTTCCATTTCCATTTAGTTTCATGAACCAAAAAAGCTTCAAAATATTTCAATTTTTTATTTAATCCGTGTTTTTCTTGTTTTTGATGATACATGGAGGAAGGGTGGGGTGGGGTGGGAAGGGTTCAAATTTATTCCCATTAATATAAACCTTTATAATGAATTCTGTAAGGCTGAATATTTTTTTAGTCGAGTAACGTCGAATTCCTACTTTTAAAAGGCTAGTCAAGCCCGTATGTTTTCAAAAGTTCATATTTCGTTGTTTTTCAAAGTTCATTTCGTTTTATTAAAAGAATGTGATTTTTCAGTTTTTGTAAACCTCTTATGTTTCCAGCGTAGTGACTTTGCTCCAACCAGCGAACTAATGCATTTTGAAGGGGATTCTGTTAATGGTGCTAAGTACCTAGGTCTGAGCCCGGGGAACTTTGCTCTAATTTTAAATTTAAAAAAAATCACATGCGAACGGTTTTTACGCTATTGATACTAAATGTGCTTCAAATAATATTATATTATATTATATTGATTATATTATAATGTATCAAGAGAAGCCAGGACAAGTATGAGCTCATTTGAAGCGAATTAGGAAACTTAAAACTAAAAAAAAAAAAAAAAAGTCAAAAAAGCGGAGCAAAGTAAGCCCCTGCGACGGTACCTACCTACCTATACAATAATATTATATTATGAGATAAAGGACTTGGAGGATGGATAAAATAATCTAAAACGTTTTGCGAATTTACAATAGTTATTGGAATTTAAATGTGAAGTACTGGGGTAGGGCGAGGGATGTGACACACGTAGCCCCATGAGGTTGTTCAACAGGTATAAGAGCCCCATAAAACGATTGCCCGACCAAAATATTAACAGTCACACAGCCCCACAAGGTGAACTGACAGGTCGGAGGCCCCTATAAATCCATTGAACCCCCAAATTTACTTCCAGAACGACACCTAACAAGAGCCCATCGCTAAAACACCTTATTTAGCCCCATAAAGCGTTTGGAGTTTCATAATACTAGCCGAAGGCCTTGCTTCACTTGGTCGACCACTTTCTCTGACACGGGGACCTCGCTTAGCTCGGCCGACCACTTTTTCAAGCAGAGGGCTCGCTTCGCTTGCCCATATGAATAATACCTAGGTATTAAAGGAACCGCCGACTCAATCAGACCATTAACAACGAAGATTGGGATAGTTGCGCAAATTTGCGCTCATCAAAAATTTCGCTCCACGCGCTTATCAGACGTAAAATTGACTGGGGAATCCAAATTCGCCAAAACATTTAGGTGTCCCCACTATTATTTAGGTACTTTCATCGTTATTGAATTTTTCATCTTCATTAATTTTTTTAATTCATCCCCATTAATTTCAAACTTAAAATAAGAAAGCTGGGCGCAGATGCGCCTATTTGCGCGCATCTCAGGGGGTTCTCAACCCCCTATTCGTAGCTAAACAGGTAGCGGAACCCATAGAAAAATTCGCCATATTTTAATCTCTTACGGTTTCAGAGGAGAAGGCTCAAGAAACACTCTTGTTAGATAGTCACGACATGGTGAGAATTATCAGTGTATATATATATATATAATATTCCCTTATTCCTTTAATAAAATGACACCAAACTGCGTTTCAAAACCACATTTAAGTCAATGAGTTTGGTGAGGGAGAGAGAACGACTCCTCTGCTGAATACACATTTAAGTCCTCAAGATTTCCAAATCCAAACGATCATCATCATAATGAACGAGCTGAGTGCCCCAACACAATAGTTAGTATAGGTATTATACGAATTATTAGTATCGGTATTATTCGAAGTTTCCCAATTGATCGATTGATTTCGTTCTTTCTGAAGCAAAAATTTGAAAAATTCCTCATGAAGTCCCTCATGTTCTTCCATCCGGCGCCAGTCTTGCGATTTGACGACTTCCTCAAACCTGTTGGCCATCTCCTTGAACGCCATCCTCTTCTGTATCGGGTCTTGTTCGACATGCGAGTGAATGAGGAAATCCATCAAGTGATCATCTTTCATGCTCCGGAACACCAAAGCCCGGCAGCGGTTCAACAATTCGTTTTTGAGTTTGAACCGTTTGGCGGCAGCCAGCAGGTCGAAATGAAGGTCTTCCGGGAGTTGTTGGCTCTGGTAAATGAGGAAGAGCAAATTTTTTAACGTTTCAGGTTTCATTTCATCGTTCAATTGTAGTTCGGTTTTGTTTTTAAACATTTCATAAAAGACCGGGCTGGCGTACGAGAGGGCGAGTCTGTGACAGGGAAATGTTTCACCGCCGATTTTGACGACGGCGTCAGGGAAGCTCTCTGGGTCGAGACGGTCGATTAAACCCTGGGGTGAGGGTTCGGGAATGGCTAGCGTCAAACTGACTGAAATATAAGTGTTAGAACCGACATAATCTTCGAAGTCAGAAAGGAGCGTTTTGCATATGAAATTCTCATAAAAGCAGCAAGATGTGTCGACGGTTCCGACGGTGTTTTGACTGCCTGTAAATACGGAATACTCACACTTTACCGGAGTAGTCAGTGGTGGGCCGATGTGAGTGAGGTACACCTCGCACGTGGACCAAGAATGACGAGAGTACTCAACTTTTACTTGAAGTCTCCAAAACGACTGATCGTCCTCCAACAGAGAAAATGTAGGGGAATGTTTGATGCAGTTCATTTTGATTTGTACTCGCCATTCAAGTTCACCTTCCTTCCGATGAATCGGCGAAGAAATTTCAGGGGGTTTGTTTTGTTTAGCACATTCAATCCGTTCAATTTCCGTCATCAACGAGTGATTTGTCACAACCTCCTTCCATCCGTCAGTATAAAACGTTTTTTCCCAGTGTGCTGCCATCAAGGGGATCGACTTTTCTTTCAGCTTCTTCTTCCCCAACAAATGTCCCAAGAGGAAACACTGTGCAGCTATCTCAGGTTTCATATTGTTAAGCAGATGAGTCTCACACAGGTCCACCAGATCCTCCAACCCGTATTTATCACCGGGGAGGATCAATTTCAGGGCATACTCGACGTCGAGGTTCAACTTGGAGGTGTAGACGAACTTGAGGAGCTTCTGGAAAACGTCCGCTTCGATGTCGTCGAGAACGAGGCGATTGTTTTCACATTCGGCCATGTTTGAGGAGAACAAACCACGGAAGTAGGATGAACGGGAGGCCAGGACGGCTTTGTGGACCGGGAACTCGGAGTATTCGACAACAATCGTGAAGTCGCAAAAATCACTGCTCCCCTTACCATCGTCAAGCAACCTGACCGTCTCCAGATGGCCGACGTCTTTAGTCATTATTCCGAAAAGCATCCTCAACATCTCTAGAAGACCGACTTTTTTAGGCACTTTTTTATTAGGCAAGACCGACATTTTTCCACGAAGAGAAAATCACGCACGGAGAGAACAATTTGCCCCACTTCAGACACTTCGCTGAATAACCACAGTGTGAATAAACCTGAATAATATCTAGTTGGGAGGAGGAGGAGATAAGCTCTCTGTTACAATGACATTGTATGTCATACTCTGTGAGATAAGCTTTATCTGAGACACTGAGGCAGTGATGCCAGACGCCTTCGACCTGAAAGGGGGACACCTTGGCCGAAAAAGGGGGACAAAGGGGAACTTGATGTCTGCAAAAAAGGGACGTTTAGGGGGACAAAAAATAGATACAACGCTGCAAATTTTACACAAGGGTTTATTGTTCTCCAATTTCAATTTCAATTATTATTATTATTTTACTTGTTCGAAAATTAATTTTGTCAATAAAAAATATTTTTGAAAAAAAAGAAGAAAAACCACAGGTTACTGCTTTGAGCCGTTGGCTAAAATTCAAGAAACATGGAACATGCTTTGCCTAGTAACGTTGACAAGCAAAATTACTAAGTACCTAAATTGTAAAATAGCTCCTTTGGTAGGTACCTATCGTAACCTCCTAGTACGAATTTTGATGTGATGAGGGGAAAAAACCGTAGGCAGTCTGTGGTACTAATTGCATTTAATAAAGTACCTACCTACCTATGCAATTAATGGTCTCTCAAGGCGCCTTTCGCCCCGTCCTTTATCAGGATAAAGGGCTCATCAGGAGTTTAACAATAACCTTTTGGGTCCATTTCCTTCAGAGCGCCTCGCAAGGTAGGGTTGGGGGAAAATGCACCCTGATTCCCGGAAACCCCCCCTAAATCCTCGAAATGTAACGCCAAGTCTTCAATACAATGAAAAAACGCTGCAAATTTTACACAAGGGTTTATTATTCTTTGATATAGGTTACTTGTACAGAAATTTAATTCTGTCAATAAAAAAATTTAAAAAAACAATTTTTTTTTGGATTTTTATATTTCAAAAAAAAATTTTTGAGGGGATTTTTTTTTTTCAAAAATGTGTTTTTTCAAAAATTCTTTAATTTTTACTCGAAAGATATTTAACTTCTTGGGATCCTTCAAAAATCCCATTTTTAGCCCCATGAAAGCCCTATAGATCGCCACAGTGAAATCGGATCGTTCCGGGACCCCAAAAAATGGAATCTACGTCCAAAAATACTTCGAAAACGACACCTGACTCGATCCCATAGCCAAAAGCCTTCAAAAACCACCTTCTGTAGCCCCATTTTAGCCCCAGAGCGCCCCACGGGTTTGGGCGATCGGGCTGAAAACCTTGCGGGCACAACTAGATGGTAAACCGAGTATTTTGTCAAAATTTCAGATTTTTCAAAAAATTCCTACTGCCCAAAACGGCCTGGACGGACATTTTGGTTTTGGAATCTAGAACACTTGAAACGGATAATGTCAAATTTTGAGGCCGATCGGAGTCGTCGACCCCCGTCGCGAAAACATAGGTGTATTATTCCAAGAATAATAAACCAAAACCAGGACGACCACCCCGCAATTAATACCCCAATAATTCCCCAACCCTACCTTGCGAGGCGCTCTAAAGGAAAGCCCACACAACAAGTGGACCCAAAAGGTTATTGTTAAACTCCTGATGAGCCATATAATATAATCCACTCAGGTGTTATTTGAGTCAGCTTGAGCCAGCGCAGGAATGTCTGAGGTGTCGTTTACTTTCGACGAAACGACGGACTTCGCTGCTCAGTCGACGGAGTCGATCGACTCCGTTGAAGAAAATAATTCCGTGGAAAAAAGTTCGTTCGAGTACAAGAACATTTTTAGCACCGTCGAATTGTTTTATAGTCTGAGTTTATTCGAGTGGATTTCAGCGTGGGAAGAGGCAGACCTCGTAAGGCCATCGTTGCGCCTCCTAAAACGTACAAGAATAAACTCGAATTTCGGAGAAGAAATTCAAAGACCTAATAAAAATGTGTAGCGACGGAATCATTCCCTAGGAATATCACAAATTTCACCAGAAACTGAAGCCATCTGATAAATCTAATAAGAGAGATTCCCCTTCCGGAACCGGACGAGGAAGAGGAGTCCGATAATGGCGGAGTGACCTACGGGGCCGCACATCGTTCTTTGGGGATTCATCAAAACCTCCCCAGGCGCCCGAAAAACCATCAAAACCTCCCCGTAGAAGAAACCATCAAAACCTCCCCGTGTATCAAAACCTCCCCGTGTATCAAAACCTCCCCGTTGAGGAAACCGTCGAAATCTCCCCGTGTATCAAAACCTCCCCGTTAGAGAAACCCGAGGAATGATGAATGATGAATAATGTTGAGTGTTATATTGCTTATAACTACAGTCGAAATCGTTTATAGTGGACTTCAAGGGACCGAACAGTTTTGTCCACTACAAACGATTTCCACTTAAAGTGATATATCACTTGTAGTATACTGTCCACTACTGGCGATTGAATCATTTGTTGTGGACAGTCCCCTACAAGTGATTTATGTACCTATTTTGGGAACGAGAAAATAAATTATGTACACAAGACAACTTAGTGTGTATGTACAATTGATGAAAAACCTTTATTCCCTCACAAAAATTGGGTTCCTCTCCAAATAACCATTACAGTGACCTTTCTTTAGACAATTTCAACGTCCTGTCAGGAGGCTTACAATAAAACATGCACCGCTCCGAGCAATCGCTTGATCATTCAGCGATTTCAAAATAACGTGCTACGAGCATGCGTAGATGCGTACCGTTACACCAGGAACGAAAGACTACACCGGGAACTTCAAATTCCTACTGTCGAAGAAGTCATCAAAAAACAAGCATTACCCCATCAGCAGAGGCTTCGGGGACACATCAACAGCGAGGTTCTCCAGCTCCTCGACGTTGAAGGCCTGCTCAGAAGACTTAAAAGAACAAAACCTCATGACCTGTGGGAGTAGGGTGCCCTGTGAAGTAATTATCAGCTCAGTGAGTAATTACTAGTGCGTCAGTTGCACAAAACAACAAGTCGCATAGAAGCAGTGTTATGTGTCATAGCTTCTTGCAAGTCATTTAGTATACATCAATTGTAAATTGCTGATAAGTTTGCTTACTTGGTGCAATAAGTTTCAAAAAAAAAAATTGCTCGCTGTTGAATAAACCACGACAGTAGTGCCTTGTCGAAATCAGGATGCGTGAAATTCCGAATTTTTGCGAATTTTGTTTGCTTAACAACCTGTTCTTTCGATTTCACGATCGCGTAAACCGCTGAACGACTGATTTTAAATTCACTGGCCAAACTGCGCGCAGGTTCACCCGATTCAAACCGGCAAATAACCGGGGAGGTTTTGATGCGTATGCGAGCGCACGCCGGACCCTAGACCGGGAGGTTTTGATTACTTCCTAACTCACCTTTCACCCACTCGGGGAGGTTTTGATGGTCGCCCGTGCTTGACAGCTGTGAGATAGTTGTGTCCCGATTCACATTGACCGTCATCTATGAGGTCATTCAAATATAAACAATTTAATCCTCGACCAGGCTTTCTTCAACTCTTCATCCCGAGGGAAACAAAAATTTTGTTTCCCTAAAGTAAGCGTATTTAATACGCTTACTTTAGAACCTTCATCATAGTTCCCTCTGCAACCAGACACGCAACACTGAAAACCATTTTAAAAGTGGTACTCACTGCAAGACTTGTTCCTTCGGAAGTTCAAACCGATATGAAACTGTAACCCATCAAACTACGAATAGGTATAATATGAATACTCAGGTAAAGCCTCATAGTAGTCTTTATCTTTTGAAAGAATTTATCTTGTGACATTCGTACAACGGATACCCAACCGGATTAATGGAAGACATGCCACTGAAAAACATGACTCAATAACAACCGCTAACCAATACAGGTTGGCAAGGACGGATTATTTTTGTGGTACCTATGTTATCAGTGAGTGTACAAATACTCACACATTTGGTTGTTGGAACCTCATTCACAGGTACCTGTGAGAAATTTGGTGGGATGTCATTGCCCACTTCCGTCCCGTACCTCAACACCGAGGTGATAAGTTTGAATTTTTTTCTGTAGTCCCTCATAGAAATTTGCAGTTTTTTTTTTTTTTTCTCGATGAATGTGGGTGGGAACATCTCAAGATCATCTCGTATTTTTCTCAAATCGATATTTCAAACAGGAAAGACGGGATTTGAATGTAAGTACGGGAGGGTCGTACGCGTCAATGTATTCCTTATGGGAACCCTGCCGAAGGACTCGCCTATTAGCATGAGTCATGTTTTCCGATGGGCGGCCTTAATAGCGTAGGTAGGTCCCGAGTGAACCCACTGTGCAAAGATGGTGTCTGTAGCTACCACTTTTATCAGTTTTATTCTCATCTTCAGCAAGTTACCTCGGCACGATTACCGTTATTATTCAATAATTATTAGTTATTCATTTTTTTTATTTTTTCCTGAAACGTTTTCCTGCAAATAAAATTTTAGCTTTTCCAATTTATTTTCGGCGTATTTGTATTTTTTTCTTGAAAAATTAGGTAACCCACGGTCTCATTTTATACAAAAACTAAAAATCATTAGTAGATTGTGCAGTAGAAATTCTCATAACGATTTCTCAGTTTTGTAGATAGAAGGAGTTATTTTCCAAAGCTTAGGCTTGGCGTCATAAGCGTGGTCACTGTGACCAAAGGTTGCCACAACATTTTGAAACATGCGTGGGAGTAATTTTTAATGATTCAATCCGACCTAACGTAAAGAAATCCTTCATTATAACAAACAGAGCAGAAGAGTCTGATGGACGTAACAGGAGATTTAGGGTCGGTTTCACCACCTCGAGTTAGGCTAACCCACGAGTTAGCGAAAAAATTCACGTTTCACCAGCTGTTGTCTCCTAGTTACCAGGACGGTTAACTTCCACTTTTTTAACTTGCGGATTTTCGGAAGTTATCTCCTTAACTTGAAGTTATGTTGTTGTGTGGTAAAACTGATTTTATGTCAATCTCTAACCTCAAAATAGCTAACTTGAACTTTAACATGAGGTTGGTGAAACCGGCCCTTAGAGAATGACCTGCAATGACAAAAGGACATAGGTAATATGTGTATAATATACGCTTATAAAGCAGATATTATCTGCTTTATAAGCGCCATGCGCATGCGCATGACGACTTCCATAGTAAGTTGGAAACAAAGTAATGAAACGAGCATTTTTGGTTTATCGTGTCGACTCGCTGCAATCATGATTTATCATTCGTCTTCTTTCAAACGTGAATATCTCAAAACTTCATTTTTGCAGTTACGTCCCTTTGTCATTTTGCCGACGATAAGACGTGATTTTCCGCAATGTAGACCCATTATCGTAACCTTTCAAGGCAAAAACTCATCATTCAAGACGCTCAATGAACGTGTTATGCAAAATTTCCCAATTTTCCACCCATGAAGGTCAGTAAGGAACACGTGATAAGAACAAACATTTATTCACGTACACTTGTCATATATTACGTGATGAAATACATAATATTAATATGTGTTAGAATCAACTCTTCCTTTTTCAAACAAAAACTTGAAAAATTCATCGTGAAGTCCCTCGTGTTCTTCCATCCGGCGCCAGTCTTGCGATTCGACGATTTCCTCAAACCTGTCGGCCATCTGCTTGAACGCCATCCTCTTCTGTATCGGGTCTTGTTGGACATGCGAGTGAATGAGGAAATCCATCAAGTGTGTGTCTTTCATGCTCCGGAACACCAAAGCCCTGCAGCGGTTCAACCACTTGTCGTCGAGCATGAACCGTTTGGCGGCAGTCAGCAGGTCGAAATGAAGGCCTTCCGGGAGTTGTTGGCTCTGGTAAATGAGGAGGAGCAAATTTCTGAACGTTTCAGGTTTCATTTCATCGTTCAATTGGAGTTCGGTTGTGTTTTTGAACAATTCATAAAAGACCGGGCTGGCGTAGGCGAGGGCGAGTCTGTGACAGGGAAATGTTTCAGTGCCGACGATGACGACGGCGTCAGTGAGGCGTTCTGGGTGGAAATTGTCGATGAAACCCTGGGGTGAGGGTTCTGGTTTGGTTGGCACCAGATAGACTGAAATCGTAGCGGATTGACGTTTTGGATCTTTGAAGTCCAAAAGAAGCGTTGTGCATCTGAAATTCTCATAAAAGCAGCAAGATGTGTCGACTGTTCCTTTGTACGGGTTTGCACTGCCTGTAAATACGGAATACTCACACTTTACCGGAGTAGTCAGTGGTGGGCCGATGTGTGTGAGATACACACAGCACCAGATACAGCCGTTACTGTGGGACCCAACCACTCGAAGTCTCCAAAGCGACTGATCGTCCTCCAACAGAGAAAATGTGGGGGAATGTTTGATGCTGTTTTTTCTAACTTGTACTCGCCATTCAAGTTCACCTTCCTTCCGATGAATCGGTGAAGAAATTTCAGGGGGTTTGTTTTGTTTAGCACATTCAATCCGTTCAATTTCCGTCATCAACGAGTGATTTTTTACAACCTCCTTCCATCCATCGGTAGAAAACGTTCTTTCCCAGTCTTTTCTCATCACGGGGAACGCTCTATCTTTCAGCTTCTTCTTCCCCAACAAATGTCCCACGAGGAAACAATGTGCAGCTATCTCAGGTTTCATATTGTTAAGCAGATGAGTCTCACACAGGTCCACCAGATCCTCCAACCCGTATTTATCACCTGGTACCATCAATTTCACAGCATACTCGTCGTCCAGTATTATATCGTAGGTGTAGACGTACTTGAGTAACTTCTGGAAAACGTCCGCTTCGATGTCGTCGAGAACGAGGCGATTGTTTTCACATTCTGACATGTTTGAGTCGAACAAACCACGGAAGTACGATAAACGGGAGGCCAGGACGGCTTTATGGACAGGAAACTCCGAGTTTTCGACAACAATAGTGAAATCGCTAAACTCACTGCACCCCTCACCATCGTGAAGCATCCTCACCATCTCCTGTCGACCATCGTTGGCCATTTTTCCACAGACAGAAAATCAAGCACGGAGAGAACAACTTGCCAATAATTAGCTATTAATCAAAGTATGAATCACACAATAAACAACCAAAGATGAACTATGGACATCGGTGCAGATGTTTTCGAAACTGTTGTTTCAGGTCCGTTTCGATGTATGGCATCGATAAATATGTAGCATCGATTATGAACCCACCGATGTCCGATACATCGATATTGGTTTTTAAGAAATATTAAATGGGTACATTTTATTTAAATTTTCTTTTTGATGAAATAATATTTTAAAAATGTTGATTTCTCCCAAAAGTAAATTGTCTGCATGTAGATGCCTACCTACTAAGCTGATAATTTAGGCGGAATGAAACTGAAGGGGAGGAAGAATACCGGAGTGCCTGGCAACAGAACCCTTGTCTTATTCATCATCTGAAATATTCTTATTATTCTCCATCATCTCCTTCAACTGATCGGTTGATTCGGGATTATTCTCTGTATAGCAGTAAAGATGGTATGCGTCCTCCCGTGAACTTGTTAATTTGAAATATTTACTCCCATTCCGACGAATGAAGTCAAATAAGGGATTCTTTCCGTCGGAGGAATATTTCTTATTAGTATTGGGGTGGCTAGAAGACCCTTGGCCTGCCTGATCATTCACAAGTTCTCTGATTCTTTTGAAGGTCACTTAAATTAATTCAGACGTTTGCGACGTTTATTCAGAGAGAAAAAAACGTATGTAGCAAACTTTACACAAGAGTTTAAACTCTTGTGTAAAGTTTTCTAATAATTATTAGTCTTTGATATAGGTTACTTGTGCAGAAATTCTGTGTCAATGAAGAAAATTAAAATTTTTTTTTTTTTTTTTGATTTTTAAGTATATTTAATTTTTTTTTCAAAAATGTTTGTTTCAAATTTTTTTGTTTTTTACTTGAAAAATATTTGACCTCTTGGGATCCTTCAAAAATCTCATTTGTAGCCCCATGAAAGCCCTATACATCGCAACAGTGAAATAGGATCGTTCCTGGACCCCAAAAAATGGATTCTACGTCCAAAAATACTTCGAAAACGACACCTAACTCGATCCTATAGCCAAAGGCCTTCAAAGAACCCCTCGCGTAGCCCCATTTTAGCTCCATAGCGCCCCACGGGTTTGGGCGATCGGGCTGATAACCATGCGGGCACAACTAGATGATAAACCAAGTATTTTTTCAAAATTTCGGATAAAAAAAAAGCCTACTACCCAAAACGGCCCGAACGGCGGACGGACATTTCGTTTTTTGAATCTAGACTTCTTGAAACGGATAATGTCACATTTTGAGGCCGATCGGAGTCGTCGACAACATAGGTGTATTATTCCAAGAATAATAAACCAAAACTCTGTAGGTACAGAACACCTTAATGTGTCGATAACCCTATGTGTGACCTCCAACAAATGAATTTTGCGTCCAAAATTACTCGGAAAACGTCACCTCATTTGACCACCTGGGATCCTTTAAAACTCCCAACTGTAGCCCCGTGAAAGCCGCACAGTGAAATCGGATCGTTGCAGGACCCCGAAAAATGGATTCTACGTCCAAAAAACATCGAAAACGACACCTAACTCGATCCCATAGCCGAAAAGCCTTCAAAAACCCTCCTGTAGCCCCATAGCGCCCCACGGGTTTGGGCGATCGGGCTGAAAACCTCGTGGGCACAACTAGACGGTAAACCGAGTATTTTTTCAAAATTTCAGAACTTGAAAAAATTCCCACTGCCCGAAACGGCTCAGACGGCGGACAGACATTTAGTTTTGGTTTATTATTATTGGAATTATACACCTTTGTAATCGCGACGGAGGTCGACGACTCCGACCCGCCTCAAAATTTGACATTATTCGTTTCAAGAGGTTTAGATTCCAAAACCGAAATGTCCGTCCGCCGTAAGCCGTTTTGGGCAGTAGGATTTTTTTTTAAATCTGAAATTTTGACAAGACTCTACAGACAGGAGGCCCAACGCTCACCAAAAACGCTAGGTAGCGTTAGTAGCGGGGGCCTACCTGAGTCGGTCTCCAGACTCTCCTGTGCAAGATCCCATCGCCAAAACCCCACATTCAGCCACAAAAAAGTATTTGGAGAGGTCTGCGACCATCATAATAATATAACGATCATTTGAGATAATATTAAGATTTTTGATCGTGGAATCAGATATCGTCGGCCGGGAGGTAAAAGGGCGAATCCGCCAAATTCAAAATTGGAAGATTCGCACTTTTACCTCCCGGCCGACGATATCATACTGATTCGTGTTCAAAATTCCTCTCAAAAAACGACACCTAACTCGAACGTCTGAGTAGATTTAAGTCCTCAAATGTTCCAAATCCAAACGAACACTATCAGAACGTACGAGCTCAGTGCCCAAACATAATTACCTATACTTACGAAATTTTCCTATTTTCCACCCATGAAGGTCAGTAAGGGACACGTGATAGGATCAAACATTTATTCAAGTAGGTACACTTGTCATGTAATGCGTTAGAATCTACCTTTCCTTTTTTTCAATCAAAAATTTAAAAAATGCATCGTGAAGTCCCTCATGTTCTTCCATCTGTCGCCAGTTCTCCAATGCGACGACTTCCTCAAACCTGTTGGCCATCTCCTTGAACGCCATCCTCTTCTGTATCGGGTCTCGTTGTACATGCGATTGAATGAGGAAATCCATCAAGTGTGTGTCTTTCATGCTCCGGAAAACCAAAGCCCTGCAGCGGTTCAACCACTTGTCGTCGAGCATGAACCGTTTGGCGGCAGTCAGCAGGTCGAAATGAAGGTCTTTGGGGAGTTGGCTGCGATAAATGAGGAGGAGCAAATTTTTGAACGTTTCAGGTTTCATTTCATCGTTCAATTGGAGTTCGGTTTTATCTTTGAACGCTTCCCAGAAGATTGGGCTGGAGTAGGCGAGGGCGAGTCTGTGGCAGGGAAATGTTTCACTGCCAACTTTGACGACGGCGTCAGGGAAGCTCTCTGGGTCGAGATGGTCGATAAAATCCAGGGGTGAGGCTTCGGGAATGGATGGCGTCAATTTGACTGAAAGTCTCAGTGTCTCAGTGGCAGGATCGTCAACAGCAAGGTAGTGTGCGAACAGGGGTTTTGCGCATGTGGTATAATGAGTAAAGCAGCAAGATGTGTCGACGGTTCCTTTCTGTGTGTTTTCACTGTATGTAGGCGTGTCTGTTTGTAGGGAAAACTCACACTTTACCGGAGTAGTCAGTGGTGGGCCGATGTGAGTGAGATACACACAGCACCAGTTATCCTCAAATTTTACTTGAAGCCTCCAAAGTGACTGATCGTCCTCCAACAGAGAAAATGTGGGGGAATGTTTGGTGCTGTTTTTTCTAGCTTGTACTCGCCATTCAAGTTCACCTTCCTTCCGATGAATCGGTGAAGAAATTTCAGGGGGTTTGTTTTGTTTAGCACATTCAATCCGTTCAATTTCCGTCATCAACGAGTGATTTTTTACAACCTCCTTCCATCCATCGGTAGAAAACGTTTCTTCCCAGTCTGCTGCCATCAAAGGGAACGCTTTTGCTTTCAGCTTCTTCTTCCCCAACAAATGTCCCACGAGGAAACACTGTGCAGCTATCTCAGGTTTCATATTGTTAAGCAGATGAGTCTCACACAGGTCCACCAGATCCTCCAACCCGTATTTATCACCGGGGAGGATCAATTTCACAGCACACCCGTCGAGGTCGAACTTGGAGGTGTAGACGTACTTGAGGAGCTTCTGGAAAACGTCCGCTTCGATGTCGTCGAGAATGAGTCGATTGTTTTCACATTCGGACATGTTTGAGGTGAACAAACCACGGAAGTAGGATGAACGGGAGGCGAGGACGGCTTTGTGGACAGGAAACTCCGAGTTTTCGACAACAATCGTGAAATCGCTAAAATCACTGGTCACCTTACCATCGTCAAGCATCCTCACCATCTCCAGATGACCGGGGTATCGACGCTTCCTCAGCCTCTCCAGATAACCGTCTGTTGCCATTTTTCCACTGAGAGAACAACTTGCCAATCTTCAGAAACGTCGCTGAATAACTACAAGGTAAATCACACTAACCCACAGAGAACAGAGACTTGAGAGAACCTTCTAGTTGAGAGGAAGAGCTTGTCATTGTCATTGGCAATTGTTGCTCTGTGTCATTGAGTCAATGAAATTATAGTCACGGATTCCGTGTCTGATAGCGATACGGGGTAGAGATCAGTGATGCCAGAGACCTTTTCCAATAATTCCCACCCTGCTCTCGAAATATCCCTCAACCTCGCCCCCCCCCCCCCCAACAGATAGCATTGTTCTTCTATAAGTCTATTTTATATAGGTACCTAATAACTGGGCTCGTGATAATTCATTTTCCTACAACTCAACAATCCCAAATCAATAATATTATGACTGAAATTTTCAGAGGAGAATTTGGCGGGGTGAGTGGTCTGTTTTCGCGAAGGGGGTCGACGACTCCGAATTTGACATTATCCGTTTCAAGTGGTCTAGATTCCAAAACCGAAATGTCCGTCCGCCGTACGCCGTCCGCCGTCCAGGCCGTTTTGGGCAGTAGGAATTTTTTTAAAAATCTGAAATTTTGACAAAATACTCGGTTTACCATCTAGTTGTGCCCGCAAGGTTTTCAGCCCGATCGCCCAAACCCGTGGGGCGCTATGGGGCTGAAATGGGGCTACAGAAGGGGTTTTTTGAAGGCTTTCGGCTATGGGATCGAGTCAGGTGTCGTTTTCGAAGTATTTTTGGACGTAGAATCCATTTTTTGGGGACCCGCAGCGATCTGATTTCACTGTTGCGATCTATAGGGCTTTCATGGGGCTAAAAATGGGATTTTTGAAGGATCCCAGGAGGTTAAATATTTTCGAGTAAAGAATAAAGAATTTTTGAAAAAACAATATTTTTTGAAAAAAAAAAATCCAAAAAAAATATTTTGAAAAAAAAAATTAAAAAATTTTTTTTCGAACATTTTTTCTTTTGACTCAGAAATAATTTTTGCGCAACTTACGCAATAAACCCTTGTGTAAAATTTGCAGCGTTTTTCAAAGAATAATTCTTAAAAACTATTATATCAAACATTATTATAAGAATAATTCTTCTCAGGGATGATTCTTCTCCCATGATTGAATAATTCTTGTTAGGTACTATTGTCCTGGAATTAATCATCAACTCATTTTATTTTATTCTCACTCCATTTTGAAGGCACACTTTATTTTACCACCGCAAAACGAGAATTTGGAAGTGTTTTTTTGTAGCTCTAAATTTGTAATTTTTTTTTATTCGAAATTGTTACCTTATTAAAAATGTTCAACTTTGACATTATTTGTTTTATTTATCAATACCTTCATAATGGATCATAATGATTGCGGTTATGAGACTGGTGACTGCAAAACTTCAGGTTTCTTGCTCAACTACATCAAAAGTTGTTGAGTTTTGAGCGCTTTTTGACGAATCTGGACCACTGTGCGTCGATGCGTTGTAAATCTAAGTATTATTTAAAAAAAAAAACAAAAAAAAAAACAGCAAATTTTACACAGGGGTTTATTATTCTTTGATATAGATTACTTGTGCAGAAATTTAATTCTGAGTCAATGAATGTTTTTTTACTTGAAAAATATTTGACCTGGGATCCTTCAAAAATCCCATTTGAGGCCCCATAAAAGCCCTATAGATCGCAACAGTGAAATCGGATCGTTCCGAGACCCCCAAAAATGGATTCTGCGTCCAAAACTACTTCGAAAACGGCACCTAGCTCGATCTCATAGCTAAAAGCCTTCAGAAACCCTCCCGTAGCCCCAATTTAGACCCATAGCGCCCCACGGGTTTGGGAGATCGGACTGAAAACCTTGCGGGCACAACTAGATGGTAAACCAAGTATTTTGTCAAAATTTCAGATTTAAAGAAAAATTCCTACTGCCCAAAACGGCCCGGACGGCGGAAGGACATTTCAGTTTTGGAATGTAAACCTCTTGAAACGGATAAGTAAATGTCAAATTTTGAGGCCGATCCTAGTCGTCGACCCCCGTCGCGAAAACATAGGTGGAATAATAAACCAAAATACAAATGATAATATCCTCCAAAGATAAAGGGGGCGAAATCCTAGTTGCGCTAGAGGCTTTCTCCCAAACACCCAACACTCAAATTGTTAGGGACATTTTATCGGTAGGAACACAATTTGAACGCGTAGGTAGGTACACGCCCTACACCCGCTAAATTTGGCGAACCTACAGTTATGATTTCCTAAAACACCTTTTTCTTCTTGTCGGATACGAGTAACTGTTGGTTTCCGTTGGATGACAATACAGAATCAATCAATCTACAAAATTCAAGCCATCAATTCCAAATTTTTCTAAAAAACATTTATTTAAAATCAACAGTTTTCGCCGTTTGGACTTCGAATTTTCAAGTGAGTGGGTACCTAGTTTTAATTTATGATTCTAGGAATAGGTAATACACTTACATAACGTAGATTCGGTTAGGAATAATACCTTAGGAATAATTATTATTTTATTTATCGGGGAAACAGACTACATCGTCTGAACTGCTTTTTATAATACACCTGTGTAACCGCGACGGAGGTCGACGACTCCGATCGGCCGCAAAATTTGACATTATCCGTTTCAAGAGGTCTACATTCTAAATCCGAAATGTCCGTCCGCCGTCAGGGCCGTTTTGGGCAGTAGGAATTTTTTTTTAATCTGAAATTTGGACAAAATACTTGATTTTCCATCTAGTTGCGCCCGGAAGGTTTTCAGCCCGAACGCCCAAACCCGCGGGGCTACATGAGGGTTTTTGAAAATGGTTTGGGCTGCGAGATCGAGTTAGGTGTTTTCGAAGTATTTTTGGGCGTAGAATCCATTTTTGGGGGTCCCGGAACGATCCGATTTCACTGTGGCGATCTATAGGATCAAGGATCACGTTGAGAGTCTCCTCCGCAAAGAGCAAGCTCTTTCGCAAGCTTTCGACTCAATCAAACGAGAAGCAATGTGGAGAGCTCTTGAGGCTTATAGGGTTCCGGGGAAGATTCAGCGGTTGGTGCGGGAGATGTACAACGGATAAAGCTGCCAAGTCATCCATGATGGTGTGCTCTCATCTCCAATACCCCTCAGTGCGGGTTGCCGACAGGGCTGCGTGCTCTCCCAGACTCTCTTCCTGTTAGTGCTGGATCTTTTGATGAGAAAAACCATGGGGGGCAGAAAGAGAGGTATTCAATGGGGCTTGAGGGAGCGGCTTGAAGACCTGGATTATGCGGATGACGTATGCTGTCCCGACGACTGAGTGACATGAGTTTTAAACTCGAGAAAATCACGGAGCTGGCGCACAAGGCGGGACTCAAAATCAATGTGAAGAAGACGAAGGAGATCCGAGTCAACGTGGAAATGAGAGACGACCTCGAGGTGAACGGGGAACCAGTCGAGCGGGTCGAGGCCGTCGAGTACCTTGGCAGCATTGTGGACGCTAGGGGAGGGGCAGAAGAAGATGGGAAGAGCAGGATTAGAAAGGCCAATGGCGCTTTCGTTCAGCTGTATCCGGTGTGGAGGAATATAAATATTTCTCTCGGAACGAAGCTGCGGCTCTTCAGCACGAATGTGAAATCGGTCCTTCTCTATGGGTGCGAGACCTGGAAAGATGTCTCCGACGGATCCTAGGGGTGTTTTGGCCAGACGTAATTTCCAATGGCCAGCTTCTGGAGCGAACTGGTCAAAAACTCATCTCGCCAGAGATTAAGCTCCGAAAATGGATCGGCCACCCACTCCGCAAGGATGAAGCGTCCATAGAGAAGAAAGCTCTGGACTGGACCCCTCAGGGATACATAAGAAGAGGTCGACCACGAACATCATGGAGACGGTCTGTCGAGGCGGAGGTCGAACGAGTTGGGAATTCGTGGAGGGAGGTCAAGACTTTGGCGAACAACCGCGAGGGATGGCGAAACTTTGTGGCGGCCCTATGCTCCTCTTCGGAGTCACAGGAAATAAGTCAAGTCAAGTCAAGATCTATAGGGCTTTCATGGGGCTGCAAATGGGATTTTTGAAGGATCCCAGGAGGTCAAATATTTTTCGAGTAAAAAACCAAATATTTTTGTATAAAACTTTAAAACATTGTTCTAACTACCTCTAAAAAATAAAAAAAATAAAAAAATTATCACTTTTTTTTTCATTGACAGAATTAAATTCATGCAAAAGTAACCTATATCAAAGAATAATAAGCCCATGAGTAAAATTTGCAGCGTTTTTTCTACAATGCATTATTGGAGGCCCTCCAATGGAGGGCAACGACAATACTACCGCTAAATCTACTCCTGTTGTTTAAAAAACTGGCGCGTCTTGAACCCGATTGAGCGGTACCTAGTGTACTCGTTAACAGGAGTTTCCAAACGCTTCACGTTGTTCCAGTCGTCTGTTCAGCGAGGAGCAACCCAACTGCCTTCCCTTGTCGCTATCATGTATTGTCGTTGAAGTTGTCAGAATAGTTGAACTTTTTTTTTTTTTTTTTTTTTTTTTTCAGAAAATGGCACGTCAAATGCAATCTAGCGGAGGCAGAGGGCCGAAAGGAGAACAGCAGCTGCGGCAGCAGCGAATTGGAGGATATTTGAGGTGCCCGTTCTGCTCTCACCGGCGCCGTATGCTGTGGTGTTATTCCTCAATAGCGTCGCTGCGGCGGCACATCCTCCAGTTCCATTTGCCCGCAGCTGCTGTAAAGAGAAATGAAGGCCATCCTAGAGACGAACGCCAAACCTAGATAATGTCAAGAAAGAAAAGGTGAAATAAAAAACTGAATTTTCGCTCAATTTGAAAATTTTTTATTGGAAAACGTAGTAAAATCAACTCCGATTTAAGTGTGAAAAATCACATCGGGCATGTGCCCACCCAAACTAGCCGTACACTGCACCAAAAGGTCATTGAAATTTTCAATCACTCGCCGGCAGGCCTCCAGATCGATGGTGGCGATTACTCTTCAGATTTCTTACCAGTTCCTGGGTGAGCTGGATTTTGTAAGCACTCATGTGTAAGTTCTTCTTAATCACCCGATGTAAAGTGGTGGGTGAGATGTTCAGCTGTTGAGAACGACGGCGAATTGATTTCGCAGGGCTCACCTGCATACTGGTTCGAACTGCTTCGACGGTCAGGAATGACGGGCAAGGAACACCATGAATTGTATATGTGGACGTGCATTTTCGAGCCTGGAGGTCAAGCTGCAGATATTCAATGCTATTGTGAGGGCGGTTTTATGCTGCACAAGTATGGGGGTTTCAGGAGTATCTGGTCGTGGAGAGGGTGCTGCTATTGTTTGTGAAGAGGATATTTCATTTACCTCAATACGCGCCAGATTACTTGCTGCATTTGGAGACCAAACTGGAGACCGTTTCTGCATACACTCTCCGCCTTCACCTGCAGTACATTGTGAGGGTCGCGGGGATGAGTGACTCGCGGCTACCAAGGATTGTCGCCAGGGAGGTCATCGAGGCGGGATTGTGTTGGGCTGGCAATTGGAGGGCTTTGGCTGTTCAGTGTCAGTTCGCGGATAATTTATCCTCCTTTGACGCTGCTCTTCTGAGTACTGATGCTGACTTGCTGCTGCGGGGCTTCGTTGATCGGAGGTGGGCGCGCTTCAGGCAGAGGATGCAGGAGTCGGAGTTTTTCACTCTTTACAGGGAGCTGGACTCGGGTGTCAAGCGTGCCAGCCATGTTCGGGACCCTTGCAGCGTTGCGATGGATCTTCAAGGTCCGAGCTGAGCTTCTGGCGCTCAATGCCAGACCGTATGTCTCCGGCCGCCAGGAGGAGTGCTCTATGTGCAATCGGCGCGAGAGGGAGGACACTTTCCATTTTGGGGGATCCCACTTTGGGGAAATTGTCTGAAACAGCAATGACTTTGGGGAAAAAAACGACGACTTTGGGGAAAGGATCTAGAAGGAAAAATACGACTTTGGGGAAAGGAGCTAGGAGAAAAGTAACGACTTTGGGTAAACGGGAAACAGACGAAACTGCGTGGATCGTAGCGTAGAGCCGAGTCGTGTAATAAAAAAAAGGAATAATAAAAAAAAATCAAAAATACAAAGTGGTCAACAGCCTAAAATACGAGACTATTCCTTCATATGAAGGAACTTAGACATATGTCTAAGTTGTAGCCAACGGTGCCTGGTCAATCAAGGTCGTAAAGGCATCGTATACCTGTTGTGGTGGCAAAAAGCTCAATGCAAAGAACTTTGAGCCAAAGGCCGGTCTCAGTCAGTTTGCGGTAATGTTTCAGCAATCCTGAATGCGTCTAAACCAAGCTTGATGAAGGTGAAATGAACAACCAAATATAGTCGCGCTGGGGAAGCATTCCCTCAATGCTGCGTGCGCTGCTTTTTCGAAGTCAACGTGAAAAACTGAGAATTTGTAATTGACTTTGACCGCTGAAAGAATCAAAATTTTTATATTCATCCACAATTTCACCGTGGGATCTGTACACACCGAAGCAGTGCACTTATGTTTGCGATCACAGCATCTAACCGAAATACACCCATCGACCATCGTTCTATGTTCGGCAAATTTATAATTGTCCACAACAGTTGTGGACAATAATAGTTACTATTACGGGCTTTCCGCGCCTACTCGTAAACTTCTGCTGAATTCGTAGATCCATATTCAATCAAGACCGTACAAATACTAGCGTTATCGCTACTCTTCCGAAGGGGGCTACGCAATTGCTCAAAAACAACGATGGCAAGGCAATTTCTATGGTTGAAAGCTACCTCTCTGGTTGAACCCAGGCTGTGCGACACAACGGTGAGTTGTCACGCTTCTTGCATGTTGAGTTCGGTGTACCACAGGGATCCGTTCTCGGGCCAGTTTTGTTCCTTGTTTTTATTAATGACTTACCTCTGTGCCTTAAAACTCTTTCAATTCTTTTTGCTGACGATACCTCACTAATTTTAAAAAGCTCATCTCTGTCATCATTGTGCGAATCTGAGATGACTTCTTTAGAGGTAGTGTCAAACTGGTTTACAATGAACGGACTTTCCGTTAATACTGACAAGACAAATGTCATGAGATTCGGGTTTAAGGTCCGAGCACACAGAAAGCGAACTGTCCGCCGCGAACCCTGTGTTGTTGCACCATCCCCGCCAAACAGAAAGCGAACCACCGCGACGAACCGCTTCGGAGCAACAACACAGGGGACACAGTTCGCTCTGACGCGCGATCGGTTCGCGGCGGACAGTTCGCTTTCTGTGTGCTCGGACCTTAAGAGATTTGTCTAGCTTGGACATTAATCCCGACGATGTCAAATTTCTTGGTGTCGTTCTTGATCCAAAGCTCAGCTGGAAACCCCACTGTGCTAAACTGCAGTCATGTCTTAACAGCTACTGTAGACGCCTCAAAAGAAAGGTGTAACACCTTTCTTTTGAGGCGTCTATCTGAGAGGCTAACAAGGTCTGCCGTTTTGGCAGCTTTTCACGCATGCTTCCAGAGTAGAGCTGTATACGCCATCCTCAGCTGGGGGCATTCTGCTGCCTCCTCCATCGTTTTTTCCTGTCAGAGGAAGGCTGTGCGCGTCGTAGCTGGTTTGCCTTACCGGGAGGATTGTAGACCTGCATATAAGGAGCTAGGAATTCTGACCATCCCTGCTGGCTACATCCTAGAGAGCCTTTGCTATGTAAGGGAGAATATCGGCCTTTTCCACACTCCCGAGCACGGCTACCCCACTCTTAGCAAGAATAATCTCTTCCTACCGTTCCATCGACTTGCCACTACATGCACTGGCACCACATGGTGGGGAATTAAATTTTTTAATGCACTTCCCAGCAGCCTGCGCGGTGATCAGGTTGGTATCTTTAGGGCCCGGGTCAAACGGTATCTCATTAAGTCAGCGCCCTATGACTTTGAGGAGTTCCTGGGGGATATTGTCAGTGCGAATTCCCTGTAGAGTGGCTTCCTAAATTATGTACATTTCCTGTGCTCTCAAGTGTTCACTTATATGGTATGCCCTTGTTCGTTGTATCTCTTCCTTCATTTTTTACGATTTTTTCATGTATTGTTGTAGTTTATAGTTTTTGTTTGACTATTGCTGATACACATGTTGTTTGCGGCAAATAAAAATTTGAATTGAATTGAATTGAATTGATGGCCTTTAACCCAAAAGCAATGCCCGTCATTTCCCCAAACACATTGCGTCAACAGCTCCCTTTCACCGCTCATTTCCCCAAAGTCATTATCCTCTCCATTTTTTGTGTGTGTGCCCGGTGTTGTCGGAGTTCCGTCTAGCGGCATTCGGCCGGTCACAGCTGACGAGGGAGGCGGCTCTGGGAATTCTGAACGGTCCTAATTGGGGCCCGCTTGTGCAGTTCTGCGGGTCGGCATGGCGATATAGGAAGGTTTTGGTGCGGGAGTTCAACTTCTAGGGCCTTCCCCTTGTTATTGAGTCCTCCCGCCTTGGGGAATCCAGTCCATCGTGTTTTTTTTTTTTTTTTTTTTTTTTCCTCTTTAACACTAGATATAAGAATATAAAAAGATGTTTGAGTCAAACCTCCGGCAGACGGTTATCACAGGCCCACCGAGAGGGGGGGGGGGGGGGGAAGGGGACATTTTGCCCCGGGCCCGGACTTTTACATGGGGCCCCAGAAAAATAAAAAAAATTAAATTTTTTTTTTTATATTTTAGAAATATTTTATATTTATTTTAGAAAATATTTTATGAGGTACTGATGAAGACAAATCATTTGAAAAAATCGGGCGTCGTGACGCCGATGACGCTCGTGGCGCCGCACAGTGGTCCAGAATCCCCGAAAACGTGATCGAAACTCCTAGCGACTTCAATTTTTTTACTTTTGCTTTCAAAATGAGTGGGTCTTGTGTTTTTGAGTGCGCAGATTCCAACAATCATGTTTTTATTCACTTCAAATGGTCAAAAAATGACATTTTTCGGCTTTTTGGGTGTTTCAAGAACTGTAGAATAAAGGATAACATTTTCAAATCTGTAGAAAAATATGAAAAAATTTAGTTTCGATCACGTTTCCGGGGGTTCTGGACCACTGTGCGCCGGTGACGCTTGTGGCGTTGTGAGTTGCTGCGAACACTTCTGGAAACTTGTGAACAATACACTTTAAACACCCCTTCAGAATGAGGTACTGATGAAGACAAATCATTTGAAATAATCCGCCGTCCGGAAACTACCGTTTCCCTCAATCAGCGAATTTAAGCAACGTCGGGCGTGGTTAGTACTTGGATGGGTGACCGCGTGAGGAGCGGGGTCACTGATACAAGTATTTACTGCGTTCAATTCGACGGCGAACTCCTCCCAACCCAGGGGGACGAGGCAATGGGGAGCCATGAGCGCAATCGTCAGACAAGTTCCGATCCTCCTTGATAAGGACGGCTGACGACATCCGCGACGGCAGCAGCCAGTCGGACGAAAATTCAGGGTGAAATTCCCTTGTTTCGTTTCGTTTCGTTCGTTCATTTGAAAAAATCGGGCGTCGTGACTTGAGATCAATACACTTTAAATACCCCTTCAGAATGAGGTACTGATGAAGACAAATCATTTGAAGAACGCTGCAAATTTTACACAAGGGTTTATTATTCTTTGATATAGGTTACTTGTGCAGAATGAAAATTGAACGTTCGTTATTGGGAACTACCCCCTACCTCCTCCTTACACGGGGGCCCTATGCTCTCTTTTGCCCCGGGCCCGCTTTTTCTCTCGGCGGCCCTGGGTTATCATATCCATTGCCGTATTGTTTATTTTCAAAGTTTAAATTGTTTTAATTGTTGCATTAAATACAACAACAAATTTTGTTAATAAACAATTTATCTATCTATCTATCTAATTAACCAAAAGGGGCCGGCGGAGCGAAGCGAGCCCCCCTGTCCGAACAAGCGGTTGGCCGAGCGAAACGAAGCCTTATGTCTAAGTGCTAGTATTACTAAAACTGAAAGATTCCTCTCCATCTAATTTATTCTAGAACGTGGAGATCGGGATCTGGAATTTGACGCTTGACCACGTGGCAGTCCCGAGGTCCTTGACGACAATTTCTGGAGCCTGACGTCTTCCCGGCAATAGGGGCAGGTCACGTGTCCTTTTAGCCAGGCGGAGATGCAGGCTTTGTGGAAACAGTGGGAACATCTGAGCTCCCAGACAGGCTGTCGACTTTTGAACGGGTCCAAGCAAATGGAGCACTCTTCGCCTTCATCTGACGCTCTTTTTGATGCTTTATGGACGACCGACTTGATTTGCCTCTCCGAGAGCCCCATTTGAACCTTTTGATCTGCCTGCATTCTTGACTATTCACCCGCGAACAATATAACTTTTTTTTTCGATGCAAGAAAATTCCAAAAGTTGATGGGAGCAAGGTAACCGTTGTAAATGGAGTCAAGCATTCTGGAAATTGCTTCAAATCGGTTCTTGGATAGTTTAATCCAAAATTCAGATCCCTTGTTCTGATAAATAAAGTACCAACTCTGTACAGAACACCTTAATGTGTCGATAACAGGAGCCGTCACCCTATGTGTGATCTACCAAAAAATGGATTTTGCGTCCAAACTTACTCGGAAAACGTCACCTCATTTGACCTCCCGGGATCCCTCCAAAATCCCATTTTTAGTCCCATGAAAGCCCTACAGATCGCCACAGTGAAATCGGATCATTCTGGGACCCCCGAAAATGGATTCTACGTCCAAAAATACTTCGAAAACGACACCTAACTCGATCCCAAAGCCGAAAAGCTTCAAAAACCCCTCCTGTAGCCCCATAGCGCCCCACGGGTTTGGGCGATCGGGCTGAAACCTTGCGGGCACAACTAGATAGTAAACCAAGTATTTTGTCAAAATTTCAGATCTAAAAAAAAAAAAAAAATTCCTACTGCACAAAACGGCCCGGACGACAGAGGGACATTTCGTTTTGGTTTATTATTCTTGGAATAATACACCTTTGTACGCGCGACGGAGGTAGACGATGTAGACGAGGTAGTAGATTTGACATTATCCGCTTCAAGAGGTCTAGATTCCAAAACCGAAATGTCCGTCCGCCAGAGGGACATTTCGCCCTAGTTGTGACAAACGTCACGTTCGCCGGTTCTTCGTTAACCGGACCTCTGCAAAGTGGGGCGAAAACGCAAAAATGCGCTTATAATTCAAAATAAAGTGTCTAAATTGTGACGATGACCGGGGTGTGACGTCATCGTCACGGTGTTGGTGTCGGAATCGACCAACCCCGATTTGACCTCCCTCTCTCCTGGAGGTCCGGGATGTTGCATCCGGACGTGGTGTTATAATTGGTGGATCTCCGTCACCTGACGACCCCTTCTTGTCAGGGGGACGTTGGGGCGGGGAGAAGGGGAGGGGACTGAAGCAAATCCCAAAAAGTAGGATTCGATCTTCAGCTCTCGTAGCAATCATATTAATTTAATTACCTCGTGTCTTTTTATTGCCGGTGTCATTTTGGCCAACGCCCACGACTCCACTTCGGTGACCTACCTGGTTTTATTTAATTATTTGATTTGCTTCTTTCCCTATTCCTATTTTCACCTTTTTGCCTTCTGGCCAGTTTCCTTATTTTCGGCGAGAGGCTTTATTCTTTCCGAATAAACCTCTTTGTCTTTTCAACCTTTTACATTTTCTTTTTCATTTCCCTTTTTCCTATTTATTTCTGCCCTGAGTGGGCGTATGATATTTTTAGTTTATTTTAATCACGATCTAACGATTTGACCAAATTGCTGGGTCGGTGCATGTCACATGGTAGCAGAGCGTGGTTATGATGCACCTGTGTAATCAGGTTGTGGTTCACCGGTTAAGGGTTGCATTAACTCGTCGTTAGACTTATGCTGTGCTCGCTGTATAAAAGCCGTGACGGCGTTAGCCACAGACGGACTGAGAACGAGCATGAAGCTCCCATATCCGAAAAAAAAAATTCTGTGTAGTTATAAGTATTTTTCAATGCTGAATCCAATGGAATCATTTTTGGATCGGTTCGACATCTTCTTTGGGTTGAAAATTCAAAAAGTCCAGTCGACTGGACTTTTTGAGATAATGATCATTATCTCATTATCTCAAAAAAGGCCTTTCGTTCGGAATAATTCCGAAACTTTTGGGGGTTGTTCGGGACTATATAGAGGGTCTATACTAAAAAAGTCGGACTGATTATGCTTGTGCTAATGTAGCCCCATTCAGCTATTCTCGGCCCTTCTTTACCTCACCTTTCGGACCTCGCCCAGTACATATTCAAAGTTGACAATGGCTTATCGCATCTCCCCTTCCCAGCCCATCACGAGCATGTTGCAAACGGTACGGTACCGCCTTCCACTTTCAGCCAGATCTTCCGGAAGCCCCCTCTTGGAGTCAGTTGGTCTCAGTCGCTTCGGCGGATAGTTTGTCAGGCAAATCGCTGACACTTATAGTTCGATCCACGAGGTACTATTCGTCTCTTTCGAGCGCCATAGTCGTTCTGGCGCCTCGCCTTCTTGAGGATTGTCTCTGGGTCTCTACCGATTCAAACCCAACTGTTAACTCTCCAAGGTATGGAAATTCTTCGTTTCTCTCCCGAAGTATGGTGTTGGCTGGAAAATTCTGTCCCAATATGCTGAAATTCACGGCGTGCCCCCCTCCCTTTTTCTTGCAGTCTTTAGACGCCTTGGCTCCCGTGCAGTGAGGATTTTTCGGACGTCTCTTCTGGGTAATTTTCCCATCCCGGGAGATGAATCCTCATCCCGGACTCTTCGCCGCATTCAACTTCAAGTCCTACGGACTCTGTGTAAACCTAACTGCGAAGTCGACCCTGGCACTACCCGAGCTTCACAAGCCTATACTTCGAGGTATGGATCTGCCCCGCAAATATGAAATTTAGCTGCTGCTCAGAAAATGTGGAAACGTCTAAAAACCCAAGGGTTTCCCCCAATTTCTGTTCACAGCCTCCCGAAGTTTATTTCCTGGAGGCCGTAAGTCTGGGCTAATTTTCCCTCTGGAAGACGGTTCCTCGCCTCCCTCCCGCCTGTGAGCTCGAGTCGTCAATCCAGGTGCCAAATTTACAATTTATACTCACCGACTATGACTTCAAGGACCTTCGGCGATTTATCTTGAACTTATTTTGAAGCTCTTAAGTCCGAACTCGGTTCGAATGTTTTTCATTTAAACTAACTTTTTTTGTGTCTTTTTCCCCTCTCAGGAAGAAATGTGAGGGTGGCCACTCGTAGGAGTTAGAGTGCTAGGGAAATATTAGTACGTAGCTAGTTGATTTATTTATTTGTTTATTTTCCCTTTCTTCCAATTTTCTTTGAGTCGTAAGACTTTCATGTTTTAGCCCGAATTTAGGGTAACGGTATTTTCTTTTGTCGCTTAGATTTTGTTTTTATTAAAGAAGTTTTTATGGTAAAGCGAATAAGCAAACTGGTTTCGAGGATCAATTTCTTTGTGGAACCCCTCCCATCTCCACTCTAGGTCGAGCAATAAAAATTTATATTGTTTATCGGATAGGGCTGTACCTGCCTTTTTGGCTTGTACTCTGTTGACCCCTCAAATTCAGTACACTAAGTTCAGGGGGGGCCAAAAAACCGCGATTTTTTTCAGTTTTTTGACTGTAACTTTTTTTCTATCGCTTATATCGAAAAGGAGCCTTCTATTAACGTTGTGGAGCACAAAAATCTGAACATTTTGCACTACTTGAATGTAATTTTTGACCCAATAGGTACCGAGTTATGTTCGTTCAAAAATGGGTTAAATTTCCCAAAATGGCAAAAAACGCCCAATAACGCTGGTTTTTCCTTCTAAATTGTATTTTACTCAATATTGAAGCATGGAATGGTATATGAATTACATAGAATGTAATTACATTCTATGTATTACATAGAATTAAGTTTGTAGAACCCCCGTCCACAAGAAATGACTCATGACATGACTCACTTTTTCAAGATAAATACGTCTCTGGAGCCCAAGGTTGCGAGTGGATGCAGCAAACTATTGTTGGAGGTGTTTCTAGATAGGTAGAGGCTACTATAGGTACTATAAATCGTGGAAATTAAGATGCGCAAGGATGCGCAAAAACCGTACAGTGAAATGAAAAATAAAGGCCGCTTTACACGCTACGACAAATCGTAACAATTTATCGTTCAGATGCGATTTTTACGATTTATCGGAACGTGTAAATGGGACATCGTAGCGATTTATTGGAGTTGGGTTGGAAGGTTGATGCCGGTCCCTCCAACTAATCGCTACGATTTGTCGTAGCGTGTAAACACTCCTCTCCCATTCGATCTATTGGAGCGATAAGTTGGTGCAACCTGATCGTTACGATTTGTCGTTGCGTGTAAAGCGGCCTTAACACAGGTTTACAAAAAAAAAAAAAGGTAAATCTCAGGCGCCGCGGAAAAAACCATCAAACTCTATGTTTTTTTGGGTGCTGAATCCGAATCCGACCCTCGTTTTTTCTGGTCACGTCCAAATTTTTGAGATATTGGCGGTTTTTCGTTTTTTCGGCCTTTTTCAGTTCAGAAAATCGCAGCTAAACGTGCGGATGCCCAAAAATTCCACAAAAAGAACTCACGGACTTGCACTTGAAGCCCTGAAAGACTCCATTCATAACGGTGTTCCTGATGAATAAAACCATCTTTGAGTCGGTCTGAATTGCCTCCGAGTCCAATATATTCGTCGGAACAAAGTTTTGTTGTGATCAAGTTGCATTGCCGACTCCAGGAGTTCATATTCTACGACATGGCCAAAATGGGTAGACATTTGAAAAATCATAGCTCCCTTATTATGGAAGTTACAGAATAGCGGTTGGTCCCATTCGACGCAGAAACAATCTACCTACAAGACCTCGTTGAGGAAAAAATTTTAACGGCCTTAGTTTTCACGCTAGAAGGTAAAAAGTATCAAAAAAGTGACGTGGTTTTGAAAAAAACACGTTTTTTCAACTTTTTTTTTTTTGGCAAAATCACACATTTATCGTGGTTTTAGACACCAACTCATATATATTTTCGGAATCAGCGATAAATTTCCAGTAAGAAGAGAGCTTTTTGTGGAATTTTTGGGCATCCGCACGTTTAGCTGCGATTTTCTGAACTGAAAAAGGCCGAAAAAACGAAAAACCGCCAATATCTCGAAAATTTGGACGTGACCGGAAAAAACGAGGGTCGGATTCGGATTCAGCACCCCAAAAAAACATAGAGTTTGATGGTTTTTTCCGCGGCGCCTGAGATTGACCTTTTTTTTTTTTTTTTGTAAATCTGGCACTATACATTTCTTTATGTTGAGAAAAATAATTATTCGGATCCTGCAAACTGATTATTTGTACTTCTACTATAGGTAGTATGTAAACTGAAAAAAAAAAAAAAAAAAAAAAAAAAAATACTTGGACCATATAAACAATAAAAAAATATTAAAAATGAATTGATTTCCGTTTTACATTTCATCAACTTTTTTACTTGTTTTCACGTGATTCAACAAAAATCTCAACGGTTTAATCATCACTTAGCCGTTTGGCATTGGCATTGACGGCAAACAAACCACTTTCTCCCATCACTTGGACCAAATCTCGACTTTCAAAAATTCTACTTATATGCGCATTTTTTCGTTTTCGCCCCACTGTGCGCTGTCTAGGATCGATCTCGACAAGTAGGTAGGGTTTATTAATTGAAATGTGAAATATATCATCCCTGTTGCTTTGAGATATCGTGCGGGGCATCGGGCGAGCACTAGGGATGGGAATCGATTTCAGATTTTTGGGAAAATCGATTTTTTGTTCCGATTTTTTTGAATCGATCTTCAGGTTCCGATTTTTTAGGTGAATCGATTTTTTACTTCCGATTTTTGTAAAAAATTTGTCTTTCCAAAAAATCGATACTTAGTTGGCGGTTTTTTTGGGAAATAGATTTGGAGCATCCAATTCTGAATCGATTAAAAAAATCGATACTTCTTACCGATTTCCCATCCCTAGCGAGCACGAAAAACTCAAAAATCGAGTGCGGGGGTAGGTATAAGGAAAAGTACCGGCCGCTCGCTCCGCCCTGAGGGGGCCTAATACATCTGTATTAAAATATAAAAATCTGATTTAATTTGAGTAGTGGAACCTGAAGGACTCAATATTTTTGAAACAATTTTTTAGGGCGAAGGTTGAGGTGAAAACCCAACAATGCCGCTTTCCTCCCAACTAAATAAATATCAAATTTGGGTTTTTCGCTCCAATCCCTGACTGCAACTTATGGAGCCTTGGATTTGTAAAGGCCAACAAAGGTATTCACCGGATATTAGAAAAAGCTGTAATTTCCGTAGTTATGTTGGATGGAGCAATTATTAGAAGCGGTGCCACACCTGCCTTTACACTCTACACGCTACATATTTAAAAGAATTGCGTAAACGGATTTTGCATCATTTTGTGATTGTACTCGACTTAATTTTCCTCACGGGTGGCAGCTGGACGTTAACGGTTGACGACGATCGCAGGCACTTTCCTCACTGGCTGACCCGATGGTTCAATTTGAGGGAAACGGGGCTCGTGGATTTGACTGTGAGCAGGAACCGAGACTCTTCTTTAGGCTTGAAAGTGGTCGGCCGGATGGAGTAGATGCCTTCGGTTAGATTGTCAATTTCTAGCACAACGAAACCAGCTCTGAAACAAGAAGAGAATGCCATATAGCAGGGCTTCTGTGGTCTGCGGACTTCGATAAAATAATTAATACATTCTTACAAAAATAAACGTAGTGAATAAATAAAATTAAAAGTCAAAAGTCTTGTTAAATCCATCCTCAGCCCACTCCATTTACGGCAAGAATTTTTAGAATATGGAGTAAACTAGCTTGAAAAGTGAGGGCGCCCTGTGAGGCGAAGTGAAATGTAACAACACCACCCCATGGACATAGAAGACTAGCTGCAAGGTATTTGCTCCACACCATCCCCCAGATGGCAGTCAAGACTGGGGCCATCTCCTCCAAGCTCTGTGTTCGGTTTTTTGCTTATATTTCAAAAACTAAGCGTTTCTCGTGGAAACACCCTAGTACCATAATTAAAGGAAACAAAATTTCCTACAAAATGGATATACTACAATAATTGTAGTATACTTCAATTATTGAAGATCGGAACAATAGTAAGGCCGCGAGAGCGCGCTGGAAATGACCACTATTTCGCTATTTGCAAAAAAAAAAAAAAAAAAAAAAACAAACTTGTAAAGCCCCAGTTTCATTTACTTACTTGAGCCATTTTTTTCTGTGCCCAACACGTATAGGTCACATTTGTTAGCCTTATATAAGCCGAGTTGCCGAACGTCAATGAAGCTCATAGGAGACGCTATAATCAATTCTCTGAAAATCGCCTCTCTCGCTACTTCCAGAAAAGCAACGTTTTTACGCTGATATAATTAAATAGGTCTCATTCTTTTATGTAAATTCGTTTTAGAGGAGTGTAGTGGGTTTGTATCTCGCCACAGTCCATGACCGCTTGTGATTATAGACGATAACAGTAATAATTTTGTTTTCGCAGTGATTGCTGTGCCTTCAATTTCAATGGAAAGTGGAGAGTGGTTAAAAAAGATTATAACTAAGTTTTTGAGGAGCCAACCTATATTGAGCTGAACCGATTAAGGAACTTTTAAATTGTGTGTCGAGGTGGATCTCACATAGTAGGGGAGCCAACCTGTTAATATAAAGACGTATAATATAATATACTAGATACTCGCTTCGCTCGCCTAAGCACCCAACTGGGGGAGCTGCGCAGGACTCCTGACGGGTGTTTCGGACGTAGGATTTGAAGTAGAATCCGAATCCTCGATAAAAAATGGGGGTTATAGGCGACCCAAATACAGGTGGCACGCATCGAGCGGGGCTTTAATATAGCCTATGTTGTGGCGGCAAGGGCACCGGATCGTTTAGAACAAACCCCGTGGAAAGCCGTTCAGCCGTTTAGGCGCCTATAAGACACGACAGACACACAGAAACCCCATTTTATAGAAGTATAGATAGATTATAGAAGACTGATCTCGAATGGGGAGGCGGTCGGATGAAAAGGTGTATCTCGCACAAAGGGGAGCTAACCCGTATTTTTGACTTCTACATTTGAAACTACTGAAAGGAAATCAGGGATTGTATTAGGCACACAAGGAGTAAGTGAACGCTGGTGAGTAGGAAGGGGTTGCTGCTGGTAAATGCTAGAATGGTTGGTAACCCGGAGGGAGGCTGAGTTCGTGATGGAGGGAAAGCCCAAGGACTCTCCCGAGCGTCTTCCGTCGTACCTATATTTTCTCCTTTCTACTTCCCTGTTCTTAATTAGCAATTTGCGTTATAAGTGGGGATCCACTGTGATATTCCTCTCCACCACTAATAATAATATAAGACCCAGCCTGGCTAATTTACTAAACTTTTATTTACCACAAACTGCAAATAATTTGTTAGATACATGACACTAAATCATTAAATCTTAAATCACTAAATTTTAGTGTCATGTATCTAAATCTAAATACTTGAGTAAGAGGGGTATGCAGTAGCAGGGCGTTGGAGAGAAAATCCGGGCCCGGGGGCAAAATTCATCGGGCCCCTTAAAAAAAAAAAAAAAAAGGTATGAAAATTCATCGCCCCCCCCCCCCCCCCCGATTTATGAAAATTTTTTCCTATATTGATCTGTCCCTTTTCCCATTTTGCCTCTCCTACCCCCCTTTTTTACAAAAAAAAAAAAAAAAAAAAAAATTCTCAAGAAAATCCGGGCCCCCCTACGCCTACGAAGGCCGGGCCCGGGGGCAACGGGTCTAGTGCCCCCCCCCCCCCCCCTCTCTAAGGGGCTGTGCAGTAGATATTGTTACGCAAGCCAAAAAGATTGAGAAGCCCTGCCATATAGAATTGACCACTTTGCGTGGCAGTTAACGAAACTTTTATTCCAAATGAAATATTGATAAGCAGAAAAGTCGACCTCAGTACTTCATCTAAGACTCTTCTAATAGAATATAACATCGATTGTCGCTCATACAGCAATGATTTGTCGCTGTCTGCCAACATCACTTCAAGACAACTTCAACCAACGCGTGTAACGAACCTGTAGTCGCCCGAATGGTAAAGTTGTTGAGGGCCTTCTGGGTTCAACGGCACCACGTCGAAACCGATTTTAGGGATGGGCGGTGCTCGGAGTTCTATGCAAATCGATCCGGCTCCTGCAACATCAAAACAATAGTCCAACTAATTGCGAATCTTCTTCGTCTTCCAAAAGCAACAAGTATAAGTAGGCCCTACTTGACTATAATAACAGAATAGCGAGGCTCATTCCAGAAAAAGTCAAAACCCAGCAGTCCAGTCAAAGCGTAGTTGAAACTGAACGTAGTTGAACGTGGAAAAAATAGGTGGTTGGAGTTTTAAGCCTTGTTTTTGGGGTGCTGAATCCGAATATGAAGAGATCCATCAAATCCGGCTTTTTGCGATATTCGCCATAAACTCCTAACTTTCGGCTCTTTTTTCAGTTGATTACTTCGAAACTCCGAAACTATGCATTTTACCGCAAATATTACCATTATCAAAACCAAAGAGCACTAAATTTTGAACAAAATCCACTAGTCAACTTTGATTTTTGACACACTAATGCAGGAGCTGGAGCGCTGAAAATTTGTCCTACCGAATACCGTCAAACCCCGTTCTTCTGAGCCCACTCATTCTTTTTGAAAGCAGAGGTAAGGGATACATTATAAAACTGTGGTAAGAACAGTAAAATAGTCACTAAGATCGAGTTTTGACGGAGTGGGTTTTCACCGCTCTAGCTCCTGTGCTAGTGGGTGAAAAATCAAAGTTGACCAGTGCATTTTAAAGGATATGTAATGCTCTTTCATTTTGATAACGGTAACATTTGCCGACAAGCGCGTAGTTTCGGAGTTACAAGCAAAAAACTGAAAAAAAGTGCGAAAATGTTACCAAAATCGTATTTTCTCTTGTCCTGCAGTTCCCGGGAGGCTCAAGATTCCGTCCCGTCCTCTCATTAAAAGCGCTCACCAGCTTAGCAGAAGTATAGGACTCCGTCCCACCTAATCCTTACCAGCTTATGAGGAAATCAAGATTCCGTCCCGGTCAGAAATGTGAAGGGGCGTTCAGGGCACGACTCCGTCCCGAGGTTGTAGGGAAAATATATCATGAAATGTTCAGTTTTGCATCACGATATAATAAAGTGTCAAGAGGGCTAGGTATCAAACCTCATACAGCGTCAAGGAAGGTCGTTGTAAAAAGACATGCAAGCATTAATCTTCATTCCTGCTTCTATTCATAATATGAATAGAAGCAGGAATGAAGAATAAGTAGCAGGGTTGGATAGAATGATAACATTTGTTCTATTTGGGGAGGGAGGAGTTATTAAATTAAATTAAATTCATACTGAAATTGATTGAAATTCTAATTATGAATTCATTTAAATTATTTCAAGAAATCAGAAGGGGAAGGCCGAAAAATTTATTGGGCCTCAGGTGGGACTCGAACCCACAACCTTCACATTACTAGTGTGATGCTCTACCAATTTCGCTACTGAGACCAGCAGTCATGACAGAACATCAGAGATTGAAGGCTCAACCATCCCCCTGCCCCCAACGCTTGATTCGGCCCTCTCATATTGTTGCTTATTTTCCCCCTCTGAACCCTGATCTGATATAAAGCCAGTAGACATTCTACTTTTGTCCCTCATCGTAAATTTTTCGGCCTTCCCCTTCTGATTTCTTGAAATAATTTAAATGAATTCATAATTAGAATTTCAATCAATTTCAGTATGAATTTAATTTAATTTAATAACTCCTCCCTCCCCAAATAAAACACTGTGTGAGGGAAGCAGTTCAAAAATTTCCTCAAGTCATTCCCATAACATTTGTTCTAGTGACCCAGGGAATTGGCATAAAAACTGGATACTGATCTGATGAACTCGGCTCTTGATTGCGGGTTTGAGGGTTGTGCATTGAACAAATCTATTTGATTTTGTAACGCCTTTTGACGGGCCAAGATTTTAGGATCGTGGAATCTATGGGGAGCGTCCATGCTGTTCAATTTTATGTATAGTTCTGCTTTAACGGACATAGCTGTGGCAAACGCGAGACTGAGATGATCCGTGCGAAGGTCACACGTACGGAGTCTTGCACTTTACTCGGGCGGGTCTCCAGCCACTCGGGACTGAGTGTTGACAAACCTTTGAGTCGCTCTAATTGCACACGGATTACAGCCTCGGATTTAATGGGGGGACGGGGCGGAATCGTATGTCTCCCCAGTTCCCTACGTGATGGAAACCTTCATCCAAACGTCCCATCTCAGAGGTCTGAAAGGAGCTTTCATATGAAGAAAAAAAAAAAAAAAAAAAAATTGAATCGGACCAATAAGTAGTTTCCGAGCTAAAGCCAATGTACCGAAAAACGTGTTTATCGTACGTGTTGGTGCTATTTCGTATCACATGTTACACTTTTGCCCGCAGGTAGGAAATTCGTACGGTAGGCACTTTTCGCCAAACTTTGAGTGCCTTTGGGTGTATTCAACTCTCTACAACGTTCATTATATAACATTTCTCGATATGACCGGTCGTTATAAAGGGACTGCTCCCTCAAGTGCGAAAAAGTGATTTTTCAAAAAACTTTAAAAAAATCGCTCTAGCTCCTAAAGTGTTGGATCTACAATCAACTTTGACTAGTGAATTTTATAGGAAAGTTTATGCCCTTTCTCTTTTATACTAGTGACTTTTGCCGTGGGACGCACAGTTTCGGACGTATAAGCAAAAAACATAAAAAAGTGCCATAAATTTGGAGTTCTTAGCGAACGTCTCAAAACGCATGAGCTGAATTTGTTGGATCTCTTCATATTCGCATTCAGCACCCCAAAAACATGTATTATATAGAATAAGACTTAAAACTCCAACGACCTATTTTTCTTACATCAGCCTCTTTTCGCTACACTTTGTCTGGGCTACTAAAATTTCGCAAGAAATGTCTGCAGATTTGACTGTTTTACTTCAACTACTTATTACTCAATAAATCGGCGATTAACTGAATAAACAAGAGATTTATTTACTATAATCGACTGTGGTGAAAGCCGTCCTTCTGGGGATGGCCTCTTATATCACCAGTTAAATGTTAAAATCTCGGTTTTAAATTCTGAGGGCCTCACGGTGAAGGGGAAACACGTTTGGCAACGAAGACCTCTGAAGGGAGCATGGGGAGGCAACGCTATTGGCCACACGAAGAATGACCCGTCTGGCCACTGAGGCATTTCGACCACTACCTGCGATCGACTCCCGTTTCGGACAAAGCTGTCGACTCCGGAGAGGACGATCGAATCCCTTGTTGGAACCAGCCTGGACAGGCCTGGAAAGCGTGGAGGCCATCCTGGCAAGCCTTGGAACCACATAGCCAGCTAGGGACCGGCTCTGGTATTATACGTCCCAAGTATAATACTTGGGACCATCTTGGCAAGTCTTAGCCAGCTTGGGGCCACCTCTGCAAGCCTTGGAGAGCTCAGGAACCACATAGCCAGCTTAGAGCCAGCTCTGGTATACTTGGGACCATCTTGACAGCTCTTAGCCAGCTTGGGGCCACCTCTGCAAGCCTTGGAGAGCTCGGGAACCACTCAGCCAGCTTGGGACCAGCTCTGGTATACTTGGGACCATCTTGGCAATTCTTAGCCAGCTTGGGGCCAGCTCTGCAAGCCTTGGAGAGCTCTGGAAAGGTTAAGGACCATATTGCCAAGTCTTTAAAACCCTAAGCCAGTGAGGGGACTGGCTTTGCATGGAATCCCTTAGCCAGCTAGGCGTCAAATGTGCAAGATATGGAAAGATTGAGACCATCTAAGCAAGCCTCAGAGACTCATAGCCTACTAGGTACTGTATTGGCATGCTTTGGAAACTCTTAATCAGCTTGGGACGAGGTTTGCAAGGCTTGAAAAGCTCGGCGCCATCTTGGCAAGCCTTGGAAATCCATTGGTAAGTGACTCTCTGATGATAGCAATAAATTCGTGGCCAAAAGCGCCACTTATCTTGTGGCCAAACGTGTCCCCACGCTCGCTGTATTGGTTGTGTGCGAGTGTTGCGTATTCACGTGCTCGGTGGTAGAAACCGGCCCTACAAATCCATCTAAGCACGTATTGAGAGAAAAACAGAACACTGATGTACTTGTTCGTACATGCAAGGCGTACTACCTTTCAACGTCAAATGATAGTCCGGATTATTTTCGTAGGTTGTTGGGAAGTTTCGGCAGCCGCCCGCTGTGTGTCCTTTCCATTCTCCGTCAATCACCTGAAACAATACCGGAGAATGCAACGCAGGTACGAATGGCAGTGGTGGGCGTTCACTACCAGGGCTACCAACAGAGCGGGTCACTTAGATATCGAACCTCTCTCTCGGAGGCACACAAGGCCCTGAAGAATGTTAGAGGTGACAAATTAATCCGCAATAAGCAAAGAATACAATCGCACCCTCTCGGATATGAACAGGAGACTCGCTTTACTCAGTCATAGTTAGGTGGCAAAGGTTATCCCAATGTTACATTCGCGAATTATATCGGAATCATAATGATATGACTGGAAGCGTGAAGGAAATGTGTCAAATTACCTTTTCCGTGAATTTATAATTCTCAACGATGGGCTTCAATTCGAACGGGTGAGTGGAGTAGACGCGAAGGCTGTAGTAGATGGTCGTTGTCTTCTCGTATTGCGATATGACCAGCGTGAAGTCCCTCCCGGGCACCTCTGCAAGGTTGATTTTGGCCAAGTAGTGCGGACTGTTGATCCTCGCGCCGTCAATCACAGGCTCCGGTTCGTCTGAAAGGACGTCAAGTCAGTTGATTTCGAGAATGGTCGCTCCAGTTGATAATTTCGTAAACCAACAGTTCCGTAGCGGGGCACAGGGCTTTCCAAAATTGTGGGTGCCCTCTAGGGATGTCAAAAAAGTATCGATTCGTGGAAAAATCTATTTAAAAAAGAAGCAATATTTCAAGGTTTAAAAAAAATGAGAATCGATTCAAACTATCGAGAATTGGCCCGATTCTAACATTTTTAAGAAACCTTTTTTGACAATCAAAACAACCAATAACCTTCGTTAGTTATTATACCTTAGTTAAAAAGAAACTGTACGATAATTAGGTAAGTAGATACATTAAATGTATCTACTTACATTTCAAAAATTTTGAAATGACGTTTGATGACGTAAAACAACAGTTCCGTAGCGGGAAATCAAACATTTTGTGAAACGTCATCAGAAGGATCACTCAAACTGCACTCAGACACTGTCTGGAATTAGAAGAAGTATCAATTCTTGAAAAAATCGATACTTTCATGAAAAACGCTGCAAATTTTACAAGGGGTTTATTATTCTTTGATATAGGTTACTTGGGCAAAAATTATTTCTGTGTCAATAGAAAAAATTTTGGAAGAAACATAATTTATTTTTTACTCGAAAAATATTTAACCCCCTGGGATTCTTCAAAAATCCCATTTGTAGCCCCATGAAAGACCTATAGATCGCAACGGTGAAATCGGATCGTTCCGGGACCCCCAAAAATGGATTCTACGTCCAAAAATACTTCGAAAACGACACCTAACTCGATCCCATAGCTAAAAGCCTTCATAAAACCACTCCCGTAGCCCCATAGAGCCCCACGGATTTGGGCGATCGGGCTGAAAACCTTGCGGGCACAACTACATGATAAACCAAGTATTTTGTCAAAATTTCATATTAAAAAAAAAAAAGCCAACTGTCCAAAACGGCCCGGACGGCGGACGGACATTTCGGATTTAGAATGTAGACCTCTTGAAACAGATAATGTCAAATTTTGAGGCCGATCGGAGTCGTCGACCCCCGTCGCGAAAACATAGGTGTATTATTCCAAGAATAATAAATCAAAATCGATAAGGTTCTTTTGGATTCATTCCAAAAAGAACGATTGATTTAAATCAATTCTTTTTGAGAAATCTGCCATCTCTCGTCTCATCCAGTTCTCACCACTTACATGGGTAATATATTCTTCTCCCCTTGTTGGCGTAAATGAGTATTGTAATGTATTCCTTGTTGTATTTGAAGTCCTCGATGTCTGTAATGTGTCGAGTAAGGAGCACCCACGCTGCGCCGGATTTGACTTCGCTGTTGAGCTTCAGCCGATATTGAGGGTTCTCTCCTACGGTGAAACTGTCTTTGGCCGGACCCACTCCAGCGCTCCACTCCCTGGAACGAAGAAGAAACCTGCTAGAACATTCGCGGCAAAGCCTGAAACTAGTGCAACATCGACGGCCACTCTGGTAAAATTGCCGAGTATGCAGTCCGGACGGGTAAGGTGGGCCAAAGTTCTCACTCCCTGAGGGGATTATCATCAATAGGAGATATTCTCAAACCGGACCAACGAATAGAGAAAGGGTAAATTCGGCCAAGGCTCTTGAACGCCAACTACCAAGGCTACGCCTGCCAAACCCCGACCTTTCCCATCTAGCTTCACACCCCAAAACCCAGTTTCCTTCGAGAATAAATTCAGTGCGAAGGGATTTATTTCTAAGGCAAAATCTACTATCACTCTATTATGGACAACTTTCCAAGCTCAAATACGTCACAAGAAGCAACTTTTTGGTGGTTTTAGACTTTCCATAGTTATCTACTCGCGCAGCAGTTCTCCTTGGGGTGGAGCTTCTATAAAGTAGACTCAGGGCCCACACTCCCACTCCGGCAATGTTCGCTTTCAAAATGATGCTCAGCAAAACCTGTGCCTGACACTGACCACACTGGTGGAATGGCTATAGGGGAATATATAACTGCATGATAGAAAATGAGACTTTCACGGGGGTCACTTGAACGTCGGTAAACGAGAAGGTAGCAATAAATAATTTTAGAAGAAGTCTTTTAATAGAAAATAGACAAACAACAGTCACAATAGATCACGCTTGGAGGGGGGGAAAAGGCTGAAGCCAGCCAACCCCCAACTGCATCCTACTGGCCTCAGACCACTTCTACTCGCTTTTCGATATCGCTATTTGAGTTCCTATTGGGCCCACTGGGAGGTGAGAACGAACTTGACTCAGTTTACACGCAAGGGTAACAAGCGAGGGTCAGATCGGATGATGTTTCACTCACTCGTGAATCGTGTACGTGTACGTGAACATGTTGGGGTTCCAGTTGATGTAAATGATGTCGAAGAAGTGCAAAAGGGACTTGTAGTCGATCCAAAAGACGCCGTTGTCGAAGAAAGCGGCATCTTTGGGGTTGTAGTCGAGCTCCTGGCAAAGTTGTTTGGTCCAGTGGTGGACGTCCAATTCGGAATAATTCCCTCGCCATCGGACGTTCGACCAGGGGTTCTTCAGTTGAATTAGCCTTTCTTTCTGCAAAATTAGAAGACGTAAGAAGAAGAAGAATGTTTGTTGTTGATCATGCAGTGGACGCTAAAAAATAGGATCAATCGGCTGTAAGGACCGGCTATGAGGCTCCATTGTAAATGCCCTCATTTAAATAGCGACGTTGACTCCCTGGCCAAATCCCTCGCAAAGAATCACCTCCTATCTCTCAACAGGTTTATGTTTTACCAAACCCATTTGATTTTGATATAGTGAATAAATAATTCAGAATATATTATACTTATAGTTTAACGGCTTATTACATTTTTCAGTAAACGAAACATTTATTTAAACGAATAACAATTGATTGACGGTGATTCGATAGCGTTCATTCTGATGGGCTGTCAGATGGCAACACTGGTAACCACTTCGGCAGCTCACCGAGGTTGGTAGCACCTTCATTACCAAACGACGTCACTGACCCAGCTGATCGATTCTACTCCCGCTTATTTTCAAACGTCACCACTTTCTCACTCGTCACCATAATAATTTTCAGGAAACAATTCCAAACGGCTGACTGTCGTTTTTGTTATTCTCGTAGGATATTCTTACGGAAAAAAAAAATGAAAAAAAATTTATGCAATTTCCCCATTGTGTGGAAATTAATTCTGCGTCATTAAAAAAATATTTTTGAAAGTATAAAAAAAAAGATTTTTTGTTTTGTTTGTACAATGTTAGCTCTGATGTGGGACCTTGAAAAAAAAAAAAACAAAAAAAAAAAAAAAAAAAACGGATTTTGCGTCCAAAATTACTCGGAAAAGGACACACAAATTTCGACCTCCTGGGATCCTCGAAAAATCACATTCGTTCCCATTTGTTGTCTGTGAGCCCCTCGTCGAAAGCCCCGTAAATCCTCACAGTGAAATCTGCTCGTTCCGAGACCCCCAAAAATGGATTCTACATCTAAAAATACTTCGAAAACGATACCTAACTCGAACCCAATAGCTGAAACCTTAATAATGCCTCTCTCCAGCTGAAGCATCTCCCTTGCTCTTGACCTGGAGAATCCAACATACAACCTCGCTTGCTTCTGAACAGGGAGTCTTTGCCAGTGCAGCGCCTCCTTTGCCTCTTCTTGATTATTATTACAACAGATTACACAGATCGTCTTCTTACCTGAGCGACTCTCACGTCCAGGATGGCGTAGGCGTGGAGAGCAACAAGTCCAGCTCTTTTGCTCTCCGCTTCCGACATGTCAGGAGTAGCCGCCTGCATAACATCACGAACGAGTCAAATGTACACGAGAAATTCGTCTACAGCGGAAATGATAGTGAAAACGCGACAAATTTTACCCCGAAAAGCGGACGTCCAAAATTACTCGAAACACGACACCTCATTACAATACATTTAGCAGGAACTCACCGTCATCAACGCATCACCGTTCTTCATCCGCTGCATGATCATACGGAACAGATCGTCAGCATCTCGTCGTGGTTCACCCTGCGGCTTCAAAACGATCCTTTCGGGGATCCACCCGGTCAAAGCGTGGAGGTCAATATTCTGCAATAAGACTAGTATAAAACCTCATGAAAAATGTATAAAACCTACAATAAGCAAAAATGTGAAAGTCACAAGAACAAGAATAACTTTTTTCAACCCCGTAGTATTTTCGGAATTATCGCAATCTTACACTGTGGGGCTACAATGGAACGCACAGGAATGGCGGGGACACTTGACTAAGGGCAAAAGGGAAGTGAGAGGTCTTTAAAATCGCGATGCGTTTAGGATAAAACTGAGCAAAAAAACTGTTTGGTTATCTGAACTGAAGGTGTGGAGGCACCTTTCAGTTTTTGCAGTTTTCGCCTCGTTTTTTGGCTCAGTTCGCTCAGTTTTTCCAGTATGGAGGGTGTCCGCTTTCAAGGCATCTTTTTTATTTCGGTTCAATGGGGGATTTGCATGTATTTTTTCTATTTTTCTGAAATTACCCCCTGAGAATGTAGGGGAAACAGTAGTCAGCCGCCTGAAATCGCTTCCAGAAAATTTAAATAATTTAACGAAAATTAAGGCGTTTAAAAAACGCGGGGGAACACGGCCATGGAGGGAGCGTGACGTCACTACCTATTTTGGAGCTGAAGGAGGGGATTGTTCCGCCCAGTGTTGCTACTCCACTACTCATCACAGAATAAATTCAATTGAGCCGAAAATCCTTCTGATAAGGCTTTAAACTTCAAGTATCGTGTATTATGAATTATTTTTTCCGTCGTATCAAGTTATAATTGCTATAAATTTATCATATAAGCTGATGACACTAGCGCTCCTGGTGAGAGATCCACTGGAACTGTGACGTCACTACCTCAAGATTGACTGGTGGGAAACCCCTGCTAATTCAAACTTTGCGTTTCGTTGTTTCGTTATATCTCCTACAATGATTTTTTTTTTTTTTTTGGTATTGGAGGCTGTGCAAGTTAATTTTTAGCCATATTATTGAACGGTAGGGAAGAATAACAAATCTAAAATAAACGCAAATCCCCCATTAAGGCTAAAAACATGTTGAGGGCTTGTATCTCTACTCTTTGAAGGGTGTTCAGGAAGGAACACCCTGCTCAGTAATATGCAGACATGCAGGCTACCTAGAAACAATCTTTGAACCCGTATCACAATTCCCTGCAAATGTGTGTCCCAATTCACCAAATTTCGCCAAAGTAATTAAATTGGTATTCCTTCTCAATGAAAACATTTACATTACTCGAGCTGATGTCTACTCTATGCCAAATTTCCCGAATCCTTTAATTAAATGATAAATTACGGAGTGATGCGTTCAAACAAACTAAATTTTTCATTGAGCAGGAACACAAATTTGGTACTCTTGCTAGGTTTGTTTGAGCGTATCCCTGCTGCATGAAAAAAGTGGCACTATTTGAGTTATTATCACTACCTAATGCTAAATTTCACAGAAGCATTCGAATTTGTGTGCGATACCTACTATATGGAAACTCTCACTACGTCAGCTTGTATCTCTCCTCTTTGAACCCTTATCACACAATTATAGCATTAGGTAGTGATAATACCTCAAAAAGTGCCACTTTTCCATATGGTAGGGTTACGTTCAAACAAACCGAGATGGTATTTTTGAAGGATCCCAGGAGATTAAATATTTTTCCAGAAAAAATAAAGAATTTTAGAAAAAAAAAATTGGAAAAAAAATCCAAAAAATAATTTTTTCCATTGACACAGAAATAATTTTTGCACAAGTGACCTACATCAAAGAATAATGAACCCTTGTGTAAAATTTGCAGCGTTTTCATTGAGCAAGAGTACCAAATTTGTGTTCCTGCTCAATGAAAAATTTAGTTTGTTTGAACAAAATCACACAATAATGTAAGGGGGGGATTATTGCCCGCAAATATTTGTACCAACTATATGCCGAAGTTCACAGAAGTATTTAAATTGGTATTCCTTCTCAATGAAAACATTTACATTACTTGAGCTGATATCTACTCTATGTCAAATTTCCCGAATCCTTGAATTAAATTAGGTAGTGATGCGTTCAAACAAATTAAATTTTTCATTGAGCAGAAACACAAGTTTGGTGTTCTCAAAGAAAAATTAGTTTGTTTGAACGCATTACTCCCTAATTTATAATTTAATTCAAGGATTCGGCACTAGCGGTACTTTTTGAGGTACATATTATCACTACCTAATGCTAAATTTCACCGAGGCATTAGAATTGGCGTGTCTGTTTCTACTATAACTTTCATATTATGAAAACTCACGCTATGTCAGCTTGTATCTCTACACTATGATCATTCATCACCTACCTAACCCCCTCCCCTTTGCCGCCATGCCCAAACCCACTCCTTTTCCTAAGAAGCGAGTTCCCAGACCCACCGCGTAAGTTGCCCAGAACGATTGAAATTCTTTAAGGTTTGTCCAAAACCAACGCCTCCGTAATGGTGTAAGCAAAGAAAGAAAAAAATTACACTATTAGATCCTGGAAAGTCGTAGCCGCCCATCACTTTCATGTAGGCTTTTTCTATAAGGGAAATCCACAATTCTCCTTTGCGAGTTGAGAACGAACTGAGCAGCTCCCCTTTCTTATCCACCGGAAGAAAATCGTCGATGATAACTTTTCTTTTGATGCCGTTCAGATGGAACTTGACCATGTACTTCCCTGAAACACGGAGAGTCAAAATTACAAGTGAACTCCGACCTACAGATTTTCATATAAACATTATACTAGCACGGGATACTGCAAACAAAATTTTCCGAGGTCAGACAAATATCAAACTTCACCAAAATTGTGCCCAGTGGGGATGTCCGATACTTGAGAAAGAATTTCACTCGGCCCGTCGCTATTGTTTATAGGGCGTTAGGAAAAATATAATATTTGAATTCCAAGGTCTGGAGGGGGTAAGTGACGTGGGCTGTCTAGACATATTTTGATAGGCCGAGGGATCTCACTCGCTCCTGCTTCTACGCATGTTAGCCAACTTTGCCACGCAAAAGCCGACTCCAAAAATTTAGCATCAACAGAGAAGGTCATTCAAAAACCCAGCACCAAGGTAATCATCAAAGAAGGCTTTTTGAAATTCGACCCGGGCCGAGTGTTTTTATTCCGTTCAGATTTATTATTCAGCACTCTGGTGGCTACTTGCCCAACTACTCAATGTGAGACGTCATGGGCCCTCCGCTTTCTGTTCATTTCTAAACACTTCTGCACGAAACTATACGGATTTTCAAACTTAAAATTTGTGTAAGGGGCTTTAAAACCCAACTCGACAATCGGTGCACGCGCAGCCTCCTGCCCCACACGCAAGGTTTCCAACTCAGAAAACAAAAAACCACTTTTTCCGTAGATCGTTCCCATAAATTCCATAGATTACGCCAAGTCGGCAGACTAGCGATCAAAAACCACCCCCAGTGGCAAGTGCCCTTTGTAGTCAACGTGATCGAGTGAGGATGGTTTTTAGAGTGAATTTCGATACGAATATTGTCTGACAACACCGTAGGTTATATCGGCTTATTAGGAACTTGATGCTTCTTTATCAAGCATCTCTTTATCTTTTTGGATATTCTAGCAGTTTTAGCAGTTTTCTTAGATCAGGCTAAATTTAGCTTTTGACACAATTTCGCATGACATTCTCTTCAAAAAATGTGTAAATTGGGCATTGTTGATACGGCACTACAATGGTTCAGAAGTTATCTGCAAGACAGAAAACAAATTGTCCAGGTGAGGTGTGAGAAGCGAAGAAGTCTCACTTGGGCCTTACTCGGTGCCGCAAGGTACGGTCCTTGGACCTATCGCGTTTATTATTTATATCAATGATATATCTGAGCTTGATTTACCGGGGAAGGTCCTGCTATTTGCGGACGATACTGTGTTCTACTGTTCATCCGGCTCATGGAGTGAAACACGGAAAAAGGCGGATAAAGCTATAAACACTATATAACTGGATGTCCTGTAATAAGCTGACACTGAATGTAGACAAAACTACCTTCTTGCCTTTTTGTATTGATCCGCGGAATCTTCCTGAGCTGGAGGACATTCACATTCACTCGTTTGAATGCGATGGGATGACTTGTGAGACGTGCTGCCCTGTTAGGCAAAGCTATTCTGCCAAATACCTTGGAATTCACTTTGAGACACAAATGAAATTTACGGTCCACATCCATAAAATTAACTCAAAACTAAGAAAATTGCTATACATTTTTTATAAATTGTCCCGAATCTTAAATAAGAATCTACTAAAGAAAGTATATTTTGCTCTTGTTGAATTAGTGCTAACATATTGCTTGCCTATCTGGAGTAGCACGTACTTTTCGCACCTTGCACCTGTCATGAAAACTCAAAAAGCCATTATCCGAACAATTTGCAAGAGAGGTCGATACGAACATACCGCTCCTCTCTTCTTTGAGCTGGGGATTCTCCCTTTTCTGAAGCTTGTTTGACTAAATAGCATTAAGCAAATAATAAAACGCTGCAAATTTTACACAAGGGTTTATTATTCTTTGATATACGTTACTTGTGCAGAAATTTAATTCTGTTGATGAAGAAATTAAAAAAATTTTTTTTGGATTTTTATCTCAAAAAAAATTTTTTTTTTGGATTTTTTTGTTCAAAAATGTGTTTTTTTCAAAAATTCTGTATTTTTTACTCGAAAAATATTTAACATCCTGGGATCCTTCAAAAATCCCATTTTTAGCCCCACGAATGCCCTAAAGATCGCCCCAGTGAAATCGGATCGTTACGGGACCCCAAAAAATGGATTCTACGTCCAAAAATACTTCGAAAACGACACCTAACTCGATCCCATAGCTAAAAGCCTTCAAAAAAACCCTCCCGTAGCCCCATTATAGCCCTATAGCGCCCCACGGGTTTGGGCGATCGGACTGAAAACCTTGCGGGCACAACTAGATGGTAAACCAAGTATTTTGTCGAAATTTCAGATTTTTTAAAAATTTCCTACTGCCCAAAACGGCCTGGACGGCGGACGGACATTTCGGATTTAGAATTTAGACCTCTTGAAACGGATAATGTCAAATTTTGAGCCCGATCGGAGTCGTCGACCCCCGTCGCGAAAACATAGGTGTATTATTCCAAGAATAATAAACCAAAATGAAACAATATAACAATATAACCTATTCACACCCAAAACACCAAATTTAAAAATGACAGTCGCATAGAATACCCTTTTTATCGAACTAAGTACTTTTGCCCAAAACTCATAAATATCAAGGTATAAAATGCTTTAATGCACTACCCTCAAAGCTGCGAGAAAAACTATTATATTCAAAGTTCAGTAAGTGTTTAAGAAACGACATTGTCAGTTTCCTATTAACTAATGATTACTTTTTCTAAGTGCCTAAAATTATAATATAATGGAAGGCACTATAATTGCTGCTTTATTTTATATAACATCTTTTTATCTTAGATAATATTGTTATGTTCTTTGTTTTTCAATTTTGTATTTTAAATTCCCTATATTAATTATTAATAGGATCACTTATATCCTTTGTATTGAGTGGGTCGCCTGAGAACAAAAACTCATCCTCCAACACGAGCCTAGGCTGATATGGAGGATTAATTTTTCCAACAACATTAAGGCACATAGGGGGGGCCTGGAAAATGGGTACCCCATTTCCCTGGTCCGTACTAGTTGAGGAGCCCCAATGTAAATAATAAACTTGTGCATGTTTGTGGGTGGTGTCAAACATTTACCCACCAAGTAGGTACTATAGAATGTATTTTTGTCTTGTACTTGTAATGGAAATAAATAAATAAATAAAAATTCCTCCAACAAAAAAAAAAAAAGCGTTACAAATCATTTTCGAGAAAAAACCGACTGCGCACTGCCGGACCCTGTTCACACAGGCGGGCGCACCAACGAGGAGGCGAACTGGTCCACGCCCAATACATACCTAGCAGTTAGCAACATGATTGTGGTCGACATTCATTTCTATTATCGTGTTGGTAGAGGTAATTTTTAAAAACCCTAACACGACTTTCTGACTAACACCAACACCTTCCGGATTAATTAAATTATTGTGCCGAAACCCTTTCTGTTCCTCACCCATTCCAGGTAACCTGCCCCGTCGGGACTTCGTTGCCAACTTCAGAGTGACAACCGGAGTCATCGACACGATTGTTTGAGTCAGTACACGATTTCCTACAGAGTCATCTCCATAGAATCGCAGCTCCATCACCGACATGCCCCCTGTGCAATACCAATGCACCGATGGACGCCGGGCACTTGGACCAGTGCCAAACAATCTCCCGACCCCGACACGACGACGAGGACTCCGTTAGGAGAAGGAAAAACGATGCATATCGGGCTGCTAGAAAGGAGATGGCGTTAAGGCCTCCGCCTGGCGTAGGATTAAAAAAAACAACTCAAAATCAACCTCACCCCTCCTATAACACAAGTTTACAAAAAAAAGGTCAATCTCAGGCGCCGCGGAAAAAACCATCAAACTCTATGTTTTTTGGGGTGCTGAATCCGAATCTGACCCCCGTTTTTTTTTCCAGTCACGTCCAAATTTTCGAGATATTGGCGATTTTTCGTTTTTTCGGCCTTTTTCAGTTCAGAAAATCGCAGCTAAACTAGCGGATGCCCAAAAATTCCACAAAAACTCTCTTCTTACTGGAAATTTATCGCTGATTCCGAAAATATATATGAGTTGGTGTCTAAAACCACGAGAAATGTGTGATTTTGCCAAAAAACGTTGAAAAAACGTGGGTTTTTCAAAACCAAAGTCACGTTTTTTGATACCTTTTACCTCCTACCGTAAATACTAAGGCCGTTACAATTTTTTTTCCTAAGGTCTTGTAGGTAGATTGTTTCTGCGTCGAATGGGACCAACCGCTATTCTGTACCTTCCATAATAAGGGAGCTATGATTTTTCAAAGTGTGTACCCATTTTCGCCATGTCGTAGAATATGAACTCCTAAAGTCAGCAATGCAACTTGATCACAACAAAACTTTGTTCCGACGAATATATTGGACTCGGAGGCATCAATTCAGACCGACTCAAAGATGGTTTTATTCATCAAGAACTCACGGACCCGGTCATTCATCCCTTCTAACGTCTCGATTGACTAATCTAGTAGATGCACATTTCCCTTACCACTGGCATTGTAGAAAGGTTCCTTGTTTTTCTTCCTTGGAAATATTATGTTGCTGATCAGTCGGCGGCCAAATTTCTTCTCGTAAAGAGCAGCGACAGACAGAGACGCGACAAAAGAACAGTCAGATATCACCTGCAAATACAACAAATCTTCAGCAAGTACGCAGGCTCTTAAAGGCACCAGTCGTGCGTGATTTGACGTACCTACCTGGTTACCAATACAAAACCGCACCTTTCAACTTATTCCCGTCACTTATTAGTAGGTATCTACAAGCTAAATGTGGAGTGTTAACATCAAATGGATGCTAGTTGTTTGTTGCCTACGGCTAAAATTCATGGAACATGGTGATTGCCTTTCCCATTCTGCAGTGTCAGGTAATTTCATGGCCGATTAAATTGTCCATAGTTTAATAAGGCTAATATGGCTAAATAACAGGCTCGTTTACTTAACTAGTGTATTAATCGCGCCAAAATGAAAAAAAAGAAAAAAAAAGAAAAAAGGATTCTCTCTAGACAAACTACTTTTAGATGATTTACAATATCGTAGCGGAGGAAGAAGCGATTCATTACGTATTACGAACAGTTTGCTTGATGCTGAAGCAGTCGATGAAAGTTCCGGCGATCATTTTGGGGTCGGAGCAGAGCTCGTTGGGGCGGGCCCACCTGTGGAAGTTCTCTTGCTGTTTGGGCGACAGGCGGAGGTAGCCATCTTTGTCGGTGAAAGGCGGCTGGTACTCAAACCTGGAGAAGATAATATAATAGGTTATGGTTATGCCCAAATAATAACGAAGTATGGGCCGATGCAATGAGGTTCACAAAGTACCCGATAGCTGGCGGTGCAGCGAAGGGCTGCCCTACGCATAGTCAGCGCCTGCCGCACTGTCTCTGAACCAGCCGTTAATGTGATAGCCGGAGTTATCCCTGTTAACTTGGTTGCAGAGGAAAGAAAAAGGGTTTAAGAGAGGAAAAGTGAAGAACATCCCAGTGAGGTGAAAAAAGAGGAGCGAGAAGCAACTTTGGCATCCTAGCAGCGAGCCTGGGAACTAGAGACGAGGGGCCGATAGACAGCGAGTCTCATTCTGTGGATAGAACGGAAGCATGGAGAAGTAGATTATTACCTAACCATATTCCTTTCTGGACATGGTTACTAGAATGGGATGGGGACGATCAGGAGCCCAGCCTGCCAATATTGCAGCAGTACCGGCGACAATGCCAAGATGTTGTTGGACAAGCAAAAGTGGGACGTGTGCACCATCTACATTACAGATGTGCTCAAAACGAAAAAAAAGTGGAAGAGCAAAGACAAGATGAAGAGACGTAAGAGACATAAAGAAGAAGATCCGAAAGGAAGAATTAAAAGAAGAAAAGACAGAAAGAAGAATGCCTCACGGCTCATACATGACTGCTGCCCCGAAGTAATGCTGGACAAGCGGTTCTGGAGCGGAGAAGAAGAGGATTGGGGTTTTAGTCGGTATATAAGAGTCCGACACTAACCCCCCCCCCCCCCCCCCCCCGGTGGGCATAAAGCATTTCCCACTCCTCACAAAAAAAAAAATGCGTGGAGGAAATATGACTGAGATAGTGACAATGTTTCTGGCTGGATGTGAACTCTCGTGGAGGATCACAGCCTTAATTTAGATTACTGCAAAGGATTTCGTGAAGTGTTTTGGAAGGGATGCTGAGCCTAGAAGGATCTGTTCTAGTTAAGATAGAATTTAGAAGATGAAGTTATTGGATTTTAACGGATGCTTGAACTCGCAAGAGGATCCGTATGTATTTGAATTGAGATCTGATATAATATATCAATTATATTATAATTTGAGTTAGTACGGATGCTGGTACTCAATTAGATGAGAGAAAGACCAAGTTCCTGCAAAGTGACTGAGCACTGTACTAGAGCACTGTAGTCTCTATGATAAGCCTGAGGTAAGTAGAGAGGAGCAACAAGTAATTTTAAGAATCGAGGTAGTACTGAGTGAGTTAGTCTCGCTCCAGCCTTGATAGTCGGTTCCCCACTACGGGGCTCACCCCTCTCTGGTGTAGAGAGGGTTTAGTCCCGTAAGAAGGGATCCCTGGGGAAGCTCCCTTGTCTTCCACCCACTCCGAGCGTCGTACCTATATTTGTTTGCTCCTTTCCACTTGCTAGTCATATTTATTTGCTCTTTAGTTATTTATAAATAACATTGGGGGGGGGGGGGGGTCACCACAATTACATTATGATGAAATTCGCTTGGCCAGTTGGTATAGGAGTACATGCTGCAAGGGTAACATTGTGCAAAAATTAATGTTGAAAAATTAAAAAAAAAAAAAGTTCTGCACAATTTTTGGACGAGATGTGGGGCCTCGATAACTGGATTATGCGTACAAAATTACTCGGAAAACAACATCTTGTTTGAACTCTGAGGATCCTTCAAAAATCCGTTTGTCGCCCCGTGAAAGCCCCATAGATCGCAACAGTGAAATCGGATCGTCCCGGAACCCCAAGAAATGGAATCTACGCCCAAAAATACTTCGAAAACGACACTTAACTCGATCCCATAGCCAAAAGCCTTAAAAAAAAACCCTCCCGTAGCCCCATTTTAGCCCCATAGCGCCCCACGGGTTTGGGCGATTGGGCTGAAAACCTTGCGGGCACAAAGATGGTAAACCGAGTATTTTGTCAAACTTTCAGATTTAAAAAAAAAAAAAAAAAAAAAAAAACCCTACTGCTCAAAACGGCTCGTACGGCAGACGGCCATTTCGTTTTTGGAATCCAGACCTCTTGAAATGCATAATGTCGAATTTTGAGGCCGATCAGAATAATTCTGATCGGCCTCAAAATTCGACATTCGACAATAATTATTATTGTCGACTTCCGACACGATTACATAGGGGTATTATTCCCAGAATAATACCCCAAAATGGATCTTATTAGCATCAAAATTGACAGACGCCACCATTGAATACCATTTTCCAACAGCCTACTACGTCACTTTTCGATGTCTGACATTTTCATAAGCTCTCTAATGTCATTCATAAGCCAGTGACTTCCAGAAATGCCCACTTCGCGCCAGAGCGCTCTTATTTCATTGTGCACGATCCCTGTGATATGATACCTTCATCTTCAACTTCTCTACTTACTTCTCGTTGTAATCGACGGTCATGAACGGGACAAACTCCAACTTGTTGATTTTCGAAGTGATCATAATAACTTTCTTCTCTTTTTCGGTCAACGTCGCTTTTCCGCTCAGTTTCAGGTTGCTGTTGTCGACAAAGTCGTGCACCTCGTGAGGGATGTTATCTGAAAGAGACGTTTAAAACGTTACAAATTGAAATCTTTCAAAACGTAGTGGTTGAGTCTCTTCATCGAATATACTACACGGACACTTGAAAAGCCCTCGATAAGCTTCATGGGTGTGATCGGGCAGGCTTGGAGCCCCCTTTTCCAATAAAATACTTCGAAAAACGACACCTCACTTGACGAACCCTAGTCCTACATCCCAGCCGATACAAATCCCACAGAAGCCCACGGAGTCAGGGACACCCCAACACTATGTCCACGTCTAAAATTGTTTAGAGAAAAAGTTTTGAAGAGATTTGAGCCATGAGGGTAGAGTGAGCCATCGTTTTCAAAGTAGATTGGTACACCCACAAAAGTTAGTAACTCAGCGTCCGGTACTCACAGTTGTTCAGAGGAGTCACAGCTTGAGCACTTTTCTGCGACAACACGTTCTGCTCTTTGACCTTCAGAATGTCAACCCTCCCGACGGCCTCTTTCATTATATAGTCCAACTTCGCTTGAAACGCCGGCTTGTGCTTCAATTCGTTCATCTGGAAATAAACTCTCAATGATTCCACTTCGGCCCTCAACGGAATCGGGAACACAAATCGACATAACTACATGCTAAAGGGAGGATTTAAAAGCGATGGGATATAATAACAATAATAATAACGGAAAAGTTGGAGTCGTCGTGTGAACCATTGCTTCTGATTGGGAGGGAACTTTTTCCGAGAGAGCGAAATACGCCTTCGCAGAACGTGTCCGCTGACCGAATGGATTCTTCAGCTTTTGGAAGAGTCAAAACGTCGCACGCTGCGTGATTCTTTGGTGGCTTGATCCAAGCTCAGATACGCCACATGGAGCTACTTTTTGGTGGTTTCAGACATTCCTTGTACTACGCTCGACGAACTGAATTTTTTCAAGACCAATGTCAAATTTTGAGGCCGATCGGACCTCCGACGCGAAAACATAGGTGTATTATTTCAAGGATAATAAACCAAAAGTGATGAAAGGGATGAGAAACAGTTTCTCATCACCTTTGGTTGTTACAGTTATGTTTCATCAGGAAAAAAAAAAATGAAATCGTTTCCAGTAACATGTTTAACAGCTGCAGCTGTAAAAAAAAAAAGAAAAAAAAGTGGCCGTCTCGGTTCCCGCGTTTTGTTTATGATCATGGAAGAAAGGAAAGGAAGCTCCACTCTGCTCGTTACAAGACGCGCCCAAAAGCTCCCCCCCCCCCCCCCCCGGCAAACAATTGAGTCCCGCATTCGACTGCTAGCGACACCTACAGATCGAGCCAGGTTACACTCACTGCTGTCTTACCGATAAATAAAATGTAACATCCATGAAAAAAAAAAAAATGTGTAAAGGAGCAACTAATAGATTTGTAGAATCCAACAACCCGCTAACAAATGTTCAATTCGGATTCAGAAGTAACCGTTGCACCCAAGACGCGACTTGCCATCTCCACAGTATGATTACTGAAGATCTAGATGCTGGAAAGAAGCCCTTAGCTATTTTTTTGGACCAGGCAAAAGCCTTCGATACGATATCCCACGAAATACTGTTTGAAAAAATGGAAAACCTCGGAATCACCGGTCTGGCACTCCAATGGTTTAAAAGCTATTTAAAAGACAGGAAACAAATTGTAAATGATGAGTTGATGTCAATGAATTGAGTGATGAAATTACTTTAGGGCCTTACTCGGTTGCACAAGGCACCGTATTAGGGCCGATCACGTTCATATTATATGTAAATGATATTTCGGGATTAAAACTACGTGGGAAAATTGCTCTTTTCGCAGACGATACAGTATATTACTGCTCTGGCAAAAATTGGGATGAAACCCATCAAAAAGCAGAACTTGGTCTCAACATTCTGAGCGAATGGATGAATCATAATAAACTAATAACCTTGAATATGGAAAAAACCACTTTCGTCCCGTTCAATAGTGACCCACGAAACTTAACTGAAATAAACCCAATAAAAATTCATACCCCCTGCAAATCTGACCAACACCAATGTACAAACTGTCGTTCAGTTACCCTTAGCAACTCTGCAAAATATTTAGGAATAAAATTTTAATTCCAAAAGCACATTCAAAACACAAATGCTAAACTAAGAAAACTCCTGTTCATATTTTCCAACTCTCTCGAATAGTAAAAAATACGAAACTACTAAAACAAGTTTACTTCTCCCTAGTTGAGTCGGTACTCTCCTACTGCCTTCCAGTATGGAGTAGTACATATCAAGTCCATCTGGATCCAATATTAAAGACCCAAAAATCCATCATCAGAATCATGTCTAGAACCCACTATCAGGAACACACCAATCCCCTCTTCCAACAGTTGAAAATCCTTCCTTTACCAAAACTAATTATTCTACAAAATAATATTTTGATATTATCAAACGGGTGATAAAATCTAAACATTTCAATCTCCCTACACATTCACGATTTAGTTCTGATTTTAAACTCTCAATCCCCTCACTTCGTACAACCCTAGCTCAAAACTCCTTCAAATACAAAGCCATCAATGCGTTTAATTCCTTTCCCTCACCATTACGAAAAAAATTACTATTCAATAACCACACAAAGACGATTTAAAACGAACTCTTCAACCATATCTCATACTTGAGCTACCCCTAATTGGAAAACAAAACAACAAATAAATAACTAATTAAACTAGAAATTATGGAATGACCTAAGATCTTATAGGTACCGACTATCCATGTTTTCTCTCTTTTTTTTTACTTATTAACAATATTGGTTTGAGACTAGGTGATAAGTGTTTAAAAATAAGGTACAGCACTTAGTTTTTGTTTTCTATGATAATATGTCGACACTGCGCGCTGCTTCACGAGTAAGCAAGATCGAGTGGTTTAGTTCTTTTAAGTCTTCGGACGATATCACATGTGTCAAGGAGACGGACAGCTTCCTCGTTGAGCTACTTCGCTTCATTTGAGTATGGGATTACTTTCCCATTGAGGTAAGCCGGCATATAGTTGATTTTTTTTGTGTTTTCTCATGCTGCAACTTGTTTAGTAATAATTTAACTGATTGTTAAGGTTCAAGTTGTTAATATAAAATCGCTTAATTGTTACCAACCTACCACCGATAGAAATACTTTAAAATTTAAAGTATTTCTATCGGTGGTGAATATTTAATATTCAATATTGTTTCCTGCTCATAACTGTACCATGCCTCAGATGTTTTGCCTGGCACTGCAGGAAAGAGAGTTCATCTCCCAACGCGAGCATAGCTCATATGGGAGATTTATTCCCGAAAAAATAGAATTTAAGTATATCTACTCTTTCAAATACTGTGTCGGCGGTGTTAAACACCTATTATTATCATTGCATTTACCAAATTCTGTATTTGTGTTACCTATGGGAAATAAAAAAATAAATAAATAAATAAATATGCATCTCTGGGATGTTGGGGGGCGGCCAGTGGCCTGAAAGCCAGGCGCCTGAAGCCGTCTGGGGGGAGGGAGCAGGCTTAATTCCCCGAATATTCGTGAACCACAAATGCCGAGAACTACAAACCACAAAGTCGGACTCTACTAAGCGGGCACCTGGTAAACATAAAGTAGACATAAAGGTAAACTTACTGGTGAAAAAGGAAACGCGCTCAGACTGCGTTACTCTCAGCAGTCCTTGGCCGGTAGCCCACCACCTCATATGAACTGAAACTTCCTTTTCCTTCTTCTATGGAAGTGCCCAAAAGCTTCCCTCCTTTTCAATACCCCCCCCCCCCCCCCCCATATTGGGTGCCGCATTCGACAGCTAGCGACACCTCTGGGAGTATCCTCGATACTAATAAGGGCCAAGAAGTTGGAATTTACGTTCACAGATCGCCCCTTTTGTGCATTTTTTACAGAGTAAATGAACTTCAAACGACCCATCTCTAGGTGGCTGGGGGGCAGCAGCGTCTGGCGCCCGGCCGACGCCGTCTGGAGAGAGCAGGCTTTATTCCCCGAATATTCGCGAACTGCAAATGCCGAGAACGTCCGAACCACCAAAGCCGAACTCTATCTAGCGGGCACCTGGTAAACTTACTAGTGACAAAGGATACGCGCCCACATTGCGTTAATCTCGGCAGTTTTTGGCTGGAAGCAGCCACCGCGGTGCACCGCCTCCTATGAAGTGAAACTTCCTTTCCGTTCTTCCATGGTTCATGATGAAACCGAAATGGAAGAAGAGAACTATTCTTTTGAAACAGTTTGAATTGACTCAGATTCAGTTCTTTTGAAACGTAGGTAGTATGTTGGATCCCATTGAGGTTCTGATAGTTTGAAGTCAGCAAGACAGACTGTGGAGCCCTCTGATTGGAGACGATGGAAGCGATCTGCTCACTTCCCCTAACCCCCCCCCCCCCCCCACAAAACGTTCCCAAATCCTACCTTTAACTGCAAAACGTTCGTAAATCAAATCACTTACTGCTTGGAGCGTGGCAGTCATGGCTTCCTTGTAGAGGGCCAACGCGTTCTTTATGTCACCCTTTTCATCCGCGTCCAGCGCCTGGTTCAACAAGAATCTACAACGTGACAGCATAACCATTTCAGGTTGTTTCATCTGCTTCGCACTTTCTGTAACAATACAAATTAACTTAGTCTCGTTTTCACCAGAAAAGAAAACGAAGAATCGACGCTAAAGCCACCAAATGTCGTTGCGAGTGTTAAATTCATATATTGCCTTACTAGGGTTTGGTGTCCTGCGAACAGATTTCGCTGTGCCTGTTACTTTACTTGCGTTCATGGCCTAGCGAGTGTTGAATGGATCTAGCCTTGCAGGCGTTAAATTGATGTTGTCTTGCTAGCAATTTGTGCTACATCTGTTACTAGTGTATGTAGCCTATCTAGCGTTGCTAGGGTTTGATGCCTTTCTAACAGATGTTACTATGTACGATGCCTCAGCTAGCTGCTGGAGCTGTCTGTTACTTTGCGAGTGATAAAGTGAGGCTATGGCCTTGCAAGGTCAGGTGCCCTTCTAGCCAGATAGTGGCTCGTGCTGTGTCTGCTGTCTCGCTAGCAAATTGATGTTGTCTTTCTTGTGTCCGGCCAAACTGACGTTAACTGTATGTCTTGCTAGCGTCTAAATGACTGTTATCATGTGAATCTCTAGTGCGTTGCTAGTGTTAAAATGGGTACAGCAGTGTAGTGGTAAACAGCAATTTGCAGGGTCTGTCTAAATGGCTCTAGCTGGTGTCTGGTGCTGTGCTTTTGCCTTGCTATCGTTCAGAAGAACGTTTTGCATCCAAAATGGAATAAATGATTTTATTATGGCAACACCCATGGAAGAAGGAAGAGGAAGTTTCACTTCATAGGGGGCGGTGGGCTTCCAGCCAAAAACTGCCGAGAGTAACGCAGTCTGGCCGCGTTTCCTTTGTCACCAGTAAGTTTAGCAGGTGCCCGCTAAGTAGAGTATGGCTTTGTGGTTCGAAGTTCTCGGCATTTGCAGTTCTCGAATATTCGGGGAATAAAACCTGCTCCCTTCAGACCTTGGGTGGTACTGCCGTCTCCCGACGTCCCAGAGATGGATATTGAATTTTATTTAGCGGTAAGACAGTAATGGGAGTAACCTGGCGCGATCTGTGGACATAAAGGCAAACTCCTTGCATCGAGGATACTCCCAGCGGTCGAAAGGGGGGGGGGGGGAGTCTAACAACGCTGAGTGGGGCTTCCTTTTCCTTCTCCCATGGGCAAAACCAAAAACGTTGGATTTTATCAGTGATTTCGACGATTTGATCAAGATTATTGTGTATGAATACGCCAAGGTCTCATACGGGGGCTATCCAACTGCACACAAGATAATCCTTTTGAAGGCCAACTACCCTCGCGCTCTACCGACCGATCCCTAACGATCTGCCTTTGGAACGTTTTGCATTATCCCGGAGGGCACCGTCAGGATGTAGCTCCAGTCGTTCATATTCCCCACCCATTTGGTAAGACGCTATCAAGTGCTATCAGTGTCGAGACGGGCATTTAATTACAGACAAATTTCCCCAAGTTTTAATGGGGTTAAATTAAGAATAAATTAATTTTAATTTAGGCGTGCAAGTGAGTGCAGTGAACGTGAATTCGAACTTCATCGGGATAAAATCCCCCCTGCCTCCTTTCCCCAATCCCTTCATTTTTCCCTCCATTTGGGATCATCAAGCCGCACAGACGACATCTGTCGGCTATCAGCTAAGTCAGCTCTCGCTCGGAGAAAAATCTCCAGTCCGTACACAGCACCTTACGAGAAAGGTCCGCGGCTCCGTGGGGTTCAGCCAAACCCCCACGTAAATTAACTTCGGCCGATGCACCACACCGAAGTTCAGCCATCGACATGATTCCGTCGAATCAATTCCATCCTTGGATCCGCCGATTTCCACACCTGGATCGGCTCCCACGACACGTCCGTCATGAACACGACGGCCGTGCCAACCGCTGACGACGTCAACCAAACCGTCGCCGGTATGCAATGCCAGAATCGCCATCTACCCAAAAAGGTTGGTCAATAAGCGCTTTCCTAAAATTCCTAATCCTTCCCAAAATTCCTCAACACGGATTCACTTCTGCGAGGACCTAAATCAACTGTATCTACTTCTCTGCAATTCACCGTCTACATTTCGGTCTCATGAGACAATTCATAGATCAGGTTGAATCGAATAATTAAGGGTAATTTTAACCCAAACAAATTTTGGCCCCCTTCTGGGGCTTGTAACCCAACCAATGTATTGTTAGCCTACAAATTTATACGGCGAGTACATTCGGTAATTTTAACACGTTTTATTAATTTATACCCCACTGCTTGGTTGGGGAGAAGGTTCTGCTTAGGAATTAAGTTTCTTTATTAATTCACAGTTTTCCCATTCATTGGTTCCCAAATACCGTTAAATTTGGGTGGTAGCAGAGTTTAAACCTTACGCTCATTCCCTTTTACATTTATCATACCTCTGGAAAGTAAAATTAAAACCCCCCTTCGAGCCCGTAATATTCTAGAGTTCAAATTTACCGAATTCTAAATATAGGCGGCGCCAACAATCAGTCTTCTCCAGTCTTCCCCTGGTGCTCATATGTACACTGTACATTGTACAGTCACGCTTTTGCGATAGTTGAGTTAGCAGTTCTGGCCATTCAGTGCAGTTCGTTGCTTGCCCACCAAAGCAAAGATCAAGATTGGGGGTACTTCAGCTTCCAGGAATCGAGCCATGAATGCATAACTCCTTTCAAATCGTTCTTCGTTTGTGGAACTTCCAGGCCTGAACCCAACTGCCTCGTCGATAGCAAAATGAGCGAAAATGAGGCAAAGGAATGGAAGAGTTCGCAAAGGAGTTCTCCCTTTGGAATCGAATCAGAACTCGGACGCTTCCAGGGACGGCATTCTCACCTCCACTTCCACAACAGTTCAGAATTCAAAAACTTGAGCTGCTCAGCGAGCGGCAGATTCCGTCACACGAATAAAATAAATCACGATGGATGGAAACAATTTTTGAATTCTAAAAAAAAAAAAAAACAGCTGAACGAGTTCTTCATTCGCAGAGCATCTGTGCTAAGGGCTTGATTCCTGGAAGCTGAGGTACCCACACTCACGCTCCTTGGAAAAGGCACTAGCGTGTAAAGTGTCCAACTGAGCGGCCACAGGGGGTATACATCGATTGCTACTGGCCGATGAACCTGGCGTGAGGCGGCTCAGAGGGTTCAGCAGAGCATGACTTGCAAGGGAAATGGTCGTCCTGGAGGCTGGTTGCTGGCTTTGCAGGGGCTGCTTTGAAGGCCCTAGCAGGCAGCAATTGGTCCAGGTTGGGGGGGGGGGGGGGGGGGGAGGAAGCGAGTCAAACAGTATCTTCCCATCCACAAGCCCTGGAGCTCCTCCTCATAATAAGGATTGGTTGAGCAGTGCCTCCCGCCTGGGATGGAAAGTGTCTTCTTCTCTGCTCTCTTCATGGGCGGCTGCCAGGCAGTAGCCAAGTCGGCCCACCTGGTGGGAGCCTGCTGAAAGCCCCTTGGGCAGTCTATACCAGTTGCCGCTTATCAATTTTACATACACTGAGGGCAATTGGTCTCTAGGTTTACTGACGCCAGAGCCCACAAGGGCAGTTTGTATGTACTGAGAGGTGCATACCAGACCGAGACCTTCTGAAACCTCGTAGATTAACGACTCTTTCAAACAAATACAAAAACGAAATTACTGGGTACAGATATCTGCGCAGCTCGCTTCTTATACTCCTCGGCTCTCATGATCCATTCCTTGCGGTCTTCGAAACTCGGGAAATTTTGCGCGAGGTCGAGCAGAAGTCGGGCGGCCTGGCTGTAATAAAAGGCCGCCGCGTCCACGTGACTGTTGTTGTCGCACTCGATGGCTTTTTTGGCCAAATACGTGGCTTCCCTGTACGGGCCCAGGAGGCGAGCTTTCCTCCGGGGTGGCAAATCCATCACATTCTACGTTTCGCTTTTAAAGGGAGCTCTTGAACTGTCGCAGCCGGGATCCATCGACCGTCCGAAAGCCGAAATTTTGTTCTCACTGAAGAAAGCAAAAATCTGGATGATGTTAAGATGGATTAAGTTTAAGGTCAAGATTTAACTGTAAAAAACTGTATTCACTCGTAAAAATTGGTTTTTACAGGAATCTGTCCCGTGTGATGTCAATTAGAGATCTAAATGAGTGTCTGTAGGGATAAAGCGCAAGCGCAGAGTGGAGGAAATGAACTCGAAAACTAACAGTTTCCGAGGTTGTCTGTCGGAGAGACTTCCTGGGTCTGCTTTTGGTGGCTGAGGATACTTTTAGGTCAGTGAAGGAATCACAGTGTGGTGTTTGCCGACGGTGCAGAGGTCTAATCCAATGAGGTGGTTAGGGTGAGAAATGACTCCTCTGCTGAGTACTAAATTGTTTATTGGAATAAACAATTGTAGCGTGGGGACCGGTTTCGAGCAACTAAGCTCATCTACAGCCCAGAGTGACTTGAGGTAGGTGGAACGGACAATCAGTCTGATTGTCCGTTCCACCTACCTCAAGTCACTCTGGGCTGTAGATGAGCTTAGTTGCTCGAAACCGGTCCCCACGCTACAATTGTTTATTCCAATAAACAATTTAGTACTCAGCAGAGGAGTCATTTCTCACCCTAACCACCTCAGTGAAGGAATCACTGGATTCCATAGGTTTGCTCTAAATGGGTTCCACGAGACTCATGTCAGAACGTCGAAAAGCCAAGTGCATTTACTGCTCCTTGCGGCATCCAGTGAAACTAAATCAACGTCCATAACCTTATTTAGCAGCAAAAGGAACTCAAGCGGTGCATTCACCATTGAGATAACCCCTGCTGTCAAATCAAAGCCCTGAACGGACCAGCCGGAGCATCCCGGATACCAGCAGGGAGGAGAAATATTGAGGTGGGTCCTGTACACTTCATACTCATTGATTTCGGTCCCGACTGTAACCAGGCTCATATTGAGGAGGGTCCCGTAGGAGAGTAAATTGAAGTGGGTCCCATTTCTGCAGTCAATTAGCGTTACCCAGAACTCCAAATAATCAAGAGAAGGACGCGTGCAGCAACGATGCTCTTACAACCAGAATAGAGCGATTGTCAAGAGATTGCAGAAAGAAGGGGCTCTTTGAAATGACGAAACTTGAGAGGCTGACAAGATACTACCATGACGGTTGATCCAGACGCTTTTTCCATCGCGTACGCAATTTGAGGGAAGGCTATAAGCCCCGCATGGAGTTCCTGAAAAATCTCCTCGTTAGCGCTCTGCTTGGTAAACATGGACCATCATCAACAGCCTCAAAACAACAAGGCAAACTGGAAACCGATGATTTGGTTTCTCAGCAAGATGCTCAGGAGATGATAGTAGGCCCGGACACGTCAGTATTGTTATTGTGATGAATCATATCACTTGTGGCACTCGTGGGCCGCCCTCTATAGTCCTCAATTCACCATCCCGCCACGGGAAGCGCTGTGACTGACGGCGAGATCGGGCGGCCCAGCTTCTCGCAGGGGAGGCTTCACCTCTCTCAACCCGGACAGGTATCTCACCAGCAGGCATCCTTTCACTGATCGTTTTATTATGTCATTAATAAGCAGAATTCCATTAGCGAAACTTTGCGTGTAGGCGCTGGGAGAACTGCTTCGTAAGATTGAATCGGACGACCAGGCCTCCAATAGCGACAATTTGCTTGTAGAAGCCAGTCAGCCAAATTTCAATAAAACTGTGAGCTGTGGGAGAAACAATACCAATCATGACATTTCGTGTTTGATGTTAGATTCCCCACAGTCCTGCTCAGAGGAAAGACACACGACAGGACAACCAGACTCTTCCAGCCATCCTGTAGCTCGTGCGACCTCCCATTCTGTATTGACACCTCCTATCAAGTTTGTAGACCACGACATTAATTCGAGCGATGCCTTAATTAGGGATGTTCACACACATCCCTCCTCATCCTCCACATACAACTGGAGCGTACCCCTAAATCTCCCAAAACTCCCAAACACACAACACTAATTACGTTTCGAGAAGTAATTCAGAGAAGCAATTAGGAACACATGTTCACGTAGGTTCACCCTCAACATTCGTTTCACAGGGTGCTCCTACAACTATAACCTCTGACCCAGGACCCACTTCATCAAGTGAATTTCAACGCTTCGGGACCCACCTGAACTTTGTTAACATCGTCGTTGGAACCCAACTACTTAACAGCCGAAGGGAGAGCGTTTGAAATGTTCAAGACCTCACTAAGTGGTCGGTGAAAGGGGAGTATGAATTGTTATTTACCGCGTGTGGAGTGTGTATGGTCAGGTCTGAAGAATTTGTTCTTCCGTACATAAAATATTATATTAAACATTCAAAAATATAAACAGCAGGGACAGTGAGAATCCCCAGCTTGAACACGCTGCAAATTTTACACAAGGGTTTATTATTCTTTGATATAGGTTACTTGTGCAAAACTTATTTCTGTGTCAATGGAAAAAATTTTGGGGAAATTTTTTTTTTTTCAAAAAAATTATTTTTTTGATTTTTTTTCAACATTTTTTTCAAATTCAAATTTCATTCTTTATTTTTGCTTGAAAAATATTTAACCTCCTGGGATCCTTCAAAAATCCTATTTTTAGCCCCATGAAAGCCCCACAGATCGCCACAGTGAAATCGGATCGTTCCGGGACCCCCAAAAATGGATTCTACGTCCAAAAATACTTCGAAAACACCTCCTAACTCGATCCCACAGGTAAAAGCCTTCAAAAACCGCCTCCCATAGCCCCATTTTAGCCCCATAGCGCCCCACGGGTTTGGGCGATCGGACTGAAAACCTTGCGGGCACAACTAGATGGTAAACCAAGTATTTCGTCAAAATTTCAGATTTTTAAAAAAATTCCTACAGCCAAAAACGGCCCGAACGGCGGACGGACATTCCGGATTTTTGATGTAGACCTCTTGAAACGGATTATGTCAAATTTTGAGGCCGATCGGAGTCGTCGACCCCCGTCGCGAAAACATAGGTGTATTATTTCAAGAATAATAAACCAAAATGCAGGTCTACTATCATCTCGATAACGAATATAGCCACAACCCGTTCAGCCTTTCTCTGAGAAGCAAAAATAACGGGCGAAGGAGGGGAGTGTCCCCATCAGAAATAGCGTAGACAGCTCTGCTATGAAAACAAGCGTAATAAGCTGCTTTGTCAGACTTTCAAAAGACGCCACAATAAAACGATGTAATTCAGATTTACATTCTGCATTAAGCTTTCTTGTTTTCGCGAAAACATTGGTTGATTATTCAGAGAACAGTTTGACATAATCCAAAACCACTTACCTAATTATATCTGAAGTGTTTGTGGGAAGTATTTAATGAGGTTTGGGTTTGTGGCCGTCAACATAGAAATTTCTCGTTGCTTTAGGGAGCGTCAGCTCGAGCCCATCCAATTCCTTGGTGAGAATAATCTGGCACCCTAAGCGAGAGTTTTCTTTCAAAAAAGGCGCCAAATCCAGGAGATCTTCTTCTTTTTCCGTCGCCGTAGGAAGCTTGTCAAGCTGCAACAAAATACAGACAAGTTCCCGATTAAGAGGGAACAGCCATGCTGAACGTTTTGTTAGTTGTAGAAAAGACTGTAACCTAGGGCTGTCCCCAGGGATCCTGGTGTTTAATCGTCTCTTGCAGTTTGGGGTGTAGGCCTCAACGCAGTAACTGCATGACACACTGTTGCCTTGTGCTGATGGCCGCAAGTCAATCACAAAGGGAGTTGGAGGCGTAGGGCAGAGCTCAACAGTACAGGACTAGAACAGTCGAGGGGGGGGGGGGAAGCATGTGCTTTGGAGTTGTTCAGCATTTGCGAAAGAGAGGGCCGTCTTGGAGGCGGGTTGAGACCACTGCACTCCCGAGACCACAACACTCTTTGATTTGCGCCTGCATTGAGTACATCTCCTCTCTCCTCGTCCCAAGCTATTTGAGGATTTCCAAGGCATGCCAATACGGTGCCAAGCTGGATAAGCGATTACAAGGCTTTTCAAGGTGGCTCCAAGCTTTATAGACTTATCCAAGGCTTTCTAAATTGGTTCCAAAGCTTGCCAAGATGGTCCTCAAGCTTTCCAGGCCTGTCCAAGGCTTGCAAAGTAGGTGCCAAGCTGGGGATGAATTGAATGAACAAGAGAGATTTCCTCCAAGGATGGATTGCCTTTAACTGGACGGATAGGACGGAAATATTAATGGGGATGGGTCGCTCATCGCTTCTATACTATCTATCGGGGATAAAGTGAAGGAGTGCAGTGGCAAAGATTACATTACGAGCCTCGGCAGCGCCGGGAGTGCAGTTGCTATCAACCTGCGAGAGGATAGTGAGAGTCCGACCCGCCAGGAGTGCTATGAGTGATACGGATAGTCCACCCTAGAGGTTGAGGTTTTCCCTATTGATGTGAGGGAGAAATGGACCAGGTATGTCTCCGGCCAGCAGCTGCCCTGAAGGCCCCAGCGGCAACATTGAAACTAGTTGAGGATGACTGCCGGTTAAGCGACAGTTCCCAATAGTTATCCCCATGGGCACTGAAACTCCTCCCCAGGAGGTGGATCAAGGCTGTAGCAAAGTTGGCCAGCCCGGTGGCGCTCCCCAGTTCCAGTCAGAACGCTTGACAACAAAACGACACAATTTTCCACCGATCTTCTTCAACAAGTGAATATAACTTACTAGCGGTTGGTTTACATAGACGTGGCAAGTCGTGCAGGCTAGAGAAGCTTCACAGGCGCCTTCCATGGTGACCCCATATCTGTGTGCCAGATATAAAACGTTATCACCGATTTTTCCCCGAACCTTGTGTCTCCCACCTTCTTGATCCACAAACGTCACGTTAACAACTTCTTCTTCACAACTGGGATCCTGGAAAAAAAAAAGTTATGAAAGGATTTCGATGAACTTTGGGTGGAGGAATTACGCAGCCCCCCCCCCCCCCCCCAAAAAAAAGGTTTTCGATCCAGGGATCTGACTATGGTATTCCTATGTATTTTTCGACGCTGAATCCGAATCCGAGGTCAAAAAAATCCGTTCACCCCTTAATTTTTTGTGTAGGTTACCTACGAACCTGTTTAGGGGTGCTTATCCCCTCGTTGGTCTCTCGGACTTCAGAAAAGGTCCACACACATCACAAAATATCCCCGATGCGTTTGTACACTCCAAAATACTCATATTCATCAATTTACCCCTCCTGGAGGGATGATTTCACCCCTACACAAAAAATTAAGGGGTGAACGGATTTTTTTTTACCTATGATTCGGATTCAGCGTCGAAAAATACATAGGAATACCATAGTCAGACCCCCGGATCAGAAACTTCTTTCTTTTTTTTTTTTGTGGGGCTGTGTTATAGTGCAGTCCACAAAGAACTCTGCAACCTCCTAATTATAACCAGGACATACCACTAAATTCGGTAATTACACATTACACGAATTTGAAAAAAAAAAAAAAAAATCTATACATTTTTCGGACCCACATCGGTCCGAACAATGCAGGTACCGACTTTTTATTTTTTTTTATTGAGAGAATTTATCGGCACAAGTTACCTATATCAGATAACAATAAACCCTTGTGTCACATTTGCAGAGTTTTCATATAATATTATGTAGAACACATGAAGAGACCAGCCCGCCAGGCCGCAACAAACGCCCCGACAGGGCGGAACGAATGGGGGTTGGGCGGCGTATCAAGCAGGGGGCCCCTAGTATTAAATTCGAAAAAATTTCCCACTCCGGCGAAAACTCACCAATAGGTATATCATTGAAGAGTATAGTTACGTCCGACACTATCGGAGAAAGGTCATCAATACCAATGTCTGGCTCGCCAGTACCGCCAAGAAAGGATCGATAGGTACCTAAGAAGTATCGATAGTCGATCAGTGGTATCGTAATAATAGATAATTTAACAACCTTTTGGAGCAGTCGGACAGCTCTTGACACCCCATCGGTGCCATTTGAACTGTTAAAAAACTACACCTCATTCGTACTTCAAGTCCTTCAAAAGTCCCATACACCCCCCCCCCCCCCCCCCCCCCACGATGTAGGCGAACGCAGGATTTGTCAAAATTGTGATCAATCACGAGATGGGGGCTGGAAAAATCGATATATGAAAAATGGCCCAAAGAGGACAAATCTAATCAATATTTTCGCCTCGGAGTCACAAAATTAAGACGACACAACCTGAACACACAAAAAAAACCTGCAAATTTTACACAACGGTTCATTATCCTTCGAGATGGGTTAATTGTGTAAAAATTAATTCGACGTCATTAAGAAAATATTTTTGAAAACAGAAAACTTTAAAAAAAAAAGAAAAAAGTACAGTGCTTGGACAGATGAGGGACTTCGAAAAATAGATTTTTCGTCCAAAATTACTCGGAAAATCCCATTTGTAGCCCCATAAATCCCCAGGGTGAAAACGGCTTCGGAAAACGACAACCTTCAACAGCATCGTGAAAGCCATAAAGAAATTGGATACTTGGGACAAATGGGTTCTACGTCCCAACATAAAACAAAACTGACACCTAACTTGACCCCATATCCGAAACCTTTCAAAAAAACCTCCCGTAGCCGCTTCACGGTTTGAAACCTTGCGGAAACAACGGAAAATTTCAAATTTAGGAAACATTCCGCCCAAAAGGGTGGAAGTACGATGACTAATTTTGGGGCCGATCAAAATTGCTTACCCCCGACGCGAACACAGGTGTATTATTCTGCGAGTAATATACCAAAATGTAATTGGGGATTGGCAAAACTGTACATACCGGTCAACAATTACGAGTAAATAAAATAGTGAAAAGCCGTCCCCTGGGATGAGATACTTCCTTCTGCATTGGTGACAGGCCGTCGCCTAAAAATACGCCCTATTCGTCATCATCAAACTCCGCAGCGATAAGACCCGAATAGCCGAAGTGGATCGCCTTCAGATTGCTTATCAACAAGACCGGTTTGGTTTTGGTCGTCATTGCAAAATCACTTACTTTCCACTCGTATTCCCCGTGACGACACGGCACTCCGATGTGCAGCCACCGCCTCAGGAGTCTCGACGAGCCGCGCGACGTCGCAACTTGACCGAATTTCACGGAACCAGCGCCACCCGCGACACCCCTAGTAGACCGAAGTAAATGTGAAAGGAATTGGTTTTGTAATAGTAAAAGCATTAGCACGTTTGGCGGCCCAGGTGAACGAATTTCATCGCCTTGCAACGACCAAGAACTGTTGATAACGAACGGTGGCGGTTAGCGTGAAATTTTTATTGCCTCGATATCATGGCTGGCGTCGAGTGATAAGAGCCAGCTTGTGAAATCCACTGTCACAGGGCTGCCAATTCCTAGTGGTCTAACCGCCCTACCACCCAACCAAAACCGCCCCAAATCCGTCCGAAGGGAAAAGGAGTAGGGTGTGCAAAAATTCGGGTCAAAACTTAACTTTGGGGGGACAGTTTTTGGTCGGTTATATAACCGACTATATACCTAGTGATGTTAAATCCACATTGTGCGCACAAAGTTTCTTTAGCGCCTCAAACGTCGAAATGTTCGTAGGTACCTACTTGTTTTGGTTATTTGATTAAATTTTCTAAACGTTTTTACGAATTCGTTATGCGTTCGTATTTTGAAGTAGAAAAAATTGGCAAAGATTTGAGCACAACTCAGCTCTGTACGACCAACGGTTGTCAAGATACAGCCTTTTGAAATTGGCTGTTAAAAAAATAAAAAAATAAAAATGAATTTCAAGTTTTGGTCGACTTCAGACTCAAATTACGGCCGGAATACTTTTGGTTTATTATTCTTGGAATAATACACCTATGTAGGTAATCGCGACGGAGGTCGTCGACTCGGGTCGGCCTCAAAATTTGACATTATCCGTTTCAAGAAATTTCAAGAAGAAAGTCAAATTTGCGAAGTGCGTGTACCAGAGAATTTTTGTGGTTTTCTCCAAGGTTTTTAACCCTATAATCAGCGTGTAATAGTCTTTTTGCAGTTAAAATTAGTTTTCACTACTTTAATAAGGTGTGAAACATGAGATTATGAGATTTTAAGCATTTTATAGATATAACATTTAAAAAATCACCTCTCACTCAGTTTAATCGTGTACCTAGTTTTGAAAATTTTACATGTACTCCATATGTACCAATAGTATTCTATAAAAATACAAAATTCAATGTTAAAATGAATTTCGATGGACAACACCTCCGAATTCACGGTTTTCTGCAGAATTTGACTTTAGGGGAGCGTGCAAATCGAGCTACGCCATCCTAAGGTCTGTCTTATTTTTTTTTTTTTTAATATCACACCCTAATAAAGATACTGTGAAAACTTCGTCGCCGTTTTCCACCGTATTCAGGAGCAGTGAATTTTCAAAGATGCCGGTTAACAGGAGTTTGGTGTATTCGGATTAAAGGTCGAGGCGATAAAGGTGAGTGAATCAACGTAATCAATTCAATTAGGTAAGTGACGAGGCAGAAGAATTACTCATTGGCTGAATGTAGGAGCTATTATTTGTAGTCTTGCCTATATAATTACCTATCTAGGTACCTAGCGTTATGAGGGGGTTTAGAGCGACCTCTGGCGTAAGGGGGTTTGGAGCACCCAGCCCCCATCCATTAATATTATAGGATATATTCATTTTGTTAAAAAATATTTTTACCATTTATTTTGAACTTAAATCAAAATTTCTGCATTTATTGGTTTTTTCTCAAGTTTATTATAAAGCTAAATTTACTTTTTTAATTTACAGTAAATATTGTTCCCAAAATTGTGTGATGCCGTAGTAATTTCATCCAATAATTGGCTCTATCTTTTTGCCAGTAACTGGCAGTTGCCAACTGTTGCTCTAATCGTCAAAATTATTGCAGTATTCAATTCAGCGCAAAAAAGTGCTATAGAAATGATCACAAACGTTTTGAAAATTCAAGGAATTATATTTTTTTCCCGAAATTGGAGGTCCTGCCCCACTGTGCGCCGTCCGGGCTGTTTTAGGCAGTAGGATTTTTTTTTTTTTTTTTAAATCTGAAATGTTGCCAAAATACTCGTTTAACCATCTAGTTGTGCCCGCAAGGTTTTCAGCCCGATCGTTCAAACCCGTGAGGCGCTATGGGGCTAAAATGGGGCCACGGGAGGGTTTTTTAAAATGGCTCTTGGCTATGGGATCGAGTTAGGTGTCGTTTTCGAAGTGTTTTTGGACGTTTTGGAGTTTTTCCAAAATTTTTCCCATTGTCACAGAATTAGTTTTCGCACCAGTCACTCCGCCGAGACTATTTCTCAGATCGAAATTTCATTGTCTCAAGCTGCGATAAGAAATTTAATCAGCTTTCACGAGGAAAAAAGAAATTTGGAATCGAGCCAATAGTTTCCGAGGTACAGTCAATAATGCTCTAAAAAACGGGGTTTTCCGCTTACCGAGGTACCAGATTTGGCGTTTCTTGTTTTGGCTTTTTTGTTTTTTTTTTTGTTTTGTTTTCTCGGTTCCTATTTGACTTGAAAAATCCTGCCGCCCAAAACGGCTCGGACGGCGGACGGACGGTCGCGATTAAATAGATGTATTATTCAACCAAAAGATCCGATATTTTGAAATATCGAAAGAAAAATTTCCGAAATTTTCGAAAGCAAATTATCGATATTTCCGATTATCGATAATATTGAAACGCCCAGCAGTGTTATCAATAGAGAATTTTTCACAGAATGATATTGTATATATTTTTTAGCCCCTGAATGGGTTGTAAACTTAAAATTGAAAACTAAAATGGTAAATTAATCACAGGACATGGACGATTTTCGGCATTTCTGCAGAAGTTGCAAAATTTGCGTTAATGTAACAACCACGGTTGACAAGTTGGGGATTTTCCCCCTAGATTTAGGGTTTTTTTTGAAAGGGTTTTTTTAGGGGGAAGAAATGTTTAGGGTTTTTTTTAGGGTTATTTTTTTCCTTGTCAGGGGGAATTTAGGGATTTTATTTGACCTATTGGTTTTCGTATCACTTGGCCATCAACCGATGATACATACAGTCAAAGTTCAGTTTTCGAAGTATAGAGGTTATTTTGTGGTTTTTGGTTTAGGTATTATTCTTGGAATAATACACCTATGTTTTCGAGATGGGGGTCGACGACTCCGATCGGTCTCAAAATTTGAAATTATCCGTTTCAAGAGGTCTACATTCAAAATCCGAAATGTCCGTCCGCCGTCCGCCGTCCGAGCCGTTTTGGGCAGTAGGAATTTTTAAAAAATCTGAAATTCTGACAAAATACTTGGTTTACCATCTAGTTGTGCCCGCAAGGTTTTCAGTCCGATCGCCCAAACCCTTGGGGTGCTGTGGGGCTAAAATGGGTCTACGGGAGGGGTTTTTTGAAGGCTTTTGGCTATGGGATCGAGGCTGGTGTCGTTTTCGAAGTATTTTTGGACGTAGAATCCATTTTTGGGGTCCCGGAACGATCCAATTTCACTGTTGCGATCTGTAGGGCTTTCATGGGGCTAAAAATGGGATTTTTGAAGGATCCCAGGAGGTTATGTATTTTTCGAGTAAAGAATAAAGAATGCTTGAAAAAAAATTTTTTTGGAAAAAAAATGCAAAAAAAAATGCAAAAAATTTTTTTTTTTGTTGAAAAAAAAAAATCCAAAAAGATTCTGAGTGAGATGTGCTTGAGACTGCTGGTTAGCGGACTCACTAGTATAAAAGAATGGTTTTTCGAGGTTTGAATGCATTCAGGGATTTTTTAGTAGTTCTCAAAATCGATTTAGGGGTTTTTCAGGGTTTTTTATTTACGGCTCAGGGGGTTTTGTGAAAAAAGGTTGGCAACCGTGGTAACAACTGTGTTGTCAGAGGTTATCAGTGTTTACTTTCCGGTGAGTTCCACCGCTCTCCGATTTGATACATTTCCGTGGTCTGTGGTAGGTAGTTTAATCTGTGGGTCTGTGTCATATTTTTCACTTTTAACGTAATCGGCGACAACCCGCTGTACCGAGCTTCTTAGGTTGTATCCAAGGCCTTTTCTGGTCCATAACCGTACCTTCTGCTCTCTTTCTTCCCCTAGTAATCGGCGACAACCGTCCTCCTTCATTCATATTGATGGTTAATTATTTACAGTTATCTGTGGGGGAGCTTGCTGTCTTCTACATCCCCAAAATGGAAACCCCGGACGACGACAGAGTTGCTGTTCATCTTTCTCATCACTTCCAACAAGATCTGTGCACCACACGAGCTCCTTACCGTCAAGGGAGAAAACAAACTGCTGTCAAGGTAGATGAACAGTATCCTTACGTTATGTTATTAAATAACATAACACGCCAACATTAAATATCATTTCGTGCCATTATGACATGACAGGGTTTTTAATCGTACCAGCATGACGTTCACTTACAATAAGTTTACTGACTGGTACTTTGAAGGAATAGCGAATTATGGACTTATGTGTATCAGGGAGTTCATCACTTGACTCCCAGTTCGCTTCCTCGAGATCGCTTGACTCCCGCCAGACGAAAAAACGAAATGGACACTTGACTTTAGGAGGTCTAGTTAAGTCACTTGACCCCCAGCCAAGGAAAAGCCCCAGGCGAGACACTTGACTCCCGTTGTCATTATGTGCAAATTTCCCTTCCCACTTAAAAATTTGTGGGTGAGATTGATGTTCAGTCATATCTCCTCAAAAGGCCCAAAATTTGTGGTGAGATCGAGGATTCACAAAAAATGCTTTACAGACCGTCAGGATTTGGCACTTCAAAATTTGGCCTGAGTTTGAAGGCAAGTTTCTTTGCATGGTTTGGCCTGGCCTGGTGGTTGTGGCCCTTGTCGACTGAGTTCATTTTTGCGTTTGTGTCCGCTTGGATTTGAAGACTAGCTTCAACTGTCAAGTACATGTTGGGATGCGGGTGATAGTTGAATGTTGATGCCGGTTGAATGTGGCGTTGAAGGACTTACATGCATTTGTAGTCCGAGTCAAGTCCGCCGTCTTGCAAGCCCACAGAGATTTTTGCGGGAGTCAAGTGTCCCCCTGCCGAACCCAGTTTTGGTTTATTATTCTTGGAATAATACACCTATGTTTTCGCGACGGGGGTCGACGACTCCGATCGGGCTCAAAATTTGACATTATCCGTTTCAAGAGGTCTACATTCTAAATCCGAAATGTCCGTCCGCCGTCCGCCGTCCAGGCCGTTTTGGGCAGTAGGAAATTTTTAAAAAATCTGAAATTTCGACAAAATACTTGGTTTACCATCTTGTTGTGCCCGCAAGGTTTTCAGTCTGATCGCTCAAACCCGTGGGGCGCTATGGGGCTATAATGGGGCAACGGGAGGGTTTTTTTTTAAGGCTTTTAGCTATGGGATCGAGTTAGGTGTCGTTTTCGAAGTATTTTTGGACGTAGAATCCATTTTTTGGGGTCCCGGAACGATCCGATTTCACTGGGGCGATGTTTAGGGCATTCGTGGGGCTAAAAATGGGATTTTTGAAGGATCCCAGGAGGTTAAATATTTTTCGAGTAAAAAATACAGAATTGTTGAAAAAACACATTTTTGAACAAAAAAATCCAAAAAAAAATTTTTTTTAGATAAAAATCCAAAAAAAAATTTTTTTTTTTTTCATTGACAGAATTAAATTTCTGCACAAGTAACGTATATCAAAGAATAATAAACCCTTGTGTAAAATTTGCAGCGTTTTTGATCTGCCCCGTCGTCTCCGGGAGTCAGGTGATCATGCTCTCGGCCACGCCCACATCACTTTCGTTCGACGGGAGTCAAGTGACTAACGCCCGTGTATCAGCCGATCTTCGATTTCAAAGTTCTTCTGCTGCAAATTCTATAAAAGGATTCATCATTCTGTACTACCAAGCTTTGGTACTGAAAGGAAAACCTACTATTTTGACACGTAGGATCCTACGCATAAAGTTACTTGAAAACGACACCTCATACTACCTCCTGGCTCAAGTCCTTATTCATTCCTCAATTCTCCTCTCGGTGAAATCCGATAGTTCTGGGATCCCTATCTTCGTTGTTTATGGTCCGATTGAATCGGCGTTTCCTCTGTATCCTACCCTATCACTTGACGGGCGAGCTAAGCGAGCCCCCGTGCCCTATTAAGTGGTCGGCATAGCGAAGCGAGGCCTGTCTGAGTGCTAGTATCCCTGAAAGCTTGGCCAAACCATTCCAGAGAGCAGAGTTTGTACTTCTCACAACCTCCTCTCATCCACCAGTACCTCGCCGGCCAGATTTATCTTATAAGCCCAGGACGGTGAGAAACTCGTTTACCGATAAAATTTATTTAATGCTTCTTCAAGGTGTTTTTTTTTTTTAAAATCATGATTTTTAATCTACCGCATCAAATTTCTGCTCATTCATACTAAGTATGAATTCGTAAGTCTTACGAATAATAAACCCTTTTATAAAATTTTCAGCGATTGGGCCATTGGACAACTGTCTGTAACACATTGGTGCCGATCTTGGCGATATAATTATTTGTTGTGCGAGTTTCTCCTTAACAAATCAGATCTTAACAGGTATACACAGTCAGCAACGAATCTCAGCACTTGTTGGTGTATCGGGTGCCCGCCATCAATCTTCACAATGAGTTCACTTCGCTCTGCTCCAAATTCGGAACGGTTTCTCGACTGAACAAATTGGAACTTGACGACCCAGGGGAGGATTTCACTGATGTATATCACGTGTGTTACAGTAAAATACGCGAGGCCAGGTGAGTTTGGGTTTATTTATTTCAAAATACGTCAACATCTCAGTCGAAGATGAGTCCCGTCAATCGGCGTTAATACTGCCGATTCCGTTACAAAATTAGGGAAGTTTTTTTAACGGATCTATATGTTTTTTGGAGAGCTGAATCCGAATATGAGGTCGGCTTCTCATTTAATAAATGTTTTGACAATTGTAAGTTTTTCGCTTATATACCTGAAACTATGCGTTTTTTGAAGATGACCACTCCATACAAAATGAAAGTAGACAAAATTTCTTTCGAATAGCAGCGGTAAAAATTGATGTTTGAGCAAGCGGTCTTGGAGATACAGCGTTTGGAAAAGCAGCGATTGTTTGGCTCTTCGGCGAAAACGCCCACTTCCACCCCCTGGACGGTCCAGGCTGGATCCGATTAATAAAAAATTGTATTTCCCGCGAAGGCACTCTACTTACTACAAAAAAGCTGGAGTTACTGGAATTGTCCCCAGTAGTGTTTGTATTTTGCTGGATTTTTAATGGGTTGTAATGTATCTCTGTGTATATCCTAGTCACCTATGTTGGTACCTTCTCTTTCTGACGTTTGTACTGCCTCCTGGCCTTTACAATGAATAAATTCTTCTTCTTCTACGCATCGCCGTAGGCGGTCGAAGGAGCCCTGGTCAGTGTAGATGAAGGGGGGCGCTTGAGTTTAGAGGTTTGAATCTATATCGCAATGGTTTTGGGCGAATGCTCAACGAAGAAGGAGTTTGGGGAATCGAAATAAACCTCAAAATGAATGAAAAAGCCTGTAATGTTTCAGGCTGTCGTACATTTGGGTTTTTCTGTATCTTAAGAATGATTAAAACGCCCACAAGTGCGATAATATCTTATTTGCGTGGATGTAATTGTAAGGTGGATGCGGCGAGATAGTGGGAATCCATCTTAAAAAAGACGATTTAAGACGAAATAGTCTATTTCCACGATAAAAATATATAAACTTGTAGACGCGTTTCGGTTGATTAGACCATCATCAGTACAATACAGAATGAGGAAGATGTGAGAAGTTACTTATATACAAAAGTGAAAGGTGCCTTCTAATGGGCGTGGCATTAGAAGGCACCTTTCAGCTTTTATGCCACCTTTCTAATGCCACGCCCATTAGAAGGCACCTTTCACTTTTGTATATAAGTAACTTCTCACATCTTCCTCATTCTGTATTGTACTGATGATGGTCTAATCAACCGAAACGCGTCTACAAGTTTATATATTTTTATCGTGGAAATAGACTATTTCGTCTTAAATCGTCTTTTTTTTTGGATGTAATTGATTGCCAGTCTTTGAGCAATGTATTGACATGGAGCTGTGGCCCTTGGATAACACTTAGCTAGCAGCATTTTGAATGCTGCTACCTGAGGGCTTGACCTTGCCGTGGCAAAATATCCAAACTATTTAGGGGCTTCTATCATTTCAGAACTTGATTTGTTGAGATTAGTTCCTATTTGACCCTCAGGCTATGAGGACATTCCTTTTTTTGCCCATTTAGGACTAAAGTCGATTCTTGGATTAGATATTATTTATTGCCAGAGTTAAAGCAATGTATTCATTTGAAGCTGAAGGCCTTGGCGGATAAGTGGCAAGTATTCTGAACGCTGTCTTTTAAGGGCTTGGCCTTACTGTGGCAAAATATCCAACTGTAAAGGTGCTTCTTTCAATTCAGGACTTGATCTGTGCCTTCCCATGTAGGTTGTATAAGGTTGCGTAAGGGTTCTACAACACAAGATATATCTCACGAGTATATCGGAGCGAAGATAAATCAACAACCACCCAAACGCAATGCTGCTCTTTATCCCAAACACATTGCTTATCACACGATCTTTCGCTTTCTATTCCCCCCCAAAGACATGGTGTGATGATTGGCTCCTCCTTATCATGCTGAGCCAGCCAGTATTGATTGGCTAACACAACTAATGTAACTTTGTCGACAGGAGAGCAAAGCGAGGACTCGATGGCCACTCCTTCTATGGCAGCCCGTTGCACGTCTGTTACGCTCCCGAAATAGAAACAGTTGAAGAAACCCGACAGAAACTCATCAACCGCCGATATGAAATTGCCTACCACACTGGAAGATCGTTGTAAGTGCCTGACGTGAACTTTTTGAACAGTTTGTTTGACAGGCAATAGCAATAGTGTAGTTGGACGTGGCAAAAAGAAGAGCGGACGAGTTTTAAGTCTTATTCCACTTTTTTGGGGTGCTGAATCCGAATCTGTAGAGATCCAACAACATCGGCTTTTCCCCTTTTTCCAGCTTTTTACTTTTAACTCCGAAAATATGCGTTTTAGGGCAAATGTTGCCGGTATCGAAATGAAAGAGTATTAAAGTTCCTATGAAATGCACTAGTCATCTTTGATTTTTGACCCGCTAGTTCAGGAGCTAGAGCGCGTTGAAAACTTACCAAACTTCCCCACTTCCGTCAAAACTCAATTCAAGCGAGCATTTTATTTTTTTGCAATTTCTTAGGCAAGTTTAACAGTTTTAGAAGGTATCCGTTGCATTTACATTCAAACAGCAATATAACCCTTCACAGCCACTTTTTGTAATTCGTTATATATTAGAAAGAAATGAAGAAATTATTTTGTCTTAGCTGGGCCAGTTGACGTAGCGGGCAGATGTTTCACAGGAGGCAGCGTGACCTCTGTTGTTTCTTCCTTCTCCGTCGTCGTCTGAAATTAGGTTATAGAACCAGGAGAACTGTTGATGACTCGTGCGAGAAGTGAAACAAACCTACTTGAATGTATGTGCCGCATCGAGTCGCCATGTCCTGTGGTGAAACGGTAAATGTCTTAGCGCACATTGGTTAGAATCACGAAAAACCTGGCCAAAACTTTAAAAAAATGGAATAAAAAATTCGAAGTCATTGATATGAGTCCTTCAAGATAACTCAGTCTAAGTAGAAAGAGCCGACGCTGTTGACCTCATAATGTTGAGCCCTGAAATTGTTGAAACAGGAGATTTTCGCCAGTTCCTTTTTTAACCTCTTCTGAAGCCTCTGCCCATTTTGGTTTATTATTCTTGGAATAATACACCTATGTTTTCGCGACGGGGGTCGACGACTCCGATCGGGCTCAAAATTTGACATTATCCGTTTCAAGAGGTCTACATTCTAAATCCGAAATGTCCGTCCGCCGTACGCCGTCCGCCGTCCAGGCCGTTTTGGGCAGTAGGAATTTTTTTAAAAATCTGAAATTTCGATAAAATACTTGGTTTACCATCTAGTTGTGCCCGCAAGGTTTTCAGTCCGATCGCCCAAACCCGTGGGGCGCTATGGGGCTATAATGGGGCTACGGGAGGGTTTTTTATAAAGGCTTTTAGCTATGGGATCGAGTTAGGTGTCGTTTTCGAAGTATTTTTGGACGTAGAATCCATTTTTTGGGGTCCCGGAACGATCCGATTTCACTGGGGCGATGTTTAGGGCATTCGTGGGGCTAAAAATGGTTTTTGAAGGATCCCAGGATGTTAAATATTTTTCGAGTAAAAAATACAGTTTTTGAAAAAACACATTTTTGAACAAAAAAATCCAAAAAAAATTTTTTCATTGACAGAATTAAATTTCTGCACAAGTAACGTATATCAAAGAATAATAAACCCTTGTGTAAAATTTGCAGCGTTTTTTGTCTTCGTTGCCTGGACTATATGACGGGTTCTAGAACCAGGCCTCATTTGGCGACACTTCGTCTGGTGATGCCGGTTCCTGGATCCCCATATTAGCTGTGGGATCAGCACAGCTAATATGGGGCACGACAATTCGTGCCATCCTGAGGCTTGCGGGCTTTCAGTATCAGAATTCAGAATTTCAGTACCTACCATTATTTTGAATAGTATTCCAGCAATAGCATACCTATCCGAAATTATTTGTAAACCGGTTCAACATGAAGTACCAGTTTGAGTTATAACTATGTGTGAATTGACCAGTTTTGTCTTACCTTGTTCCGAAATCAGTCAGAGATGGGTAAACATTTCTTTTCAGGATTGAAAGACTAAATTGGAACCGAACACGATTTCATAACCTCATTTATTAATATTATTGAATATTCTTTGGAATTTCATTATGCCGCTCAGACGAGAGGTCTTGTTTCTACCTTTCTACGGTAGAAAGGAATGTGAACCCAAAACAAAATTATGTGAACCCAAAACAAAATGAAGAATAGGTAGAAATTCTACCTATTCTTCATTTTGTTTTGGGTTCACATCTTCTTATTTCGTACTCTGATATGTGAAACCGAATAATGTGCCGCTTGAGCGACGAACGGGTTGCAAAGAGCCACAATGGCAACTGGCCCCGCCGATGGCAAAAGGGGCACTCGTAGCCCCCTCGTTGATTTTGCTGCTGCTGGGACCACGAACATCTTGGCATGTTTGAATTTGACCCGCACGAAAAATTCTGAAAAAAAAAAAAGAAAGTTCAACTTTCCTGACAATGCAAGATAGCGACAATAATTGGGTTGCTCCGCGCCGAATAGACGACTAGAACAAGCGTTTGGAAACTCCCGTTTACGAGTAGGTACATTACCGCTCAATCGGGTTCAAGACGCGCTTTAGCGGTAGTATTGTCGTTGCCCTCCATTGGAGGGCCTCCAATAATGAATAGTAGAAACAACGCTGCAAATTTTACACAAGGGTGTATTATTCTTTGATACAGGTTGCTTGTGCATTAATTTAGTTCTGCGTCAATGAGAAAAAAATTTAATAACAATTTATTATTTTTTTTTTATTTATTTTTTTAGAGGTACCAACCTAGTTAAAACAATGTTTTAAACAAAAATATTTTGTTTTTTTACTCGAAAAATATTTGACCTCCTGGGATCCTTCAAAAATCCCATTTGCAGCCCCATGAAAGCCCTATAGATCGCCACAGTGAAATCGGATCGTTCCGGGACCCCCAAAAATGGATTCTACGTCCAAAAATACTTCGAAAACGACACCAAACTCGATCTCATAGCCCAAACCCTTTTCAAAAACCCTCATGTAGCCCCACAGAGCCCCAGGGGTTTGGGCGATCGGGCTGAAAACCTTGCGGGCACAACTAGATGGAAAATCAAGTATTTTGTCAAAATTTCAGATTAAAAAAAACTCACTTGGAAATTCGAAGGCGAAACTTGCGAGAAATCTTCAGAGACTGATTTTTTGTCATCCAACGGAAACCAACTTGTAACTCGTATCCAAGAAGAAACAGATGATTTAGGTAAGCATAACAGGTTGGTTCGCCCAATTTAGCGGATGTCTGGCGTGTACCTACGCGTTCAAATTGTGTTCCTACCGTTAAATTGTCCGTGTACATTTTGAGTGTTGGGTGTTTGGGAGAAAGCCTCCAGCGTAACTAGGATTTCGCCCCCGTTGTCTTTGGAGGATATTTGTATTTTTCATCTTTCATGAAAGTCTCTGAGATAATAATAATATTATTATTATTATTATATAGGGATAATATATATTATCCCTATATTATAGGGATTACTGTAAAGAGAAGGATTGCAGCCTCTAAAACGAATAATGGTGAACATCAATGATTTCCTTTCGATGCTTCATCCTTCATACCGTTTTGCCGCCGCCCCTCTCTTTATTCTGCCTTTTTTTCTGTTGTGATTCACAGGGTTTATTGCGATTCGCATTGTTGGAGTTTTACAAGGCCCTATGGCCCCAAGGCGCTATGGTGCTAAAAATGGGGCGACGAGAGACGTTTTTTGAAGGCTTATGGCTATTGATCGAGTCAGGTGTCGTTTTCGAAGTATTTTTGGACGTAGAATCCATTTTCGGGGGTCCCGGAACGATCCGATTCCACTGTGGCGATCTATGGGGCTTTTATGGGGCTAAAAATGGGATTTTTGAAGGATCCCAGGAGGTTAAATATTTTTCGAGCAAAAAATGAAGAATTTTTGAAAACAAAATTCCCCCAAAAAATTGTTTCTATTGACACAGAAATAATTTTTGCACAAGTAACCAATATCAATCAAAGAATAATAAACTCTTGTGTAAAATTTGCAGCGTTTTTACCATGGTCTTCATCTGGAGGTATGCACTGAACATTTATTGGAAAAAAACAAAATTATGAAGCAATATTTTGCGACGATTGAATGAATACCTCTTTGATTTCATTATGTTCATTCAAGTAAGTTTTTATTATATTCATTGATCCAAAAAGTAGTGACGGCGTCACTGTGACGCTAATCAGGGCTCAACATTTTTTTTTTTTTTAATGAGTAATCTATCTGGCTGTTGGAGCCCCTCGCAATCAAATCAATTCAATTTATTCGCAAATGTGGACGCGTACACATTTACAATTCGTTCATATTCCAAATTATTATTAGCTCATTCCCAATACTTGAGACTAGCTGCCAGAACCTTCCTAAATGGTAAGTTATAACGATTATTGTAAAAATAAAAAATATTAATAATAACAAAAAATAATTGCCCAAGCCAAATACATTGAAGTTAACGACATGACGTGAAATACTACTACGTAAAATCATTTAACGTAATTATTAAAAATTAAAATTAAATAAAAATTAAAACTGATTTAAATTAAAAATAATCAAAATGCGAAGTACTACCTTTCATTTATTTATTCTTTATTATTGTGATACGAGCTCTATTATTTTATGTAATACCTGTCCGTGCCGAAGATTTTGTTTCACGTCAAGTGCTGACCGGTTTATTGTAAACAATATATTGTAAACCTAGAAACTTTACGGTTTTAGGTAAATTATTCCGTTAAGATTTACTTAAAACCGTAACGTTTCCTAATTATGTTACCTATTACTTAGCCGACTAGGCTGATACTAAGTAATAGTTAACATAATTAGGAAACGTTACGGTTTTTTAAGTAAGTACATAGATATAGATTTAGGTAAATTTTATTTTTATAGATATTATAGGTAAATAATCACGACCAAAGAGTATTTTTAGTATTATAGTAAAAATATAGATATTTTAGGAAAATTTTATTTTTCTCGCGACCAAAGAGTATTTTCTATCATTAGACCTATGAAAATTGTTACTGCTGTTTTCTTGACTAAGAATCTTTCCCCCCCCCCCCCCCCCCCTTGAAATTGGTTGATTCCTCCCTAACCAGTGGTCCTACCAGTTTTTGAACGTCACTTTCGTGTTCAGCACCACAAAAAACGTCTGTACGACGACTTCAGGGGTTTTGGCCAGGTTTTTCGTAATTCCGACCACTGTGCTGCGCCTGCTTTGGGTTCCTCCAACTCATCCTCGGCCAGGTCGTCTTCCTCTTCAGGGAGTGGTTCGATGTTTGTGCTTGCACCCTCACACTGCACATACGAGAGCAGTATAGGCTTGCCTTCTCCACCCACACGCCTTGCTGGAGCATTCTTTCTTGCGTTAGCAAGCTAAAAAGCTTAGCCAGGCATCAGGGGCTGGTGGACGTGCTTGGAATGTGTTGCAGGCCGTTAACGCTTCTCCGGCCCAGTCGATGAGGTCAAGTTTTTTTCACCCAGCCACACTTGGAGGTACGTTCGTAGGATGTGTTGTCGAGCTGCATCTTGTTTCGGCGGTAGGGTTTCATTTCGTGAAGAGGTCTTGAAAGCGGAGCTCCTATAAGCTTTGTACTTCAGATACTTGAGAGGAAGTTTTGGGTCACCCCCCCCCCCCCCCCCTTCTGCTACGCTCTCCAGTTAGCCCTCTTCCTCAGCAGACTGCAAGGGACGGGAGAGCTCGGGGTGTTTCTCCAATCCAAAACCGAATCCGAATTTCATCTTGCCATGTCCACAAAGGGAAGAGGTGGTGTCACATCAGGAGACTGCGTGCAGAAAGAGACGTGAAGTGCGTAGTGGGTCAAAAATCAAAGTTGACTGGTTCGTTTTCTAGGAAATTTAATGCTCTTTATTTTGATGATGACATCATTAAATGATGTACGTGATGTAAATTTTACCGTAGATCGCATAGTTTCAGTGTTATAAGCAATGTGCCAAAATTTTGGAGTCTTGTGAATATCTCAAAACCTTAAAGGTGATTCTACAAAATAGGGTAATATGATCCTGGCTTAACGGCTGAACGGATTCTAATGTGGAGGAAGTTCATTCGACGCAGAATGTTATGCTCTTCAACTTTGTATCTGTAAGGATTTCTCTGCGATGCTTAGTTTTAAAGTTATCGGTGAAAAAATGGAAAATATCAGGAAAAATCGATGTTTTTTGGCCGCCATAAGTTCTCCTAGCAAGCATTTTTCTACTGCTTTTGATATTTTTGTTGTTCTAACCCGTAACAACTCATGTTGACTAATTTTTTTTTTTTTCTGGAAGAACTTTATAATCTGAAGCAGAAGCAGTGAGTTTTGGGTTCCTACGGTATAATACAAATTTCCAGGGCACTTTTGAAAATTTCAACTTTGAATCTGGAGGGAAGATAGGGTGCCACAGGACGGGCTCTCCCATTGGCTGTTCGTCAGCCCGCGCGTCTCTCATTGGCTGTTGAGCTGAAAGCCAGACGATCCAGAAGAGCCCGTCTTGTGTCATCCAATCTTCCCTCCAGACTCAAAGTTGACATTTTCGAAAGTGCCCTGGAAATTTGTATTACACCGTAGTAGCCCAAAACTCACTGCTGTTGCTTCAAATTATGAAGTTTTTTTCAGAAAATAATATTAGTCAGCGTCTACACCATTTCTTGCACGAGTCAAACCCTCTGGCGACTGGCCTAATAGGAAATACATTTTTATTTACATCAAGCATGTATAATCTGATGCTGTAAAGTTACCTAATTTAATTTTTTTTTTTTAAATCGAATACTCGAGATCAGGGTTTTCTGTCTGTGGCCCTTAAGCCGAATTTGTTGGATCACTTCAGATCCCCCCCCCCCACACCAAAAACTTAAAACTATCTTCCCATGGACAACTTAAAACTCTAACCCACTTGGAAAAGTGATTTTGTTTTGTTTTGTAATTTTCTTACCAACATTCTTACCAGTTTGTTGAGTTCGTCATCGCTGGCGTTTTGGCTCTAGTGGCGAGCGCTTTCGACGTGAAGGCATCATCGTCTGGCTGTTTGAGTGATACTCCTAAGTGTGTTAACACATCGAAAGATTTCGCCACCAGCACCATCGAAGCCAGTAATGACAGTTGTTACCGAACGCCACATCGGACAGCTCAGCCAGTTTTCTATTTTCATAGACAATAACAACAGCCTGAGGTTCCTCTCTCTAGTAATGAATTCTGTTTCAGTCGTATGACGCCGGGGAAGCCGTTTTCGAATAAAAAAGCTAAGCCGCGGCCGTCAGTCGGTGTTTTGGGTCGTGCTACGCTCAAATCCTCCCCTCGTACACCAGATACTCACAACAAGAGAGCCAAGCTGTCACACAATCCGAACACTTCAGGAGTGCCTTATCCCAGTTATCCCAGCACTGCTGCCGGTTATGATCCGTGAGATCTTGATGGTACCAACTGCTTGCTGTAGCACATCTCTGACGTCACCTACCAGCCCTTACTAGTAAGTTCTCATCGCTTCATATTTTGGTGGCGTTTTGAGGAACTATTAGACAATAAAATGATTGCCGAACGCAGTGAGGCTCTTTGATTCGATCGATTTTTGGGGTGCTGATTCCGAATCTGAAGAGATTTAAAAAATACAGTGGAAATCAGTTATAATGAACTCCAAGGGACTGGAGGGCACACATGTAATACGCTATCTACCACACTCTTGGCAGTGCAGTACGCTATCTGCCTACCCCACCTCTTGTTTACATACTAAGACTAGCGGTTATTGACCGATTTCACCTTTTCACCTCTTGATCCATGGAAGGGCGACGGAAGACTGGGCGCTAATCTGTGAGAAGTTCTGGAAAATTAACCTGGATTCGGGTAAATAGCATATCATATTATAACTTACCTGGGATTTCGGCGCTTTCCTGGAACAACAATGAGCCCTTCTGCCCAGCCCACTCTAAGGCCTATGCTGTTTTCGAGTCAGTTCAACAACTCAACTTGCGTCAGTATAACCACCTCCCCAATGCCCACGGGAATGTCTTGGATCTGCTCTTCTCTTCTGTTGATGACCTAGTTGTTAGGGGTGGCGAGCCCCTTGTGCCTGAAGATGTTGCCCATCCAACCCTTATTTTCGTTGCTACCCTGACCTCTGCCTCTCCTCGTCTCGGCCCATCCAGGCAATTCACCTATAATTTTAAGCGGGGTGATTATGACTCCTTAAACCAATATCTCTCCACGCAAGACTGGTCTGCTTGTGAGACCCTTCCATTGTTTGACGCTGTTTCCAGTTTCTATAAAACTCTCTCCGAGGCCATCTCCTTGTTCGTCCCTATGACCCGCACCTTTTCCTTTTCTTTCCCCAAATGGTTTCCCCCCTGTCTCATTTCGCTCGTACGTCGCAAAAATTATGCTCATTCACGTTACAAGAGCACTGGCTTGGAGGAGGACTATGTTTCATTTTCTCATCTGCGTGCTAAATGCAAGGCAGAGTCTCAGGCCTGTTATAGACTTATCGTCTGTCCAGGAATCAATAGTCACTGACCCTAAAGCTTTTTGGAATTATGTCAATTATCATAATGGGTCCTCCGCTCCCCCTCAAAGCATGCACCTCTCTGGGACTTTCGCTGATGACCCCCATGCCATTGCCAATCTGTTTGCAAGTCATTTTTCGTCAGTTTACGAGCCTGATCAGCACCTGTCTCCTTCGATCGCTTTCCCTGATGCAATCTCACTCGGCAAACTGTCACTCTGTGTTGCTGAGGTCCGCCAGGCACTGCTTGACCTTGATCCATCCAAGGGACCCGGTCCCGATGGCGTGCCCCCCGTGCTCTTACGAGCCTGTGCGGCCACTCTTGCTCCCCCTCTCACCACTCTCTTCAATGCTTCTTTGGCTGCAGGGCAGTTTCCAGCCTGCTGGAAGACAGCCTTTGTTAACCCTATCTTCAAGAAGGGTGATCGGTCTGACGTCAGCAACTACCGCCCCATCAGCTCTCTTTCGACCATTCCCAAAACCTTTGAGAAGCTTGTCGTCCATCGGATTTCCCCTGTCTTAACTTCCATCATCGCTCCTGAGCAGCATGGATTCGTGAAGGGACGATCAACCGTGACGAACCTGGTGCTTTTCCAGGATTTTGTGCTGGGGGCTTTCGGAGGGGGTTACCAGGTCGATGTGATCTCAACTGATTTTACAAAGGCCTTTGATAAGCTTCCTCATAGCATGATTCTTCGTGTTCTGGCTGGCCTGGGGGTGTACGGTCCTTTGCTGGGATGGTTTGGCGATTACTTGTCTGATCGTGAGCTGACCGTTCGAATGAACGGCTCCCTCTCGCGTTCTTTCGCTGCCTCTTCGGGGGTTCCTCAGGGCTCGCACCTTGGCCCACTACTTTTCAACCTTGTTATGAATAGTGTCGGGGCTGCCCTCACTCAGTGTTCCCACCTTATCTATGCCGACGACCTCAAGATTTTTTGTCCCATCCGCAACTTGTCTGATTGTTCCCCCCTCCAGGACTGTCTCGACACTTTGTCCCTTTGGTGTTGCCAAAACGGCCTTAAGCTAAACCCATCAAAGTGTTCGGTCACCACCTTCCACCGCACTGTCGAGCCTATCATTTGCAACTACCAACTCGACGGGGCTTCTCTTGTTCGTCAGTCCTCAGTTCGTGACCTTGGGAGCTTGCTTGACGCCCAGCTTACCTTCTCTGACCACGTATCCCAGGTCGCCCTGCGCGGTATGCGAGCCCTTGGGTTCCTTAGGCGAAACACGAGGGAATTTACCGAGGCCCCTGCTCTAGTGACCCTCTATCGCTCTCTCGTGCTGCCTGTCCTGGAGTATGGGTCGGTGGTGTGGAGCCCTTTCTATAGTTGTCACATTGAGCAGGTGGAGCCTGTGCATCGGGCATTCTTGCGGTACCTGGGCTATAAGTTGGGCATTCCTCGCACTGAGATTAACTACTCTGCTCTCTCTACTCGGTTCCATCTGCTGAGGCCTGTCGACCGCCGCCAGTCAGCTGATTTGGTTTTTCTCCACGCACTTCTTCACGGTCGCATCAATTCTCCCGAACTTCTCCGCTCAATTGGTCTGCGAGCCCCGCGCCCCTCGTCGCGTTTTGCCCACCCCTTCAACGTTCCCTTTTCGCCAACCAATTACCTCTACCACCGTACGCTTTGTCGCCTCCCCCGTCTTGCCAACCTTCTCACCTCCTCCCCACCATATCTTGACTTCTTCTCCTACTCTCCTACTCACCTCAAACGTACGCTCCACGAATTTTTCCTTTCTTCTTGACTTCTTTATCTGTGTTACCGATCGCCATAAAGTTCATTTCATTTACTTCCATTTATTTGTAATTTAGGTCTCCATTCATAATTATATATGCATCGATTCGGTTGTGTTTCCATTAAATAGACAAATTTTGTCTACGATAATTATAATTAGTGATTTATATGTTTCTGCCTACGAGTGTATGTATTACTTTTGTATAATTGGGCTCTGCCCGTTTCTCAATAAATAAATAAATAAATAAATATCGCACGTGTACTGACCAGAGATTTGGTTCGTTGTAGCCTTAGTTCGTACTAGCCAGTTAGTCGGCCGTGACTGGTCCTTGCACAGGGAGTATGACCGGTTTCTGTAACAGATATTCCAGATAAACCGCGGCCTATTTTGATTCACTGTAGCCGATAGTGCCTTGTAGCCAGAGTTCTAAGCGATATACGAGGGTCATCCAGAAAGTAAGTTTACAACGGCTCTTGTGGCGAGGGGGATTTTTTAAAAGTTTGTGCACCTGGCTTGAAGGCGGGGTCATAACGGTCAGTTTGCTTCGTAGCGCGTTTCTGTAGACCGTTTCGTTCAGTCACAGTGAGTTTTTTAAATGGAGAGGTCGGCGCCAGTCCCCGCCACCTCTCGCCCGTGTGAGGTCGCTCAGGAAGGAGAAGCACTAAATGAAATTTTCTGGATTCTATTGTGACGGGGGATGAGACATGGGTGTGTCACTACATCCCAGAATCCAAAAGACAATCCCTTCAATGGCGTCATTCAGCCTCCCCAGCCGCCAAGAGGTTCAAAACGACGCCTTCTGCCAGTGAAGTAGCATTAGGGATTGCAATCCCGAACGTTTTTCTGAATCCCAGGATCCCGTGATTGATGATTTTTGTTTGAACTGGAAAAAATTGATTAAAAACGACGAAAAACTTGTTTATTGACAATAATTGTAAATTATATAAAACATTAATTCTCTCACGAAGGAAAAATTTCACTTATGAACTCAAAAAATGTGCTTTTAGAAAGCATAGTTAATGTTGGATCTTAGAAAGCACTCAAAGTTGGATCAGCCAATTTGCTTCTTAGCTTTGTCGAAAATAGTCCTGCTACTCAAAAGACCCTCTCAGCTTCTACGTAGGTCAGTGGGATAGTCCTACGTGTTTTTGCTGTGCTTAAATTTAATATGAATCGCTGCTCTACAATTTCATTCCTCATAACTTTCCTCGTGGGATGAATATGTATGAAGAAGGATAAAACCACGATTTCTAACATTTGGGGGGAAATGGCCAATGTTTGAAGAGGGTTAATCTCGGGGCCCATTGGTCGTAGAAAGCTGCCGTTGCGTCAAGTCTTGCCTACTTGAAAATATTATACAGTGACTTTTGGTTTATTATTCTTGGAATAATACACCTATGTTTTCGCGACGGGGTTCGACGACTCCGATCGGCCTCAAAATTTGACATTATCCGTTTCAAGAGGTCTACATTCAAAATCCGAAATGTCCGTCCGCCGTACGCCGTCCGCCGTCCAGGCCGTTTTGGGCAGTAGGAATTTTTTTAAAAATCTGAAATTTTGACAAAATACTTGGTTTACCATCTAGTTGTGCCCGCAAGGTTTTCAGTCCGATCACCCAAACCCGTGGGGCGCTATGGGGCTATAATGGGGCTACGGGTGGGGTTTTTTGAAGGCTTTGGGGTATGGGATCGAGTTAGGTGTCGTTTTCGAAGTATTTTTGGACGTAGAATCCATTTTTGGGGGTCCCGGAACGATCCGATTTCACTGTCGCGATCTATAGGGCTTTCATGGGGCTAAAAATGGGATTTTTGAAGAATCCCAGGAGGTTAAATGTTTTTCGAGTAAAAAATACATAATTTTTGAAAAAAACATTTTTGAAAAAAAATCCCCCCCAAAAAAATTTTTTTTTGAAAATTTATATTTAATATAAAAATCCAAAAAAAAATTTTTAAATTTTTTTCATTGACAGAATTAAATTTCTGTACAAGTAACCTATATCAAAGAATAATAAACCCTTGTGTAAAATTTGCAGCGTTTTTCGTTAGGGCGCACATTTTTGAAGTTAAAATCCAAGAACTGAAAAAAAAAAATTCGAAAATTTTGCGGTATTTCGAGATCCAGCATTTAGCACAAGGGTTTCGAAGCTGGTACCGTCCCTGACAACATTTAAAAAAAATTAGAACGTGTCTATATTTCCGTTCTAAGCCCTAATTTTTGTCCGCTGACCGGCCTAAGAGGATATATTAAATATCCACAAAGTTTGTATACTAAATCCAAATGTTGGCCTTGGCTGCCTCCATTTTTGAACATGCTCGTTTCTTTTTTAATAATTAATACCATAATTATTATGGTCAATAAATCTTTTCGTATTTTCGGCACCGGCACCGGCTGGTTCATAGATTTCCGAATCCTTTCTTCAGGGGACTTCACAGTTTTCATCTTAGAGCATTTTCACTTAGCCTTCGAATTATTGTCCGTTATTAAAAGATTTTTCCCGACAAGACTTAGACAATTTACGTACGAGGTGCAATTAATTATCGAACCCCGCGATCCCGGGATTGCAATCCCTAAGTAGCTTCTGTGTTTTGGGATCAGAAGGGTGTCCTTTTGGTCGAATTTATGGCGAAAGGGGCGACTATTATTGCCGACGCTTACTGCAATACCCTTAAAAAACTCAAAGAAGCGGTATGCTAACCAATACAAGGGGATCTGCCTCCTCGACGACAACGCCAGGCCTCACACTGCTCGAGTCACCCAAGAACTTTTGACTTCGTTTGGATGGGACATTATCAACCACCCTCTGACTTAGCACCTTCTGACTACCATCTGTTCAATAAATTGAAGGAGTTTTTGTGTGGAAAAAGATTTGCAGACGTTGAAGGGGTCCAGGAAGCTGTTCACAAGCTGTTAATACAGGTGGCGGCGGAGGTCTTTGACACTGGTATAAAAAAACTGGTGACCAGGCTACAGAAATGCGTCAAACTCCGCGGGGACTAAAAATAGTTCATTATATTTGTGAAGTAGGTATTCTGTGAATTTCATTGGAATACAAGCATTTTTCGGTTTTTAAGATTATTGTAAACTTACTTTTTGGATAACCTTTGTAGTTCAAGACTGAACCTTACGGAGCCCAGCCAGGACGGGAGGTTTCGTTCGTTGTAGCCGGTGCACAGTGTATCGATAATAGGGGTGAGATGGACAAAACTTCTTTTTCCGGAAGATTCCTTTAGGAAATTTCACGCAGATTACAAAAATACCCACATGTAAGGGTCGCAAACAACTCCTTATTAGTGCAAAACGTAAAAACTCGTAGAAATCCGCTTTTGGTTTATTATTCTTGGAATAATACACCTATGTTTTCGCGACAGAGTTCGACGACTCCGATCGGCCTCAACATTTCCTTGTTCCAAGGTCTCACCGGAGCTTTCTATCAGGCACAGCTGGCGCCTTCTTCCGCCAGCTTTGTGAACCTCCATCTCCCCCTCTTTATTATATTTAATAATAACGGAAGTGGAATAATACAACAAGTAACAATAATGATAAACAAAATAACAACTAACAACAAAAGAAAACAAAAACAAAAACAGCAAATGGCGGAACACCAAACGAGGGCCATGGGCGCCGTAGACGCTTGAACTACTCGTCCCAGAACTGGAGGCTGGAGGCCTGCTCCGTCTTCCAGTCCGAGACACCGGAACTTTCTTCTGGTACCCCGCAGACGGGATGCCACTGCCCGGATGATGGCAAATTGCAGCTTCACTCGAACCCATGCAGCGACTTGCGAAAATGGGCGAGCCCACTTTTCCGCCAGAGTCGAGGCGAGCTGTCGATTGAATCGCTGGAATTCTCTCCCCATGGATCCGTCGCATGCACATACTAGTGGGGAGAATGATGCCCTCAAATCTTCAGCAGCGGTGTCATATTTTGCGTGTTTTGACGACTTGGCATTCCTGGATACCTGCTCCCAGTTGAGGTGGGCATAGGAGGCCGCGTCGGCGTTAATAACGCGATTGTCAAAAAACGCTAACCTTTCCCTATGCCACACCCCAGGGACCACCAAGTCTGCAATTAGTGCTGGGCTGCCATCCATCGCCTCTCGAAGTACTGGCTCAGTTCTTACCCCGCTCCAGGCTAGGCCCGCCATTTCAGCGCACACATCCCTCACACAATCATGGCCCCTCTTTACCTGCCCCCCTGTTTTACAATTCAGGGCGTGGTTTAGGTTCATCGTTGCCTCGCAGCCATCGCACATCTCGGGCAAGCCACCAGGCTCCAATCCGTATCGTATAGCAAGGGCATCCCGGAACTGTGAGGCGGAAAGATCGCAGTCATCCGCCGCCAAAGGGAGAACAGTGAGCCAAAGGGAAGCGCCTTTCGTCCGCTGAATGGTGCATTGCTGGCGAATGGGTAAAAGCGACAGCAGCTCATCACCTCTAACAGACAGATCAGCCCTTCTCTGGACACGGGCCTCTTTCAGGGACTGGCTGACATGGTCCTCGTGGTTGACCAGTTGGAAGAGCGCCTCCTGCTTGATGGCTTGAACCAAGCAGTCGGTAGCCTGTCTTGAGGTCCCCCTCTTATATCTCTTCTCAGAGGTACAGAAGAACCTCAGGATAAAGACAGTGTTCTACCGATATTTAAGATTCTTCGGTACTTTCGATACTGAATCAGTAAACACTATGTATCTTTTCAGGCGCTGTTCCATCCCGCCCGAAAAGTTCGTGACGTCTACTGGAAAATCTACAACACGCTCTACATCGGCGGGCAGGACACCCTCGTCGGCGGATATCCCCGGATAAACAACGACCCTAAAAACACCTACCTCCGCTACGAGCTGGACTACATGCTGTAAAACGCCCGGTTCCTCCTCACATCCACATTCAATCAACTTGAGCAAACGTTCTGTTGATTCTTGTAAAAATTAATCTTTTGATTTGCTTTATTCCGATGTTATTAAAGTCCCATTATTATCTTTGGATTTTGGTATATTACCTATTCACTTGAGTAGTGTTTACTAAGATAATTTAATATTCATTTATTTTCCTCCATTTGCTGGCGTATTGTAAGGTTGGTTCATTCGTGGCAATAATATGTGTATATTTGACCAGTTTGTTGAAATAGGTATAATTTTTAGCGTAATTTATTTGTTTAAAGATTAACATCATGATAGATGCCCCAAGAACATGGGGTCGTTTCCTCCTCCATGATGTTGCAGAGGGCCAGGAAACAGCCAATTGAATAATATTTTATTATGTTACAACTTCATAATTTAAAACAGTAGGTAGTAGTGAGTTTTGGACTCATACGGTGTGGTACATACGAATTTTGGTTTATTATTCTTGGAATAATACACCTACGTTTTCGCGACGGGGGTCGACGACTCCGATCGGGCTCAAAATTTGAGATTATCCGTTTCAAGAGGTCTACATTCTAAATCCGAAATGTCCGTCCGCCGTCCGGGCCGTTTTGGGCAGTAGGAATTTTTTTAAAAATCTGAAATTTTGGCAAAATACTTGGTTTACCATCTAGTTGTGCCCGCAAGGTTTTCAGTCCGATCGCCCAAACCCGTGGGGCGCTATGGGGCTATAATGGGGCTACGGGAGGGGTTTTTTGAAGGCTTTTGGCTATGGTCGAGTTATGAGTCGTTTTCGAAGTATTTTTGGACGTGGAATCCATACTTGGGGGTCCCAATCACGTATACCCATTGCTTATATTTATCCTTTTCACTCTCACATTTTCAAGGGTTTTTTGAGAGGAATTTTATAATTTTTAGGGGTTTTTCAGCGATGCAGGGGGTTTTGCTTGAATTCAGTTGGAAACGTCATTTTGGTTTATTATTCTTGGAATAATACACCTATGTTTTCGCGACGCGGGTCGACGACTCCGATCGGGCTCAAAATTTGACATTATCCGTTTCAAGTGGTCTACATTCAAAATCCGAAATGTCCGTCCGCCGTACGCCGTACGCCGTCCGCCGTCCAGGCCGTTTTGGGCAGTAGGAATTTTTTTAAAAATCTGAAATTTTGACAAAATACTCGGTTTACCATCTAGTTGTGCCCGCAAGGTTTTCAGCCCGATCGCCCAAACCCGTGGGGCGCTCTGGGGCTAAAATGGGGCTACAGAAGGTGGTTTTTGAAGGCTTTTGGCTATGGGATCGAGTCAGGTGTCGTTTTCGAAGTATTTTTGGACGTAGAATCCATTTTTTGGGGTCCCGGAACGATCCGATTTCACTGTGGCGATCTATAGGGCTTTCATGGAGCTAAAAATGGGATTTTTGATGGATCCCAAGAAGTTAAATATCTTTCGAGTAAAAATTAAAGAATTTTTGAAAAAACACAATTTTGAAAAAAAAATCGCCTCAAAAAATTTTTTTTGAAATATAAAAATCCAAAAAAAAATTTTTTTTAATTTTTTTTATTGACAGAATTAAATTTCTGTACAAGTAACCTATATCAAAGAATAATAAACCCTTGTGTAAAATTTGCAGCGTTTTGTTTCTCTTCGTCAGCGTGACAATGAATAGGTTTATCACTTCTCACGTTTTTACTTCATTTATAGGTGGTTTTCTCGTGACGTCACAGGCTATCGATGTGCTGAAAATAATCGAATCGAACGGCCTCCCCTGAGTGTCGGCCATTTTGTATCAAATGGAGTAACTGGATTTGTTAGAAGATAGGCTGAGTTTTATTTTATTCCCCGATGCTGGTACATGTGTGATCCTCATGGGATGAAATTTCGGGACTAAAAAAATTTCACTGGGGCGATCTTTAGGGCTTTCATGGGGCTAAAAATGGTATTTTTGATGGATCCCAGGGTGTTAAATATTTTTCGAGTAAAACCTAAATAATTTTTGAAATAAACATTTTTGAAAATAAAAAAAAATCCAAAAAAATCTTTTCATTGACAGAATTACATTTCTGCACAAGTAACGTATATCAAAGAATAATAAACCCTTGTGTTAAATTTGCAGCGTTTTAAAATGAGTTTCTACTCCAGTAGGTTCAAAAAGGGCGTTTCAGGAGAAAAAAAAACGGGTACCTAATAAGTGTTTTAACGTTTTTGGATTAGTATTCTTGGCGTACTAGTATTTTGTCTCGCCCAAAGTCCCAAAATCATCCGATTTCACCTTGGGGATCCATGGGGCTTTTTAAGGATGCCAGTAGGTAAGTCGAATAAGGACTCATTTCCCGAGTAACCTTGATAATTGATTTTTTTAGGTTCCTTCAACCGTCAAAACACTTAACATGAACATTTCTTTTTAATGATTAAATTTAAACAGATAGGTATAAAAAGTAAATTCAAACAGATATAAATTTACCATGGGCCTGAGGTTGAGCCTAGAATTCGAAAGAAATGAAAAAGCGGGGGACACGTGAGAAAGGGTGGAGGGGCAGAAACGCCCAAAGCCTCTCGGCTCAAGAGCTCCTTTTGCGAGCCTTCTTTTTTACCGTTGATAAGCCGTGATTATGTTCTTAACTGAAGAAATGTGCAAAATGCATTCTAGCTAGAAGCGCTGTTTTGTTTGTGAAACCCGAAGATGAATTGGACAGCTCATTGGGGTCTTGTGGCCACATCCCTGAACAGTACCACATTTCTTCTGCGTAGACTAAACGACTGCCTGCCTAAGAGTGCTGTGTTAAACGTCATATTGTTAAATTTGTTGGGGGACACGCTCCATCGGCCTCTATTGTTTTCAAGTGTCAGCGAAGAGACATCCGCTCACTTCTTCGACTGGACTTCAGGGCGGGGGTCGAAGTTCTTTCACGCGTTACCAAATACAATTCAAGCCACCCAATTTAAAAACATCTGCAACCGTTTTCTTACATGGTTGGTCCCATACGATTTTGACGAATACTTTACAAATGTGTTTACAAACATAGCATTAGCCCGTGAGGAAACCCTCCGAGAAAACTGTTTTTTTTTTTTTTAAACTTTACATTGTTACCAGTACCTATATTTAGTGTCTAGTTTTAAGCAATACCCTTTGACCTTACAATGTCTTACAATGAACATTGTCATGGCAAATAAAAATCTATCTAATTTGAGCATCCCCCCTTCTCGTCGTCCTCTCCTCCTCCTCGGGCTGGAGCTCCAATATAATAGGATTTACTTAATTCAAAATCTTGATTGTATAAGATACGAGTCCTCTTCTAGCATTTCCACGCTGTATCAACACTTGATTTAGGGGTATTTGCGTGAATGGTGACGATTAATAGACGTATTATACGTCAAAGGGTATTATCTCTACCTAATAAAAGGAGGATGGTTCTTGTTTGTTTGTCTGTCTGTCTGTCGGCAGCTCTGCAAGGTAAACGGCTCGGTCAATTTCGGTGCAGTTTTTTTTTTTCAATTGACCGGTGAGTGGACATGATGATGCCCGTATTTTTAAATTTTTTTTTAAAGGATTAGGTACATATTTAATTTTAATTTTACAGCTTTAATTTTACATCTTTTTCGTCTGAGTGTCGTCACTTCACATCACGCGTAAAGCGACCGTAATTACTCCACTCGCGCCAAAGGCCGTTTAGGGGGTCGAAAAAATTACGAAAAAATACGAGCCGTATAGATCAGACCTGGAGGAAGACGTCGGTCAAATCGAAAATCGGAATTTCGCCCGGGAAATTCGTCGATAATAAATGAGAGGTGAAGTACCTTCGTAGGGTGGGCGAGGGATGTGGCACTCAAATGTAAGACCAGAATTATCATCAGTTCCACAAGGTCTAACCCCTTTACATCTATTGAACTCCTAAAAATTACTTACAAAACGACAGCGAAGAAGGTCTCATCGTCAAACCCCCACCTGTAGCCCGTTAGAAGCCCCTCAGAGTGTTAAGGACGGTTCGGGATCATAGTAAATTCATTCCATCTTCACAATTACTTAGAAAACGACACCACTCCTCAGTAAAGGCCATCAAAAAACCCACCTGTAGCGCCTTGGAAGCTCCACAAAATGATCTGACAGGTCTGAGACCCCTCTAAATCCATTGAACCCCTATACGTACTGTGGCTGACATGAGCCAAACTCTTCTTAAATTTACTCGCCCACCTGCTGGCCTTGGAGAGTGCCACTGTAGGCGGCAGGGGTTAAATTCTCCTGTTCAAGGCACCCCTGCTATTACTTTTACCACACGCCGACTGATATCACTTTTTGACCGGGACTGCTGACAAGGCCTCCATTGGCGACACTTCGTTCGTGGAAGCTGAGTCAGCGGACCCGGTTTTAATTTCACGCGACAAATCAATCATGGCAGCGGAGAGATCTGACTTTCGTATGACGGATTCCGAGAATCAGGCCTTACTTGGCGACACTTCGTTCAGAGAAGCCGTTCTCGGATTGGCTGTGGAATCAGGGCCCCTGATTCAGGGGAAGCTGGAGTTGTAATAGACACTTCGATATCAACTCCAGACGATCCTAATCTAATTTCCGGAGGCCAACGCAGCCCAGATCAACGCACTTCGTGCCAATCTGGAGCTTACGGGCTTTCCCATACTGCTTGGACACCGCCTCGCAGATCACGACCATTCGTGTTATGCTCTGGGCAGGGATATTCAAGCACTGCTGTTCCTCCAGACACTGGGGGTGGGATCCCAGTTACGCTGGAGGACTTCCCCCAAACACACATATTGCTAATCTGAATCAATTAGGAAAACAATATTCACACGCAGGCATACCAAATACACCCGGTATATTGGGTAAACCTACACGTACTATTATCATTACTTCTCATCAAGTCTCATCGCCAAAACACCACGTTTACTCCGAAAGAGTGTTCAGAAAGGTCTGCAGCCACCAAATACTGATTTCACGTTCAAAATTCCTTTGATTAAACTACACCTAACTCGATCGTCTGAATAAAGCATTTCAAAACCCCCAAAGTTAGTCCAAGTCCTTGAAAGCTCCAAATCCAAACGAACACCATCATAAATATCGAGTGCCCCAACACAATTCGAAATTTCCCAATTTTATTCCCATGAAATTGAGTAAGGAAAGAAACACGCCATACGATCAAACATGTATTTACATAAACTGTGCCATAAAATGTATGGAATGAACTTAATAACTTATTACTCTCTCTTCTCAATCAAAAATTGGAAAAATTCATCGTGAAGGCCCTCATGTTCTTCCATCCGGTGCCAGTCTTGCGATTTGACGACTTCCTCAAACCTGTTGGCCATCTCCTTGAACGCCATCCTCTTCTGTATCGGGTCTTGTTCGACATGCGAGTGAATGAGGAAATCCATCAAGTGTGTGTCTTTCATGCTCCGGACAACCAAAGCCCGGCAGCGGTTCAACAGCTTGTCGTTGAGCTTGAACCGTTTGGCGGCAGTCAGCAGGTCGAGGTGAAGGTCTTCGGGGAGTTGTTGGCTCTGGTAAATGAGGAGGAGCAAATTTCTGAACGTTTCAGGTTTCATTTCATCGTTAAGTTGTAATTCGGTTTTGTTTTTGAACATTTCGTAAAAGACCGGGCTGGCAGTGGCGAGGACGAGTCTGTGACAGGGAAATGATTCACCGCCGACGTTGACGACGGCGTCGGTGAAGCGCTCTTGGTCGAGATGGTCGATGAAACACATGGTTGAGGGTTCAGGATTGATTGGCATCAGTTTGACTGTAATCGTAGTGTCAGGATCGTCAACAGTATCACTGTCAGAATAAACCTTTGTGCATCTGAAATTCTGAGGAAAGCAGCAAGATGTGTCGACGGTTCCATCGTACAGCTTCTTCTTGTCAGGATGCGTATGTATGGAATAATAACACTTTACAGGAGTAGCCAGTGGTGGGCCGATGTGAGTGAAGTACACACTGCACCAGAATTTTCTGGTAAAGTAATTGAGGTCAACTTCTACTCGAAGCCTCCAAAGCGACTGATCGTCCTCCAACAGAGAAAAAGTGGGGGAATGTTTGATGCAGCCTCTTTTGATTTGTACACGCCATTCCAGTGCACCTTCCTTCCGATGAATCGGTGAAGAAATTTCAGGGGGTTTGTTTTGTTCGGCGCATTCTGTCCGTTCAATTTCCGTCATCAACGAGTGATTTTTTACAAACTCCTTCCATCCATCGGTAGAAAACGTTCTTTCCCAGTCTGCTGCCATCAAAGGGAACGCTTTTTCTTTCAGCTCCTCCTTTCCCAACAAATGTCCCACGCGGAAACACTGTGGGGATATCTCAGGTTTCATATTGTTAAGCAGATGAATCTCACAAGAGTCCACGAGAGCCCTCAACCCGTATTTATCACCGGGGAGGATCAATTTCACAGCATACTCGTCGTCCAGTATTATATCGTAGGTGTAGACGTACTTGAGTAACTTCTGGAAAACGTCCGCTTCGATGTCGTCGAGAATGAGTCGATTGTTTTCACATTCGGACATGTTTGAGTCGAACAAACCACGGAAGTAGGATGAACGGTAGGCGAGGACGGCTTTGTGGACCGGGAACTCGGAGTTTTCGACAACAATCGTGAAATCGCTGTACTCACCATCGCAAAACACCGTCAGCATCTTAAGTCGATCGGCATCTTTCGACATCGCGCACGGTAGAAACAATTTGGCACTCCTCTGATGTGAATCACGTAATAGGTAAGACTCAACTTGAGAGGCTCTCACAGAAACTAATAGTTTCAAACTATTGGGAGCCAGTGTTTCCACATGCTCCTCACAGATTTCCCCTTTCTGCTACCTAAATTTCCCGTTTTTCCCTTTCCTCGACGCCTCGATTTCCGCTTTTGGTTTATTATTCTTGGAACAATACACCTATGTTTTCGCGACGGGGGTCGACGACTCCGATCGGGCTCAAAATTTGACATTATCCGTTTCAAGAGGTCTACATTCTAAATCCGAAATGTCCGTCCGCCGTCCGCCATCCGCCGTCCGCCGTCCAGGCCGTTTTGGGCAGTAGGAATTTTTTTTTAAATCTGAAATTTCGGCAAAATACTTGGTTTACCATCTAGTTGTGCCCGCAAGGTTTTCAGTCCGATCGCCCAAACCCGTGGGGCGATATGGGGCTATAATGGGGCTACGGGAGGGGTTTATTGAAGGCTTTTAGCAATGGGATCGAGTTAGGTGTCGTTTTCGAAGTATTTTTGGACGTAGAATCCATTTTTTGGGGTCCCGGAACGATCCGATTTCACTGGGGCGATGTTTAGGGCATTCGTGGGGCTAAAAATGGGATTTTTGAAGGATCCCAGGATGTTGAATATTTTTCGAGTAAAAAATACAGAGTTTTTGAAAAAAAACATTTTTGAACAAAAAATCCAAAAAAAATAATGTTTTTTTGAGATAAAAATCCAAAAAAAATTTTTTTTTAATTTTTTCATTGACAGAATTAAATTTCTGCACAAGTAACGTATATCAAAGAATAATAAACCCTTGTGTAAAATTTGCAGCGTTTTTCCCCTTTTCTCTCGCCACCTGTTCTCGGCACAAACTTCCCCTAGTTGACTAGGTAGGCACATATGTATGGGGTAGGTAGGTACATAATATGAGGTACATGATTGACTAGGTAGGTACATACGTACCTATGTATATGTATGGGGTTGGGGTAATGAGTTTTTTTTTTTAAATCTCAAAGCCACTAGACCAATTTATCCAATAATTCGGCGCTGTAGAAGCAACATCGCACTTATGCACTTCAGTCGAAAAATGAAACAGCTTAGAAAAACCAAGTCCATTTAAAAATGATTTGATGATAAGTAGTTGGTAACAAAAATATCACAAAAGTACCTATCAAAAACCTTTTTGTAAAATAGGAAGGTATGAAATCAGTCTCTTCATAAACGACGACATTGTAGCACCTAACGTTTCTTAATGAACCTAATTAAAAACAACAGTTGTTCAGACACTGACAACTCATTCGGTACCTACCGACATAACTTTCTAAGCGAAGCATTGAGACCAACCACATTAAGAAAATGAGCGCACCTTTCCATTTTTTGGAAAAAGGTTGCGCTAAAAAAGTATGTCCCTCCACCTTCAGTTCTCAGTTAGAAAAATTTTAATCAAACCAATCAACCCAACTCAAGCTGCCTTGTTTTGTCAATAATTTTGAAAAACAAGAGCCCCCCCCCCCCTCCTCTCAGCCAAAAAGTAGAGTGAAAGAAGTGATTAAATCATAAAAAATCATAATCAATTTTATTATTTTAGGATAACAAGTAGGATTGAAAGATTGGATCAAATAAAAAGAGAAGTGATAAAATCATAATAAATTGTATGTATTAGGTACTTCAGGATAATATAAAAACTAATATAAATGAAGTAAAAACGTGAGAAGTGATAAACCTATTCATTGTCACGCTGACGAAGAGAAACAAAAATGACGTTTCCAACTGAATTCAAGCAAAACCCCCTGCATCGCTGAAAAACCCCTAAAAATTATAAAATTCCTCTCAAAAAACCCTTGAAAATGTGAGAGTGAAAAGGATACATATAAGCAATGGGTATACGTGATTGGGACCCCCAAGTATGGATTCAACGTCCAAAAATACTTCGAAAACGACTCATAACTCGACCATAGCCAAAAGCCTTAAAAAAAACCCACCCGTAGCCCCATTATAGCCCCATAGCGCCCCACGGGTTTGGGCAATGGGGCTGAAAACCTTGCGGGCACAACTAGATGGTAAACCGAGTATTTTGCCAAAATGTCAGATTTTTAAAAACATTTCTACTGCCCAAAACAGCTCGGACGGCGGACGGACATTTCGGATTTAGAATGTAGACCTTTTGAAACGGATAATGGCAAATTTTGAGCCCGATCCGAGTCGTCGACCCCTGTCGCGATTACACATGTAGGTGTTTTATTCCAAGAATAATAAACCAAAACTCAGCTTTTGTTGAAAAAAAAAGTTTCCCTCTTTTAAAGTTGGTAAAAAGTTAGGTAGTTCCTGGACGCCCCAACTTGTAGTGTCCAATTTTTTTATTCCTCTTATTTTCTTCCCAAGCAAACGCGAGAGTGCTATAACTTGGATGAAAGACGTCTTGTCGCTGCGTAATATTTTCACGGGGAAAATCAACCCTTTCTCCCCGACACACGTGTCCGGACACGTGCCATCCGTTCAAGCGGAAGCTCATTGTCCCGCGAATAAACAAAACCTGACGGCAGTGTTGAGGTCTCACTCGGCATTCTCGAATTTTGACGTAGGTACCTACCTATAGGTTACACAGAAACATTATAATGTTCTATCATGTTTGGGTGAACAAGGAATAAGGACGACCGTAAAACCCGTTTTTGGTTCCTTTATTATTCTTGGAATAATAAACTACTTGTGCACAAGTAGTTATCATGATGGAGGTCGAGAGACTCGGATCGGCCTCAAAATTTGACATTATCCGTTTCAATAGGTCTAGATTTCAAAACCGAAATGTCCGTCCGCCGTCCGGGCCGTTTTGGTCACGGCAGTAGGAATTTTTTTTTTTTTTTAATCTGAAATTTTGACAAAATACTTGGTTTACCATCTAGTTGTGCCCGCAAGGTTTTCAGTCCGATCGCCCAAACCCGTGGGGCGCTATGGGGCTATAATGGGGCTACGGGAGGGTTTTTTTGAAGGCTTTTAGCTATGGGATCGAGTTAGGTGTCGTTTTCGAAGTATTTTTGTACGTAGAATCCATTTTTTGGGGTCCCGCAACGATCCGATTTCACTGGGGCGATGTTTAGGGCATTCGTGGGGCTAAAAATGGGGTTTTTGAAGGATCCCAGGATGTTAAATATTTTTCGAGTAAAAAATACAGTTTTTGAAAAAACACATTTTTCAACAAAAAAATCCAAAAAAAAAATTTTTTTTGAGATACTTAAAAATCCAAAAAAAAAAATTTTTTTTAATTTTTTCATTGACTGAATTGAATTTCTGCACAAGTAACGTATATCAAAGAATAATAAACCCTTGTTTAAAATTTGCCGCGTTTTTGTTTAAGGTTTTCGGTTATAGGGTCGAGATAGGTGTCGTTTTCGCAGTATTTTTGGAAGTAGAATCAAGTTTTTGGGGTTCCAGAACGATTCGATTTCATCGTGGGGATCTATAGGGCTTTCATGGTGCTACAAATGAGATTCTTCAAGGATACCAGAAGGTTAAATATTTTCCGAGTAATTTTGGACGCATAATCCATTTTTTGAGGTCCCACTTTTTTTTCTAAGAATATTTTTTTATTGGCACATAATTAATTTTTGCACAAGTAACTTACCTATATCAAAGGATAATAAACCGTTGTGCGTAACATATGGAGCATTTTTTTAAAATGAAAAATGTTGACATTGTAGGGCCGTTGCATTTTCCATTTGTGTTGGGTTGAAGAGGGCTTTGCGCGGCACAAAGTGATCCTTCACAGGACGTCAACCGGCGTTTCTTTTTCCACGTTGATTGGCTCGAAGGTGAGTTTCCTAATTGAGCCCAACTGGCCGTAGAAACGGGCCCAGGAGTTTATAAAGACTTCGACGACATTCGAGGGGGAGGAAGACAACCGAGATCAATTCCCTGACAATCGGCAGCGTCCAGAAAATCGGTTGACGCCCTGCCGGCCGCGAAGACGTCAGAAAGGATGAAACAAAACAAAACAAAAACAAAAAAAACAAAAAAACAACTCCCAGCAGGTGGCCGCCTAACTATCCGTTACGGATCAGAAACAATAAGTTTGGGGAAGGAAAAACGCTTTAAAAACAGACCATCTCAAGAAAGAAGAAAAAAGACTTCGTCGAAGGATTCTCAACAATTTCCCCATTGTCAAGACCTTAGGCAGTTGTCACGACCCGGAGGGGGGGGGGGGGGGTGATTGAATACGCTTCGGTTTTCGCGGTTTTGAGACGCAGGAAGAAAGTGAAAGCCGGAATTAAAATGATTATTTCTGAAACCGAACCTGTTGCGTGGGTGTCGCCGGGGGAGAGCAATTGGGGTTACTTCAAGAAAAAGGCCCCTCGAGAAAATTTCCTTTTTGATGACATTCCCTCTCGTTATGCCTCATCTGTTGCGGAGAAACGTAGCGAATTTTACACGAGAGTTTAGTAGCTTAGCGAAAATTCACCTCTCTCAATAGTCCGGTCAATAGAGGAAGTTCGCCCTACAAAAGGTTTAGCATCTTTTTTCATTTGAAAGTTGTTTAGGCCCATAAGGTAGTTATGAATCCAAATTTTCGTCACCCCCCCCCCCCCCCCAAACATTGCTTAGTCCGCCATTTTGAAAAAAAACTGCCAATAATCGGCACTTATTTCAGGTTTTTGCTTCTGGGCTAGAAGCAATGGTGCTCATCCCAGTGCATTTTTGTAGATTTAATTAGCTTCTAAATCCATGTCTCAAAAACATTTACGAGCAATCGAGTGGGGGCCAACTTTATAAAAAACAAAAAGTATGCGTATTTTGTGATTCAGCAATTAAAGATGAAATATCATTTTTTATGTTTTAATGTTGTTTAGGCCCATTAGGTAGTAGTCGTAAATATGTTTATTTCGGCACAATCACATGCAATAATTTAAAAAACGCTTCAAATTTGACACTAGGGTTTATAATTCTTTGATAAAGGTTACTTGTGCAGAAATGTAATTCTGTGTCAATGAAAAAATTTTAGAAAAACTTTTTTTTTTTTTTTTTCAAAAAGTTTTTGTGTTTTACTTGAAAAATATTTGCCCTCCTGGGATCCTTCAAACATCCCAATTTCAGCCCTATAGATCGCAACAGTGAAATCGGATCGTTGCGGGACCCAAAAAATGGATTCTACGTCCAAAAATACTTCAAGCACGACACTGAACTCGATCCAATAGCCAAAAGCCTTCAAAAAACGCCTCCCGTAGCCCCACAGCGCCCCACGGGTTTTGGTGATCGAGCTGAAAACCGGGCACAACAAGATGGTGAACCAAGTAGGTAGGTACTTTGTCAACATTTCAGATTTTTTTAAAATTCCTACTGCCCAAAACGGCTCGGACGGCGTACGAAGGACGGACATTTTGGTTTTGGAATCTAGAACTCTTGAAACGTAGGTACCTACGTCAAGTTTTGAGGCCAATCGGAGTCGTCGACCTCCGTCACGATTACATAGGTGTATTATTCCAAGAATTATAAACCAAAAAAATATACGATTTTTGGAAAAACCTTTCTCCCTTGTCCACTCCCTCTTCACTCTAATTGATAAAATGTAATAATTTAACTATTTAATAATGGTTTTTTATTACTCTGGGTGGGTTGTGATTAGCATGGTATACAAAACCTTACATTAAAGATTTTGTGCATGAATAGGGAGTTTGGACTCAAATGAGTATTTTATATTCATCTCCAGCTATCAGAGAATCATCCTGACTTTTTTTTTTTTTTTTTTTTTTACCTTCGAATTTGCCCTTTTGTTCAGAATCATCCTCTAATGATTGCAATGCTTGAAAAAAAGGGTCCAATCAAGGCCTCCTTCCCACCTGGCCCGTAGAATTCCGTCGACCTGGCCTCTCTCAGATATTGTAGTTAACAGGAGAGGTTGAAGTAGCTAACCGTGAAAAATCAGCGTAATCTATAAAGGGAAGCCCCGTCCGGTGAGGAGGTTCAGTTCAAAAGGGAAAATGTTGCTGGTCACGATCGCCTTCGTCGGTTCGGTGTTGGGGTCGTCGAGTTCGTCAGAATCACAAACGCTTGAAGACACGATTGTACAGGCACAACCTCAACAACCACGCTACACGTCTCCTTTCGAAATGAAAAAAGTATGTGAATAACAACCTAATATTGTAAGTCGTTGTTGTTGTTGTGTTGTTGTCTTTGGTTCATAAGTGTTTGGACATAATCTGAAGTGGGACCTCGAGAATGGATTTTACGTCCAAAACTACTTGAAAACGACACCTATCTCAACCCCTCTCGAAGCCCTTTCAGCCCCAGAGGTTTGGGCGATCGGGCTGAAAACCTTGCGGGCACAACTAGATGGTAAACCGAGTATTTTGTCAAAATTGCAGATATTTAAAAAATGCCTACTGCCCAAAACGGCTCAGACGTCGGGCCGCGGCCGACGGACACTTCGTTTTTGGAATCTACTCATCTTGAAACGATAATTATTATAATAGTTCTGTTCGATATAAGACAAATTAGGTAGGTAAATTGATACTAAGCGTTCATTTCCTTCGTCGTCCTCCAGGTTCTCTGCTTTTGCGATTCAATACCGGTCAGACCCCGGTCTGCCCCCATAGCAGTTAGTCACATTCTTCTAAAAGAATCAATTTAAATAATTTAAAATACAATTATACAATACAATTATTGTATCGATCTTTTTGGAGAGAATCTGATCTTTTTGAGAATCGATACTTGTTCGAATTTTTAAATGATCCATCGTAGAATGGGAAATAGTATTTTTCATGAAATGTCGATTTTTTTCAAGAATTTGAAAAGAAGATTATTTATTTATTATATTAAGAACATCGTATTGATTTTTCGAAAATCGATAGGTACTTCTTCGAATTTCGAAATTTGAATCGAGTCCGAGTGCATTTATCAGAAACTTTTTGACAAATGACTTTACAAAAAATTGTTGTAAAATCATTTGTCAAAAAGTTTCTGGTAAATGCACTCGGACTCGATTCATATTTACCTATAGGTACTAACTATAATTAAATCGGATTGTTTCTTTCTAATAACTACTAAGATTATTGGTTGTCTTGATTGTGATAAATTTTCCGTCAAAATGAAAAGAATCGATTCTCCAACTCATCGGTGGGGAGGGATCAAGACTTGTAAACCGAGTATTTTGTCAAAATTTCAGGTGGTATTTAAAAAAATGCCTACTGCCCAAAACGGCCCGGACGGCGGACGGGCATTTCGGTTTTGAAATCTAGACCTCTTGAAACGGATAATGTCAAATTTTGAGGCCGATCGGAGTCGTCGACCCCCGTCGCGAAAACATAGGTACCTAGCTGTATTATTCCAAGAATAATTAAACCAACATGACATGTACATTGTACCTATTTTAATTGTATCGATTTGAAAGAATCGAAAAGAATCGTACTGATTTGTTATGAATGTATCGATTCTTTAGGTCTCTTCACTCAGTGAAGTCTTCACTGAGCGAAATTCACTTCATCCTTTTCCATTGTGCATTGTAATAGTCCGATTGTCAAAACTTTTTCTTCCAAAATGAAAATAACTGGGCCGACTCTCGAAATGTTGAATCGTTTCACCTATATATCGTAAAGGTGGGAGGGGGGAGACTATCTGAAAGTATCGATACTTTTTTTGTCCCCTATTTCGGCGGTGGCTGCTGATGTCTGTGGATTTGAGTGTACGCTGAACGAAACTTATTAATGAGGTGGTTAGGGTGAGAAATGACTCCTCTGCTGAGTACTAAATTGTTTATTGGAATAAACAATTGTAGCGTGGGGACCGGTTTCGAGCAACTAAGCTCATCTACAGCCCAGAGTGACTTGAGGTGGTTGAACGTACAATTAGTTCAGAACTAATTGTACGTTCAACCACCTCAAGTCACTCTGGGCTGTAGATGAGCTTAGTTGCTCGAAACCGGTCCCCACGCTACAATTGTTTATTCCAATAAACAATTTAGTACTCAGCAGAGGAGTCATTTCTCACCCTAACCACCTCATTGGATTAGACCTCTGCACCGTCGGCAAACACCACACTGTGAAACTTATTAAGTTTCAAGTGTTAATTGGTTGATCATTGCTTCAGTAAGTGTTTCTTTATGATTGTTCTTTAGTCAATAAATGGAAATATGGGGTTTTAGACTGATCGTATAGAAAAATGTGTGCCATTACCTGCACGTATTATCAGAGGTTGTTGGGAGCATTCGTAAATTATTAAGTTACGAATAACATGTAGTTTTACTGGTACTTGCTCAAATTAAAGATTACTATGTACAAAAATAAGATTAGCAGATGATTCGAACAACTGAGCAGCCACCTACCCCTTCAATGATTCATGATCGAACAAACTTACCTACTCCTTAAATGAAAGACCGTTAACCGAGTGGTTATTTTGGCAGATATTGGAGGAGCATTGCCGTCTGGAGTATTCAGCGACTTGTTTGAAGGCCGACGTGGCTGCTTTGGTGCCGCCTCTCAGCAGCAGCAGATCCTTCCGGCTTCTCCCCGGCCTGATTCTCGAGATGGGAGGATTTCCGGCTCCGCTGCCTCACACGTCGTCCACGGATCTTCCCGCCATTGACACGTCGCTTGATAGGTTTGTATATGAAGGTTAATGTGAGGGGAAGTGTTGATGAGAGGAAGAGCTAGCACTGCCCGGGGTGGAAGCCACTGCTCAACAACCCCTAACAATGGGGTGTGACCGAAGATAACCCTGGGGGCGATTGTTTTGAGTCATTGCTCGACCAGCTGTCGTCCCCCGCAGGGCCTGCTGTTGGCAACGAATGGCTGAGAACATACTTGCTACAGTCCTCACTTGTACCATTATGGAACACCTCGAGGACACCTTCCAGGACAGCCCGCTCCCTCTCTTATGCCTGGCAGCCCTGAAGCAGGTGTGTCGCAGAGCCCTCCAGGTCTGATCACTGCACTCAGCCAGAGCCAGGGTCATCGGCCAGTGCCAGTCGGTGAAGGTTTGCGGGGAAATCCCTTTGACACGATAGCTGCTGGTTGGTCCTGTGTTCAGGGGCCACCCACGTCATCTCCATCTGCCCAGCCACTGATGGGAGGAACTCGAAAATGAGTCTCCCAGTGGACTAGGCAGCCCAATCCTTCTTACCAATGGCCATCACAGGTGCTGCTGGACCCAGGGAGGCTCAACGTTTCTCCCCTGCTGTTGAAAAGGGAAGTCTCTAACGGACCCATCATGCATCATAACAGCCGGCAGTCTCCATTTTGTAACCACAGCAGCAGCACTGAGCGCCCATAGGGACTCACCGTCTAACCTTCACTGACTCGCGCTGGCTGCGGCCTGGGGTGGCATCCCAGATCTTTGAAGCTGCCCAGCAAGGGAGAGCCTGCACATGAAGGGGTGGTTGAACCTCAAGATGGTCTCCCCGCCGCTCACTTCAAGGGTAGCAGGAGGCAGAGACAGGTCGGCCGTTAGGTCAGTTTCAGTTAAGCATGAGTATCTCCCACGGAATGTTGGGTGTAGGCGGCGAGACAGTGGGAATCCATCTCCGTACAATAGACGATTTTCGACGATATCGAACGCACCTAAGCTTCAGAAGCGGTCAAAAACAAGATTTTCAACTTTTTTTTTTTTTTTTTTTTTTTTTTTCAATTTGAAAAAATTAGTTTTGGCGAGATGACAAGGAAAATTGGAAACCAACAAAAATTTGCTACCAGATGGGATAATATCCCATATTATGGTCAGGGATTGGCTGGTGTAGCCAGCAGGGGTTGGCCCCCTAGTATTTAGTCTATTTCTACGATAACTGTGGATGAAGAACCGTGGAAATAAACTATATCGTCGAAAATCGTCTGCCATGTCCCACAGTGCGCACTTCCATGAAGCATCTCGATAAACTGAACTTCACAGTTGATGAAGAGAAGTTTAGCGAGCAAAGACACAGGTCTGAGCTTCCTATTGGACAGGGGCACATTTGAGGCGTCGATCAAAGGTGGTGGCCATACGTCCAGTACACAGATGAGGGGGTATCACTTCACTTGGAGGCCCCAGAAACCCACATGTCTACAACCACTCGGGTAGGCTGCCATCAAGAAGCAAGAGGCGTCCGTTGGTGCTCTCAGGGGTTGGATTTCTCGTTCGTAGGTGAGCCCAGGCTGGGGGACACTCCTACTATACTCCCACAATACATTGTTCATGATAAGATGAGTCCTTAGCAGTACGCTCTGGGGGAAGTCTCCTGATAGTGCGAATGTATAATTCTCTCCTTGTGGAGTTGCAGGTACCTCGTGAAGGGAATGGACGGCTTCATAAACTCGCTGGCTCTTCGAGTCAAAGTGGTCGACAAGTCTGTAGCCGAAGCGGTACGAAACATAGGAATAACGATAGCGCAACAAGCCCTCACGCCAGACACTAACGCCACACTGGCCAGAGGTAAGTTTTGCATTCTGTGATAAGTCTTTAAAGAGCGGAGCCTTTAAAAAAATCGACATTTCAGAAATCACCGGACGTCGGAAACGAGTAAACCAGGCGCTGATGATGGGCGGGATGGTGTCCGCTGGAACGCTGTTGGCTCTCACCATGTCCGCCATATCAGCCATGGCCGGCAAAGCGATGCTGGTTTCACTCCTCTCGTTGGCTCTCACGTTGCTCGGCGGACGGGGCGGCGCCAGCAGCTCATCAGGCGGAGGAAAGGTGAGGGACATTAGGTTTAAACAAAGATGTTTGGCTGCAAACGTAAGAACAGTCGAGTCCTGACTGTTTATCTGTTCTCAAAGTCGCCGAGATGGTTCCATTATTTAAAATACCTACGCTGCAAAATTTTGCCCAAGGGTTTATTATTCTTTGATATAGGTTACTTGTGCATAAATTTAATTCTGGTTCAATAAAAAAAAATTTTAATTTTTTTTTCAAAACTTGTTTTTACTCGAAAAATATTTGACCTCCTGGGACCCTTCAAAAATCCCATTTGTAGCCCCACGGTGAAAACGGGTGGTTTTCGGACCCCCGAAAAAGGGTTCTACGTCCAAAAATACTTCGAAAACGACACCCAACTCGATCCCAAAGCCAAATGCCTTCAAAAAACCGCCTCCCGTAGGCCCATAGCGCCCCACGGGTTTGGGCGATCGGGCTGAAACCTTGTGGGCACAACTAGATGGTAAACCAAGTATTTTGTCAAAATTTCAGATTAAAAAAAAAAAAAAAAAAAAAAAAAAAAAAGATCCTACTGCCAATACGTACCGTTCCCGGGTGCCTGAGGTTGACGTTAGTGTTGCTTCGGCTCACTGGCTGACTCAGGCATCATGTCCCTCATGTCCACCCTTGTAATGTGCGGTAGAGGGGCTAGTCCCTTCGGGCCTCCCACTGGAGCGGCCTTAAAGTGAGGAGTATGCTCCCTTAACGCTTAACTAACGCTTGGAGCATCTCCTCTAATCCTGTCGCTACTTGCGTGTACAGACTGTACGTAGATGTAGCGAGGAGGGTAGTAGTGGGGGAAGGAAGGAAGGAACGAGAGGATACGCAAAAGGGGGTGAGTCACCAGTTGTGACGATCCCATGGAAGTGTCCAGTGCTTTCCTGACAGGACATAGCTGCAAAGCAGAGGTAAGTACGCCAAGAGGGATTGGTGCACTCCCACAGGTAAATTTATACTTATATGATAGCACGTTCGTCGCCCACGTATACACCATTGTATGTTTATACACCAGGATTTACACACTATACGTTTATACCCAACTGAGAGGCTTGGGAGCACCAAGGAGGGGAGATGCGGAGGGTGCTATTGGGCTACACGCCCTAAGGGGCGACGTGTTTGGTTTGATACACTATAATATGGTTGGATTACCAATATAATACGTGGATATTGGATATTATTGTATACTGGATGTTTTATACTATACCAGTGTGGTGTTTGCCGACGGTGCAGAGGTCTAATCCAATGAGGTGGTTAGGGTGAGAAATGACTCCTCTGCTGAGTACTAAATTGTTTATTTGAATAAACAATTGTAGCGTGGGGACCAGTTTCGAGCAACTAAGCTCGTCTACAGCCCAGAGTGACTTGAGGTAGGTGGAACGTACAATCAGTCATTTCTCACCCTAACCACCTCATTATACTATACCTACAACTGTGCATTGGGATTTATATCAATCGCGATCTTGTTGGGATCCGCGACAAATCCAGTACCTCGGGCGAGGGGGAGCCCACGGTCTCTGATCGGTGGGGTCATCCCTTCGGTCTTTGGCCGCCCCCCTCGGACTGGTGTCGGACTCGAGGGGGTCGTGGGGCCTGCTGGGAGGTGGAGCCTGCGGAAGGTTAAGACCCCGCCGGGTGTAGCTCCCTTCGGGGGGTCTGCTGATAGTCCTTCCGGGCTCTAGTGCAGTTTCCTATTGATACAAATGCCCAATACGGCCTGGACGGCGTAAGGCGTACGGACATTTCAGATTTACAATCTAGACCTCTTGAAACGGATAATGTCAAATTTTGAGGCCGATCGGAGTCGTCGACCTCCGTCGCGAAAACATAGGTGTATTATTCCAAGAAGACTACTTACTGCCCCAAAATGCCATTGCAGTTGACTTTTCATAGTAGGTCACGAAATGTCCCTTTTGCATCTTGTATCTCACAAAATGTCTCTCTCCGTGTTGGCAGGTTCACACGTACGAAGTGGTCCACACAGTGCCGACTCACGATGACCCGTTCACGAAAGCGTGGGCTCAAACGGATCCGCTCGGCGAAGCGGCTCACCACTTCATCAAACCTCTCGTGGGCGGCAGGCGAGTCGGAGTTGGACAAACCATTGACGTCTCCAGCTGAGCCATCAAGTCATCGTCTGGTCCATCAAGTGGTGCCGAGTGTGTGAATTGTATCGTCCATGTGACAAGTCGTTTCAATAAATTAGGTTGTTGCTGTTGTTGATATAATTTGACATGACCCGCATGTTTTTCAATACAATTTCATCTCTCTTCTTGGTTTTGGCGATGTGGCGGTCGGGTGGTTCACTTCTTATCTTAAGACGACAATTATTCAAGACGAAAATTTGTGCGAATACAGGACGTCACGAGTTCTATAATCCCCATTATCTAAGGAGTAACCCAAGGTTCAGTTTTAGGCCCTCGGTTGTTTCTTATGTATAAGAACATGTATACACGTATATGATGTATAATGAGCAAATATTGATGGCAGTGTTCTCATACACGTAAATGATACATCCGGCGAAAATATTGACAGGAGTAAGGTTGCATTAGCTGATGCTTAATTATTACCTTGGCTGTAATAATTAAGGGAAAAACCTGGCTGCAGGTCCACCTGGATGCTGAACGGGCTTTGGAAAAAATAACAGACTGGTTTGCGGTAAATAGTCTGACCATGAACCTATGAAAAACTAAATACATTACATTTTCAATAAACAGCAGGACAGCCGAATGAGTAATTTCTGTCTGTCCATCAAGAAAACTGCCATGAACAAGAAAACAGATCCTGTAAGTGAGAGAATAGATAGAGTTGAGGCGATTAGATATCTGGGCGTTTCTTTAGACCAACAGCTAAAATGGAAGAGTCACTCACATCAATGGACTTGTAGCTAGAGTTAGGAAAACATTCCACATCTTTATTATGCTGAGAAACTGGCTAGATAATAGAAATATTATGATGACGTACGACGCATTTGTTCATAGCTTATTTAATTTAATATATGGAGTACTTGCATGGGGCGGTGAGTACCAGAATACTTTCAGTTCCTTGACTGTGGCATTCAACACAGTTTTACGAATAGCATTGAAATCAAACATGCGCTCATCCTCTGGGAATACAAACTCCAAGAATAACTTATATATATAGACTGGCAGTGTGTGTGTACAAGATTAAAGACGATCTCCAAAAGTGACAAAAAATAAGGTTCACGAGATCGACAATAACTAGCATGTTGGCAATAGAACGCTCTAAGAGTGATTTCTATACCAGACTACTGACATGGTTGGCACCCGCTGTATTTGAACATCTCCCGTTTTCTAATAAGCTACCTACATCTATGTTAGAGTTTAAGAATGAAGTGTTGGCTTACCTTAAGGACCAAGCAAACACAAATGACATTATTCAAAAATTTAAGTTTTAAGGGGAATAGATCAGAGGCAAAATTAGTCTTAGTTACCTACTGTAGTATAGTTTTAACATTAATTGAAGGACTTTGCAATTAAAAATGTAATAATTATATATATTTCTCTCAGGTAATATCTCATATACCTGCATTGTACAACAAGAGCTGTTAGAGACGGACCGTAGACCTTTATGCCGCTATCCGAAAGATGAATGAGAATGAGAAGGTTTATTTGTAAAGGCCTTCCGGCGATACAAAGTTAAAACAAAACAGTAATAGGTACAGGTAATTCAATAACTAAAATGACACAACGTAAATCGCTACAATGATATAACTTAATTAGTCACAACAAAAGTACAATGGGGAGTTCGCATTGATTTTAGATTTGGGAATCTTCCCTACCATTCAATAATATGGCTAAAAAGTAACGTGCACAGACTCCAATACCAACGAAAAAAAATCATTGTAGGAGATATAACGAAAAAACGAAACGCACGGTTTGAATCAGCCGGCGTTTCCCACCAGTCACTGTTTGAGGACATGACGTCACAGTTCCAGTGAATCTCTCACCATCAGCGCTAGTGTCGTCAGCTTATATGATAAATTTATAGCAATTATAACTTGATATTACGGAAAACATAATTAACTTTTAGTTATAATACATGATACTTGAAGTTTAAAGCCTTATCAGAAGGATTTACGGCTCACTTGAATTTTATTCTGTGATGAGCAGTGGAATAGCAACACTGGGCGGAACAATCCCCTCACCTGTCAAGAACAAAACACTATCGACGACGCTCTTCAGCTGTAATGAGGAAGTGACGTCACGCTCCCTCCATGGCCCCGGTTTTTCAAACGCCGTAATTTTCGTTAAATTATTTAAATTTTCTGGAAACGATTTCAGGCGGCTGACTACTGTTTTTCCTACATTCTCAGGGAGTACTTTCAGAAAAAAAAAAACAAAAATAGAAAAAAAAAACAATGCGAACCCCACATTGCTGCAGTAATACAACTCAATTAGTCACTTAAGTATAATTAGTCACTAAATATAATTAGTATAAAAACCTTCATTAAGGAAAAAAGCCCTAGTTATAATACAGTTTACTAAGAAGCAATACATTTTCTTACAAGATAATAAATAATTAAAAGAGAAAAGAGAGGCCAAGTCATGGTGGGACAAATCGCTGAGGAGAAAAAAAGAAAACCACAGGGCGGACACATGAAATGGAGGATTGAATCTTGGGCCTCCAAATTACACATCGGGCACTCTTCGGAGTTATTGAATTTGGCAACAAAGCCTGGAGTGCACAGTTTGGCAAAATAATTCCCTGACAGCCTTGCTTGAGCCAGGAGTCTCTTTGTCTGAATACCCGAGTCAGAGTTCAGATAAAAAGGTAAGCTCATCGTCTGCAGGCGAGAACATCCTGTAGATCTCATTGAACGAGGATGCTGCTACCCGCTCCCTGTCATTGTTTCTCCAAAACGAGTCAATGTTTTCAACGAAGCGAGTCAGGTTGAAGTCGGTGGGGTTCTGAGACACCCAGGCTTGACCAGGTCAAGTTGACCTTCACCAAATTTAGTGAAGGTAACCGACATTTGGGATGCCCAGTTGTACTTAGGCTCAGACGTCTCATCGCTCTGAATGAAGTGACATTCAGAGCGATGAGACGACGGAGACACAACTTAGGGTATCTGGTGTCTTCCATGCCACACATTTTCCTTTTGCCATTTTGGTCATTAACTGAGTTGGTCCGAATTTTTCTTTGGCGATTGATGCTGAGCAAGGTCGTAAACGGGGCTGGGCCGCGTCTTACTTTCCTCAGAATGGTTTGTCCCGAGTTTCCCATCGCCCAAATCTTTGACTCAAGAACGAAAAAAAAAAAAAAATCCTTTTGAGAATCACCCATATTTGAAAAATTTCAAATATGGGTGATTCTCAAAAGGGATTTTTTGCATTTAATGCAATCATCGTCTAAATGCTTGATTCTTCAGTTTATAATGTACACCTTGGTGGTTTCTGAGATCTCGTTTCTAAGAATGTCCCGCCTGTTGATATCCATCAAGGTTACTCTCGTTATTATTGGAATATCTGTTGAACTTGTTGGAGCATCGTTCGTACAGTTTTTGGGTGAGTGCGCGAATTCGAATTCGAATTCTTCTTCACTGATCAATGAAGAAGGGAAATAATTATTGAACTAGGAACTGGTACTTGAGCATTTTCAACTTCCTTTGTTTTTGGTAACCCTGTCTTTAGTTAGTCTTGAGGATCGTGAAAGTTCTGCAACTGATAGGGAAAAGCATCGAGACGGTCTGGTCGAATATTCAGTAGGTGTTGGGCCAGTTGTCCAGACTGGGGGACTGTTGTGGGGCGGAAGATGTAAGCCGAGATTTGTGCTTTAGGAGGCCAAGAACAGTTATACCAGGAGACCAACTTAAGTTTACAACAAAACACCTTTGGTTTACATACCGTCTTACATTCCGTTTCATGACATGTAGATTTCAAAAATAAAATGTCCGTCCGCCGTCCGAGCCTTTTTTTTTTTTTTTTTTTTTTTAATCTGAAATTTTGAAAAAATAGGTACCTAGCTACTCGATTTCCCATCTGGTTGTGCCCCCAAGGTTTTCAGCCCGATGTCCCCGAACCGTGGGGCGAAATGGGGCTACGGGAGGGTTTTTTGAAGGGTTTCGGCTATGTGGTCAAGTTAGGTGTCGTTTTCGAAGTAGAATCTATCTTTGGGGGTCCTGGAACGATCCGATTTCACTGTGAGGTTCTACAGGGCTTTCATGGGGCTACAAATGTGACTTTTAAAGGACCCCCGGAGGTCAAATACCTACTGTCTGTTAAAAATTGTTTTCTGAAAAAAAAAAAAAAACCGAACCATGTAGGTACAAAAATGTTTTTGTTTTTTTAATATTAAGCGTTTTAGGCTAAATAAGGGTTTTATAAGTGAGGAACAATTCTTTACTGTCAGTTAAGAATAATAAGTAAAAATTAATAATTATTATTGTCACGTCTGTTTACATTTTCTTTTTCTTTTTTTCCCCATCATTTTTGCCTGGAAAAGAACTGGAAAATGCAATGAAGAAAGAAGTCTAGAAATGAACAAAAATTGTGTTGAATGAACTGCGAACACTAGGTACCTACTTCTTTCTGCCTTTTCCACAATGATGTCATCATATCCAGAGAACGTTCCGAACTAGGTAGTGATAAAAAGAGAAAAAAAATCTAGAGAACTAGATTCTTTCTCTCAGGTAATTTTGTTCGATTTCCGCGTGCATTAAGTTCGGGCTTTTTCTTGAACACGTCCTTTTGAATTTTGGAGAGAGGTAGCGGTTTTCAGTTGTTTACTAGAGTAGGTACCTTCGATAATCCACTATCGATAGTATCGATAGTTAGAAACTATCGATAGTATCGAAACTGTTGAACTTCAGCACCACAACCTCCCCGCTTGTTTTCATTAAATGAAAACAACAAATTTTGTTGTTTTCCGGTGCTTTTTCGCGGTGCGAATCTCTTTTTGTTTAATATTGGTGAATTGTTTAAGTGTTTTCGCTATAAATTTGTGCAGTGGAAAAGTGTGAGTTCTCATTTAAGATTCTCAGGGATTCCCTAGACTTTTAGATGATTGTACTTACCTGTATCACCCACAGTGTTTACCTACGAGTCTTCCTACCGTTTGTGTTTCAGCCATGATCTCACTACTTCACCTCAGTTGTATTGCTCTGCTGGTCTCTTCAGCGACGGCGACGGATCGTCCTGAGTGCAACTGCGGCTTCGGAGGGTTCTGTTTGGACTGGGAGTATCCCGAAGCTGTCGGTTGCGACGTGTGCAAGAACATCAGCGAAGAATACTACGATGGCTGCAACGACATTAGAAATCATTGTCTGTCATCGCCCTGCGAACACGGAGGGAAATGCGTTCAGACGTTCGGCGGCTATTTTTGCCGGTGCCCCGAAGGGTTTGTCGGCCAGAAATGCAACATTCAGCATTCTAATGTGTCAAGTAAGTATCAGGTGAAAATGAATCCAAATAGGTATGTACACCTGGACTGCTCGTAATATCAGTCTTGCTAGAGACACTCTGGTAGAGAGGGAGAGGCCTGGTGAGAGGGCCCAGAACAGTTACCCTCATCAGACTACATCCCCTACAACTCATGTTCTTCCCCTGAAAAGTTCAACACCATAGCTGATTTAATCTGATTAAAAGTGTGGCCCTAGCAATAACCTCGCCCTTAACACATCTGGTGAACTTAAGTATTTTATATGGGGAATTCCCCAATGCTCTAAAAATAGCCGTGGTAGAGAAAATCATCAAATCTCAACTAGTTGAATATCTTGATGCAAATGATCTCATAGCTAGTTCACAATATGGATTTAGGAAAAACTTGAGCACTCAAGATGCACTAGCTGATGTAGTATCTGAAATTTCTAATGGAATAAATAAATGTGAGAAGATAATGGGAATTTTTGTAGATCTCACTAAGGCATTTGATTCGATTGAAACATCTCGACTATTACTAAAACTGGGGAGGCTAGGCCTGGACGATGTGGCACAGAGCTGGTTCAGATCGTACCTCACAAATAGGAGGCAATATGTCAAAACTTCAAGCGTTCAAAGCTCAACAGAAGTCATAAACTATGGAGTTCCGCAAGGATCAGTACTAGGCCCCTTATTGTTCCTTATACACATCAACGATATGTTTTCAATGCACATAGCAGGCAAGTTTATAGCTTTTGCTGATGACGTGGCTATCATCATTAGAGGAAATACTTGGGACGAGACCCATGAAAACGCACATACAATTATGAGAAAACTAGTGAATTGGTTCCAACTGAACAGCCTCACGATCAATTTATCAAAAACGAAATATGTAACATTTTCTATTAATAAATCTGGGCAACCATCTGATTCAAAAATAGTTATGCATAAAGACAGCTGTAACACTGGCTGTATGTCGTGCCAGTGTGAAGGTCTAGAAAAAGTGGTGTTCATCAAGTATCTAGGAGTGTTACTAAGTAACTGATCAAGTCTTGATCAGCACCTAAAATGGAAATTTCACATACAAGACCTTGTGAAACGGATAAGAAAATCATTCCATTGTTTTATTGTCCTAAGAAAATGGATGGCACGTGACACTCTTAAAATGATCTACTATGCGTATGTATATAGTCTCCTAATATATGGGATTTTAGTATGGGGAGGGGCGTATCATAGCAATTTCCCCTGTCTGGACACGGCAGTCAACACAGTTTTGAGAATAGCTACAAAATCGCGTAGACACACACCCGTTGAGACTCTATACAGAAAGTTAGATGTAATGAAACCTAGAATATCATATGTATATAGAATAGTGCTGTACGTTTATAAAAAATTGGCAATTTCGTTAAGCAACCGGACATTAGACCTACTAGGGCAAACTTGTCTGCAATAACAGACATTCCACGGCCGTATAATGATTTCTTCACTAGGCAACTACCCTGGCTAGCGCCAAAAATTTTTGAACAGCTACCCTACAGAATGAAAACAGGCAAACACTTCGGTACTTTCAAGAATGAAGCTAAGAATTATTTGAAAAACAGTGAAAACGCCAGCACAATTCTGCAAATTTTATTATAAGATTTATTTAGGTAGCACTATGTAAAGCTGTTGCTGTACTGCCTAGAAATAATTAACATAACATATATTAAGATAAGCACACATTAATCGGGAGAGAATGAGGCCTGGACAGGTCCCTGACCTATAGGCCTAGACCTAAGTATTGGGAATGTACTCAAAACAATTTGGAATACGAACGAATTGTAAATGTATATCTGTAAACATTTGTGAATAAATTGAATTGAGCTATAGTTAAATTAATAGGGGAGTCTTCATAAGGGTATACCCTTAACCTCCTGATTTTGCACCTTTGTAATCGCGACGGAGGTTGGAAATTCTGATCGGCCCAAAATTTGTACGTTAGAAGACTCGTAGATTCCACAAAAACAATGTCCGAGCCTTTTTGGGCAGGAAGGAATTTGTTTTAAATCTAATACTCCTTTTACCATCTAGTTGTTCCCGCGAGGTTTTCAGCCCCATCGCTCCAACCCGTGAGGCTCTATGGGACCAAAATAGGGCTGCGGGAGGAGTTTTTATAAGTTTCCGGCTATGGGATCGAGTTAGGTGTCGTTGACGAAGTATTTATGGACGTCCCAGAACGATCCGATTTCACCGTGGGGATCTATGAGACTCTAATGGGGCTACAAATGGGATTTTTGAAGGATCCCAGGAGGTCAAATAACGTGTCGTTTTTCAGGTAATTTTCGACGCAAAATCCGTTTTTCGAGGTGCCACATCTGTCCAAACATCGTGCAGATCTTAATGACACAGAATTTATTCAAAATTATTTTCTTTACGACTCAGAAATAATTTGCGTTTGGAATTTGCGCCAAAAAATTACCTGGAAAACGACACCTTATTTGACCTCCTGGGATCCATAAAAGATCCCATTTGCAGCCCCATGGAAGCCCTATAGATCGCAACAGTGAAATCGAATCGTTCCCGGACCCCCGAAAATGGATTCTTCGTCCAAAAAGACTCCGAAAACGACACCTAACTCGATCCCATAGCTAAAAGCCTTCAAAAACCCCATCCCATAGCCCCATGATAGGATACGATAACAAAACTGCCGATATTAGAGCTCCTGGCGATTTGACGCGGAAAATATTAGTTCCAGCGTGTCTGGCGCGAAAGAAATACATTTTAATACCTAGCTAACTCAAGACCGCAAAAAATCTTGATAGGCCATGATACGGCTTTTAAGCCGTTAAAACCGTCCCTGGATAATAAACCAAAAGGAGGATTTTTTTTAAGGTGGACCCCATTCTTGAGCCTCAATTCACTGTACTGGCCCATGTGTAGCTAATACTCTACAGTGAAGATGTTATGAGACGCTGCTCTTACCTACTTGCTCTTTTCAGGGTTTGGACTTCTCAACGAACTCTACTTCTACCACCAGGTTCAACCGAACAAGTACGGCATGTCTTTTGCCACCATCATTTACGATCCGTTAGAAATAGTGAGCAACAGGTACGAATTGGTCGTCAACGTGTCGACGGTGGATGGCAGGATTTTCTATCCGAGCAGAACGGACGGCTTCGTTTTGGCCAACGTGAAAGAAAAATGTGTCAGAGAAGCCAACGAAGAGCCGATCCTGTTCGATCAAAGGATTTGTGATCTTCTCCCCGCCGGAGGTGAACTATTGGGAATGGTGGGTGGGCATCTCGTTTTGGTTATTTGTATCGTGATGTTCTTCTTTTTTTCTTCAGATGTCTGGTCCTTCGAGATTGACGTCAGTCGGCCATTGGATGAGGCTTTATCGACTGACCATTTAGGCGTTATTATTGCTAAAAATAATAAGACGGTGCTTGGCGTTACTGGCCACGTACGGGTCACAGTACAATTCTACGGCGACTCTCCAAAAGGCTTTGTCGTCCTTTACAACCAAACGTACGGGATCTTACAGTACAGAGTAGGAGCAAAGATACCCTACAATTGTGAGCTGGCAGTCCATTTTAGAGGGTGGTAAGTTTTCGCTCGCATTTGTTTAGTCTTATTATTATTGAGTTAAAGGGATAATTTGAGCTTTTCTATTGAAGTGGCGACTGCTTTAGAGCCCGCGGGGCTTTCACAGCGGGTTGTCACTAGGGAGCGCCACTGAGTGGGCTCTTGGCTACCGCTTCTACCTCCTGCCGCCCAGTAAGCAGCAGGCGGAGGAAGATTGGCGAAATCCGAGGAGGTCATGTTTCGGTGTTCATAATCTGTAGATAAGGTCCCGTCTCTTGGGAGCAATGAGATAAGTGGAAGGTCGATCAAGGCTATTAGTTCGAACCTCGGCCAACTAAGGCCAACCACCGACCTCTCCCAGCTGGCTTCAGCCCCCTCCCTCCTTATTGTGAAAGCTCCAGAGTCTGTGAACGACTATTAGGAGCCTGGGCTTGACCAGCTGTTTCCTCACCGGGAATGGCTAACGCCTCGTACCTGGATGGGCTGAAGACTCGGGATCCGCCTTCATCCACCCCCCCCCCCCCCCCCCCCCAATGAAAGTTGAACACTGTTATTCTGCCGGAAAAACGCCTCGACTCCAAAATTCTCGAAAATGAGGTTTTTACATACCTCTCCTTTTTTCGAATGGCGGATTTGCTTCATTTCCGGAGATATGTTCAAGTAAAAGCTCACGCTGAGAAAAAAAATTTCCTCAGACACGTTTTTCCACAATTTTTTTTTTTTTTTTTTTTTTCATGAATTCTTTTTTCGGAAATTCTGTTTTTTTAAATGTTTTTCAAGCATTTTTTCCAAATTATTTTTTTCTTTTATTTTTCATTATTTGCTTGAAATAATAAATTGAACATCATTTGCCTGAAATAATGATAAACCGTTTTGATATAATTTGCAGCGTTTTACATTAGATGTAGAAAATGTTTCTGTGATTCTAATTTCAATCAATTCGAAGACGCCAAAACGGGTTTTAGCACAAAATAGCCGACCCGCCGACATATTCGGTTTTCTCGCTAAGGAAGTGATGGGGGGGGGGGGGGATTATCACAGAGTATAAGAGACCAGAGAGAGATGATGAACGAGCAGAGGTTCGCAAGGGGGGAGATAGTGCAGAGGTCAGGACTCGTACGAGGGGGATGTCAACATTGTCGTAACCACCGAAGGACGCGTCGCCTTGGGGTGATGATGCCTGTCGTTCTGAAGACTAACCTGCTCCAGTCCTCCCCCCACACCAGGAAAACAGTCTCCATGACGGCCTCTCTCTTGCAAGTGGCAGGCAGCTCCGAAGCATATAATATATGCATATTATGTCGATTTTCCCCACTTGTCAGAAGACTCCATACGCGTACGGGGCTTTGCGCTCCACGCCCAATGCGATATATCCTCGGTGTTCGACTTCCTTTTCGTACAAAATTATTCGTCAGTCGTCTCTTAAGCACAAAATTGCATTAGCCAGCTTAGGGGCTTCTTAGCAAGCCTTGGAAACCCTTTGCCAACTTGGGGCCAACTTTGCTTGCCTCGGATAAGTCTGCAAAGCTCTGGGGAGCAAGCTAAGAATCTTCAGCAGCCCACCCCTCCTGCCACCTGCCAACAAGTACGGCCAGTGCACGTGAGGAAGAGGTCCTCGTATGAGGTCCTGCCTGAGGATCCAGGAACTGCACGGCGCTCGATTTTCGAACAGGCTGCCACGGCTTACGCCGAAACACCCTCACTATGGGTGGCCCGCATTCGGTCCTGGAGCCCCTTTAGGCATTTTACTGGCCAGCGGCAGTCCACCAAAATTTCCCAGCCAAACAAATAGCTGCTGGCTACATTTCTTTGTTTAAATTCAATTGACTGGGCGTTCCATTAATTATGAATACACCTTGCAGTGGCGAGTCACTTCTGCAACCAATGGGGTATCCTAGAGGGTATGGTATTCAGGCGTCTGCCACACTCCGCCTACCAGAACAATGCCGAAGCCTTTTGATCCTTGAAACATGGTGGTCCGTACAAAGGAATGTCTTGGATAAACGTAAGTTTAATTTTGAAAGTCTATTGTGTGGGGCTTGTGTTGGTGGTGAGAACAATGACCGTAACATGATAGTTGATAAATCACTAGCTTGCAGAGAGTTGTAATTAGCCGCTTTAGAGGTCGTGAGAGGCCGAAGGGAGAGACTCCTCTTGATACTAGCATCTCCATGTGGCTCAACTCCAACGCTACCACGACACAGGGAACGGGTTCCAACACCATCTCCGACCTATGTGAGACAGATAGGTCGGGCTCCGTTACGCTCAGAGCAAATTAGATTCCTAGGTAGTGGAGACTGTCAATTTAAATTTTTTTCGGTTTGGGAACGGGCGAGGGTGTTTAACTGAGCAGCACCCAATGGAGGCTGATAGGGTCGCTTAGCCACTTGAGGCGGCTGAAATTGGTAGGACCTTCACTGGCGTCGCTGTCGCCCCTGGGCTGCCTGCGTGGCTTTGTGTGGTGGGTGGCGGTTGATTTTGGTTGTTGAGCTATGTGGGGTTCCTGACCGTGGCTGGGCCAGTCACAGCCGGTCGCTCGTGCAAGCTAGAAAGTAGTACCACATTTTGCTGACAGACTTTTAGGCTATTAAATCAATGATCACCTGCAGTGTCCAACCCCTTTCCCGCATGGCCAAAGGCCTTCCTGAATACACTTTGATTTCATTTGTACGCAGTTAAGTCTCCGGACGGCGATCCATGGCCATTGCCAGGCTTCGAGAATACCAACGTAGTCATATTTGAACCGAAATTCTTCATAATAGGGACCCACATGTTGGAGTACTCATACCGTCTCCGCGGCGTTCCCACATATTTTGGTTCGCCACGGGAATTCACAGTATCTGCTCAAGTTAGTGTTTTTTGTTGTTGTTTTTTTCCACCTTCTAGAAAACGTGTTCGTGTAATGTATTCAGCCGTTGAATTTCAGTGCTGGATCCGTTGTGTTGTCAACCGTCCGCATTTTTACATTGTTGGCGGGCATAACAGAACGGCCTCATGCTTCAACCCGCTTCACATCGATATCGGACAAGATGACCCTGGCTTGGACATCGACAACTTCAAGTTCACCGCATTTTGCTCCAACACATCTGATCCTGAATGTGATCGTCGCCTCCTGTTCGAGAATCACCTGACCAAATTGATTACTCCTTGCTCAACCACTTACCATTTCACAATCTTGGTTGAGGACATCGCCAGACGTTTTCCTGACATCGAGCCTGTAAAAGCCATGATCACGTTTGTTGAGGTTGACTTGAATTTCGTCATTAAGTAAGTGGTTGAGTCTTGAGAGATCTTTGCGTGGAACCTGCTTTAGCTTTGAACTGCTTGAAAACGGTACTGTATCGAGGGAACTTGTCATTCAAACTAAGCTTGGTTTAGGAGATAGTAACTCAGCATGCTTTTGAGCCAGTGGGGCCGCCAGCAGAGCTCACGAGGGGATGCCAGCAGACGTGGCCTTGTGGCTCCTGCGCTGAGAAACACAACCACGAGAACCCCAGGTCGGAGTTGGATCTCAACCCTCTCATTCGACGGGGTGATCTTGGGTTTAACGAATGGGAGCCATTAGTGTCGTTCCCATCCTGGTCAGCCAGAGTCAGTGCCTTCAGGGCAGCTAACAAAAGCGATTAAGGCCCCATTGGGTGCAAATGAAGATGAACCTACTCCAGTCCCTTCTTGCTGGGCTAGCTTTGTCCTCAAGGGTGGCTCGTTCCCTCCTGAAAGTTCAGCAGCTCTGAAGCACATGCCTTGCTGTGTAATCGCTCGTTCCACAGGGACGCCACCAGATAGTCATCACGGCTGGTTTTCCCCCCACTGGGCTCAATTGATATGGCATGTGGTGCTGAACTTTGCTTGGCAAGAAGGGGCTATGTTACGTCTTCAGCCTTGCATAATATCAGGCCTATGTCTTCTTCACAGCAGCTGCCCTGACGGTGGCGGTTAATTGTTGGCTCAGGTCGGGATGACAGTTGGTCGAGCAATAAGATGGTTGAGGTCCTTGAGAAGTGAAGCCTGGGAGCATCCTCAATGTTTCGTCTGGTGGCATCCCCCTGGGAAGGCCTGCTGATAGCAGTCACGGCACGCAACATGACCACTTAAGGGCTCCCACACTGCCAAGACCTTCAGAGGAGCTGCTGCAATGGCAAACTTAGTCCACAACAGTTCCTCCTGAAAACCAGCCAGCACTGAAACTCACGCTATGCCGGGATACACCATGCTCAACACAGTGCCAGGCCGATCGCTTAGAAGTCCTCGTGGTCACTGACTGCTGCTGATTTCCAAACTGCCAGTCCGGTCAACAGGTGCCTCAGATGAGGTGTCCGATGTAAAGCGTGGTGTTGAATTTTCTCAACGGGTTTATATGCTTTTTGGATGCTGAACACAAATCCGAAGGCTGGGACGCTCACCGTCGAAATCGCAAAAAACCTCGAACTTTTTGCACTTTGTTTTGGTTTTTTACGGATAACTTTGAAAGGGTGCGTTAAAGGTGAAAATATTCTAAGTGGTAAATTTAAGAGTACAAAATTCTGCGTCGAATAAGCTACCTCAAAGTCAAAATTGACCCAGCAGTAAGGGCGCGACGGGCCTTCAAAACATTTCGATTTTTTCCAAATTTTCGAAAAATCCAGACTTCAAATTTGTATGTCTGCTGCTCAAAAATGGTAACTCCCACGTTAAAACTCATTTAATGGAAGTTGTAGAGCACCTAATTCTGCGTTCCGGGAGCACAAATGGTGTTACTTTTTGTCAAACGTAAATGTAATACTTGGACTTCGTGCTGGCGTTGGAAGGAACTCCTACTGTAATCGTACATGTACGATTCGTAAGCGGCCTAAACGTTTAAGTTCCATTTATCATCCCCAAAACATTCGACCGTTTCTTGGCATGTAAAGCCAGCAGGTAGCTAACGCAGGTTCTCTCGTGTATTTCTATCCTTTGGCACTAATCATCTTAAAGCTCTGACACTGAAGGCTATTCTTGGCATTTTCCAGCTGCTGGTTCAACTGTCACCCTATCAACCCACTTATGAAGGTTTTGACTTTCGCTCAACTCACCCCTTACGTGTCCAAGCCCGTACAATGGAACATCTCGGTCAACAATGAAATGATTGAGATTCAAGAAGCACCGCTGGACATTTTTAGATATTCGACGGCATCCCGTATGGTTCGAGTTCATGGGAATCGATTCACAAATATAACAGACGCCCTACCAACAGTTGTATATACGGCGACAAGTTAGTTGACATGCTTACTTATGCTGTAACATGTATATTTACTTCTCACTTGAAGGATTGGTTGTTGTGAGAATGAGTTGATGCAAACCGTCCACACCAGCCAGCTGTGCCGGAGGTGCTACACAGACTTTGAAGGATCTCAACGATTTGATTTGTCAGGATGCGCAGTGGGCCAGTCGCCAGAGGATTGAAAGGAGGCACTCGTGCAAGATATGGCGCAGAAGCTTTTCTTTGTTTAAATTGTAAACACCAAATATCAAAAATGGTAGCAAACTTTTTGCTGGAAGAACTTTTTGCGGCCAAAGCAAGCTCGATTTTTTCAGACATAACTCCTATAACTCAAAAATAAAGCATCACAGAGAAAACGTTACGTATACAAAGTTGAAGAGCATATTCTGCGTCGCATGATCTCCTTACACGTTAGAATCGGTTCAGTCGTTTAGCCACAATCAAGCGTCAACTTGGCTGAAAAAATAGGATTCGCTCATGTTTCAACACCTGTAACTTATGGACGGCTAATGCAACTGAATTGGCTTAAGATCCATGTTGTAGAGTCTCAAATTACGAGTTAAGGGAGCACCCGAAATTCAAAATTCGCCCACTCGTCAGCTGAAATAGAAATTAATACGCTAAAGTTGTCGTTTCGGGGAGAAGGAATTTTTTAAGAAACCTAAAATTCCGACAAAATACTCCGTTTCCATCTTGTTGGGCCCGCAAGGTTTTCAGTCCGATCCCCCAAACCAAATCAAGGGTTATTATTAAGGGGCGTTCACGGGCCTACAAATGGGATTTTTGGAGGATCCCTGAAGGCCAAATAAGGTGTCGTTTTCATTGTATTTTTGGACGTAAAATCCATTTGTTTGAAGTCCCACATCTGTCCTAACTTTGTAAAAAGAAACTTTTTTTAAATGTTTTCAAAAATATTTTCTTAATGAAGCAGAAATAAGTTTTGCACAATTAACCTGCATCGAAGGATAATAAACCCAGGGTGGCCGCCATCTGGAAAAGTCAGGGAATGAAAAATTTCAGGAAAAGTCAGGGAATTCGGTCACAAGTCTGGGGAAAATTTTTGATTAAAAAAAAAAATTGTATTAAAATACGAATTTTGTTTGGTGACAAGTTTGTCCCTCTCTTCCGTCCCGAAAATGATGATAATTTTTGAATTTTGGTGGGAGCGACTTTGCCGGGTTTGTTTTTCCCTCAATCTTCATCCATGTTGCCCGCACAAGTTCAATGAGTTGGCGGAATTCCCGTTACAGATATAATATCCCCATTCACACGATTGTTTGGTGTAAAAATTTATGAATTTTCTAATCAACTTTCAATAACAAAAAAAAAAAAATTCAAGCGATTAAAATTATCAGAATTAATAAAATGTCAAATTAAATTATTATTATTAATAATTAAATTATTAAAATCTAAGATTTTGAATAATTTTGGGTCTGGAAATTAGGTATTTTTTAAAGTCAGGGAAAAGTCAGGGAATTAATTTTTCCCAGCTTGGCGGCCACCCTGTAAACCCTTTTGCAGCGATTTTAACCTGTTGATGGATCCACATAAATAATCAAATACATTACTTCCATGATAAGAATCAGTCAACAATAGCAACATGTTGCTGTTGAGGGCTTCACAGTTTTCTCCTCATTTTCTACAACGCTTCTCCTCTCAACATGTTCAGAAATTCAAATGACGAGAGAATTCAAAATTATTTAATACTGAATTTCGATGATTTATGTCGAACACAGAGCAGAACTGAAGCACCTTTGCATGTGTCTGATCCTGCGACTCTCATATCTGAACGTTAGTTTACGTGTCGCCCATCTAAACTGTTCAACGCTGTTATTACCACCTCTGCTGCGCAAGCATGAACAACAATCTCAAGTTGATCTTGTGAACGTTTATACGTCAGTGAATATTGAAAATCGTCCCTGGCCCGCAATCCCTCAACGATATAGATTTTATGTTAAGACAGAAACCCTAAAGTTTTCCTTCGGTTCAACATTTGAAGATTGAAATCCAAACCATTTTGCTACTCGTCAAATATTCTCTAGTTTCGGCCAACTTACGCCACCTTTAACCTGCCGTTTGGTACAATTCACTGCGTCACAAGACTTCACCATTGCACTTGAAAATATTGAAATTGAGCCGAAACGCAAGGTAGACTGGCAGAACCCGTAGTGAGCAAGTTTACGTGAGGCACAAGATCGAAGGCGTTAGTCAAATCAAAGAGGCGAATGGCAGCCTGATTCTTATTCTCAAGCGCTTCATATAAGTCCATTCCTGCGTCGTACATTTACCCACCAGACAACCAAACTGCTGAGGATGTAGGATACTCTCGTCGTTCAAGAAAACCCTCAGCTGGGACGGGATGAACTGTTCAATAATCCCCTTGCATCTCTCATCGAGGTTGCATTCATAAGGTTTCTGGAAATTTAGTCTGAAAACTGGGGCGGTAATGGCTCTTGTTCCATATACGCCATGTTTACCTGACCCTCCACCTTCTATTGTGCAACAGTTCTTTGTCAATTGTTCATGTGCTGCCCCATTATCGATAAACGTGTCTTCTTCTTCTTCTTAATCATCTCTACTTTGGTTACCGGCAGGGCAGACATTGCAAAGGCAGTCAAGTAACCAGCAACTGTCTGTCAGATATCCCGAGCCCCTGAAGGATGAGTCGCCTGCTCAAAAAACTGTCTCAACCACCAAACAGTTATACTGATTGTTTTCGTTCGCAGGGGAAGGCGCCGTTGAAAATGTCACGATGGTATCGTCTGTCGACAATCTTGGACCTGCGGTTTGGGGAAATAACAGTAAAATCGACTCGGACGGACAATCATTTTGGCTCACTATACAAGAAAATCCGAATTATACGTTCCCTCCAATCAAATACTCGGCCAACTACGTGTTCCCCGACGTCAGAGGTAAAACGTGAATTTGTAGTCTTGCACGGGCGGCGCACAGTGGGGCAAGAGCCGCCAAAACCCCCTTTTCCCAACATGATTTCGATTATCTGGATCATCTTTCTTACAGTAAATTAGCCTCAGAATCCAGTTTCAGCAGGGATTTTTTTTTCTTTCCGAAAATCGCTTTAGACCGTAAATTGGGGCTCAAAGTCAAAAAAAGGATTAGATTTTTTGTGTGAAATTGGCTTATATATATTTGTTTAAAGGAAATTTGACGCTGATTATAAACACACCACATGTCCCTATGACTAAAATTGCTTCTTAGCCTTATTTTTCCAAATAAGTTCTACAAAAATGCGTTGAAGCCAAACAAGGATTCTCTCGAAGTTTGATCACAAGAAAAGTGGTTGAGAAATGAATTTTGCGTCGATTGAAAATAAAAAATTTCTACAAAGTTGACTCGATTGCTACAAATTAGGTCCCAGCAGATGATTTGTATCAAAAAACAACATTTCTGAACAGCAACAATAAAAGATTCTTGTTCGAACAAACCCACTTGTTGAGTGAAAGAAGTTACTGCGCTGTGAGGGGCAGCTGAGGGCAGATGATTGTGTTGTTCTTTGACTCAATATGTCTGAATCAGGAAGAAACCGTTCCCATTTCGGAGCAAGCCGGAGCTATTCTTTAGCTCCGCCGATCCCCAATTTGCAACGTAAAAACGTAATAGCCTATTTTGGCGGCTATGTTGCATAGATGGTCGTCCAAGAACACAAAGAAAAATTTTCATGATTTTTATTCTCTCTCTTCTCCATCCGCATAACCCTCACCGACGCTCAAGTCGAATTCACTCAGGAATTCCACTTTTAGCCTTTTAGCCCCAATTTACGGTCTAAAAATTGGTTTTCGGCAAAAATCCCTGCTGTGGCTGCTATTCTGTGGCTCTTATACAGTGAGATTGATGAAGCAGATTGTCAGACTCGTCAGCCAAGCAACTCACTGACATTGCATTTCCCACGAAACTTCGGTGCATTGTCGTGGGAATGCTGAATCAGTGGATTGGGAAGGCAACTGACCGCACGTGCCGACAGCACCCCAAATTCACACGGGGTTGTCATTGGACGAAAGGATGACCAATCGAAGTCGCCGTTTTCCCTAAAATACTCTCTCCACTCAAAATATTGAAGTTGAGTGGGGAAATTAGAGAAACGATTGGTTCGTCTAGGACCTCCTCAATTTTGGGCACTCCCAGTGAACAAAACCGCGAGTCGCCCTGGAAGGAGTGTCTTTTTGGAGTGATGAGTGAACAAGTGAACTTCCCTTGGAAGACCTCAAAACTATTCAAGTGGAAGCACGCTCTCAAATTGGCCCAGACGCGACTTAGCCAGCCGTCTGTTCAAGATCACCGCTCAACAAAGGTTAGTCCCGTTTACGCGTCCGTCGGTCTTCGCGCGCGCGAAAAAGAATCTGTGAGGATCGGTTAGGTAGGAAGATTTATGCATTTTGTGTCTTGCTCCTAATCTTTTGATCAATAGAGGGAATCTTTAACTCACGCATTTCTTTTAAGAAAACCCGAGGACCTGGAAAAATCTAGAGCAGGTGACCAAAGGTAAGTTTTTGGGTTTCTCTACCAGAGGGTGGTTCCTACAAACTGGAGAGAAAACGTAAACTCTTACAAATGGTGGATGGCGCTAACGGAATTTTCCGGCCCCCAAACTTTAAACGAAATATTTTAAAATATAAAATCGCAATTAAGTATCAGTAATTTTGATTGAAAGAAGTGGAGCAAAATAGTTAAGTATTACTTATGTATGTTATGACGTTATAAAAATTCATGTATGATTCAATCTATGATGTTGAACGAGGACTGACATAAACTCAGCTTACCGATACTGCATTACAAGACACTCACCTGAAAAATGGAAACATAAATTAATACAACTGATTCATGTAACACAAAAGTGTTTCACATTATAATATAATATATGGATGGAAACCATCCACAGAAAACCGTTAGTGATTTTCAACAAAAATCGATTTTAATACAACTCATTGAAAGATTGATCAGACGAACTAAAGACGCCAATACGAAATTAGGTAGAATTGGGCAAGAAAGAATTAGTGACCTCACGAAATTTGGTTTATACGCTGGTGCGTTAACTGACGGACAAACATAGTAGCACCTCCCCGATCAGATGACAAACAAAATAGTGACCAAGAAGAATTATTAAGTGAAGAGGAATTAATCGACGAAGAGTTATTAGAGGATGAGGAAGACAGAACGGACATAGAGAGCCAAACAGACTCCGACGGGATGAATCAGAAAGAGATCATACCGAAATTAACACCACGATATTATGGGGGTGACACCGAATCACCACAAAGTTATTTTAATCATTTCGAAAAAATAGCGACAAGCCTACATTGGACTGACCAAACTAAATGTGACTTACTCCCCTTATATTTACTGAACGAAGCACAAAAACATTATGACATAATAAAAAGTCAACCAACGCTCACTCCAACAAATTTCGCTGGTTGGAAAAAGGTTTTTGTGGACAGGTTTAAAGACCCACTTTCGGCACAAAAATTTAGAGCACAGTTATACGCCCGCAAACAAATTGGGGGGGAAACAGCTAGAGATTATATCAATGCAATGAAAGGATTGGCTTATGAAGTTAATCCTAATTTTGATCAGGATGAGTTGTGCAGATTGATTCAATTTGGATTACTACCAGAATACACCCGCATGATAGCATGCGCGGATAAATCGAATATAACGAAATTAGAATACGCACTCCAGAATGCAGAAATGTCCGTACAATTTCTGCAACTCAGGGAGAAGGAAACCAACGAATTAAGTACTAATCAAATTGTAGCTGAATTGCAACAAAAGGTGAATCAACTCGCTTTACAGGCAAACAATGAAACAAACACATACAGAGGTAGAGGTACATACGCCAGGGGAGGTAGTTACACGTCTCGTGGAAATAGTGGATATCGCGGACGCGGATATAGAGGACGTGGAAATTTCGAACATCGTGAAAATGGAAACAATCGGTATCAGAGATCAAACTACCGTAACAATGGAAATTCTAGGTATAACCGCGGAAATTCAGGATATCGGAACCGGAACGGTTATCGTGGAGGACGTTGGAACAGGTCAAACGAGCGAGAAACTGGTAATCGATCCCAGGACAATAATTCTGGCACAAATGGTGAATCAAACAATCAGGGATCACGTAATGGGCAAAACAACACTCAAAAAAACTAATACCAGGGGGAAATGGGGAAAAATCGACAAAGCATACCACTTTCCCCCGATCCGAATTACATAATCAAAAAATTAATGACACAATACATGACTCGATTGTAGTTTCTCCTTATAGAGTATCCACACTACAGCAGAACACTATACCTGTTAATCAACCCATGATTCAATGTTTAATTAATGAGACAAAAATCCTTGCCTTATGCGATTCGGGTGCAGCATGCAGCATCATGACTAGTGATTTGTTTAACGATCGCTACCCGTTGAAACACAACGAACATCATTCATTGTGGACGGTTACAAATCAACCGATAAAAATCAAAGGCATAGTAAAACAGCCAATTACCACAGTGGGAAAAAAAGCTACTTTCCAACATACATTTATTGTTATTGAAATGCCACCTGGGGAAAAAGCCTCAGACTCTTTTTTAATTCTTGGTTCTGATTTTTTAAGTGCTCACAAGGCCATCATGAATTTCTCAAATAACACTATCCAATTAAGTAACCCAGAGGTAGAATTGAAATTTGAAATAAGGCAAAATTTTCAACACTTCATTCACACAATAAATACGCAACCTACCCAACATACGCCACTAGTTAAAGTACCTAGCTTTGAAAAAGTAACAAAAAAGAATGGCCAAAACGGTATACTTGCTTTGTCCAACGCTTTGGGAGAGCTGGACAGGAAAATAAATTTGAAGTTTGCTCTAAAAATTCTCAACATCCAAAAACATAAATCAGAGAACTGGCTTCCGATGGAAATGGCTCAAATTTGTCAAAAAATAGGAGTTGACTTAACATTAATACACAACACTGAGGTTCCTACAGCGCATGTTTACACCTTTAAAAGCAGAAAAAACAGAGATAGAATTCACCTAGTGTACAGTCCAAAGCTGGAAACGAATAATTACTGGACGGTAGTGCCGTCAAAAGAATCAATACAAATATCAGCAATTCATCATTCAAAAAGAGAAACACTAAAAGAACATTCACCCAAACCAGAGTTGAAAATTAAACAAAGACAAATGCGAGTAACAACAAAAACACAAACAAAAATGGAATTTCAACTACCAAACGGATCAAAACCAAAAATAAATGAAGATTTAAATGTGGAACAACATAACACAATTATAAGACTTTTGGAGGAATTTAGAGATGTATTTTTAGCGGACCCTCAAGAGTTCACTGTAGCAAAATTACCCGAAATAGATATAAAAATCACAGATGAAAATCCCATCCAAATCCGTCCATTTCGACGTGGACCACGAGAACAGAAAATATTAGATGCAAAAATTGAAGAATTGGTAAAGATGGGAATAGTGGAAAAAGCCGAGACAGACTGGTCTTCTCCAATATTCTTGTCAAAAAAAACCAGCCATAGATGAAAAATCTACAGAATTTCGAACCCTGCAGGATTTTCGTCAGCTTAATACACGAATTTATGTACCGGTAGTAAATTTACCACAAATGGATGAAGTACATGACACGCTAACGGGAAAAAATACATAAGCAGAGCTGATGCAGCCAATGCTTACTGGACAGTACCACTTTCAGAAAAAAGTAGAAACTACACGGGATTTGTTAGCGGTAACGAAACATATAGATGGCGAGTTTTACCACAGGGATTAAAATGTGCTAGTTATGAATTTCACAAAGCAACACAACGAGTGTTTGGTGAATTAATTAAGTCTGGACAAATGGTAGCTTACGCAGATGATTATTTAATAGGGAGTGACTCTTTTCAGCAACAAATCCATGACCTCAGAGAGGTTTTTAAGAAAGCCAGACAATTCCAATTTAAACTAAAATTAACTAAATGTGAATTTTGTATGCATAATACTATCATTTTGGGGAAAAAATGTGGTAGAGATGGTCTCACAATTGACAATTCAGCCAAGCAGACGATCATGAGTTTACCCCGACCACACAATTTAACTACGCTTAGATCATTAACCGGTGCGTTCGGATTTTGGCGATCGCATGTGCACAATTTTTCAAAATTGATCAAACCTTTGTACGATGCAATGGCAGGTTTAAAAGAAAAACAGTCGAAAATTCCATGGGGATCAGAACAGGAGGAAGCATTTAATGAAATTAAAACAAGAATTTGCGAATCCCCGGCACTGCAACCATATAACGAAGATTGGGAACCATTTTTAATAACTGATGCCTCAAAAATTGGCGCATCAGGAATCTTTTGTTTAAAGAACCCAGAAACAAAGAAACTACATGTAATTAAATTCATTTCATGCAAATTTGATGACACGAAAGAACCTAAATCCGCTGTTTTCATGGAATTATTATGCGTAGTGTATTGTCTAGAAAAACTGAACCACTTCACATTTGGAAGAACGATAACTGTCATCACGGATGCCCTAAGTGTAACATTTTTGAATACATTTAAAACGAAGAACATAAAATTACTGAGATACATTTTATTAGTCAGAGACACCTCGAAAGTAAAATTAGTACATATCAAAGGGAAATTGAATGTCCTAGCTGACTATTTATCTAGAAACCCAATTTCTGATCAAATTTTAGATGAAGAAGACTTTGAATTTAGAAGCTACATGGCCCCGGAAGTAGAAAACCCACAACAGAAAATTAAGGTTATCACAAGAGCACAGAAAGCTTTGGAGGAACAAAATCCATGGAAATTTCAACTATTAAAACATCTAGAAACCGACCCATTTTATAAGGAAATACGTGATATTTTAAGAAGCAGGAAAAAATCGAACAAATCAATGATGAAGAAGGCTAAAAGGTATGAAATTGAAAAAGACGGGACACTTTTTTACAACATGAACAAGAAGAAATTATTGTACATCCCACATTCACTCAGAATCCAAATCCTAACAGAAAATCACGATAATTCAGGACATTCTAGCACGTGGTATACACAAAAACGCTTGTTAGAAAAGTATTATTGGCAAAACCTAAATAGTGACACAAAAAACTACATTGATAGTTGCAATCAATGCATGTTAAATAAAGGTAGAACAAAAAAACCGCCAGGATTTTTAAACCAATACGAACACCCGCAATACCCATTTGAAGTATGTCAGATGGACCACTTTGGACCAGTAAAAAAGCCAGGGTCAAATGCGAAAATCTGGGTACTAACCATAATTTGCACAAAAACGCGATACATATCATTTCACAAACAAAAAACCACATCTAGCGCTGAAGTTATAAAGGCATTGAATGAATTTGGTTACAGGTACGACTTTCCAAAAATTGTACAATCAGACAACGCGGGTTGTTTCAGATCAAGTGAGCTGCAAGAATATTTAAATGAAAAACGAATCAAACACAATTTCGTAAACCCATATCGACCATCGGCGAATGGAAAAGTGGAAAACTCTAATAAAAAATTGATTACTTATTTGCAAAATAATAAAAATGAGAACTACTCATGGGACCAAATATTAAATCAAGCTATGAGAGCCATTAACACAACTGTATGCAAAACACTTCAAAAATCACCCTTTGAATGTGTTTTCGGACGACCAGCTTTCAAAAATGATGGACTGGAACCACCAGAAACTAATATAAATCTTGCTGAATTATGGAGTCATGAATTGCCAAAACAGGAAAATGAATCATTTAAAAAAATGAAACAGCAATTTGACAAAAACAGATGTTCAGGAAAACAATATAAAACAGGAGATATGGTACTAATTTTAGAAACCTGTTTCGATCAATCAAGAAAGAAAACAGATCCAATGTGGCGAGGACCCTTCGAAATTACAAGAAAAACAGGGGAAACTAATTATGATATTATGATACTAAGTAGAGGAAAATACGCTGAAAAAAATTTCCACACATCCCAAATGAAACCATTTCACATTAGAAAAGAGCTAAAAAAGGATTTGATAAAATAGAAATGTTGATAGTTAGAGTTATAAATATATAAATTTAAATGAATAAATAATCATTAAGAATAGGAGGATAGAGTAAACAGCCGTAATTGGATGTAAAAATGAATAATTTAAATGAATAAATAATCATTAAGAATAGGAGGATAGAGTACACACCCGGTAGTTGGATGTAAAAATGAATAAAATAGAGACCGCAAAACCAAATAAGTGAATAACGATTTGCACGAAAGGAGGTATAATTGTGAATGAATGTAGATAAGACAGAATTTTGAGAGAAATTGTATCAGGTTAAATGTAATTGAATGAAATGTGATTTGAATGAAAGGGACAGAATAATTGACAAATGATCGCTTTTCCTCAACCTTAATTACAGGCTGAGGTGAACGACTTGTATTGAAATGGAAATCAGAAAATGAACAATTCAGAACAATACAAGGTGAATGAACGAATTAAGAACGAAAAAAAAACATGAATGCTAGAAAGGTGCAGTGAGTGAATAAGTTCTTGTGATTGAATGAAAAAGAGCAGAGAGTGAATGGGTATCTCATGAATGAAAAATTATGAACACAAGAAGAATGTGAATGTAACGGATGAATTAAAATTGAGAATTTAGTGAATTGACTAAGGAATTTAAATAAGCGGTTTACAGGCAAATGTAATTTTATAAAAAATAAATAAATAAATAAAACTAATAAAAAATATGAGTATTAGAAAAATATAGCTAATGTGAGAAGAGAATTAATTAAAGGAATGATTAATAAAATAAAAAGGGAAAGATTCAAACAATTCACGTAAATTAAATAAACAGAATCCCAAATGAAACAGAAGTATAAAGATTGTAACAAAAAAGAAAGAATGACTGATGTAGAAAATAAATGAATTGCATAAAGAGTACGGAAGGAATGGAAACAATTGATTCAATAATGAAGGGATTGAAAAAATAAGAATAAAAATAATAACGTGAAATGCTCTTTAAACAATGTACTCCACGTGAAATGTAAATAAATTCAATAATGACCAATGTAAGTCTTCAGGAACAGCTCCCTTTAGCAAATAGCATTATTGAATGATAATAATAAGAAATAAAAATAATTTTAAAGAAGTGAGAGAAGCACGAACGTAGATAAATGTATTAAAAAAATAAAAAAATAAATAAAATAAAATAAAAGGGTAAGGTAAGGTTGTAAAATATTGAAAGAATCGAGAGGGCCACTAAAAACGGGGTATGTACCTTAGTATTTGTAATCCCTGTGATGTGTACATCTCCGGCAGGGCAAACCACACACACACACTCATTTGTCACACTCACAATTTCACTTCATTTTAACTTAATGACATAAACCGGGAGTACAGAAAGGCGTACCGAATGAAACTGACGACACGGTAGTCCATGGAGGCTGAGAATCTCCTCTCCCCACTCGACATGAATACCGACCATCTCAAACAAACTCACATCAGCAATTTCGTGAGAAACTCTAATCAGAGACGGACAAGATCAGATCCAGCGTCATGCAACCTCAGCCCTTACAAAACTGACAAGTCGCAATCTGAACACATCTCATCTCCTGTGTCAGACGGGACAAAGAAAGAAATATGAAACTGCAGTTGGTGTACCCGCTCGTTGCAGCGATTCTTCAAGTGGCAAGTGGATTGTTTAACATTCAGAAAATACCAACGGATCACAGATTTCTTATAAAAAAAAAATAGCGGACGTCACTCTACAAGTAGGGGAAGTACACTTTTTAACGACATTGAACACGACTGAATTATTAATAACGCACAGGACAATCCTAGACGAAGTGGAAGATTTACACACAATCTGCAACGATATTTTTCCAGGCACCACATTCAATCACAGAGGCCTACGTCAGTGCCAGGACACTGTGTACACTAGAAGACAGGAACATACAATTACGAATGCGGTAAATAGAATCAAACACCAACTCAACATCCTCCAATTATACATGGGAATGAACTCGAGCACCCCATTTAACAACTACACAATATCACGCGCGAAAAGATCAATAGTACCGATTGTGGGTGAAATAAATAAATTTTTATGGGGACAGATGGCAGAATCTGACTCCGCGAACATTAACAAGACTCTCCTCAGTCTCATTCACCGACAAGATGAGATTCACATTTTTGAACAAACATTTACTACGTACGTAAACTCGACGTTGCACACTCTACTAAACAATTCACGCACAGCTTACGAGAATATTATACATCGCCAAAGCCGATTACTGAACTCACTACAAGGGTTGATTGAAACAATAGAAATCAAGGCATATATTGACAATTACATTAACTCACTACTATTGGATCTACTCCAGTTACAAATAGATTTCGAGAAAACATTTGCATTTATATTTGAGTTCTCAAAAATACACTCTCTACCTCATACGCTTTTTGATCCAAGACGAACAAATGACAAAATAAAATGTATTCAAAGGAAATTTTATGACAATGAACAATTTCCTTTTACTGACAACGATGGAAATGTTGACTCAATACAATTAATGCAGATAGCAGACGTGACCCACAGAAGATTATCGACGGTAATACTTACAATTGTAAACCCACCAGACACAAACGTAGACAAAAATCCCGAGGAAAATGATCCATTTCAAGAATTTAGTCAAAAACTGACGGAAATCCCAGAAGTCCCGGAACTAAAACAGGTGGACTGGTACGATGAAATACAAACTTATCTTCCACACACAAACTTAGGACTGGTTTTCTTACTAATAGTGATCATTGTAGGAATTATATTTTACTTGATGACAACCAGAATAAACTCAACGAACATTGTACTCCCGCAAGTGACAGTGACCAGATCAACTAGGTCATCAAATGAATAAACCCATTGTAAATTAACAGAATAATATTAAAGATTAACAGTATAATAATAAATAAAGAAAAACAGAAAAACGATCCGTCGAACAAAACTCATAAATTAGAACAATATAAGAAATGTAAATAAGTTAATAATGTACATATGTAGAAAGTAAGAAACATTTAACTTGAATATTATGATCCTCGACGATCCCACAGACGCGACGAAACGAAATGATCCTGTTCCTCTAATTGATACCAACAAGAAAAACAGCAACACGAGCATCTACAGACGATTCTGACGAGAAACAACAAGCACTCAAGGATCAACATAGCAACAACGAGCTCACGACATTGGCGCACCCACAAGTAGGCACAGTACCAGCAACCAAGCCACATAGTGGGGCGGCCTGGAACCTACTGGGAAAGCCATAGTAAAAATTTGTCCCAAATTTTCAAAATCAAGGAGGGGCATATGTCAGACTCGTCAGCCAAGCAACTCACTGACATTGCATTTCCCACGAAACTTCGGTGCATTGTCGTGGGAATGCTGAATCAGTGGATTGGGAAGGCAACTGACCGCACGTGCCGACAGCACCCCAAATTCACACGGGGTTGTCATTGGACGAAAGGATGACCAATCGAAGTCGCCGTTTTCCCTAAAATACTCTCTCCACTCAAAATATTGAAGTTGAGTGGGGAAATTAGAGAAACGATTGGTTCGTCTAGGACCTCCTCAATTTTGGGCACTCCCAGTGAACAAAACCGCGAGTCGCCCTGGAAGGAGTGTCTTTTTGGAGTGATGAGTGAACAAGTGAACTTCCCTTGGAAGACCTCAAAACTATTCAAGTGGAAGCACGCTCTCAAATTGGCCCAGACGCGACTTAGCCAGCCGTCTGTTCAAGATCACCGCTCAACAAAGGTTAGTCCCGTTTACGCGTCCGTCGGTCTTCGCGCGCGCGAAAAAGAATCTGTGAGGATCGGTTAGGTAGGAAGATTTATGCATTTTGTGTCTTGCTCCTAATCTTTTGATCAATAGAGGGAATCTTTAACTCACGCATTTCTTTTAAGAAAACCCGAGGACCTGGAAAAATCTAGAGCAGGTGACCAAAGGTAAGTTTTTGGGTTTCTCTACCAGAGGGTGGTTCCTACAAACTGGAGAGAAAACGTAAACTCTTACACAGATAATCGAAATCAGAAGCGTCTGGAGTTCCAGTGTGTCTATCGAAATCACCATGTTCGGAAAAACGCTGCAAATTTTACTCAAGGGTTTATTATTCTTTGATATAGGTTACTTGTACAGAAATTTAATTCTGTCAATGAAACAAATTAAAAAATGTTTTTTATTTATTTTATATTTCAAAAAAATTGGGGGGGGGGGGGATTTTTTTTTTTTTCAAAAATTCTTTATTTTTTACTCGAAAAATATTTAACCTGGGATCCTTCAAAAATCCCATTTTTAGCCCCATGAAAGCCCTATAGATCGCCACAGTGAAATCGGATCGTTCCGGGACCCCCAAAAATAGATTCTACGTCCAAAAATACTTCGAAAACGACACCTAACTCGATCCCATAGCTAGAAGCGTTCAAAAAACCCCTCCCGTAGCCCCATTTTAGCCCCATAGCGCCCCACGGGTTTGGGCGATCGGGCTGAAAACCTTGCGGGCACAACTAGATGGTAAACCGAGTATTTTGTCGAAATTTCAGATTTTTAAAAAAATGCCTACTGCCCAAAACGGCCCGTACGGCGGACGGACATTTCGGATTTAGAATGTAGACCTCTTGAAACGGATAATGTCAAATTTGAGGCCGATCCGAGTTGTCGACCTCCGTCGCGAAAACATAGGTGAATTATTCCAAGAATAATAAACCAAAAGGGTTTTTGCGTCGCCCCTTTGAACACGCAAGCTGGACTGATGGCCAGTATTACAGTAACTGTAATCCTGTTGTAAATGTAAAACTGTTTCCTGACCTGCTGGAGTCCTATGAATAATTGATTGGAGCTCTTACAAGTCGACTAATGGGGCTCGAACTTGCAGCCTCTATCTTGAATATGATTTCGACAAATTGCTACCCGTTGACATGCGTCTTGTTCCACAGTTTACTACTCCGACGAATTGCCGACTCCACCATTATCAGAATATCCGTTGCAAATTAAGATCGAATCGACGGCACCCTTCGTTCAGTTTTGTGTGCTGGATGCCTTCCACATCAAAGCGTGTTCATCGTTCCACAAAGCAAACGTACGTACTAATTAAATGTCGGGGTAAATCAGCAAGTAAGTTCTTAGCTGGGGGGTTCCAGCCGCCTGTGGGGTGTATTGCCGCTTGTGACTACGTAGATCTGGTTAGCTATATGTTTACCGTTGTAGTGGTGGACACCCCCAGACCCCCGGATTATTAATTTTATGATCGAAGATCAAACCAATGTGGTTTTTTGGTGATTCCATTGAGGGCTAGTGGGGTAATTAACAGTAATCAGTCATTCAGCCATATTTACATTGACACTCCTGGTGTGCCTAATAAAAAAAGGCGACACATGGTCAGCGGACACGCATATGGCTGATTCTCAGGAAAAGTGCGCTTTTGAGCTTCCAGATTTTCAAAAACCTTAGGTATTTAGAATCGGGGTTTTCTTTTTTCTTTTTGTTCTCATGGTGGAGCAGGATAGTTTAAACCACTTTTCCGAGATCGGAATCCGTTTTTAACCCAGAAAACGAAATTTAAATTTTGATTAATCCACGCTACGGACGTGGTGTGTATGGACATTCGAGTATACTTTTACCTATTTGTAAAGGTAAAAATTGTATATTTGTAAAATTATTAGGTATTACTACTAACCCTACAACAACAAATAAATAGTAGTAATACCTATTTGTATGTAATTAATTACATTGTATTAATTACTACCTATTAAGGAGCATTAATTACAAATACAATTACATTGTAGATATTGTACATTGTGTACATGTACATAATGTACATAGTTATTCTCCTCCACATGAATTACTCATATTTGCATGTATATGCGATATAGTATTGTCAGTAGCGTGGATTAATGATGCTTCCATGCCACCGACGACTATTCATCCACACCACTGGCAAATCGCCTTTCAAACGCTCTGTACTCCTCCACTTTGATGGCAGAAAAAAAAACGTTGACCATGAATTTTTCAAGCTCAACAAGTAGAATAACAGCAAGCAAAAATAAAGTGCAAAACTAAATTTGTTAGAAGTATACGATTAAGCCATTTTACTGACCTGAATAAAAATACGCGCCTGTCCATGCACACTGTTTGCCGTTTGGCGGGGGACTGCCATCAAACTTCGCCTCGTCCATGCTGGAATCTTGTCAATAGTTGTTGCCACTACGAAATGAGCCCCCCAAAAGTCCCGAATTCCCTTCTGAGGGAAATTGGTAGGCATTTTTCGATTCATCCATTCTACTGACACATTTTCCAGTGACAAAGTTTACAGACCTCCCACCTGAACCTAAAACTCATGAATGAATTCAAAAACTGTGGAAATCGTTGACGGACATCCCCAGATACTGGGCGCTTGCTTTCGAACTCTTTGTGTTTTGGACAAGTTTGAATACATGAAAATTGACTTGGTTACATCCACGTTACTGACATTTTTCACGTTTAACATTAAATTTGAACGTTAAACATACATTTCAGAGGGCTTATAACATGTGTACCAGTTAGGTGGGAGGGAATACTAATCGCCAGAGAAAAAAAAAATCCACCCCAGCACTCTTCAGTCTCTCTTGACGCTCCGGTGACATGAAAAGCGCACTTTTCCTGAGAATCAGCCATATCACTTTTATTTAAATCGCATCCTGGTAATGTCGTAATTGGGTCGGTAATTGGCTCGTCGGCTGGTTGTGTGACCGTACCCCATAACCCACTTCGGTTGGAAAATGAAACCGATAAATCAGGTAAATGGAACAGTTAAATGAGAAGGGTTCATGAATCAATTTTCTAAACGAAGCGGTTTTTCTTTGAAGAAACAGTTTTTGTGTCTCCTTTGGAATTGGGAAGATGTGTGTTAGATGGTGTTGCTTCTGCAGCGATGGACAGCGTTTCGCCTGTTTTCCAGAGTGCTCCTTCCAAGCAACGCCGTTATCGCTCCTCATAACAAGCTCTATTTTTTTTTTATAGTTAACCATCAATATCATCTATTTTGCTTTTAGACCCGAGCATTTCTCCTACTCCTCGTACACTTCTGCCCTTGCAAATTTCAGTTGGGGCAGCAGACAGAACTCACGTTCGAAGATGTAAAGAACACGCTACTAGTGGAAAACGATCATCTCCTGTTCGTCAAATATGTCGTGTTGATAACTGCTCAGACATTGCACCGTGACAACGTTTTCTCACATCACCTTTCCCTCAAAGAAAGATGGGAACTGATTAAAATTTGTCGCCAAGTGAGTTAGTACATAATGTGCAATAATGTTACTAATCGGTTCTCAAAAATAGGATCAAGTTGGCATTGAAGTTCAGTCCCGAAAATGGAGGCATTTGAAGGTCTCTGACATAGGCTTGCGAGAAAAAAAAATTGTTGGGAACGTATATTTTAGTTATTGAGGGTGCTAAATCCGAAAATGACATCGGTTTTGGTATATGTATTACTCTTGGAATACTAAACCTATGCAATCAAGACGGAGGTCGAATTCTGATCGGCGTCAAAATTTGACATTATCAAGAGGTCTAGATTCCAAACTCTTCAAATTTTACACAAGGGGTTATTATTCTTTTATATAGGTTAATTGTGAAAAAATGGAGTTTGCGTCCAAAATTACTCGGAAAACGACATCTCATTTGACCTCCTGGATCCTTCGAAAATCCCATTTGTAGCCCCATGAAAGCCATGTAGATCCCCGCGGTGAAATCAGATCGTTCTGGGACCCGCAATAATGGATTCTACGTTCAAAAATTACTTCGAAAAGAACACCCAACTCGGCCCCATAGCCGAAAACCTTCGAAAACCCCTCCCGTAGCCCCCTTTTAGCCCCATAGCGCCCCACGGGTTTGGACGATCGTTGTGAAAACCTTGCGGGCACAACTAGATGGTAAACCGAGTATTTTGTCAAAATTTCAGGTTTTTAGAAAAATTCCTACTGCCAAAAACGGCCCGGACGGCGGACGGACATTTCGGATTTAGATTGTAGACCTCGTGAAACGGATAATGTCACAATTTGAGGTGATTTTAAAGCAAAATTATTTTAAATTTAAGCAGAATTATTTATGCAGGATCATTTTTCATCTTTTATGGGATTTATTTTATTTTTTGTAAAAAAATAATAATAATAATAAATATGTAAACATTTAGATCTTGCATTGTTTATGTTGCTTTAATCTAAATAGAGTTTGCAATGTTGTGCGTTGTTGAAATTCTCCTTTTACCTACTTTAAAAAAAAAGTTGGTCGCAGGCCTGTGTAATTGAAAATAACTCATTTTTACGCCTGTTGCATTCATGAGTTACACCGTATGTACAATTCCAATTACAGGTTGTTTTGTTCTTCAACTTTCATTTGATACAGACCTTCGTTGCCATCTCGACCTTCTTTTACTCGTCACTGGGCTGCACTGACCAGGGTTTTAAGGTGCCCTTTATGGAAAACACAACTTACTCGCCCAAAGAGATGATCTCCATTTTGAACGTCCGATATGAAGCTCTCCAGATTTCTATCGACTCGTGCAACTACCTTTATAACAAATTGTATCAAGAGTTGGGACTAAACTATAACCCTTTTGGAAATATTTTAACGTAAGTATTCAATCGTGAGTCAACCGCGGAAAGTTGGGATTCGATGCTGCTACACCATTTAAATCTTACAGGTCGTATTTCCAGGCCTTCACCTTAGCTTATCTTCAGGCTCACGTTATGAATTGCGATTATAGTGTAACTCTGACAAATGCAGATGAACAAAACCGATTAGTAGCAGAGGCGCTGTACTTTGTGAGTTTTGTGTTCGGTGTTTCTACCTAAGGTCTTCAAAAAATCGTCTTTGATCATCGTGATATTAGCTCCGGGATCGTGATCTTGAAGGAGGAAGGCCAATTTTGTTTTGGTTTATTATTCTTGAAATAAGGGGATAGGGTGGCCCCGTGAACTAAGGCGTCAGTGAAACGTCTTTTACATATCGGTCGGAGAGCTGATCTGCCTGGTTCAAATCTGGGGCCGAACACCAATGTTAGACCGAAAACGCTGCAAATTTTACACAAGGGTTTATTATTCTTTGATATAGGTTACTTGGGCAAAAGTTATTTCTGTGTCAAAAGAAAATAATTTGGAAAAAAAAATTTTTTTGGATTTTTTTTTTTTTCAAAAAAATTGTGTTTTCAAACATTCTTTATTCTTTACTCGAAAAATATAACCTCCTGAGATCCTTCAAAAAAGCCCATTTTTAGCCCCATGAAAGCCCCACAGATCGCCACAGTGAAATCGGATCGTTCCGGGACCCCAAAAAATAAATTCTACGTCCAAAAATACCTCGAAAACGACACCTAACTCGATCCCATAGCCAAAAGCCTTCAAAAAAACCCTCCCGTAGCCCCATTTTAGCCCCATTGCGCCCCACGGATTTGGGCGATCGGACTGAAAACCTTGCGGGCACAACTAGATGGTAAACCAAGTATTTTGTCAAAATTTCAGATTTAAAAAAAAAAAATTCCTACTGTCCAAAACCATTTCGGATTTAGAATGTAGACCTCTTGAAACGGATAATGTCAAATTTTGAGGCCGATCGGAGTCGTCGACCACCGTCGCGAAAACATAGGTGTATTATTCCAAGAATAATAAACCAAAAGTCAATTATGTGATTGTAATACCTGTTTTGTCAGCAGACAATTCACCTCTGAACGCATGTTTATGTGAATCATTTCTATGGAGCAAGAATTTCTAAATCCTTTTGGTTTATTATTCTTGGAATAATACACCTTTGTAATCCCGACGGAGGTCGACGACACTGATCGGCCTCAAAATTTGACATTATCCGTTTCAAGAGGTCTAGATTCCAAAACCGAAATATCCGTCCGCCGTCCGGGTCGTTTCAGGCAGTAGGATTTTTTTTTTTTTTTTTAATCTGAAATTTTGAACAAATACTTGGTTTACCATCTAGTTGTGCCCGCAAGATTTTCAGCCCGATCGCCCAAACCTGTCGGGGGTCTGTGAGGCTAAAAAGAGGCTGCGGGTTTAATCAATTCAACGTGAGAGATGTTGTTAAAAGCCCTAACAAGTTCCATGCATATTCCTGGCAACTTCTTAGCAAAGCAGTCGCTGCTGGGCGCTAACAAAATATTCTGTTGGTTGTTTCAGCACGAACACAATGCAGCTTTGACGTGGGCTTTCCTTTGGCAAATGACCAGAATGATTGGTAACGAGAGTGTAGCGTTCTACGGCCTCCGTGAGTTCAAACAAGGGAAGTACTGCCGTTACTGGTCAACGGTGAGTAAGCCTCGTCACACCACTGGAGTAAGTAGCAGGCAGAGATTGAATTGGAGTGATTTTGGGTTAATTATTCTTGGAATAATACACCTGTGTAATCGCGACGGGGTTCGAAAATTCTGATCCGCCTCAAAATTTGACATTATTCGTTTCAAGATTCCATGGAATCTTGGTTTTTGCAAAAACGAAATATCCGTCCGCCGTCCGAGCCGTTTTGTGCTGTATGAATTATTTTAAAAATCTGAAATTTTGACAAAATACTCGGTGTACCATCTAGTTGTGCCCGCAAGTTTTTCAGTCCGATCACCCAAACCCCTGGGGCGCTATGGGGTTAAAATCATCGATGTAGTAAACTAACTGGATTGCTCTTGCCGGGAAGGCTGGCGGTCCGATGTTTCGGAGGCCTCCCCCCTCCACTGAGGGGCCCGCGCTCACACCAAGGATTCCCTTCATTTTTAGGGGAATCATTGGTGAATGAATACTAAATATCCTTCGAAGGCTGAATGCTGATGACCCCTCTTCATCTGATAGTCCACATTTCCAAGGAGGGACTTTCGTATAATGATAATGCATCAATGAAACCCTACAGAATAAATAAAGAGAGCAGGTAATTCGGGGTAGAAACAATATAAACCGTTTTCTGTTTTGAGTTTGTAAAAATAATTTATTTCAACGAGGGCATATTTCCATTGGAAGTTACTTACAGACTAGCGTAGGTAGGTACACTTAATAATATAATAGTTAAAAAGAAATTGTTAATTTTTTACCACCGATTATTGAACAAAATTACTTTCCCCATAATCTCGAGTGATTATTGGGAACGAAACCGACTCGTCTCATGGCGATGATCTATCTCTTCAGGATTTCTTAATCTCGCAGGAAAGAATAATTAGAAGATATTTGTAATTATTACAGAATATCTAGGTAGGTACTCAGTTAACGGTCGATGTACATTTGGACGAACCCCATGAAGCCGAAACGAATTTTTTTAAATCTGAAATTTAGACAAAATACTTAATAGGTACTTGGCCAAGTAAATGGTAGATGGTAAACCAGTTTACCATCTAGTTGTGCCCGCTATGGGGCTAAAATGTGGCTATGGGAGTGGTTTTCAAAGGGTTTCGGCTATAGGCTCGAGTTAGGTGTAGTTTACGAAGTTTTTTGGGCGTAGAATCCATTTTTGGGGGTCCCAGAATGATCCTATATCACTGTTGCGATCCATAGGGCTTTCATGGGGCTACTAATGGGATTTTTGAAGGATCCCAGGAGGTCTAATAAGGTGACTAAAAAGACGATTTTTTATAAGGTGTCGTTTTCAGAGTAATTTGGTCGCAAAATCCATTTTTCGAGGTCCCGCATCCTTTCAAACATTGTACAAAAAAAAAAAAATTATTTATTCAAAAGTATTTTCTTGATGACACAGAATTAATTTTTGCACAATTAACCTATATCAAAGAATAATTTTGTAAATAGTCTTGTGTAAATTTTGCTGCGTTTTCATCATACAAACAGTTCAAAATTAAATAGGAACACAAAAGTTGAGGAACTCAGAGCAAAAATTAGGAAACTTCGGAGCTTATCACATTGAGTAACTAGAAAAATAAGGAAAAGACGCATCTTCCCCTCAGGTAGTTGCCCCTCAGTGGTGGGGGATGAGTGACAGAGAACGGCTCGGGTCTCGAACCGTCCCGGGATAGGCACGAAGCAATCCAGTACATCGATGGTTAAAATGTGCCTACGGGAGGGGTTTTCGACAATGGGGTCGAGTTAAGAATTCAAAATTGTTTTCATTGATTCAGGATTATTTTCGCACAAGTAACCAATAGTTATCAAAGAATAAAGAACCCCTTGCGTAGAATTTTCAGCGTTCTTTCCTTTTACGACTTCTCAAATTTGCCACTTTTTGTAGAATGTCCCACACTTGAATACACCAATTACTGTGACAGCCAAAGTGCACGATCCCTGTAGAGCTTATTGTATTTTACTAGCCAGTAGCCGCTATGGGGATTTACCCCCATGTCTATATTAGGATTGATGGCCCGCTGGAAATACGTAGTTCCAACGGACGGGACAAGCGCGTCGCCGGCGTCAGGCTCCACTTCTCTCGTGAACGTGGGAGCCCTCCCGTCCTTGGGCTAAACAATTTATCAATATAAATTTTGCTATTTACTGCTCATCTTTTTGTAAGGCATATAATATATTATCATTTCATTACGCAGTACAATCGCCGATATTTCACTTGATATCCAGGACTCCCCCACTGACAATCTGGCCAGGGAAGCTGAGTTATTAAGGGAAATATCTACAGGTGATCCATCTATCCTGGACTCCCTTGCCGACACTTCTGTTAGGGAATCCGGAGGATCATCTCAGAATTGGGGGATTCTGGATTGGCTTTCCTTGTTGACAATTCAACTAGGTAAGCTGCAGCAGTCTCCCCAATACAAACTGCGATCCTAGGGCTACGACATATCTTACTGCATCCTCTAGGTTCCCTTCCGGGCGCTCTGCACTCACACAACATCTCGACATATCGAGCAAGCCTGTAATGTGCGAGCCGCCCATACTGTGGCTGCATCTTCCTCCTGTGTTGCAGATCATAGCGTTTCATGTTATGCCCAGGGTGGTAATGTTCCCATATTCCCTTCCTGTTCCTCCAAAAACACTGGCGGCGAAATCATAGATTTACACAACATCATAGCACACATCACAAAATTGAATGAACTTAAATTCCGCGTTAGGAACTTACACATATGTAGGTACACGTCCAACAACCGTTCGTGGGGGTGTCCCACAGGCACTAAACTGTTTCTCGCTCAACATTTCAGAAGACTTCTTACCGCGGCGTGATGAGTTATATGAACCGAACCGTAAAAAAGGGCGACGCCTCCATCGTTACCGCCAATTACTTTTTTTGGTCCAACCATTCCGACCCTGAAGACGCGTGGGTGGGTTTGCATAGACTCGACTTACCCACAGAATTTGAAAGCGGAGAAGATGCCAACTATCATGAAATTTTAACCTTTACGGTTAGTGATGAAATTTCAGTTGGATTAACAGTCAGTTCTGTGATAGGTGGTGGGGGCAGCCCCGTAGAGAGGGGGGGGGGGGCACTGGACCCGTTGCCCCCGGGCCCGGCTTTCGTAGGGGGGCCCGGATTTTCTTGAGAACGTTTTTTTTTTTTTTTTTTTAGGAGGCAAAATGGGAAAAGGGACAGATCAATATAGGAAAAATTTTCATTCCGGGGCCCGAAGAATTTTGCCCCCGGGTCCGGATTTTCTCTCCACGGCCCTGGGTGGGGGATACTTGTGAAACACTCATTTTACCGGTCATGGGCTTTCGATCCAAACATTTTATCCCACTTTTCGTATGCAGGTTGTCCTTGTTAAACCTGCCGCCTGCACTGGTAACGCCTCGACGCCATTTCAAGACAACACAATTACGGCTTCGATGCTTCTTAAAGTGGTTGGTGAAAATGGATTGTTGAAAACCTTCCCTCCGCCCGGATATAACGTCAGTTTACCAGTAAGCATTAGGAACATACGCTTGTAATAATGTGGTTTTCTGAAGAGGTTAAGTAACGCATTATGGATTTAGTTTGATTTGTTTTTCATAGTGTGCCTCCCAGTTCGCAGTAGGAATTATTCTGAAATTTTGACAAAATACTCGGTTTACCATCTAGTTGTGCCCTCAGGGTTTTCAGCCCGATCGCCCAAACCCGTGGGGCGCTATGGGGCTACGGGAGGGCTTTTTTGAAGGGTTTCGGCTATGGGGTAGAGTTAGGTGTCGTTTTCGATGTAGTTTTGGCCGCTTAATCTATTTTTCGGGTGCTCGTGGTCTCCAAGAGCGGATGAGTTGTCCTCCATGCTGAGGGTGCTTCCCCAAGAGCCATAGCAGTCTATTCAAAGCAGGCAGCAACTCAGTTCGAGCGGCCTGTTTGTGACCGGACAAGGGCCTTGTTTATAAAATAAGGGCCAAGTTCAATAAATAAGCGTTTCGCATACATCCACCCCCCCCCCCCCCCCGCCTATCGTCAGTTATCGCGCGCTCGGGTCGGGTGATCTGACAGGAGGAGGAGGAGAAGAACAGTCCCAATCAAAGCGCCGTCAAGATCGGTTGATGTCAAGTGCCGCAAATTAAATACCCAGGTGAGCCTAGTTTCGATGTATGCGAAATCGGCCGAATTATAAAATTAAGAATAATACAGTCCACTTTGAATCAAATTCACAGATATCCTGTAAGCAACCCTCATCATTCCGATAGGGCCTTACATATTATTACATTGGTCATTACGAGCCGGAATTTTGTAAACACTCGGTTGTTAATTATTTCTCGATGCCTGCCATCATCTGACCTGCCAGCTTGTGTGTATATAGCCTGTCTTAAGCAATAAGCGTTATATTAAATAACAAATTTTGTTGAGCGCCATTTCGACATTTTCACTTTCATTGTGGAATTGTTTCAGTGAGAAGGACCCTCAAGTAAATATTTGATTGCAATAAACAAGCCTAGTTTATTAATCCCGATGTACCCATTATAATCGAATGGCTGCTCTGTTAGATTAGGTTAAATTGATAAATTTTATCAGTCTTGTGCTGAAGTCCAGGAGCTGAATAGCGTGATTTGAGTGCATGTTCGGACGCTCGGTTGTTTATGCGATTCAGTTTGCTATCAAGGTAGGTGTAGATATTATAAACCTAATATAAAAGTCCGCTGGGTCACACGTATTCGGTACGATAGCAAAGTGCTTGGACTGATCAGTTTCGTTGTTTTGCAGTTGAAGCGCCCTCACAGTTTACATTCGTACAATGGGAGTCATAGATGAATTAAAGTTTGCTGTCAAAGCGGAATTTGCGCGTGTAAAGAGATTAAATGAAATAGCTCTGGTCGCTGAGGCGGAACCCACACCCAAGCATAAAAGGATGCTGCAAGTCATGTCGGAGCGAATGGATGATAGGTTCGAGGTGTATCTCACTACCATTAATAAAATCGTTGCTCATAACTCTAAAAACAATATCGTTGAGGATTTGGGACCCGACATAGAAAATTATGAGCGGGAGTACTACAGTGCTAAAAGTATTATTTATAGCTTGTGTCCACCCGAAAGCGCATCTTTGAATCTATCGGCCGACAACACAGAATCTAGCGGTGATGTCCAGCCTACGCACATTCACATGCCTAAAATTAAGTTGCCAGAATTTTCGGGAGACTTGAAAAGTTGGCAATATTTTAGCGAGCTTTTCACGACGTTGGTTCACAAGAATCGCGCGTTGAACGATCAGCAGCGCCATATTTATTTACGCAGCGCGTTGGCGGGGGAGGCTCATTCGTTGGTGGCTGCACTTCCTATCACAGCGGCAAACTACGTTCATTGCTGGGACACGCTCTGCCAACGATTTGACAATACCCATTTGCAAACGAATGTACACTTGGAGACTATATTTTCGTTGCCCGTCACCACGAACAATGCTGATTCGATCCGGAAATTTGCTGGAGCTTTAACGGAATCGGTCGGTGCTTTGAAGAGTCTTGAGTACGACGTTGAAGGGTGGGCGGTTCCCATCCTGTTCATGTGTACTAAACGGCTCCATAGTAAGCTGCGAGAGGATTGGGAAAGATTCTATCTCACGAACCCGAATCCGCGGATCCTCGATTTCACCAATTTCCTTTATGACCAGGCGAGGGTGCTTGAAGCGGCTTATTCTGGTACAGGAGGGAATCTCAGTAAGAGGGCTTCACCAGGCGGGCGACAACAGCGGTCGGGCGCAGCAGCAGCAACAGCCCTGCTCGTCGATACCAGGGCAGTATGTCCGTTTTGTGAGGCATCACACAGATTGGAGCAGTGCGGTAAATTTAGAACGGAAACAGTCCTTGCCCGCATAAAGTTTATGCGTGAGCACAAGCTCTGCATAAGTTGCCTAGAGGCTGGGCATTTCCGCGAGAGCTGTAAGCGAACCAGGTCTTGTAAATTTTGTGAGGAAGCTCATCACAGTTTACTGCACCTCAAGAAAGGAAAGGTCCGAGATGTGCTGGACCCGTCCACTCCAGCCTTGGCGCCAAAAGCAGAGGACGCGCTAGAGGCGGACCAGGTTCAATCACATCATCTCCGCCAACGTAAGCCTTACCTCAAGGGTCAGGTGGTGCTAGCTACGGCGCGTGCCCACCTAAGGTCGAAGTCGGGAACTTTCCAGGAAGTCAGATTGTTAATTGATCCTGGTAGTGAGACTACATTCATCAGAGAAGCCTGCGTTGACAGACTCGAGCTCAACATGTTGGATGCAGATGTTGCAGTGCTGGGTATGGGCCAGACTTCACTCGGCGTTTGCACAAAGAAAGTACATTGTATATTTAAGCCAGCCAGAGGAATTGAGCTTCAAACTGATGCATTAGTGGTGCCTCACATAACTGTCTCTCCATCCTCTCAGCTGCCACCATTACCGCGCGAGATAATTGGAGATAGACCTCTCGCCGATCCCAAATACTATCAACCCGCTGAAGTTGACATTCTACTTGGAGCAGAATGGTTTGGCTACGTGATGCTGGGAAGGCCTATAAAGAGTTCATTGTGTGCGCCGAGTCTCATCGAAAGTATTTGGGGATTCTGCTTGATTGGAAAGGTGAGTCAAGCAGAAGCGGTTATCAACAGCTTCGCGATTAAAATGGTGGATAGGCCTGAGCACAGGTTGGAACAAATACTTCGTCAATTTTGGGAAATGGAGGAACCACCCACCATGAAGTTTTCAAGTCCAGAGGACGAGGAATGTGAAAGACATTATGCTTCACATGTGAGCAGAAACTGTGAAGGTCGGTACATTGTACGGTTACCGTTCAAACCGATACGCGAGCATTTGGGGGACAGCAGGCAGGCCGCGATCCGGCGTTTCCAGCTCCTTGAAAGAAGGTTCATCAAGAATCCAAAGATCCGTCAGCATTATGCAGATTTTATGCAGGACTACATCGAACAGGGCCATATGGTTGCTGCTGATAGGCCGCCATATTCAGCAGATGAAAGTTATTACATACCCCACCATTGTATTTTTCGGGAATCCTCCCAAGGGGAAATGGAAAAGTTCCGGGTCGTGTTCGACTCCTCCATGCCCACGAGGAATGGACCGTCTCTCAATAGCATTTTACAAAAGGGACCCAAGCTGCAGGCTAACATTGTGGACCTTCTGATAAAGTTTCGTTTCCACCGCGTTGTCCTCATCAGTGATATTAGACAGTGTTACCGTAACATTTTGTTGCACCAAGCTGATTGGGACTATCAGCGAATATTTTGGAGGTTTTCGCCTGAAGAGCCCCTTCAAGAATATTGGTTGAAGACTGTCACATATGGTGTAGCCCCATCAGCCTTTCTTGCGATAAGAACGCTTCATCAAGTTGTCACTGAGCATGGGTCTTGCTACCCGCTTGGAGCCAAGGCAATCCTCGAATCTACCTACATGGATGACATTGTTGAGTCTGTACCATCTGTAGAACAGGCGCTTAGACTGAAGGACGAGTTGGTTGCACTACTTGGATCTGCATGTTTCGAGCTGAGGAAATGGGTGAGCAACAGGAAAGAAGTTTTGGAAGCATTACCGGCTGAACATTGCGCCCTGTCAGCTCAAGCGTTGTCATTTGATAATGAAGACGAACCCATGGCGAAGATACTCGGACTTATTTGGCATCCAACTACTGACGTGTTTTCGTACAGAATTAAGGTGCAGGCTCAGGGTGTAACGAAGCGTTTGGTTAGCAGTGATATTGCTCGGCTTTATGATCCGTTGGGATTTGTGTGTCCCGTTGTCTTTGTTGGGAAGTGTTTGTTGAGAGAGTTGTGGCAATCAGGCGGTGGTTGGGATGACCAACCTGCGGAGGAAATGGTTTACCGGTGGCTTAATGTGCGAAAGGAACTATCTCAGCTGGAGAAAATAGCCATACCCCGATGTTTTGAGTTGGCCGAAGCAGTCGACGTTCAGCTGCATGGGTTTGCAGATAGTTCCGAGCTTGGTTATGCTAGTGCGATATACCTCCGTGTTAAGTTTGCCTCAGACAGGGTGAAGACACACCTGGTGATGGCCAAGTCAAAGGTCGCGCCGTTGAAGATTCAATCACTACCCAGATTGGAACTATGTGGTATAGAACTGGCTACGCGATTGATTAAGTGCGCTAAGGAGCTTGTCGCGCCGCAAGCACACGTGTCACGTATCATTGTCTGGACGGATTCGACAGTCGCGCTGCACTGGGTCACGTCGTCGCCTCACCGCTGGAAAACCTTCGTCGCCAATCGGGTGAGTTCTTCACAAAAGCGAGTGCCTGCCGAAAATTATCGTCATGTACCAACTCAGCACAACCCTGCAGATTGTGCAACACGAGGATTGACACCTACTGAAATCTTGTCTCACCGCCTTTGGTGGCATGGACCAGACTGGTTATGCCAACCGCCTGAGACTTGGCCAAGTCTACCAGTACGTGAGGTGGTCGATGAGGGCGAAGCTAAAGTTTCAGCCCTGACTACAGGAGTGTCCCTCCCATGCAATAGTGGAGTTGAATCAATAGTAGAGCAATTTTCATCATTCATGAAGTTGGTGCGAGTTGTGGCATGGGTGCTGCGGTTTGTCAATAACAGGGTGCTGGTGAAATGTAATAAGGCCGGGCCATTATCAGGAAGGCTAACCATGACAGAATTGCGTGCTGCTCGTAGAGCTGTTGTGCGCATGACTCAGAGACAACAGTATCACAACGATATCAAGCGAATCATATCGAGGAAGAGTCCATCGAAGCAGTTAAAACGACTCCACCCCTTCTTGGACGATTGCGGCGTCCTCCGAGTTGGAGGAAGAATCAGTCGATCCTTGGTGCCCTATAACCAACGATTTCCAGTTATCCTCCCCAAGGATCATGCACTCACCAATTTATTAATTGATCATTTTCATCAATTCTACATGCACACTGGAGTGACCCACATGAGGGCTCTGATTGGACGAGAGTATTGGATTGTTAAAGCGCAATCTGCGATACGCAAGCGGTTAGCCAAGTGCGTGGAGTGTTTCAGGGCCAAACCTCGATCTGAACAGCCGCTTATGGGAGAGCTTCCTAGGGAGCGAGTCACACCCTCAAAACCATTCTCTGTAGTGGGAGTGGACTATGGTGGGCCACTGGAGATTACAATGTCGCGGGTGAGAAAAGCCAAGATCCTTAAGGCCTACATCTGCCTTTTTGTGTGTTTCTCAACCAAGGCCATACACTTGGAATTGGCGTCAGATTTGACCACGGAATGCTTTCTGGCAGCTTTGAGGAGATTTGTGTCCAGAAGAGGGTCTGTTTCAATCATATACAGCGACTGCGGTACAAATTTCGTCGGCGCAAAAAGAAAATTAGAATCTTGGGACGTACTTGTGAGGTCTGACGAGTATAATGAAGTTGCTGGTCGTTTTCTCTCGAATTGGAGCGTCGAATGGAGACTGAGTCCCCCTGGAAGCCCCAACTTTAATGGCCTCATGGAAGCTGGGATCAAATCTACTAAGAAGCTGCTTCTCCAAACAATCGGGTCTCAACGCCTCACGTACGAGGAACTCAACACAGTACTGGTTCAAGTGGAGGCCACTCTGAATTCCCGCCCCCTCGTACCCTTGAGTGCGGACACTGAAGATGTCCAGGCGCTAACACCCGGTCATTTTCTGATGATGGAAGCTCCCAGCGCACTAAAGGACCCTGCAGTTCCTGTTGAAGATGTGCTACCCAGAGAGCGCTGGGCACTGCTACGCCAATTGGTCAACTCCTTTTGGAAGCGATGGTCCCTGGACTATTTAAATTCGTTGCAGCAAAGACCAAAATGGACGGCGCAGCCACCAAACCTGCAAGTAGGCACTTTGGTAATCATCAAGGAGGAAAAGTTGGCGCCATTGCAATGGCACCTTGGTCGCATCACCAGATTATTTCCTGGTGACGATGCTGTAAGCCGTGTGGCCGAAGTAAAAACGGCTACTGGTCTATTTCGGAGAAGGACAGCACAGTTGTGCCCTCTCCCACTAGATTAAATCAGTAATTAGTTAAATGCGCTGCCAAAATTCCCTACCCGTCCCTGTTCCGTTGGGCTAGTCCAAAATCCCTTTGTCAAGTCCTCATACCATGGCCCCGGATGAGGTGAAATTTCTGTTAGGTACCTTTCCTGTCCTAACTGACCTCTCTTCTCCACCCCAGTCTTTAAAGAGAGATGAAGGATTTGGCAGCGTTAAAATTAAGTTGCATGCTCGTTTATGTTATTTTTGTCAAGTTGAGTTTCCCTATTGTTAATTTGCCTATTGTGTTTATTAATGTAATATTACATTGGGCCTTGGGCCGCTTAGTTTATACATTTTCGTTTTGTTCTTTTGATGCAACATCATGGTTTGCATCTAGCTGTTGATTAGGCCTATCTGTGACTTCGACAGCAGATAGGTGCATGCAACTGATATTTCCTTTGACAGGTATTGTCTTTCGCACAAGCTGGTAGAGCTGATTCGCTGGCTAAAATTGATTTTGGATGAAGGAACTCTAAGAGATTCCTTGGTGGGCGGAATGTTTATAAAATAAGGGCCAAGTTCAATAAATAAGCGTTTCGCATACATCCACTCCCCCCCCCCCCCCCCGCCTATCGTCAGTTATCGCGCGCTCGGGTCGGGTGATCTGACAGGAGGAGGAGGAGAAGAACAGTCCCAATCAAAGCGCCGTCAAGATCGGTTGATGTCAAGTGCCGCAAATTAAATACCCAGGTGAGCCTAGTTTCGATGTATGCGAAATCGGCCGAATTATAAAATTAAGAATAATACAGTCCACTTTGAATCAAATTCACAGATATCCTGTAAGCAACCCTCATCATTCCGATAGGGCCTTACATATTATTACAGGCCTTTTCTTGGGGATCCTCCTGCATGCTGTCGGGGGGAATGTTTGACCTCCTGAGCAAAAACTGAGGAGACCGAGATCGGCGCAGAGGAGGGCCCTCATCAGGGTGACGCGATACTACAGGATACTCAGGTGCAGCGGGGTCATGCTGGGTTTCTCCCTGTTGAGCTGGAGGTGGCAGTTTTGCTGCCTGTAGGATTCGCGAGGGGTGCTCAGGTGCTGGGACGAAGCTTTGTCAGGGCCTTCTCGGTCCTGCTTGTAGTAGGTCAGTGGCAGGAGAAGTGGCCTGCTGAGTCCACGTTTGAGTTTTTTCCCATCTGTCGCACAGCGGTTGCAAATGCCGAGGCTGGTCCCTGATCATAAGGCCTCACAACTCCTGAGCGGCCAAGGGGCCTACCCGGCTAACCTGCATTGCCTGAGCTGGTTGACGAGCCTGGCTGCACATGGTGCTGGGGCATGTGCTTTGGAGTTGTCCTGCATTTGCGAGGGAGAGTGCCATCCTGGTTTAGGTTTTCCCTGACGCCCTTAAGGGAGGACTGGAGCAGGTATGTGTCCCGCCTGTCGAGATACAGGGCGTTTGCTGCCTTTCCACTAACTGCCCTGAAGGGCTCTACAGTTATCATTGGCCCTAGTTGAGGATGACAGCTGGTGGCGCTCCCTGGTTCCTGTACCCTGCCTCTGTTCACCTAGTCTGCTAGTGCTGCACTCTCTCCCTTTGGCGTTCCATGTGATTATTTATGTCGGTGCACGGGTGAAAGGAAAGTTAGGCCTTGACTTCGAAATAGATTTATTCTGATTAAGAGGTGGCGGAGAATGAAGTGCTATATAATTCTTGCGATGTCAGCTGCGTCGCTCAGATCCGCGGGGAAGGTGTGGTAGGTACTCAGCTGGGAGAGACATGTGAGTGGCTCTGTTGGTACCAAACACGACAATTTCATTTAGTAGGAAGCTCCTGTTCGTCCCAAAGGGTTCAGCAACTATTGGGGAGTCCTGCTGACCTTGGCACCATCCAGGGGTCACTCAGTTGCCTCTGGCTGTGATTTGATTCTGACTGACTTTGAGACTGACCAGCCTTGATGAGATCGAAAACTAGATCTTCAGGGCAGCCTGACTGTATAGTTTGTAGACTTTGGTCCAGTTATGCTCTGACAGACTAATCAGTGCTGAGATGATTGTAGTAACTTTGCAATAATGTGGTCGTATCTGCAATTTTGGAGTTTTTATCGACTTGTTGGTAGCCTTCGTGTCTGTGAATACGCCTGAAAATACTTATCACTAGAATCATTTCAAGTTGTGAAGTTATTTTGGTTTATTATTCTTGGAATAATATACCTATGTTTTCGCGACGGGGGTCGACGACTCCGATCGGCCTCAAAATTTGACATTATCCGTTTCAAGTGGTCTAGATTCCAAAACCGAAATGTCCGTCCGCCGTCCAGGCCGTTTTGGGCAGTAGGAATTTTTTTAAAAATCTGAAATTTTGACAAAGTACTCGGTTTACCATCTAGTTGTGCCCGCAAGGTTTTCAGCCCGATTGCCCAAACCCGTGGGGCGCTATGGGGCTAAAATGGGGCTACAGAAGGGGTTTTTTGAAGGCTTTTGGCTATGGGATCGAGTCAGGTGTCGTTTTCGAAGTATTTTTGGACGTAGAATCCATTTTTTGGGGTCCCGCAGCAATCCGATTTCACTGTTGCGATCTATAGGGCTTTCATGGGGCTAAAAATGGGATTTTTGAAGGATCCCAGGAGGTTAAATATTTTTCGAGTAAAGAATAAAGAATTTTTGAAAAAACAATTTTTTTGAAGAAAAAAAATCCAAAAAAGATTTTTTTGAAAAAAAAAAACCAAAAATTTATTTTCCAACATTTTTTCTTTTGACACAGAAATAATTTCTGCGCAACTAACCTATATCAAAGAATAATAAACCCTTGTGTAAAATTTGCAGCGTTTTTTCCTTTTTGTTTGGTGCAGATCATGGTAGATGGCGAATTGGGCACTTCGGAAGTCTTCTGGAAAATGCACTACCTGAAGAAACTGCCCGGCCTCGACGATCACGTGTTATTTTTCAAATTATCAGTACAAGTACCGAGGATGTTGAAGGAATTCGAGCTGATAGTTGAGCGTCCCATCCCGTTGAAGGTGAACACCCATTTTTTCTCATCCATTTTGAACAGTGACGCCAGTGTTTAACTTGCATGCCCTGTCAGGTGATGGCCTCACCTGACAGTTTTCCCAGTAACGAAGAAGTTCTCGCCTCTCCGTTGACGACGGAGTTCAAAATAATCGACGAAGGCCCTTTTAAAAACCACTCTCTTTTTCGACTCCAGGTAACAAAGGAGAACAGGCTAATTGAGTGGTTTTACGCCGCCCTGAATTTGCCCAAAGAGGTATTTCGTTTTGTGGCAAACCCTCTCTGACAAAAAATGACCTGACGTGGCTCTTCTCTAACGACAATCTCTTTGTAGCTGCCGCCGGGAGTGTACAAATTGTGGACGCCGAACAGTTATCCTGAATGCGTAGTTTACAATCCAGTATGGGATAATGAGACGGCTTGTGCGGTTAGTATCATTATCTATTAGGATAATCATCTAATTAGTGTTTTCAGTAGCTTGGGATGACTACAGTAGGACTACAGTAGGACTGACTAGTTTCAAAATCGAACCTCAAGGAGTAACTTGAGTAAAAACACATAATAGAGACATCTTAATCATGGATATGTTTGGTAACAACCCTGAGAACTTCTAATGAACGATGACAGCTCCACTAAATTGGCTTCCCACTTGCTACTCTGCTGATTCGGCTCGTTATCCACTACCTACTCTTTGATGTGGCTCCTCAGAGGGCGGTTGTAAGGTGGGCCAACCAATTAGCTCCCTCAAATTCCCTCGACAGCACCTTCCCCACATTGTAATGTGAGCCAAGATCGTTCTCACCCGCCAGAGTAATGTGGGCGCAACAAGAACTCAAATAGCGATATCGAAATGCAAGTAGAAGTGGTCTGAGGCCAGGTGGGATGCGGTCAGGGGTTGGCTGGCTTTAGCCGCAGGGGTTGGCCACGTAGTCTAATATATTGGAGCACGAGGAGGACGATGAGGATGCTCATCTCCATTCTAGGGTACTTCTATCAGTTGGAAAAATTCGAAAAAATCTCAAAAACTTCAGCTCGGCTAGTAGCTTAAGTCTGAAACCTTGTGTACACCCGCCCATGGCACTCTTCTGATGCCCCTCCTCACTCCCACCCACTTCCGATTCTTCTTTTACGAAGTCCCAATGAAGACACTTCAACAAACGCATGCACATCGAACTCTGAATTAAAACTCACAATTTTCTCTGAATTCAAACCACCGTTAAATCATCCACCTTAGAATCATTCGTTAGAAGCTTTTAACACTTGAATTTGTCATTTTCAGTCTGCGCCAGATTGGCTGGAAAAGTTGAACGAGAATGTGTGCCATTGTCGTTGTACTCATAGCGGGATACTGCGCGCCCTTTCTAACGACATCAGGATGCAGCCGTTGCTGGTTCAAGAGATTGAGGTCGGAGTTGGCTACATGAACATCATCGCCGGCATGCTATTCTCCTCCCTGCTCGTCGCTTTCGTCCTCATCGTCTCGACTGCCGCCTTTTACGCTGACTACCGGCGAATGAATTCGGTTTGACGTTTATTTCGACTGTAGTGTATCGTTTGAACTATTGATATTTTTTTATAATTTTGCCGTGTTGACAAACTTCATCGAGTTAGACTAAAAGCGTGAAAATAGGGCGGATACCCTGTTGATGCTAACAACGCATTCAAACGAGGTTGTAGCGAATCAGTACAGGAGGACCATCATGAATAGACCCAGTCTGAACTATAAACAATGTTGGTCTTGTTGTTAGGATCACATTGCACTCGTGGGTCATGTGTACCCCACTGCGTCATATCCGGTGCTCATCGGACTGTTTACGGGTTCGCACCTCCTGGCCGGCACTAATTCTCGCATCGCGGTTCAGCTGATTGGCGAAATGTCAACCACTGAAGTAAGCGGCCTGATTATGACTTGGTCGTTTAATAGTGTTTTTTTAAATTTGGAATGTTGCGTTCCAGGTGATTTTGCTCAATTCGGATGCGGAAGGGAATAAACGCCATTACATCAAAGCCGATTGCGACATTTGGTTCGTCACGGCGATCAAGGAACATCCCGGAGAAATCAAATTGGTTCGGATCTGGCACGACTTTTTCGGCATATCTGAGTGGTTAGTGGTGTTCATTATGATCCTGTGTGTGTCCTACGATCCACAGTGGCCGGAAACAGCTGATTTTGTGCAAAAACCTTAAAAGGTTTGAAATTGGCCGCTACTCTAACGGTTCTTTACGTTTTTTGTTGTGCTGAAACCGAATCTCAGCCCATTTTTTTTGTATCCACTTTAGATGTTTGGTTATTGCGTTTTAAAAATTATTTTGAACAAAGATATTCGTCAACGATCACTTTTTTCGACGCTTATTCTATATATATATTCTATATGTACGTTTATAATAAAAACAATCAGAAGGATGAGGGACTTGGGTGATTATAAAATGTGGGGAATTTTAAGCAAAGAATTTTTATTTTACTCTATACTTAGGTACTTACAACATCTTTCCTACCTAGGTATTACCCATACTTTTTTTTTTTTTTTTTTGCTCCAATAACAACTCAAGGGCCTCTGCTCCTAGGGTAAGATTTTGCTCTTTGATCTTCTGTACCATCGAAAAGCCTAAAAACTAGACCATTATCCAAACCAGTCTGTGCCAGTTCTATTGTGAATCTCCATCACCGGCGGCCGAGGGCGGCGATCAAACTCACGGTGTTGACTCTTGTGTCCTTGTAGGGTAGGTACCAGTTATTGAACACTTGAGGAGAAATTGAAAAACAACCAAAAACTTTTAGGGAAGTAGACGATAAAACGTCATGAGCAAACCCAGTTTGCTTACCAAATCCTTGAGAAATTCGGCAGATGTCGACCTCACAAAATCTTTCTGGCTACTGAAAACTGATAAAAGCTCCCCCACTCTCCCCGGCCATGTCATTGAACTCTCACTAGTTACTCTTGCCTCAGGTAAGAGAAACAGGGCGGAAATCCCTTTCAAATCCTTATTATACTCAGAAATAGGGCGAAGTGTTCAATTACTGGTACATTTACCCTATTTTGAACTGATAACGTTCCCGAAGAAGAGCTCAGTGTAGCTTTTTTTGGTGGTCCACAATAAATACTTTTATTCTTTTTATTAAAGGACATTTTCATTGACTTCTTTTTTACTTTTTTTTTTTTTTTTTTTTGGTCAACCATGATTGAAACAACCAATAACTGAAATATTCTCGCTATTTATACCTTCATAGACCGAAAAATATTGCATGGAACTGAATAATTTCTGTTAACAAGAGGGTACAACAACAGTTATATATTAGTTACTAATATCATGAATTCAAAACCTTAAGCATTGATGAAACGATTATAATTCCTTGACAAGTCAAGGAAGTTTCGTCTCTTTTCTACGTTCTCCAAAGAATTTCTTTTAAAGGCAGAGAACTCTCATCCTTTGGTATCTGAGAGTTTCCTTCGATGCCCAGAACACCGATTTGACGACTTTCATTTTGGTTTTTTGGTTGTTTTTTTTTTTTTTTCACGCATCTGACCACTGTGCGATCGGGATCCAGAAAGTGACGATTCGAAAAAGGTCTGCATCCCCCCCCCCCCCCTCCGCAATTATTTACTGGGTCGTGTTATTGTGTTGTAGACCCTGAACCTTCGAATAACATAGGGATCTCTAAAAGTATCGATACACTAATGTATCGATACTTGTTGAAAAACATTTTTGGAGGCCGTTCAATCTAGTCGGAAGTATTCCTGGTTAATAGCCAAAAAGTAAAGTGCCATTAAATGCAAATTTTTCAATTTGGTTGCCTACCCTTTGGTTTATTATTCTGCGGCGCGCCGTCCTAGCCGTTTTGGGCAGTTGGATATATATATTTTTTTTTAATCTGAAATTTTGACAAAATACTCAGTTTACCATCTAGTTGTGCCCGCAAGGTTTTCAGCCCAATCGCCCAAACCCGTGGGGCGCTATGGGGCTAAATTAGGGCTACGGGAGGGTTTTTTTTAAGGCTTTTGGCTATGATTGAGTTAGGTGTCGTTTTCATAGTATTTTTGGACGTAGAATCAATTTTTTTATGGGTCCCGGAACGATCCGATTTCACTGTTGCGATCTATAGGGCTTTCATGGGGCGACAAATGAGATTTTTGAAGGATCCCGGGAGGTAAAATATTTTTCAAGTAAAAAACAAAGTTTTGAAAAAAAAATCCCCAAAAAAACAAATTTTTGAAAAAATCCCCCAAAAAAATTGTTTTTCCAAACTTTTTTTCATTGACACAGAATTAAATTTCTGCACAAGTAACGTATATCAACCCTAGTGTAAAATTTGCAGCGTTTTTTTTTTTTCTGGACCTCGCGAGCCCCAAATATTTAATTTGGAATATAAAATTTGTATCAAATGGATAAGAACATTGAAAAACTTTGGTAACTACCTTACGATAAAATTTTCGACATTCAGTCGTCATCAGTATCTGGCTCTCGCGGTGGCTTCCAGAATGTTGTCTTCAGAGTATGTTGTGGAAGACATCACGGGAACTGGTGAGGAGCGGGAAAACTGACTGGTAGGAAGGTAGGTGGTGAAAGAAGGTAGGTAGGAGAAAAGGTTGAATGTTGGTTAAAATAAATTTTAAATAAGAATAAAAAATAGAAAGTGTTTTAAATAAAGAAATAAAGTAAATAAATAATAAAAATAAGTGTTGAAAGTAAAAATTAAAAAAAAAAAAAAGAAGAAGTTTTTGTGCGCAAATAAAAAACTGAGGAAAAAGGATAATGAGAACTGAATAAATGAAAAAATAAAAATTTAAATTAAAAAAAATTAAAGTGCGCAGGGGTCTATCTGTTGACATTCAACCCCGGCGGACGGTTTGCTCCAAGAAGCCATATGTAAGCCTGCTCAGTGAGGCGTAGGTTCAGCTTGGTGGTGTTGGGTGGCAATCGTCTCAGAATGCCTATGTTGTAGCAATCATTGAACTCTAGGCCATGTCCCCGGGCATGAACATCAACAGACAGACCCCGCCTATGTCTGACACAGGAGCGATGGTTGTTAACCCTAATGTTAAGTGGTGTCCATGATTTACCTATGTAGTAGGCTGGACAGAGTTTACAATTAATTCTATAAATAACTTTAGAAGTGGTGCATTGTGCGTTGCCAACAACTGGGTAAGTGAATGGGGTGTTAGGCGAGGTGAAGGACTCCTCATTTCCCCTCACTATCTCATTCATCTTGCATCTATTACTTACGCACGGAAACAAACCCGGAGGACCCGACGGGGCAGAAGATGGGGGCCTCCTTCCAGATAGGAGATTGCCCAGGTTCCTGGGTCTTCGGTGTGCAACAGTAAATGGGGTGGGAAAGATGCCAGCCGTTTCCGGATTGGACAAAAGGATGTCATGGAGTTCCCGCAAAATCCCACAGAGCCTCTCCACACCTGGGAAGTACGTTGTCAACAAGAAAGGACCACTCCGCTCAACCCTCCCCTGTGCTGGCTGGTAGGCAACCGACGCGGGCACGATTCTCCGCCGCAAAAGCCGCCCAGGATATCCCCTCTCAGAGAGCCTGGTTCGAAGACCCTCAATGTAGTTCACCAAGTCAGCAGGTTTGCTGCATATCCGATGTCCCCTTATTGACAGCGAGCGAGGGATCGACCTCTTAATGTGTGGTGGATGGCAACTAGTGTAATGAACATAGTTCTGTGCGTTGGATGGTTTCACATGGACATCTGTTGTGATGTGACCATTAGATATAGATACCTCAACATCAAGAAAAGTCACCCTCTCGGTTGAAGATGAATGCGAAAAGGTCACGGAGAACAACGAGTTCAAGTCATTCATCATCTCCTCCAAGGAATCCAAGCCGTGTGGCCAGACAACAAAAATGTCATCAAGGAAACGTTTCCATAAAAGGGGTTTTAATCCTCTCGAGGAGAGAAAATCCTGCTCCAGGGCCGCCATGAACAAGTTTGCATAGCTTGGAGCGAAACGCGTGCCCATCGCCGTACCTCGGGTTTGTAGGAAGTATTCGTCATCAAACTGAAAGTAGTTGTGGGAGAGAATAAACTCAGATGCCTCAACGATGAAGTCAGTGGAAGGGGACTGACCAGTAGGACGCTGATCCAGAAAACGGCGAAGAGCCGCCAGGCCCTCCTGATGAGGAATAGATGTATACAGAGAGTTCACGTCGATTGTGACCAGTATAAGTGGATGTCTGGGGTTGGATGGCATTTGAAAACCTCTTAAAATTTCAAGGAAATGGAAAGAATCCCTGAGGAAAGAGGGTTGCGCCGAAGCCAAAGGTTTTAGGACATGATCTACATATGCAGACAAAGGTTCAGTTAGGCAATCATAGCTCGATACAATTGGTCTTCCAGGAGGAAGAGTGTCGGGAAGAGAATATGGTTTGTGAATTTTCATAAGAAGATAGAATTCCGAAGTCCTTGGATTTGTAGGAACCAATATAATTTGGAATATACATATATTGGAACCAAATTATCGATAGGTCCGATGATATCGATGCTCAAATATCGGTATTTGCAATAAATCGATATTTTGTTGCCATCCCTAGTTGCCAATTAACGTCGAGTCTAGTACGGGCAGAAAACGTTTCCTTGAGTTCTGCCAGCAACATTCGTATTCCCTATTTTTTTTCTGATACATTCGTGCCCAATATCTCGGTAAAGAAGTGCCTTTCAAATCATAACGGGAATGTCAAGATCAAGCATTTTTTTCTCTCTCGACAGACAGGCGGGGGATGCTGTCATCCCCTGCGTCACCGCCACCTCGAATGTGATCTACTGTGGCTGTCGTTTGTCTAGTAGAAGACTTTGGATATACCCGCTTCTTTTAGGAAGTTGAGTACGTCCTTAGTCGAAGCTTCCATGAGGTTGAGGGGTTCGAGGAGCCCCTGATGGAAGTGCCGAAATCTGGTTTGCTCAACACATGCTCCGCCGTCTCCTCGTCTTCCAGGCAGAGACGACATTCTGTCCCGATTTGCACATCTTGATCATGTGGTATCTTATGAATGGCATCAGTGGGCAGTGACCGGTGAGAAGATGATTCTGACAACGTTTCTTGGCAGAGACAGTAGGGTCCTGTTTGTTGGCGCAGAAGGCGTGATAAACCTTTTAGCTTGACTGAGCCCTGTTGTGTTGTTCCAGAGGCGATAGTTTGGTCTTTGGGGAATTTCAAGATCAAGTCTTATTGTGAACTTGTGATGTTTTGCTCGAACGTAGTGCTACATGGGGAGATTTGGCTCTACCCCATTTTGAGATGACTATTTGGCTATGACATCCCCTTTCGTCCTCTTCACAGGTACTGCTACTGCATCCTCATCCACACGGTTAACGACACCAGATGGTACATGGCGGATGTCCACCAGTGGTTCAAAATTTACCCGTCGACGGCCACTTCCACCCTGAGGGAGTTCAATGTTGAATTTTGGTATCCGAGCATCGAAGAAAAATGGGCTCGCCACACCCAGGCGTTTGATCACTACTACTTCAGGGAACTTCGGAACAACCACGCTCCCTTGTGCATACTGCTCTTGTGAGTAAACTGTGTGTCTGATGATGAGATTCAGGTGATCAGTCATTATTAGGTTTAAAAAAAAAAAACACGAATTGCATATTTGAATCGTTTGGTCATTTTTTTACATGGATAATATTATGTGTTATGGCTGGCACATGAGTTTTTGAAAACCGACCTTCACGAAAAATATTGACAGGAATTATTTTTGCGGTCAGGGTATTAGTTGCTTCAAGTATTTTCCAACCTGTGTAACGCACATGCGCGGGCTGGACTTGTATCGTACCAGTTCTCGACACAGCGTGGTTGGAATGGATTTGGGACTGTCCCCGTAGACGACGATTTCAGGTGCAACTTGATTGGCTGAGAGGCGCGTCCTCCTCCCCCCACTTCGTAGTTACACATTGCTGGGCCACTTCGCGCTGCATTCAGTTGAGGCCACGGGTTCGAATCCTGTTGAAAATCATGGAAGTTTTGGGAATAAAAGTGCAGCTGGGTTAAAGTGATTCATTAATAAATTAGCGCCACGTCATGTCAGGCCCAAGAGGTCAAAAATCTTGACTTTACCCTTTTACTAATGAATTACCTATTTAGAATTTCACATCCCGTGGCAACTCGAAATTACCCTCCCGAAAAAAAATTTAATGATTTCTCTGAAGCAATATAAACATGTCGCCTTTTTACATGCCCAGAAAAAACCATATTACGGTCAAATGACGATCGAAAAAAAAAGTGCTGGGTTACCATATTCTCCAGGTCGACCTCCGCGAATAAAGTGGGATCGAAAGGCGGTTCTAAAAGGTAGCCTACGCCCGTCCCCGGGGTTTGGGCGATCGGGCTAAAAACCTTGCGGGCACAACCATGGTAAACCAAGTATTTTGTCAACATTTCAGATTTTTTTTAAACATTCCTACCGGCCAAAACGGCTGGTATTGAGTTCCGCCAAAAAGGTTGGTTGTTGGGTTTAAGCGTACTGAAAAGCGCCAAGACGTCGGTGAAGGTGTTGTTGATCTCCGCCAATCACTCGGCTCCCCCCTGATTGATTTCCGCCAATTTCTCGGCCCCCACACTATTTATCTCCGCCAACAGGGTGAGAGGGGTGAAGACGATTTTCGTCCATGAAGCTTTATTAAATACAACGTATTTCATGTCATGCGATCAAAATGAAATCCGAAATGGACACGTCAATAAAACTAGGTACTGCTAATACGCCTTCATGACTATTTTCCCGTGACAGAGGCGTAATACAACGCCACTTTTTTCGTAAACTCCAAGGCGGTAAGCTGTCCACGTTCGAGTTTTTGCATCGCGGACGTGAGAAACTTGACTTTCGTATTGTAGGTGTTTGTATTCTTTCTTTTCTGAGTGATGTTGTTAATCATGACGTAAACCTCCTTCTGAAAGTCGAGCAGCACTTTTGCAAATACGTAAATGGAAGGATGCAACGAGTTGAAATTTTCGTTGAAGTGCCTGTGAAAGGCCTCGCAGGCATTGGTTGTGCGGCCACCAGAAACGGTACGCTCAGCCCAAACCGTGGGCGTGTAAGGGGAGTGTTGTTCAATATAGTTTTTGGATAGGTACGATGTGAACTCGCGCATTTTGCTTTCGGCTACGGGGGCTATGGGAGAGGGGGCTTCTGCCAAAATAGCTGCAAAACAACCTTTAATCTCACGTGGATTGAGGAATGGAAGGCCAAAAAAACTTTTCAAACACTTTCCTATCTCCGTATCATTCTTATAATCGGAGGACAAACCGTACCTTTGAATCCCACGCCACCACGATTGTGTCAGATGAAAACGGCAACCCACGAGCCGTGCTTCCGGCCAAGCAGTTCTGCAGGCATTTTGAAGTGCGAATTCAATGCAATCATTAAAACCTTTTAACTTTAATCATTGGCGGATTTCTAATAGCAACACATCCGAGGCATTGGCGGATTTCAATAACACCGGATCCGGGCCATTGGCGGAAATAAATATACCAATATCCGTCGTTTTCCCTCAGGTAATAAGAATTGGCGGAATTCAAATCCTCCCGGCCAAAAACGGCTCGGGCGGCAGACGGACATTTTGTTTTTGGAATCTAGACCTCTTGAAACGAATAATGTCAAATTTTGAGGCCGAGATTACATAGATTATTCAAAGAATAATAAACCTAAACCCAACTGTCTAACTCCTCTCGATTCCGAAAACGAAATGTTCGTCCGCCTTCCGCTATTTTTCAAATGTATTTTCTTAATGTCGCAGAATTAACTTTTGCACATTTAACGTGTACTAAAGAATAGTAAACCCTCGTGTAAAATTCGCAGCGTTTTCTAGTTGAAATTCTGTCGGGAGAACTTGCCTTTCGTCATGAATCGGTGGAACCGAAGGTATAAACCACCATCATACCGATTTGGTACTGAGGACCCTTTCCGTATGAAACCATTCATTTGCCGTATATTAGTATCGCAATATGACCTGCGTTGGGTGAGGTTTCATTACCGAACCGTATAAATCAAACTTCGAGTCAAAGGGAGTTTCTCACCCGCCGGGATTCGAACCCACGACCCCTACATCGGCAGTAGCAGCAGCCCCCCCCCCCCCCCCCCCCCGCGCTACCCGGAGCCCCTGTTTCATAGATATAACACAAAACAATAGTGGGAAGAGCTGCTCCTGTTGGAGGCCGGTTTTGGGTGCCTCGGGACTCGCCTCATACATTGAAGGAAGGTTCCATTAGGAAGCCAAGCGCGAGCAGATAATAACTTCTTTTTTTTTCAAGTTGGTCTTTTTGTTTCAGGCACAATAGGAACGTGTCAGGGTATGAACAAAAATCTATCAAGTATCTAACGAAAGTATTGTCAACCTGCTTTCTTTCATTCATGCACGTGAAGTATATCGTCACTACGTTTCCTCTAATATGTAAGTACGACTTTAGAGATAACTTTGCTCATATCGCTCTGTTAACCAATTTTCGGATTTCATTCAGACTCGTCGGATCCTCAAGGGGGACGTCCAGAAGGGAATTCCGCGCCTTCATCAGAAGTCTCCCCCTGAGGAGAGTTTTAAGGAGCGGCAGTTTTAAGGAGTTTTAAGCCTGCGGAGTTTTAAGCCTGAGGAGTTTTAAGCCTGCGGCAGTGCCTGCGGCAGGTTGTCGCAGGCACTGAGTTCTCGGTGATTGGTAGGAATCGTGGGAGGAAAAATCAAAGCAGCCCAACGGTTTCGCTGGTTAGTTGTCAAAAGACTGAGTGGCTTGGGTCACCAGAGCAGATGCGAGCTCTCCAGGTGGACATGTGTGTGTCCAGTCAGCAGTCCATCGAGAGCTGGCAGAGCTTCGTGGAAGGATTGACTCCCTTCTCGAGGCAAAAGGTGCCGATTGCGACCTGCCGCTCCCTCAGGGCCTTAAGGGTCACTCCCTCAGTCCTTTATAGTGAAAAAGTCGGGGCGGCCGAGGGTGATCTCGGCAGGAGGATCGATGGCCTGTGTCTGCACTAGCGAATTGACTGCGGGGGGGGGGGTCTTGGTAGCCGGAAGGTAAGCTTTGCGTCACGCTCCTCCAGCCTGGACTTGGAATTCGACTTACCGGATTTCCCAATGGTTTTACTGTATGGGGAAGCCCGTCTTAATCCGGAATGGCCTTTGAACTAAGTCCTGAATATTAGGAACCACACCTTCAATTAATCATCGTAATTAAATGGCAACAGCCCAGTCACAGTATTGGAATGAATCGCTTGACCAGCTCTGTCACTTTTCAATTGCCCCTGAAGTAGTTTCCGCTCAGTTTATCAATACTGACGGAATCTCCTACAGAAGAATGGTTTGTTATTTTGTTCAACCTTTCGTTGGTAGTTGGGTACACCTGTAGAACCCTCACCACAGCCTTATAGGTCTGGACGTCACACTTTCAGAGTCTATTGTTGACTTTTTGTTGCAGATCGTCTCCATTACGACCCGAAGGAAAGAATCACTCAGCCAAATCTAAACGCGCACGTGCAGCTGAATAATTACGTACTTTTGAGTATCATCATCATCGCCCTTCTTACGAGAATCTTTGGGCTGCCGGTGCACTATTTTTACAAGTAGGTTGCAGTACCGGGTGAGTCTGACGTGTCAACATAGACGCCATTTTGATTTTACCACCGAGAAACATTTGGTTTCAGGTCGATAGTAGGGTCGAGATTGTACCGACGTCATACGAGTTCGTCCAGCCGAGGCAGCTCCTCCAGGCGATCTGTAACGTCAGCCTCAACAGATGAGCACGTGAGTTTTGTGCGTTTGTTTCCTCCATTGGAAAAATTATTTTTTAAACTCTGCAAATTTTACAAAATGGTTTATTATTCTTTGATGTAGCTGGTGTAGCCTCGAAAAACGGATTTTACCTCCAAAATTACTCGGAAAACGTCACCCTATTAAATAGGTGACAAATTTTGACCTCGTGGGATCCTTCAAAAATCCCATTTGTAGCCCCATATATTGTCAAGGTGAAATCTGATCGTTCCGGGACACCAAAAAATGGATTTAACGTCCAAAAATACTTCGAAAACGCCACCTAACTCGATCCCATAGCTAAAAGCCTTCAAAAACCCCTCCCGTAGCCCCATTTTAGCCCCATAGTGCCCCACGGGTTTGGGCGATCGGACTGAAAACCTTGCGGGCACAACTAGATGGTAAACCGAGTAATTTGTCCCAGCACTGTGCTTTCTGCGGGTGCTTTTACTTGTGAGCCAGTCAAAAAGTACACTGAAAATCGCTAAAATCGCTAGAAAACGGCTAGTTTTTTCTTTTTTTAATGTTGTTAGGATAACTCCCAGTTAAATAGTGTATACCCAAGTTTGCAGTTTCGAAAAACCTGAGCTCGCTGCGCGACAGTCGAAAGACTTCCAAATCGGACTTATTTTGGTCCGCAGCCTGCTAGCAGCACGATATCAATGTTGACGAACGAAGGTGTCCGCGAGGAGTACGAATCTTCGTTACCTAACAACAGATTAGGTCGTCCGCTAGCAACACGGAGGGGCCACGGGAGGGCTTTTTGAAGAGTTTCGGCTTTGGGGTCGACTTAGGTGTCTTTTTCGAAGTATTTTTGGACGTAGAATCCATTTTTGGGGTTCCCAGAACGATCCTATTTCACTGTGGGGATCTATTGGGCTTTCATGAGGCTGCAAATGGGTAATTCTACAGAATTCGGGAAATTTATGTCTGGAAGGCCCTGTAGGTACCTTTAGTTTTGGATTATTATAATTTTTTAATTTTTAGCAGGTTTAGCATGTTGAAACGAATAAATTTGGTCATTTATCATCACCAAATTATGTTAGTATGTAATGAAATAACTCACTCCTCTGGCATGTCCAGGCTCACGATTTTGACTTTCAACAATATGAAACACCTATGTCTTTGCCTTTGGAAAATTCCCCTTCAGAAATAATTTGGCCTAAAACATCTGTTCTTACCAGGTTGATGATTGATCAAGCACAATGTCTAAGCAGTGAAGGAGTAGCTTCAAAATAATTGTCCCACATTTTGTCTCACTCCTCTGCCATATTTGAAATGCCCGCCTCCCACGGAACGGAAGGCCTTGAAAGGGCCAAGAGCAATGTGGCTACTCTGTTGCATTCCCACCAGACTGTTATAAACTACTTTTCAGGTTTTATCACGAGTTGGTTTTTTGTTGACATGAGGGGATGTGGGTGAAAACGTGAAATGTTCCTACGAAGGCGTCACTCCTCTTTTTGCCAGCCAATTTTTTCTGGTCAGAGCTTTTTAATTAACACGAAATCGTATGCATGAGTTGGTGCTAAACAACAAGATTTTCAAAACTTGAAGAAATTAGTTGAACAGAAGTATGAACCTAATCTTTTTGTCACAATCCTCACTCCTCTGTTGTAGTTGTGCACAAAGACGTGAGATGTATGATAGAGTAGTGAGAACCCCAGTAATTTCGATCAAATTTCCGCTCAGCCTTTCAAGAAAAAACAATGTAACAAAAATGTTGTGCTGAAATAGGTCCTGGGGGCCCAAGTGGTTGGATACTAAAAATGTATTCAATATACACATTTCTGTAATCAAGAGGACCTGCACGTCGCAATATAATTGTATATTATACAATTATTTACAGAGATATTTTCCTTTTCATTCTCGGTAGGTACTCAATGAATTTCCACAATAGTGTTGCTGATTATAAGGAACATTAAAATAATATTTTATATTCTCACCCATTGGGGAGTTGGCATTGTTTTTTTTTTCTTGTTTTTTTTCTGAAAGTACTCCCTGAGAATGTAGGGAAAACAGTAGTCAGCCGCCTGAAATCGTTTCCAGAAAATTCAAATAATTTAACGAAAATTACGGCGTTTGAAAAACCGGGGCCATGGAGGGAGCGTAACGTCACGTCCTCAATACAGCTGAAGAGCGTCGTCGATAGTGTTTTGTTCTTGACAGGTGAGGGGATTGTTCCGCCCAGTGTTGCTATTCCACTGCTCATCACTTAATAAAATTCAAGTGAGCCGTAAATCCTTCTGATAAGGCTTTAAACTTCAAGTATCATGTATTATAATTAAAAGTTAATTATGTTTTCCGTCGTATCAAGTTATAATTGCTATAAATTCATCTTATAAGCTGACGACACTAGCGCTCATGGTGAGAGATTCACTGGAACTGTGACGGCATGTCCTCAAACAGTGACTGGTGGGAAACGCCGGCCGATTCAAACTGTGCGTTTCGTTTTTTCGTTATATCTCCTACAATGATTTTTTTTTCGTTGGTATTGGAGTCTGTGCACGTTACTTTTTAGTGATATTATTGAATGGTAGGGAAGATTTCCAAATCTAAAATCAATGCGAACTCCCCAATGGGGCTCTCACTCCTCTGTGTTAATTATTGTTATTAATTGGTTAAATATCCTAAACGAACAAACTTCTTCCTAGCATTATTCTAGAAATCAAGTTCTGCCCATGCTAGAGTGCGATTCAGTAAACAAATAAGTTCAAAAAGCATCAATTAGAAGATGTAAAAACAATGTGTCAAATTTCCTGATATTTGTAGAATGACCCAAATAGGTTTTTGAAGGATCCCAGGAGGTAAAATATAAATCCACTTTTCGAGGTCACACATCTGTCCGAAAAATGTAGATTTTTTTTTTTTTCTTCAAAATAATGTTTTTATTGACACAGATTTTTTTTTTCCCCCAGCGCCGTTCTGGCAGAAGAAAGTCGGAAATTTCGAGGGGTTCGTACTTATCGGGACGAAGCGGTCGTGGGAGGAGCTCTTCACCTTCAGACGCCGGAAAACGTCGGGTAGTTCCGTCTCAACCCGAACCAGACGTGAGCGAGGAGTTTTCTGTGGAGGAGCAACCGCGCATGTCGATTTTACAACCTCGCGACAAAAGTGCGTCCCCCCATCTTGACAGGCACGTGTCCATCGCAGGGAAAGACGGCGACTCGGACTCTCATCCAGACGTCGACAAGAAGATTTCTTTTTCCAAAGAAGGATCCCCGGCGGCACAGAAGAAATCCGCCGGACAACGCAGTACGGAACCGCACCACAAATTCAAAACAGGTGAACTGCCTACCGCTTGAATAATTTCATTATTTCGACTGTCTGTATTACAGTGAAGTATTCGTCGTGGTGGGTTTGGGTGACGCCGGCGCATTTCAGGACGGTGAACGCAGACGTGGGAGTACTGAAGCACCTCGCGCGTCACCACATGATGAAGACCAGGTGAGTATGAGTAGTTTGTGTTGACTCACGGAGGCTGGAGTAGGCGACCAGCTCGAATCTGCAGAGGAGAGGACCTCGACTCCATGTCTTCATTAAGAGCCCACACCGGCTTAAAGAGAATCCAAGACTCCGTCCAACTATTAGGTAGCAAAAGGTCAACAGAAATCGGCGGAGACATGCGCAGTTGAGATAACTGCTGTTCCAGGTCGCTCGGTCGGCGAAAAGTCGCCATTGCCGGGTGTTCTAGTTCGAGGGAGCTCAGTCCAGCTGGAGCTCGTGACCATATACCATCAAGGCTGGCGAGAAACCGGTCGTGACATGGGGCGCACTCCTGTAGGCCAGCAGGAAGAGCGGTAGAAGCTTGTCCGAGGCTACCACGACAAACCGGTTCTCTTGTTTTGTTTTGGGAATGGTCCCAGGATGTCGATCCTCATCAGGAGGCAAAAAATAATAATAAAAAAATTAAAGAAAAGCTCATTCTGTCTTAAAATTCTCGGTCAACAATGTGCGATTCCTACATTCAGCGAGTCACCCTGCTGTCTGAATAGGTCTCCACTTTGCCTGGCTTGGACGGAGTCTTGCATTTTCCTCGAGTCGAGTCCTTCCCCCTTCACTTGGGAACATTCGAGCCGCTTGGATTAGTCACGGATTACTGCCTTAAATTACTGAGACGATGGGACGGAGTCTTATACCTCCCCGCAGAGTTACCCGTGTCATGAAGGCATCGAAGCTGATGACGCCTTTGCAAAGGACTCTTCTTGGCTCCCAAAAGATTCCGAGCACTTTCTGCTTGGGAGAGAGAGCGGTGCTAGTTTGGTGTGCGTTCTATAAACTGGCTGCGATCTAAGGGTCCTGCCGCGCTCTGACTTGTGATCTATGTGTTTGGTGCCAAAGTAGGGGAAGACGTCCTACCTTGGTCACTTTTGGTTTATTATTCTTGGAATAATACACCTATGTTTTCGCGACGCGGGTCGACGACTCCGATCGGCCTCAAAATTTGACATTATCCGTTTCAAGAGGTCTACATTCAAAATCCGAAATGTCCGTCCGCCGTCCGCCGTACGCCGTCCGCCGTCCGGGCCGTTTTGGGCAGTAGGAATTTTTTTAAAAATCTGAAATTTTGGCAAAATACTTGGTTTACCATCTAGTTGTGCCCGCAAGGTTTTCAGTCCGATCGCCCAAACCCGTGGGGCGCTATGGGGCTAAAATGGGGCTACAGGAGGGGTGTTTTGAAGGCTTTTAGCTATGGGATCGAGTTAGGTGTCGTTTTCGAAGTATTTTTGGACGTAGAATCCATTTTTGGGGGTCCCGGAACGATCCGATTTCACTGTGGCGTTCTATAGGGCTTTCATGGGGCTAAAAATGGGATTTTTGAAGGATCCCAAGAAGTTAAATATTTTTCGAGTAAAAATTAAAGAATTTTTGAAAAAACACATTTTTGAAGAAAAAAAAATCCCCCCAAAATTTTTTTTTTTTTGAAATATAAAAATCCAAAAAAAAATTTTTTTTTTATTGACAGAATTAAATGTCTGTACAATTAACCTATATCACAGAATAATAAACCCTTGTGTAAAATTTGCAGCGTTTTTTTTTTTAACCTTCAACAAATCATACCTAGGAATGATGGTTTTTTGGACCTCTGATGTATGGATCTTGATAGCAACACTATTCGGCTGTTGAATGGACGAAGAACTATTCATTTTAGTATCACTAATTAATTGTGGAGACCGTTTTTCCAAACCCTTCCAAACTGACCAAGGTAGGAACCGTGCTCCTCCCTTGGTCAGGTCTGGCTCCTCCCTTGGTCAACTGTCTGACAGAAGATGTTTTTGATCAGAAATAATTGGTTTATTGGCCATTTATGCCCTTTATATCACAAAATGTCTATTAAATTGATTATTTACCAAAGGATACCTAATAATAATATGTATCATGTTATGATTATCACTTTCGACTTTCGAAGTTGACCAAGGTAGGGACGATATCTTAATATTTACCTGACCAAGGAAGGGACAACTCCCGAAAATCTTCAACAGGCTCTAAAATAATTAATTCGATTATTTTTATGCCATTTACATCACAAAATATTTATTAAAGTGGTTATTTACGAAAGGATACCTAATACGATTTTCACTTACGATTTACGAAGTTGACCAAGGTACGACCTGCCTGACCAAGGTAGGATCAACTCCCAAAAATCTTCATCTGGCTCCAGAATAATTAATTCGACATGAACTTGCGAAATTTTGCGTGCATTTTACACATCGAGACTAAGATTTAACGATAAACCAAAAAGATTTACCGAAATTTACCTACTTTCTTCGTCAGCTGTCGAAAACTATGTTGTCAAAATCGACATCACAACGCCTCGAAAACTTTGATAACCAAATAAAGCTTATCAGGGCTAGAAAAGCGGGAAAACACTTTTGACGCAGTGTTGCCTTGACTTACCCAAAACATTAAAAATTTAGGACAAAATATTTCCCTCGTGTATACCACCCAAACTATCAACTGACCAAGGTTGGGACCTGACCAAGGGTCAGTAGACAACAGTAGACAGTGCAGTCTTTTCATCTGAAATCTTACCTCCTTTTCCGGTTTCCCCTCTCTGTATTCTTTAGTTTCCCAGTGCCGACGCTTGGCCTGCATATGCACAAGACAGTAAACCACCAGGAAGCATACGTGGATTCAGCAACTGGCCTCACACCCAAAGCATAAAGAAGGCGTGGTTGACCGCCAAAGTTGAAATATTAAAGAAAATGAGCGGGTTCCTCAGTACCATTTGCGGTCACACATTGAATTCGTGGGGTTAGAACGCACACCAAACCACAGCCCATAGAACGCACACCGTACTTGAAGCGGGGCGATAGAAAGCACACTGAACTAGCACTGGCCATATACCTATATTATGGCCTTTTGAGGAAAAATATGAGAGAAAAATAATAAATAATGAGAAAAAAGATATCTTGAAAGTGAATAATATTCATAATGTGAATATGTACGCGTTCAGAACGCCCCAGACGAGCCCTTGGCACCGGAGCTGCGCCTCAGTTGGCGGCGACAGACTGGCGCGGCACAAACGCTGTGTCATCCATAACCGTAATTGTTTGCAAATATTTTGTATCTGGGTCATTCTAAAATTATGGGCCTTTTTGAGGTGACGAAAAAAGTGAAAATGAAAAGTTGATTTTTAACATTTTGTTGGTTCCTAAAGTTTCTGTAGGGTCTCCTCAGTAATACCCTGAAGTGGGACCACACTTTACCTCGTAGTTTTTGAACTATTGAATTTTAAATATTTTGTCTATTTTACCATTTTGTAGGGCGTGAGAATAATTTGTAGGTTGTGAGATAAACTCCAAATCCTTTTTTCTTTCTTTTAACCCGTTTTATTTTCAACAGTGTAACAATATCAAAAGTATGAAAAATAAATCCTTTTGAGCTTGTTGATCACAAAGGAGTGTCAATAACAACTAGCATACCGATTTTGGGAAATTCTTAGTGACTATAATATATCCGCTGCGCTTGGTAAGGACCAATTGGTCCTAGTATGGATAAGCTGGGATCCTGCCTCCTGTAAACCACTTGTGCCTGAAATGCTGGAATGGTTGGAGGCATAACATGTTAATGTTTTTTACGACCTATCCTTACGACTAGGGAAACATTGAGGTGGGTCCCGACTGTAACTAGGCTCATGTTGAGATAGGTCCCATAGGCCATGGAGGATACATTGAAGTGGATCCCATTCCAACAGTCATTTAGCAACGACCCAGGAGACTGATGGTGACATTTCTAACGTTATCCCTAATAACTTTGATAAAGCGACAAAAGTAGTCTATGTCCCCAACAAGAGCAAACATCAAATTTTGATCTGCCGTTCTTTTTAGGCAGCCCCGACTCCGTCAGGAGGTCCCTTCCCGTGTCCAGATTCTGTGAAATAATTGCATTGTAATTCCACGTTGTGATTTCCACTGCAATAATTGCAGTCAATTATTGACTATTGAAGCGACTTTGCCAGAAGGTAAAATATTGTTTTATTTCGATACTGTGGGATAGGGCTGTCCGTTAAAAAGTGGAGAACTCGCACATTTAGAACAGAATCTGTTCTATGTCTGATATGGAATCAAACAAACTAATTCCGAGACAGTCTAGTTACAATATGGAGTAACTCTACATCAATTTCGAACATGAAAACGCTGCAAATTTTACACAAGGGTTAAGAAGGATAATTATTCATTGATATGGGTTACTTGTGTGAAAATTAACTCACACGGTCAATAAAAATATATTTTTGAAAAGAAAAAAAAACTGTAATAATTACTACTAGGTACTAAAAAATACTGTAACAATTATTGTTCAATCTAGGGCTAGAAAAATGGATTATGCGTCCAAAATTACTCGAAAAATATTTGACCTCCTGGGATCCTTCAAAAATCCCATTTGTCGCTCCATGAGAACCCAATAGATCCCCGCGGTGAAATCGAATCGTTCTGAGATCCCAGAAAATGGATTCTACGTCTAAAGATACATCGAAAACTATACCTAACTCGACCCCATAGCCAGAAACCTTTAAAAAAAACCTCTCATAGCCCCTTTTTGGCCCCATAGAGCCCCATGGGTTTGGGCGATCGGGCTGAAAGCCTTGCGGGCACAACTAGATGGTAATCCGAGTATTTTGTCAAATTTTCTGATGTTAAAAAAAATCCTACTGCCCAAAACGGCTCGGACGGCGGGCGGACATTTCGTTTTTGAAATCTTGACATCTTGAAACGTGTAATGTTAAATTTTGAGGCCGATCTGAATTTTCGACCTCTGTCGCGATTACATAGGTGTATGATTCCAAGAATAATGACTCAAAAGCCAGCATTTACAATGAAAACGAGTGTGATCGCATTCGGAAAATTCTACTTCTCACACCCTACAATTATTCTCACAACCTACAATCTCGACTTTCCCCACTTTTGTAGGGCGTGAGGGTTGTAGGGCGTGAGATTTCTCATGTTTTCATGGCGTGCTGTCCACAAGAGGGGATATTTTGGACAGGAAAAATTTACATGCAAATGATACATCAATATCTATAGTAACTAACTGTAATTATCAATTTAAACTAATTAATAAATTAATTTGGTCGTTGTAGGTTGTGAGAAAGTATAAAACCACGCTCATGAAATTGAGGATTAACCGATTTTTGCTGCAGGACTAATCTGATCATCAAGTGGGTGCTTGTGAAGCCATGATGTAACAGTGTTGGATCCTCCTAATTTCATTGCGAAATTTCACTTTTCCTGGTTTTGGGGGGAGATTTTAAAAAATTGTAGGTCGTGAGATCAAAACCATGTGACAGACGAAAACCGGTATGAAAGTACAGTCCAAAGACGGATTTTATCTTCAACCTTCACTTTATATTGAAGAGGAAAGTAACCTGAGTCTAAAATATTTTTGCTGTTGTTTACAACGGGGTTTAACAGGCTCAAAATAATTTTAGAAGTAGACAACCTATACCTTGTGACAGTTGTAGGTCGTGAGAATTGGGGTATTCAGCTTATCCTGATTAAATGTGTGATCACCTATTGATACAAAATTGAGAATATTCATGTAGAAGCTGTAATGTTACACCCCCCAGAAAAAGAAAAAAAATTCTAGCTCGAACGGTATAGGCGTGAAGGCTTTGTGACATGAAAAGTCCCATAATTTTAGAATGACCCATCTACTCGTTTGTTGAAATAATAATTAAATTATTTCAGTTAATTAAATTCTATTTGGTAACTTAATTGGATCAAATTCGTGTTTTTTTCTTTTATCCCAATTCTTCACTGATACAAACTATTATAGTTTATATCAGCGAAGAATTGAAACCTATAATAAGTTTTCTCACAAGAATATTGCGCTCCGACAATGCAGTCTGGAGGACGAGCGAAGGGATTTCGAGTTTTTTGTTGGCAACATTGTCTCAGCTTGCTCGTCGTTTTGTGTATGTCTCCCGGTTGTGTAGTTTGGTATTTGTGAAGTTGTGGTATTCATAATGCAAAAGTTTTTATAAAAGAAGAAAACGAAAAATTTCTCGGGGAAAGCCGTTGAGGAGTCAGGCGAGGGAAATTGTCAGGGGGTTTTTTCTTCCTAATGCACAACAGCAAAAGTCATTAGGATCTATTCAATCATGTGAAATTCAAAAGTTTTCAATTAAAAACCCCGTTTGAGGAGAGAAGTGCTGCCACTAAGAAGGGAAATCGAGAGGGACCAGGGAAATTTCGTGCAAAGATCAGTTTGATTTCTGTCACCAGAATACAGTTTCGGAGCGCAATATTCTTGAGGGGGACCTATAGAAGCGTTTTAATAGTCTCATTTCATTATTCCTCCTTTGCAAGATTCGAGCGTTTTGTGTCTGATTTAAATCGATTTTTTATGGGAAAAATCGAATAATCGATTACGATGTCGTTTTTTTTCTTTTTCAGCACTAGTTCTGATTTAACATTATCTTTTTCCAGGATTTATTTTATACTGCTGTTGGTCGGATTGATTGCGTTGTTCGTCTACACGGCCCTTTACTCCTACTTCTGGCAAAATGAAATTGACGATTTGATCTTCTACATCATAATGGTTCTGATCGTGGACGCTGTCATCATCGAGCCGTTGATCATATTTTTCAAATGTTTGGTTTCATACTGTTTCTTAGAGGTATTACATTACTTGTCTGGCGTTGGTTCTAATAAGGTATGCGTTTTTGTTCGACACCCATAATGTCAACGGTTTTTCCAGATGACAAACAGTCCCCTCGTTAACTTGTGGAATGCCCAGAAGAAAAATGTGCCTCCACCGCGAACGAATCTCAATTGGAAACAGTATTTACAAGTGGCGTTGGGACCAGCGTGTCGGCCTCAGTTTAGTTATGAAATGGAGGTGAGGCAAATGTTGAATCTGAGAACATCAAGACATCTGCCAGTAACAACACATTCAATTACCTCCTATTTTTTTCAGAAAAGACGGAGAATCTACAAATATGTTGTGATCGGGTTGGTGGCTGCAGTGTACTTACTCATGTTGCTGATCGCCCTCAGCTTGGGCTACTTGGTAAGCTTGGAACACATCCAAAGCAAGCAGAGGTTCATCGCAATGACGTCAGAGGTGGAATCCACGTCAGTGTCGAGCTCATCTTTTGACGACGACAGGGTCAGAATAAACGAAGTCGTCGATTACAAAACGTGAGCGGTGGATGTAGAAATGACACCAATACGGTGTGCAGGTGGATGCGGCGAGATAGCGGGAACCCATCTTATAAAAATACGATTTTAGACGAAGTAGTCTATTTCGACGATAAATGTACTTGCTGACGAGCTTCGGTTGATTAAGCCATCACTCATTCATTCATTACGCTTTTCAGACTCGTAACGTACGTGACTACAACTTACGTCCAGGCTAATACTATCAGGCCCAACGGAAAGAACGTTTCAAGCAGTGGCAGTAAGTATAATAATTCGACAACTGTCACTCAACACCATCGATTTTGACGTACTTGACATTTTCGTTTGTGTTCTTTAGGATATTGGGATGAATCAGCTTATTCAATTCCGTTACAATCCACCGCTATGGTAACGTTGTACATCTCCCCTTCTGCGCTGAGTAAGTGACCGTTTCGTAATGTCTACTACACAGTAGAAATAACTGGCTTTATTGCCTGAGGCGAATCCAGTCTTCATATATTTGCGGGGAACCCATGATAAGTACAGCTTCAAAGAGAAGAGATAAAAGCTGACAAAGTGTGAGTTACATATAGCAGTTGCTGTCACACAAATTCGATTGTTCCTGTTAAAATGTAGCATTAGTTAGTGATAACAGCTCAAAAAGTTTCACTTTTTTCATTCAGTGAGATTACAAACTAAAATTTAATCAATTATATAAAAATATTTAATATTTGTCGAAAATTTTAACATAAAGAAGTGATACGTTCAAACAAAATAAATTTTTCATTGAGTAGGAACACTATTACAAGGGTTATTTGGAAATGCGAAGAGAAGATTTCAGCTAATTTGTGTAAATGGTGCCATAGAGAAGTGATTCCAATTTAAAGAATTTTGCGAACTTTGGCGTATAGTAGTGAATCAGCTCAAATAGCATTAAATTATATAAACCTTTGCATAGAGAAGAAACGTATATTTACATGGAATTGTGATACAGGTGCAAAGAGGAGAGATACAAGCTCAAATAGATGGAGCTGGGAGTCACAAATTCGATTGTTTCTGTAAAATTTAGCATTTGGTAGTGATAATAGCTCAAAAAGTGTCACCTTTTTTTTCAGACTGAGGCTAAATTAATTTTTTTGCAAAATTTAGCATTCGTCCAATCTAGTAATTTTTTCATTGAGTAGGAATTTAAGGATTTTCGAGAAAGCATAGTGTAGATATATCAGCTAAGTGATTTAAATGTTGCCATAGAGAAGTGACACCAGTAGAGAGATACAAACTCATACAGTGCTTTAAAAGCACTGCTTTTCCTTTGGGCACAGACACGAATTGGGATGATTTTGTGAAATTTAGCATTAGGTAGGGATAATAGCTCAAAAATTGCGACTCTTTTCATAAAAATTGACCGTCTTTTGAAACAATTCAGCATGCAGTAGTGATTCTTTCAAACAAAGTACATTTTTCATTGAGTAGGGCACAAATATCCCGAAAATGATCGGTTCAAGTAACGTAAATGTTTTCATCGAGAAGGGATACTAATTTAAAGACATTTGTGAAATGAAGCATTGAGAAGTGATGCATGCTTGAGTGATGCGTTAAATTTGTCCATGGAGTAGGAACACATTGTAATAACGTCTTAGAGTAGGAACGTCAGTTTTTCCAAAAACATTTCCCACCCCGACGCGTCGCAATTTCATCGAGCTCTCACTCCCCATGTGGGCTTCGAATCGATTTTAGGCAATCTCAGACTTACCCAAGTTTACCTTGAGGCTCTGTGGGGCTGTTAAATGGCTGCATGAGGAGTTTTTGAAGGGTTGTGGGATTGGGATCAAGTGAGGTGTATTTAGTCTTGTACTTTGGAAAAAAAATCGTTTTGGGGGTTCCTTATGTGCTCAAGCATTATTCAGCATCATTGGATGAATTTCAGTTTACTTGAAAATTCAATTTCAGTGAACTAATAGAACTTTATTAATTTTTTTTTCTCAATTTGTACCTACTCAACGATATCCAATCTGTGTACAATTTGCGGTTTTCGTTTCCAGATGTCACCAATGTCCCCAAATTTTTCCATGGAATGAAATCAGTGAGCTTCAACAAAAGTCTCGACTTTTACTCCAGATCAACTCAAGTGACTGACGACATGATGATCAACGCACATATAGTAGAATATAGAGTACTGAATCCCTGGACGACAGTTGTTGGTGAGGCCTTTCGGTTTATTATTCTTGGAAGAATACACCTATGTAATCGCGACTGAGATCGACAATTCTGATCGGCCACAAAATTTGACATTATAAGTTTCAAGATGTCTAGATTCCAAAAACAAAATGTCCAAACCCGTGGGGCACTATGGGGCTAAAATGGGGCTATGGGAGTGGTTTTTGAAAAATTTCGGCTGTGGGGTCGAGTAAGGTGTCGTTTTCGAAGTATTTTTTGACGTAGAATTCATTTTTGGGGGTTCCAGAACGATCGTATTTCACCGTGGGGATCTATGGGGGCTTTCAATGGGATATAAATGGTATTTTTGAAGGATCCCAGGATGGTAACTAAGGTGTCGTTTTCCGAATAATTTTAGTCGCTTTTTTTTCCAAGGTCCCACTTCTGTCCAAACAGTTTACAGAAAAAAATTGTATTTATTATTTAAAAAAAAAAAAAAAATCCGTATAGGTTGGAGATTTTGAACTGAAAGCGGCGGGCCCGTGATGTCGCACTTTGCCTCGCTGGGCATTGAGTACCTAGTTTGGCACGGAGCCGCCAGAGCGCTGAATGGAATCGGAATAAAAACCCTCAGCCCGGGTCGATTTTTGAATGACCTTCTCTGATGATTAGCCCGATTCTCGATTTTCGGGGGTCGACGTTTTGCGTAGCAAAGTTGGCTAACTTCAGGGTGGCCGCCATCTGGAAAAGTCAGGGAATGAAAAATTTCAGGAAAAGTCAGGGAAATCGGTCACAAGTCAGGGAAAAATTTTTGATAAAAAAAAAAAAAAAAAATCAAAAATTGTATTAAAATACGAATTTTGTTTGTTGACAAGTTTGTCCCTCTCTTCCGTCCCGAAAATGATGATAATTTTTGAATTTTGGTGGGAGCGACTTTGCCGGGTTTGTTTTCCCCTCACTCTTCATCCATGTTGCCCGCACAAGTTCAATGAGTTGGCGGAATTCCCGTTACAGATATAATATCCCCATTCACACGATGAAAAGTCCCATTTCATGCACCAATATCCCTCTCTTCATAATGGAATGTTCCACTTCACCCACGAAGTAACCTATCAATCTTTCACTTGGTATTTTGGTTCGAGATCTCTGTCCTTGTAATCATTACTGGTTAATTAAAAAGATTAAAAAAGGTTTAAAAAAAATTCAAGCGATTAAAATTATCAGAATTAATAAAATGTCAGATTAAATTATTATTATTATTAATAATTAAATTATTAAAGACTCAGATTTTGAATAATTTCGGGTCTGGAAATTAGGTATTTTTGCAGGGAAAAGTCAGGGAAAAGTCAGGGAATTAATTTTTCCCAGCTTGGCGGCCACCCTGAACTTGCATCTCTTGGCCAATCAGAAGATGACTGAGCAGCCCACGTCATGTACCCGCTTCAGACCTCGGAATTCAGATATTATATTTTTCCTTTGGCCCCGTAAATAATAGAAACGGCGTTTTCGGCAATTTGGACCCGTTTTCGTAACTTTTGAAGACCTTTCCGGAAATGTTTTTAAAAAATCATTCAAGGAGCTCATTATATAAAAGACAATCTTGTTAAATGTGACAAATGTAGGGCCTTAAAAAATGGATTATAACTTCCAAATTTCTCAGAAAACGACTCCTCATTCGACCTTCTGACATCCCTCCTTCAAAAGGTCCATTTGTAACCCCATGAGAGCCCCCTAGGGTGAAATCGGATCGTTCTGGAACCACCAAAATTGGATTCTACACCCAAAAATACGTCGAACACGACACTCAACTCGACCCCATAGCTGTAACCCTTCAATAACCCCTCCCGTAGTCCCATGAAAACCTTGCGGGCACATCTTGATGGTAGACAGAATATTTTAACAAAATTTCAGATTTAAAAAAAAAATCTTGCCCAAAACGGCCTGGACTGCGTATTGTCGATAGTCCTCTCAAATGAGAATCACCTGTGGAGATCACCTGTTGCAGGCGGTTCACGCACGTCATATCCTATCGCTGGGCACCTCAAGGAATTCAAGCTGTGGCGGGTGGAAGGCAACATGTCCACCGGTTGGCCCGGCTATTTTACCAAAATCCGGTCGGCCATTGAAGTCATTTACACGAGTCCCAACTTCGTCATTACAAGAGGTAAGATAACTCCAGTACGTGTTTGGTGTCGTCCAGCGATCAGATTCTCCCGTCATTGGTTGTGTTTTCAGAGTATGACTTGAGGCCGACTGGTATCTTATTTTTGAGAAACACGTACGCGCCCAATCTGCAACTCGTTGGGACTCTGGATGTCGTTGTTGAATTCCATCCGTCCGGGGTATGTGGCGCAGTTATGAAAGTGAGCTCAACAGGCGTCATTCCTAAGTACCAGTAAGTAGCGATTGGGAGAGCTTGGCGAGAGGGTGAGGCCCGGGTGATCCTGGCTGGCTGAGGAGGATTCGAGTCCAACCAACTGTGGGGCTACCTGTCAATGCACACCTAACACTGCAGCGGCTGCCATGAATGAGCCAGGTGCACCAAACTGGCCTGAATTGCTTCCGATTGCCTTTGATCCTGCGGGCGTCGCCGGATGATTGGGGGGGGGGGGGGGGGGGGGCGCTAATCTTCATACCTCTCCGTCGAATGGTAGGATTCCTCTCAGTTAATGAGGAAGAGGGTCGTGAACACGAAAGAGAAAGTGAAAGAGCTATTTTTATGATGGACTTGTCCAAGGCTTGCAAAGTTGGTGCCAAGCTGGCAATGGCTTCCAATGCTTGCCAAGAAGATGGTGCCGATTTTTCTAGACCAGGCCGAGGTTTGCAAAGTTGGTGCTAAGCTGCTGATGAATTGAGACTTTGTCCGAGGATGGATTGCTTTAACCCTTTCGACGGCGGGATGGATGGCCGGTTCCTGCGCAACCCATCGCTTCTATACTGTCTATCGGAGATCAACTTAGGGATTGCAGTGGAAAAGTTCACATTACGAGCCTCGGCAGCGCTGGGAGTGCAGTGGCAATCAACTGGAGAGTGAAAAGTGAAAGTTCAACCAGCCAGTGGTGCTATGGATAGTCCACGACCTGCAATGGGCTTGGCGAAATGAGGTGAGAGGAAACCTGCCGTAGGCTTAACGAAATTAAATCTGCTCGGAGAGGAATCGTAAAGAAGAGAGGAGTTTGGAGAGGAATCGTGGACCTCCTGATCCTGCCCCCAGGCCCAGACTGAGACCCCTGAAAGGGCGCGATCCGGGGAAATGTCAGAATATTGACCTTGAAAACCTATTTTACTGTTACTTAGAAAGCTTACTTAGCTGTTACTTAGAAGAGCTTCTTAATTCATTGGATGAGCGGATTCTGGATTTGACGAGCTTGCAGTTTTTACGCTATTTACCTGAATACTCACTTGCGTTTTGAGAATTTGCACGATTTCAGGATTACGTGCTGCAAAACTGGCCCCAGAATCGATCACGGAGTATAAAACTTGCATTTCCCATCTCAATTTCAGCCATATTATTGGTCGCCCTTGTGTCAGTTACTGTAACAGCCAAAACTCTTGGAAGAGGCGTCTCTCTTGGATTTCCCTCTAGTTGCTCAAATCCCGCCCAACCTAAAACTTGTATTACGGGAGCAGGTTCCTGTCCTGCGTGAATTTGTCAGGTATCACGAACGGGGCCAAAACAGAATTACGCCTTTTTCGCCGAGCTTTCGTTTAATACGTAATCTTCATCAGGGCTCAAAATACAGATTTTAATTTCTCAATTTAAAAGTCGACGCCTGAACTTGGCTACCAATTTGGACACATTGCTTACAAACTGGCTCTTAGTGCCCAACGTATTATAAATGCAGTTGAACTTCTGTACTGTATGTTTGGGGTACACGCCATTTGCTCTGCGGAATAATACACTATGTGATCGCGACGGAGGTCGACGACTCGGATCGGCGTCACTATCTCAGCGAGATTGGGAACTGCCAGATGGTGCAGAGTTGCTGATCCAAGAGAACGGATGGGCAATGAAGGTGACCTCTCTGCTTTTTCCTTTTAACTTTGTATTTAGGCAAAATACATAAGTTGGAGACCGGTTTCGAGCTACCGTTTGACTCTCCGCGGCGATGAGATCTGAAATGTGTGCCCGGTTGATCAAATGCCACAGATTTCCCTTCCCACTTGGCAGACTTAGGACTGTCTCCACGGAGGTATGGTTAAAAATTTGTGGTTTGTGTTGGAAACACACGTCAACAAAAAACAAAACAAAAAAATAAAAAAATAAAAAAAATAACCTACAAACTTAATACATAAATTGACGGCGTCAGCCGTCACCTCGTCCTCTTCCTCGGTGAAATCGGCCGCCAACGAGAGTAGTTGTAGGCCATACTTTGACAGCAGCTTTCTGTATCGCTTGTTCAAAATCGGTTACGCATTGCGCTGGCGCTAGGGGGGCAGCAGAGATCTCCACACATTCCGCTGATACTGCCTCCAAACACATCTCGTAAACGGCTTTTTCTTTGCTTGGGAGCATGCAGAAGATATTTATCGGTGCCCCTCCTATCACCTTACTTTGTTGATGAAACATTGTTGTTGTTGTTGTTGTTGTTGTTGTGAAACATGATCTCAATTGCGCGAGTTTCTGTGTGAGTCAAACCGGCTTGGTCTGTATCGTTTTTCTTCCTACCACCTGTGGGCCATCGAGAGTCAAACGGATACGCCTTCCGCCCCGCGCTTTCATTTTGGTTCTGCGTGAGTCAAACGGTCGTCCCCCCTACGGGAGGGTTTATTGAAGGCTCTCAGCTATGGGATCGAGTTAGGTGTCGTTTTCGAAGTATTTTCGGACGTAGAATCCATTTTCGGGGGTCCCGGAACGATACGATTTCACTTTGACGATCTACAGGGGCTAAAAATGGGATTTTGAAGGAACCCAGGAGGTTAAATATTTTTCAAGTAAACCTTGATAAAAAAAAATTTGAAAAAAAAAAAAAAAAATCCAAAATGTTTTTCATTGCCACTAATTAAATTTGTCACAAGTAACCTATATCAATGAAAAGTGAACCCTTGTGTAAGATTTGCAGCGTTTTTTCAAATTGTCCTTAGCTTCCCAGTAGAACCCCATGATGCAGTCGATAATCCCAATCGTTACTTATAAGTTTGTCAATAGCGACCCACTTAACAAGGATGACTTTGTTTTGGCCCCGTTCCTGATACCTGACGAATTTATCCTTGTTAAGTGGGTCGATATTCTCAAACTTCCTGTCCCGCCTCTGCGTCTTGGCCAGTTCGGTCAGCAACTCCTGCCTGTTTGTATTCAGCCTCTTTTCTTCTTCTTTTTCAGTTTGATGTGACAGATTTGCTCGAAACTCCTGACATGAGGGCAGTTAAACAGATGAACGGCTTCCTAACGATGTTCCTCATAATCATCAACATCTACATCATGTGCAAAGTCGGGTTCCACGCGTACGTTCGGACGTTTCTGTTCGTCCTGTTGGGCATCTTCACGATCGTCCGCCTCGTCTGCGCCGGCTTCGACGCCTACTTTCCCACTTGGAGGATGGACGTTATGAACGGCGTGAGTGACGTCGAGTCTTCGTACTTGGAAATGCACAGCGTTCACGCGGGAGACATGACGTACAACACCGGCACGGGGGTGACTGTTCTCATCCTCTGCGTCATCACTGCTCTACTGTTGGGATACATTTTGAAGTGTGAACAATTGGTCACGAATTTTGTCAGGTATGTTTAGAATCAGGGCTCATAGGTTAGAGTTACCTTTTGGCGGTTTCAAATTTGTGGTTGGTTTCGTGTCTGGGAATGGGAGTCCCCCTGAGGGAAGGGGTGGTGCACTCCTTGCTGTTTGCAGATGATCAAGTGATTATCGCACAGGACTGGCACGATGCTGAGTATATGTTGCGGAAACTGCGAGGTGCCTTCGAAGAAACAGGTCTAAAAATAAATGTGGCAAAGACGGAGTACTTGGTGGTGGTTGGGCAGGGACGCGATATGCATGGCTCAGGCCTGGGGACTCTGCGCGCCGTCAGCCAATTTAAATTGGGATCCGTTATTTGACCTGGGAGCCTGTAAAAATCCAATTTGCAGCCCCATGAAGCCCCCGTTGAAATCGGATCGTTCCGGGACCCCCAAAAATAGATTCTATTTAGAACAAGATTATATTTAAGTCCTGAGGTGTTTTAGTTTGTTTTGATTACCTAACCATATGACCACACCCATCATGTACGTACCATTGTTTGCAAACATGTTTACTTTGTACATACCATGCAAATGCCTGATGTGTTTCGTGTTTATAATTACGTTTGTACCAACTCATGTTTTGACGTTTGCTGTGTCATTTTTGGCCTCTGCAAATAAAAGCCTTGATTGATTGATTGATTGATCTACGTCCAGAAATACCTCGAAAGCGACGCCTAACGCGACTCGAAAGCCAAAAACCTTTTAAGGCCCCTCCTTTCGCCCAATTTTAGCCCCATTGCGCCCCACGGGACTGAAAACCTTGCGGGCACAACTAGATGGTAAACCGAGTATTTTGTCAAAATTTCAGATTAAAAAAAAAAAATCCTACTACTCAAAACGGTTCGCACGGCGTACGGACATTTCGTTTTTGGAATCTACGCATCTTGAAACGCATAATGTCAAATGTTGAGGCTGATCAGAATTTTCGACCCCCGTCGCGATTGCAAAGGTGTGTTATTCCAAGAATAATAAACCGAAACGGAGCACTGAACTTGGTAGCTGAGTGAAAAGGCACAATTCTGACTTCATAACCTTCCAGCCAGGTTACCATTTGCGTTGACACCGTCTGGTGGATGAGTGATGTCAGATGGCATCCTGCAGATATTATTCTGTAGCATTTTCAACATCCCACTGGGGCCTCGAATTCCACCATGGACCCTCTTTATGAGCTCAGCCTCGCCCGACCGACACCTTGGAATTCCACTCCCGATTGAGACATTCAATGGACCTGCTCGTCCACCATTCTGGAAAACAGTGAGAAAGTGTATCGCAAAGACTGTCGGACTCGTCCATCCACCTAAGAGGTTCGACCGTCGAAATAGCCCACCGAGATCGTTCAGCTCGTCCTCCTGTACTCTCTACTCCAATCTGGGATACACTGGCAGATTTAGAGGTCGCTTTACACTTGGCGATCAAAACATGAGTGGCCTCAAGTTGTTCTTCGAGGTTGCAATTTTCATCTGCTGATATTTTGGTTTCGAAACATTCAACAGCTGAGTTTGATGGATGGGAACCGACAGATCCGTTGAGTGTGGTTGGGAGCTGGCGAACTTGATAACCCAGTTGAAACCTCTCTCAAGTGCATCAACCCCTAAAGTGCATTCTACCACCAAAAATTCTTCTAAAACGACACCGTCTGAAATCGAATCACCGTGAAGTAACGTTACAACCGTTTTGACAGTTTGGCGTTCCAGGTCTGCCGGCGCGTTGTTGGACGGAACTCAACAGCGATTCAGATGTCGACAGACGCCATTAGACCTGGAACAAATCTGTTTTTAAATTTGTCGAAGTGACGATGGGCGAGTTCGACGGTCAAAGTGGGCGAGTTCAACCTCTCCCCATTCAACAGAAGGACGTGAGGCAAACGGAGCCAAAGCAATACCCCAACTGATGGAGACGTTAAGCAGGAGATCGAGCCATGTGGGATAAAGCGGGGTTCTGTTCTGAGGCCTACCCTGTTTTTGCTGTACATAAGCGATCCAGCCTACCAACTTAATATCAGACTAAGCGAAATATTTCTGTTCTGTTCGCCGATGATACGACTGCTAGCGAGTGGCTAGTGTTTAATGTGGATGGTAAGTTGTACCTACATGTTCGGTCAAACAAAAAGAGAAATATGCCGACGTTTCTGAAGATTTATGCATTAGCGCCTAATGGGATAAAAATAGAATGATTTGTGGTATCAACTTTGAGAATGTTAGTGACCTCATCTAATCTTACAAACTAACTCAAGTTAATCATTTGAATAATTGCGTAATTTATATAAAATTATGAGCCCTTCGATCATTCCAGTAAAAATAAAGCTATTTCCGGAAAAGTGACACACAAGGCAGGCGGACGAACTGAGAAGTCAATACTTTAGTTGTACTTCCATCAAAGTTACAAGATACGCAAGCGGAAAAGAAGGATGAAAAATATGAACTCGGCAAAGTTGCATTTATTTCTATCTCTCCAACAGAATCATATCTTTGCTCCCACTCTGCAGCCCTATCCCTCCTTCCTATTTCCAATCTTCAGCTTACTGCCCATCCAATTCTCTCAGACTGAACATCGACAAGACTCAGAATCTTCAGTTCTGTTTGAATGGTTTAGCGAACAACTACGTGAACTTCCTGGCGTTCAGGATCGACAGCCGCATCTCTTGGAACCCAGCGCGATCCATAAACTTGGGCTAATTTTGAAACAAACGCCAACCCCAAAAGGTATACATGATCCAAAGAGCGTCGCTCAATCGTTGCATACACACCAAGAACGGGATTCCAAGGTCCACCTTCTTAGCTTGTGCCCTACCAGGATGATTCCCTCCCCAGGCGCCCACCCCGCTTACGCATTTGCCCCATTTTATGCATTTCTCCCACTTTCCCTTATTATTAGGAGTAGATTAGAGAATATTCGTGATATGTTTTACTCAAATTATTTATTTTTTTTATTTTTTTATTTTTTTTTCAGATGTTTTGGGTTTTGCTTGCCGATGATAATCCTCATGTACGCGTGGTTGCTGCTTGCCTCCGTCATCTTCCCCAACGATTTCCCCTTGATGTCGTCGCTCCTTCTCGAGTCCAACCCGCTGGCCAAACCAAGTTGGACGCAATTCCTCCAGGGCTGTTTCATCCTCAAAGTGATGCTCAGCCTCATCCTCGGCTACGTTCTCCTCGCCTTCGTCGTCGTCTGGTTCAGAGATTTACACCCGACGGGGCCGCCCGTTAAATTCGACGTCACCGAATGCGGGCTCGTCAAAGAATTCAAAGCCCGAAGGTGGCGCTCGCCTGTCGCACAACCGGAGGCCGCCGCGTCTTCCGTAAAAGTAGAACCGAAAACTCCTGTCGAATCCAGCAGATCCAAACTGATCACGAAGAAAGGAGCATTCGCCGGACTTTTTTAACGACTGTTACTCAGTTTTTTAATTGTTGGGAATAAATGTTATTGTTTTACGTTATACATGTTTGTCATTTTGAAATTGATGTGAATAATAGGACATCCGAAACTTGGTGTAGAAACCCCAGGCACTTGTAATCGAATCAACATAGTTGGGGGCTATGCATTGACTTTGGGTTTATTATTCTTGAAATAATACTTTTTCACTTGCGCATTCCTCATACACACTCCAAACGGTCCAATCGTGCAGTATTTCATCCACGTTTTCACTCCATTACACCGAGACAGTGCAAATGTGAAGCAGCTGACGAACTACCAAATCCAGCATGACAACCTCTGAGCAGGGTCCTGGCGAATCAGTCTGCACGAAGGCCTCACTGCCTTCACACTTCTTGCCTTCTTTCTCAGTTGACTTTCCGATGTCCTCCATTCCGTCATCTCGACTTGATTGCTTCCTCAGCGTTGGTCTCACTTTCCTCCGGCATGGCTTCCGCATCCAGGAACAGATCTTCATCCTCCTCGCCGTCCCCAGGCCCAACAATCTCTTCCAGGTGCTCCGCATCCTGGCCATCGAATTCGCAAACACGTATAGGAGATTGCTCTGGGCCCACGACGGGATTGTAACCCCCGAATCCCCGTTGTTGTTGGTGATCGGATTTCAACGTTCCCGGTGTTATCCATCGTCTTCTTCTTCTTCTTCTCATCGAATCGTTTTAGGAAAACGTCCAAACGAGCCTAAGCGCGACCGTCATCCCACTGCAGACGGTTAATTGGCTCACCGACAGGAATCTGCTGGTACGTCGAGCTTCCAAAAAGACCTCCGCTGTCACCAATGTAACGATCACGGTATAGTACTCCATTCCGGTAGTAGCGATCATTTAAGTTTTAAAAGCAAATCTTCGAATCCAAACCAGGACTGGGACTGACTCTTTTTAATTTCCGAATATTTGATCATAAGGCCGAGATGTGTCAACAAACTATCAACAACCGAAGTTGTTTTCTCAACAATATAGTATATCGCTCCTTTGGAGCAAGACTATCATAACTCAAAATTTCCAAGTTTTGAGTTAAACCAACTCAAAATTTCCAAGTTTTGAGTTAAACCCGCATAATATGAGGGTTTAACTCCAAACTTGGAAATTTTGAGTTGCGATATAGTTATATGAGTTATGATATAGAATATAGTTATATTATGGACTTGAAAATTATGTGCTCTCCCCACTTCATCTTGAAGTAATGAAGAAGACCGTCACATAAATGTGATAGTCTTGCTGAAATGGTGAATTTATTTTCTACAATACTGATTCTTTTAGTTATGAATGAATGAGAATGAGAAGATTTATTTGTAAAGGCCTTCCGGCGATACGAAGTTAAAACAAAACATTAATAGGTACAGGTAATTCAATAACTAAAATGACACAACGTAAATCGCTACAATGATATAACTTGATTAGTCACAACAAAAGTACAATCGCTACAGTAATACAACTTAATTAGTCACTTATAGTCAGTATAATTTGTACAAAAAAAAACCTTCATTAAGGAAAAAAGCCCTAGTTCTAATACAGTTTACTAAGAAGCAATACATTTTCTTACAAGATAATAAATCATTAAAAGAGAACAGAGAGGCCAAGTCATGGTGGGACAAATCGCTGAGAAGAAAAAATGAAAACCGTTCCCCACGAACCACAGGGCATTGACACATGAAATGGAGGATTGAATGTTGGGCCTCCAAATTACACATCGGACACTCTTCGGAATTATTGAATTTGGCAACAAAGCCTGGCATGGGCGTATACAGGGGGGGGGGGGGGGCCGCGGCCCCCCCTCCCCTAGAATTTTCGGGAACACAAAAATAAATTGTCCTGAACTCAAAAGAAAGAATGCGTAGGTAGGGGCAAGGAAAGGAAATTATTGGAATTTGGAAACACTAGCACTCCGACATGGGGGCCTCACTTCGCTTGCCCATTTGAATAATAGGGATTTAGTATTAAAATTTAGATCTGTAGATAGGATACAGAACAAACCCCGACTCAATTGGACTGTAAACAACGAAAATAGGAGGAGTTGTACGGATTTGCGAGGGTCAGAAATTTCGCTCAATGCGCTTATCGGACGTGAAAATGGCCGGAGATTCCAAATGCATAAAAAAAATTAGGGGTTCCTATTTAAAATAAGAAAGTTGGGCGCAAATGAGGCCCGAATTTTGGGAGGATCTCAACCCCCCTATGAGTAGCTAAAAAGGATCCCGAGACGATAGAAAAACGCTGTAAATTTTACAAAAGGATTTATTCTTTGATATAGGTTAGGTACATGTCCGAATATTATTTCTGGAACAACAACAAACTTTTTTTTAAATTTTTTTTCTTTAAAGCAATTTTTTACTCGGAAAATATTCGACAGGTCGAATTCTGGGAGTCTGAATTCGACAGGAGGTCTCTTGGAATTTTTAGGCTGATAGGTCCGTTGCGATGACTCCTCTCCCAAAGAATTACGAATGAAAGTTGAACAAGACCCATGGGGGGTCTTTTAATGCATTAAAACCCGCCACCTCCACGTTGGTCCATCCCGGGCGCACCAGAATGGTGTGGCTAACGCCGGAGAGGGCAGGAGGACCCGCTGTACTCCCCCTAGGGCAGTGCTGAAGATCAAGAACAAGAAGACATCAAAATTTGATTTCTTATGTTTCTTCAAAATTTAATTTTGAAGAAACATAAGTGCACTTCCCCTAGGGGAAGAAAGCGAGCAAGAAGTTACGCGAAAGATTGTTATGGGCCAGAAATGGCCTTAGATACAATCTAAGAAGCTCGGTACGGCGGACGGACATTTCGGTTTTGGAATCTAGACCTCTTGAAACGAATAATGTCACATTTTGAGGCCGATCGGAGTCGTCAACCTCTGTCGCGATTAAATAGGTGTTGACAAAATACTCATTTCACCATCTGGTTGTGCCCGCAAGGTTTTCAGCCCCACGCTTCAATAAAAGGGCTACGGGAGGGGTTTTTTAAAGGGTTTCGGCGATGGGATCGAGTTATAACTCGACCTATAGGTTTTCGAAGTACTTTTGGACGTAGGTAGAACCCGTTTTCGGGGGTCCTAGAACGATTCAATTTCACCTGGGGCTCTAATGGTACTACAAATGGGATTTGTGAAGGATCTCAGGAGGTCAAATATTTTCCGAATAATTTTGGATGCTTAATCCATTTTTCGAGGTTTCATGACTGTTCGTTCAAATAATGTGCAGATTTTTTTTTTTTTCTCAAAAATATTTTTTTATTGGCAAAGAATTAATTTTCGCACAAGTAACTTATGTCAAAGAACAATAAACCCTTGTGTAAAATTTGCAGCGTTTATATGTATATGTGTGTGTGTGTGTAAAATAGCGCCCCCCCCCCCCCCCCCTTGGCTAAATCCTGCCTACGCCCATGTGTAGACAGGCTGTCACACACACAAACATAGGTACCTACCTAATTTAGTAAATTTTATAACCGATTTGAATTTCTTTTAACATAATTTGGCTTGGGGTGGATGTTTTGCATATATTTCCCATCTCGTCGGTTTTTTTTTTTTTTTTTTTGCATATAATCCCCAAATTTTTTGCATTCTTTAATCATGACATCGTCATCTCATCGCAAAAAAATACCTACCTAGTTAGTAGGGAGTAGTGAACCAAAACGAACAAATAAACGAGCAAGTAACAAATGAAAGTGGAGCTGGCAACAAGGGAGTATCTGGCAACGCGTGGCTCCCAGCTCTTTTGTTTTGCGAATGAACTCGTGGCCAGTGATGCCAGATGTAGGAATATCTCCCCACGCGTAGGGAATTTCGGGAGTGGTTGAAGCGTAGGGATTCCCTACGCGAAACGTAGGGGTTTTCAGAAAAGGAGGTAATCACGCAAAATTATAATAATTGTTCGATTTTAGTACTTTTTCTTTTCGTAAATGTTTGCTCAATGTTTCTTATTTTTATTTACATACTTACCACCATCATCTCAATGTCGATTCTATTCGCAACTCAACTTTTCATTTTGCTTCCGAGGCTACCGAAGGTAGCGGAAGCATTGTTTTCACTTTCGAGATCAACAAATTTTCAGAGAGTCTCGTTTCTGCGTTTCAGAGCCTCCTGAGCAAATTAGGTTCCGTGTCTTTCTGTCCGCTAAATTTCAAATGTTCAGGGGGTCTTTTGAGGTCCCATATAAATTGTATGACGATTGAATCAGCGGAACGCCGTCCGCAGGCCCAGGCACAAAAAGGTGATACGGGTTATCGTCAGCTACGTGGAAGAAGTTGGTTGTTAGGCTTGTATGATTACCAACACAAATCCTCATACCGCACTGGTGTATAGTTATAATTTATCTAAATCTAATTTATCTGGTGAATAATTGTAATAATATTATAATATATTATATATTATATTATATTATATTATATTATATTATAATATATTATAATTATTCACCAGATATTATCTAATAATGGTAGTTTCTTGTAGTTGAAGTTTCTAGTAGGTAGGTGTAGTTTTAATTTATCTGGTGAATTATAATAATATATCTAATTTATCTGGTGAATAATTATATCTAATATTTGAAGTTTCTTGTAGTTGTCGTTGTAGTTGTTCAGCTGTAGTTGTGTTGTGCAGCTGGTCAGCTGCTGATGTGATCATTTTTGCTTTTTTTAACGTCTAAGAAACTACAATTATTAGATATATTATAATTATTGCTGTTTTTTATACGTCGAAATAAAGCAAAAATTGATTCAATATTCATCAATCCATCCATCCACCTAATAAAAACCGAGAAATGTCTATCTGTCTGTCTGTCTGTTTTTTCCATTTTCACGCCTGAACGGAATGACAGATTCGCGTGCCGTTTATTGCGACCTGTTCCAAAAACCAGCGCGATGGTCATAGGCTACCTTGATTTTTCCTCCCTCATCCCCTTCATCGGTTTTCGGGTGCTAGGAAAATTGCTAGGAAAATTTTCGAAACGCCGAAACCCGGTACAACTTTTGGCGTCGGTTTTGAACGAAACTCCGTCGGTTAAAACGAGCTTTTCACGCTGATTTCAACGACTGCAAAACGATTTCTGTGCGATAACCCGTTCGCAAGTTATTCGAAGATCGTCGGTTGGTGGGTAGGTAGGTAGAGTATTTTTTGCGAGCCTTCGATTAGTTTGATAGGTACTAGGTAATTTCATTGTTGAGTTGATGGGTTGCAATGTGCTGCATATAATTGGTGATGGACGGGAATTTGATACTTCGCAACGAGAAACAGGCCAACAAGCTTTGTTACTAAGAAAATTACGAGTTGAGGGGTTGCTACTGGTGTTTGCACGGGAGATGGATGTTTCGTGCGAAGCACGGGTGTCTCAGCTAGTTTGATCAATATTTATCAATCTGATCAATATCAATGACAAAGTTTTTGGGTCGCTAGAGAAATGGGGGTGGGTAACAGTGGATGCTAAGATGGGTAGTAAGTAGAATTTTTGGTGACAAAGGTATTTTTATCTAAAAAAAGAAATTGAAAAAAAAAGAAAAGATTATTCACCAGCAAATAGCCCAATTTGCGGGGAAAGGCACTTCTAATAGCCCAAATTGCTATAAGTAGCAACTTGACACTTTTTGCAGTGAACAGAGCTAAAAAGATAGCCCAATTTTCTGCTTATAGTCCAATCTGGCAACACTGGTCAGGGTGAAGGTAAAAAAATGCCCCCCCCCCTCCCATCATCTACACTGATGGTGGTTTGTCGTGGTGGAGGAGGGGGTAAAGTAGTCCCTCCAATATGTAAGATTTCGGTTAAATTTTCCGTCCTTAGAAATATTTTGTTACTATCTCAAATACATGCTGCGAAAACTGCAACGTTTTCGTATATATTAATCGGTTTTCTAGTAAATGGGTCAGGGTCAATGCAATCTGAAGTTGCTGCTCTTGGGGGAGGGGGTAAAGTAGTCCCTTCAATATTTAGATTTTGGTTAAATTTTCTGTCCTTCGTAAAATTTTGTTACTATTTCAAATACTTAGTGCGAAAACTGCAACATTGTCATATATTAACCAGTTTTCTAGCAAATGGGTCAGGGTCAATGCAATCTGAAGTTGCTGCTGGTGGTGGAGGGGGGTAAAGTAGTCCCTCCAATAGGTATGTAAGATTTCGGTTAAATTTTCCGTCCTTGGAAATATTTTGTTACTATTTCAAATACTTACTGTGAAAACTGCAACGTTGTCATATATTAACCAGTTTTCAAGTAAATGGGTCAGGGTCAATGCAATCTGAAGTTGTCGCTGGTGGGGGAGGGGGTAAAGTAGTCCCTTCGATATGTATGATTTTGGTTAAATTTTCCGGCATTTGGCAGATCAAAACCCGTGTCAAAAATGACCCCAGAATCATTTGGACTTTTCAGTTCGTTGATTTCCTCCACTGTCGTTTGAGTCCTTCCTACCCATCTCCCTTCCCATCAGTCTTGCCAAATCGGGAGTTTTCCCCCAAGATTTAGGGTTTTTTTTTGTAAAGGGGGAAATTTCGGGGTAGTTTTTTCGAGGGTTTTTTTTAGGGGGAATTCATTTCACGGGGGAAAGCTAATAATAACGGAATGGGAATAAAGATAATAATATTATTATTTTCTATTTATTAAATAGAAATTGTGTTTAGTGCCTTAAAACTCACTTCCGACATGGAACACTGTTGAGGGGAATTTTATATTTTTATAATTTTTAGGGTTTTTTCAGCGACGAAGGGGGTTTTGGTAGAAGTCATTTGGCATCACTGCTTCCCGCCTTATTCTGGCGTTTCACAGAAAACCCTCCGCCGCGGATGCGTTTTTCTGTGGTAACCACACTGACAGTGTGACACTGTGGTTTAGGGATGTCCGATTCTCAAAAATGAATCGATTTAAATCGAATCGATTATTTAGAAAAGTATCGAAAATAATCGCGATTATTTTTTCAAAAAGAATCGATACATCTGAGAATCGATTCTTTTTCCAAATTATTTATTAAATTTCAAATTATTTATTAAATTTCAAATTTATCAGAAGAAGAAGAAGCATTATTACGTTACGAAACCTGAATTCCAATTACTAATAAATCCGACTGCAAACCAGCACTATTACGTAGGAAAAGGTAGGTAGGAAAGCTTCAGCTGTGTCAGTGGTTGTTGTGCAACTGTTTCCATCTCTTCAGCTGTTACCTATCATCCATGTATAAAAGAATCAATATTATTTTTTAAATTGAGTCACTGCAACGACCATAATGGTCGTTGCAGTGACTCAATTTAAAAAATAATATTGATTCTTTTATACATGGATCTGTTTTACAGAGCAACTGAATATAAAAATACTTGTTAAGAGCAGAAAAGAATCGGTTTTCGATTCTGGAAATTTAGAATCGAATCGGGCCGATTCTTCAAAAAAATAAAGAATCTAAAAGAATCGATTATTTTTTCAAAAAGAATCGATTTTTTCAAGAATCGATTCTTTTTGAGCATCCCTACTACTAGCATCTGGGGAGAGGAATAGTGAGGGCTAACGCGAGCGCTCACTTGAACCGCGGCGTTTAAGCGCACTAACATTATCAAGGAGTCTACAGCAGTGTTGCCATCCACGGATTTTTATCCGTATTTATACAGATTTTTGGGGGTCTGCATAGATCATCAAGATTCTGTCGTACGTATTTTGCTCTCTACATAATATTAGGCAACTAAATGGGTAACCCAACACTCAAAACGTGTTGAATATGAATAAACAATTTATTAACAAGGAGAAAAAATGGTTTTTTTTTTTTTTTTTTTAAATATCTTCTCTCTATTCTCTCTAGCCTCTAGCCTCACAGACATGGTGTAGATTTATATTTTTTAAACGCTGTGAATAATAAGTAGGTATATAATATTAAATATTATATTAAAAAATTTTTAAAATCTCCTCTCTCAGTCTTGATAGATGCTGGGCAGACACCCCCCCCCCCCCCCCCCTTGAATTGCCCACAAGGGTTCAGCAAATCAGATGTAAATCTATGTAATTCTATGACTATGGCAAATCAGATGTAAATCTATGACGATGGTTTTTTTTTTCAAACTACAATTTTGTAAAATACTTAACCTCTATAGATGAATTCTTGAAGTATTTACTCTGAATAAGACACTTTTTAAGACCTCCTGACTTCCTTCAAACATTTGAAGCCCCATTGATAGGTACCAACGGTGAGAATGGGGCTGAGACCCAAAACATGGATTATACTCCCAAAAATTCTAACAAAGCGACACCTAACCCTACCCCATGGCCAAAACCCTTAAAAAAAATCCCTCCCGTAGCTCCTTTTTATCCCCACACCTTAGAGCGATCGGACTGAAAACGTAGTGGTTACCTACAACTAAATGAGGAACCGAGTATTTTGTCAAACTTTCAAATTTAAAAAAATGGACGGCGGGCGGACATTTCATTAGGTACCTACATTGTAATAAAACCACCCAGTCACGTAGCACATAACTAGACCTTTTTCGTTAGCATCTAGCAAGGTAACTTTAGCTTTGAAGGGTTTTAGCAACCGTTTGCTGGCTCGATTCCCCTCTTCCATTCCTTAATTTTGGCCCATTGGAGAATTCCAGCGTAGATGGTTGGATGCGCACGTCATGCGTCTTCGAGTCCCTAATGCCTTCGGGCCTAATGCTCGAACATCTCTTCTCATGAATGTAGATATCTGATTCGATCGGGTTGCCGCACGTTGAACACAATTGTATCAGTAAAATTGGCGAAATCAAAATCTTGGAATCAAGCACGCTAAAAGCAACAGTAGGGGGTGATAAGATGGGTGGAAAGCACAGAGTAAAAACTCTTTGAAAACGTTAGTTCGCTTAAACGCCGCGGGTCGAGAGAGCGCTCGCGATAGCCCTCACTATTCCTCTCCCCAGACGCTAGTATCCCTACTGTGGTTACTGTGTTCTCTGTTACTCTGTGGGTTTCGTCCATTGTCTTCATGTCGTCCATTGTGTTCATGTCGTCTCTGTAACATATTGAGTTTTAGTTATTTTTAGGGGGTTTTCCCTTATGAATTGTTAGTATTTTAGCTCTGGCGGACTTATGTCCTGGGGTTTCGGGGTGTTAGCTGTATAACTTGGGGATACTAGCTGTATCGGAATTTTCGGTCACCCACATGGACGCTCAACTGACGCCTAGCCTCCAGGTCTTCAGGTGAGTGATATTAGTTTATTTCTTCCATTACTTCTTATTCCTTTCACATATTTTGCACTAATATGTTTTGTCTCGATCATTTGCGTAAAATTTTCTGAATTTTTCTGGGAAATCCCTTGAACACGTGCATCCTCTCCCCTCCCACCCAAAGCATTTTGAAGCATTTTGGATTACCTATGGGCACGGGTAGATATGGTAAATCCCCAAAAAGCGCACCTATTGCTCCTTTTGCAAGAAATGGTTCTTTATATAAAATGGTGGAATAAGCTCTTTGAAACGTCATGCCTCCAAACAAACTCATAAAAGTAATTCTTCTGCCGTCATACAGAATAAAACGTTGGCATGCTTTATGTCCAGACCAACTTTCACTCCTGAAAATGAGAAAATCGTTGCCGTTGAGGTGACAAAATTGTATCGCATGGGGTGTGACATAGTGGCAGGGCCGTACCCAGGGGGGGGGGGGGGGGGGGGTCAGAGGGGTTGGAACCCCCCCCCGAAATTTTCCCAAAAATAAGCATTTTCAAACACATAGGAATTAAATTTACTCAAGTTATAATTGATCTTCATAGGTAAATAAGGAAGAGTACAAAACAATTTCTAGTTAAAAGTATACGTAAATAATTTATAAAATGTATTACAATTTTACAAACCCATTCGCGTACGTGGATGGACGCGGTCCGCCGCTAACGGCGTAGACCCAAACGTTCCATTACGGAAGTTGCCGTAAAGCATGTAGTTTGGCGCAATGTATTACGATAGGTAGCAGCACGAAAAATGACCGTCATTCGACTTTGCAAATCCCTGACTATATTCTGTAGGTTGTTTTTCTATGTTCAATATGTTTTTATATGTTAAACAATGTTGAGTCTATTTGTATTGTCTATCTATTTATTTTCCTAGTCACCAAATTAACAGGGGAAATTATTTTTATGTTATTATTTATATACTTAGTGACACTAACTTTTGTCTAACTTTTGTCAATAAAAGCTTAAAATGGGTTATTTGACAATTTTTTAAAAAGTTTTATTGGGTAGGGCCTCCGGACCCCGCGTGGTGCCACAACCCCCTTTATATACTTGTGTATAAGTGTCGTTCTAACTTTTGTCAATGAAAGCTTAAAATGGCCTGAAAATGGGTTACCTATTTGACAATTTTGGTTTTTCTTGGAATAATAGGTACACCTATGTTTTCGCGACGGAGGTCGACGACTCCGATCAGCCTCAAAATTTGACATTATCCGTTTCAAGAGGTCTACATTCAAAATCCGAAATGTCCGTCCGCCGTAGGCCGTACGCCGTCTGGGCCGTTTTGGGCAGTAGGAATTTTTTTTAAAACCTGAAATTTTGACAAAATACTTGGTTTACCATCTAGTTGTGCCCGCAAGGTTTTCAGTCCGATCGCCCAAACCCGTGGGGCGCTGTGGGGCTAAAATTGGGCTACAGGAGGGGTTTTCTGAAGGCTTTTAGCTATGGGATCGATTTAGGTGTCGTTTTTGAGTATTTTTGGACGTAGAATCCATTTTTGGAGGTCCCGGAACGATCCGATTGCACTGTGGCAATCTATATTTCTTTCATGGGGCTAAAAATGGGATTTTTGAAGGATCCCAGGAGGTTAAATATTTTTCGAGTAAAAAAAATAAAGAATTTTTGAAAAAACACATTTTTGAAGAAAAAAATCCCCCAAAAAAATTTTTTTTGGAATATATAAAAATCTAAAAAAAAAAAATTAATTTTTTTTTCATTGACAGAATTAAATGTCTGTACAAGTAACCTATATCGAAGAATAATAAACCCTTGTGTAAAATTTGCAGCGGTTTTTTCTAAAGTTTTATTGGGTAGGGCCTCCGGACCCCGCCTGGTGCCACAACCCCCCCCCCCCCCCCCCCCGAAAATTTTTCCTGGGTACGGCCTTGCATAGTGGTACATAGTGGTACGTAGCTATTTAGCTACGAGAGGGTTTTCTCTAAGGGTTTCGGCTATTGGGGCGAGTTAGGTGTCGTTTTAGAAGTATTTTGGACGTAGAAACCAGTTTTGGGGTTCCTAGAACGATCCGGTTTCACCGTGGGGATCTATAGGGCTTTGAAGGGGCTACAAATGGGATTTTTTAAGGATCCCAAGAGGTCACATATTTTCCGAGTAATTTTCGAAGGTTTTTATTAGGTACCTTTCTTGTTCGTGTTAGTTGATGGAATTTTTTCGTTTTATATTTTATTTTATATAAATAAAATTCTTATTTCATATCTCAAAATGTTGTTTGTATTTTGAAATGTTTCGTCTACGTTGTTCGTGTTTGAACGTCCCCTCAAATGAGGGAAAGGACCATTTTGAAAAGTTAAACTTAGGATGTAAAATGTATTATCCTGCTGAACCCATCGGTGATATCCAAATTAAGACGTTCGTCATATAATTGCATGTACGACAATCAATACCTGAATATTTGAATGCATGCATGCATTTTTATAAATGCAATTTATAAATTTTATAAAAATAGTTCCTAGCTTAATACCTGAGTGTACTACATAATATGTATGTACATATTATGTCGATACCTACCTAGTTTGGTTTAATACCTACAAATCTGTATTTCCAAACATTAAGTTTTTTGCCTTATTTGTGTAGTGCATCAGTTAATTTTGTATTCCGGCCCTTCGTACGTTAGTAAAATTATTTTCATTTGATAATGAATTTGTAAAACTAATAATATATTGCAAATATCAATCTTGGAGTGGATGTCCTCCCTTTTTACACGGTGTCCTCCCCAATTTTTCCAAGCGTCCTCCCGAGCAGAATTTTGGAGTTGGCAACCCTATGACCCCTCCGATCGTTTTGGGCAAGATGGTGTCACTCCGACTTCGGGATTTTCTCAGCGCGAATTTCCAACTTGTTTTTAAATTCCCTCCTGGTACAGGTCGATTCAGCGAACATCATAGATCGACGTCGTTGTGAGTTCTGAATATTTTTGGGTCGTTTGTCTCGAAATCCTCAGTCGTTTAGGAAATATGGATTTACATTGAAATGAAGCGACCTACTGGCCACAGGTCAAAAGCTTCGTCCGTATCCATTCCGTTTCCATTTAAAATTTGCCTACAGCCAGGGGTTCTCTGTCCGTTTCGAACCAAGTGTGCCAATATGGTCTAAAACCCGATGGGCCTATGGCATGCCGCATGCGCCGAGTTTCGCGACACTCTCAGTCACGTGGCCCGTAGTTGGACGAAGGTTTCCTCGGTGGTGCACGCAAATTTAAATTTCGTTTCTGTCCGGCCCAGGTAGCAGTGCACGATCTGTTTCCCGTCCAGCGTTTAGGGTATCCGGTTCTTCGTGCTCCATCGAACGTTCCATGGAAAACAAGCCATCAATTGAATTGAATAGATGAGCGCAACCTTTTTGTTATTACGAGAGAAACTAAGAAACAGTAGGTATCTAGCGACCAAACTATGCCACACAGCACATCAAAAATATCCACGTGATGCTCATTACGTAAACAACTGCACCCTAACGACCGATGCTTAAGAAAACCTTATGCCGATCAGAGGTAACGAACGGCTCAGGCTGCAAAAATCGTTTTGGAGTCGTTGGAATCAGCCTAAAAAGCTCATTCCATAGACCCTTGTACCAACGAAATCGGACAAAAACTTTCGTCCCCCTATTGAGGCCTCCTTAGTTACACATCAGAGATAAACAACTTTCGTCGTGAAGTACCTCCCGAAAACCGATGAAAGGGATGAGGGAGGAAAAATCAAGGTAGCCTATAACCACCCCCCGAACTCGCTGATCACAATGAGACCACCCTCATGAAAATCTGTTGAGCCGCTCGGGCGTGATGCTCTGTACACAAACAAACAAACAAAAAAAAACAAAAACAAAAAAAAACATACATGTCGAGGAGGTGAGCGCACCTTTCCATTTTTTGGAAAAAGGTTGCGCTAAAAAGCAGGAGGCCAACTCCTTTTTTTGCTCTGGTCGAGTTTAGGATTTCGATAGTTCGAGAGGTTCCTTCTGAACCGACACTTCGTTTACTAGAGTTCAAGAAATATATCCATGACCAGGGGCGGATAGGCGGTTTTGACCGGCCCGGGCGATTCAATTTGACCGGCCCTACCTCGCCCCCTCAACCACCACACACAGTTACATATCCAAAGACCTTACTTTTAATACCTAGGTCACCTAAGCATTAGGTTCACCTAGGCTAGGTGAACCTAATGCTTAGGTGAAAGAAAAAACTAACAGTGCCTATATTTAGAACAAATAAAAGTGGCGCTTGGTATGTGAATAAGGGCCTATTTCACCAACTTACCGCAGCAAACTACCGAGCTCAGCACGGATTCCCATGCTAATCGGTGCTCCCTCGGGGGTTTAACCTGGGCGTTAACGCTTAAACTCTCGGTATCTCGGGTGGTGAAAGTGGGCCTAAGTTAACTTATTATCTACGTTTAAACGGGGGGAAGGGGATATGGTTATGGGAAGGGGAAGTGGACCTCACAATTGGGGTACAACCCAAGCGGGCCCTGGGGGGCTACTATTGGGAGTCTATGCTCAACCAACTTTCATCCCCCCCCCCAGGGCGCACTGGTCCCTGCAGGGGCCTTGTTGCCCCCGGGACTCTCAGGGCGGCCGCCGCAAAGGCCACAAACGCCCTGTAGCGTGATGTGCTGGATACGTACTTTCTCCAGTCCTCCTTCATACCGTCGGGGAACACCTCAGCCTCGAGGACAGCCCTTTCAGTCTTGAATGCCGGGCAGCTCCGAAGCCAGTGCCTCGCCGAGCCCTCCGGATCCGCACACCACACACAGCCGTCGGCCAGCGCCAGTCGGTGGAGGTTAGCGGGGATCCTCCTGTCGTGGCGCTCCCCGAATGTGGGGGGGCCTGCTGATAGCTCTAACGGGCTCATGCAGTTGCCACTTTTTAAAAAGTAAAAAAAAAAAAAAAAAAAAAAATGCTCAAAACGACGTGGGCGGCGGACGGATATTTCAGTTTTGGAATCCACACATCTTGAAAGGTTCCTATAATATTACAAATTTTGAGGACGATCAAAATTTTTTACCCCTGTTGCAAATACCAAAATTTATTATTCCAAGAATACGGGATCACATAACGCTCGCACACATAACGCATGCTGATGAGGGAGTAGGCACCAATAGTCCTGGAGCCAGCCCCGATTTCGGGTGCTGATTCCAGGAAAAGGTTTGATATAATTTTATCAAAATATCCTCCATTCTGAGTGAAAAGAGCTTTGTCTGCCATTCCAAAGCCGCTGGATTCAAAATTGGCAGCAATTTGAATCCGGACCAAAAAGGCGATTTGGGTGCTGATCGCAGGATTGCTGATATTTTGTTCACTACTTTTTTTACCATTCTTAATCATAAATTTTGATGTCTGCCAACCCTTGAGTGGTGGGTTCCCCTGGCAGACTCAATTTGAAAATTTGTCATTTTTGGGGGTCAAATTTTATGAGGTTTAGGAAGGTTGAACGTTTGACACATTAAAATAGACATAATAATAGACATATTTATTGTTGTCTGCCACCCCAAAGCGGTCGCCATACCCTGGCAGACTAAATTCGAAAAATTGCAATTTTGGGGGTTAAATTTCATCTACTTTAGGAAACTTGAAATTTTATACAGTGTTTTGGGTTGGTATTGGTAAGAGATTTAACGTTGTCTGCCATCCCAAAGCGGTCGCCATACCCTGGCAGACTAAATTCGAAAAATTGCAATTTTGGGGGTTAAATTGAACTTGTTTTAGGAAGCTTGAAATTTTGCACAGTGTTTTGGGTTGCTCTTGGTAAGAGATTTAACGTTGTCTGCCATCCCAAAGCGTTCGCCATACCCTGGCAGACTAAATTTGAAATATTGCAATTTTAAGGGTAAAATTGAACTTGTTTTAGGAAACTTGAAAATTTACTCAGTGTTAGCTACCAACTTGTAGATGTAAAAAAACCTTGTCTGCCTAGAACTATCCGACGGAAACTATCGGCAGACAAGCAATTTTTAAAAAATTGTAATTTTTTGATCAAAATTTGAACAAATTTAGGAAGCACTAAATTTTGGCACACAATTCTTTAACGATTGGGTAACATATCTAACATAGTCTGCCAACAATAAACCATTGCCTTATCACTAGCAGACTAGGATTTGAGTATGAATAGCCTTCACTATAATAATAATAATAATTATTATTATTATTATTATTAGTATTATTTTTATTATAACCTCATTTTGGAATCAGGTAAGATAACCCTGCAAGGTAACAACATCCATCCAAACAATCCAAATGAATAAATTTTATTCTTCACCTTAATAACGTATTAATATTGGTTTAATTACATAGGTACCTAATCAGGTTCATTATACTTTCTTCAAATTATTTACATTTTAAAATTGAATTTCGAATAATACATTAAATACTATCATATACTAACGATAATAACATTCTAATTTATAATATAGACTTATAATAAGCTTTATTATGGGCTTCCTAGCCCAAGTAGAAATGGATGAGAATGGGCTGGGGGCTCAACTTGGGACTATATGGGACTTTCCTTTCAGAATTTCCCGCTCCCGCTTCCCGCTAGAATTGTTAGTCGGATCCCCTACGTGAAACCTCTTCTTCACAGCAAACCTGAATTGCATACACTTTTTTAATTGAAACACACACGCACAATCCCTATACTCATCTGCACAAAATTTTAGTATCCCCACCCTGATTGGTCGCGGATGGTACCAAAACCTTTTTCATATCAAACCTAAATTGCATACTAAACTACATTAGAAATGGGTTAACAACCCTCCCCCCCTCATTCCACAAACGACTACTGCACATTTTCGTATTTTTGCTCCTAACTCGAAAACGGTAGGTCCTAAAGGAAAATCACCCGTACGAAAAATGAAGCTCACAATATTTGCGACAAAAGTATCCCCATTCATTATTCACGTATCTATAATAGTTTAGGATATTATAGCTTGAAAGTGATGAAAATTTCAAAAACCCGCTTTTTCGCACATTCTTTTCTTTTTTTTCTCACAGTGCCTAAACGATGCATCCTAGCGGTTTTGGGCACTGCTGTATCATCAAAACTAGATTAAATTTGCTACAGTTTGAGCACAGGTACGGCTCTGTAAGTTAAATAGGAACCGAGAAAACGAATTTTAACCAGAACAAAAAACGCGGTAAGCGGAAAAACACGTTTCTTAGACGGTTTTCGACGGTAGCTCAGAAGCTATTGACCCGATTCCAAATTTCTTTATTTCTCGTGAACGCTGATTAAATTTCCCACCGCAGCTATTCCGTGTAAGTTTTTGGTTTGAGCTTTGATGAGGGAGGGGCAGGCATGGCCAACAAATGACAAATGAATGGAGACACTTGTGTAGCAAATACTTCGTATTTTCACTCTTACCTCGAAAACGGTGGTTCCTACAGAAAATTCATACGTATAAAAAATGAAGCTCACGATATTTGCTACAAAGGTGTCCCTATTTATTTTCCACGTACCTATAATAGTTTAGGAGATATTATAGCTTGAAAGTGGGTAAAATTTCAAAAACCCGCTTTATCGCACTTTCGTTTTGTTTTGTGCTCATAGCGCCTAAACGATGCATCCTAGCGGTTTTGGGCACTGGTATATCATCAAAACTAGATTAAATTCCCTACAGTTTGAGCACAAGTACGGCTCTGTAAGTTAAATAGGAACCGAGAAAACGAATTTTAACCAGAACAAAAAATGCAGTAAGCGGAAAAACACGTTTCTTAGACTATTTTCGACGGTAGCTCAGAAGCTATTGACCCGATTCCAAATTTCTTTATTTCTCGTGAACGCTGATTAAATTTCCCACCGTAGCTATTCCGTGTAAGCTTTTGGTTTGAGCTTTGATAAGGGAGGGGCAGGCATGACCAACAAATCGACAGTGAATTGGCAAAACCATGTAAGTCTCAATTTTTCCGAAAATAAGGATTTGAGCTTTTCTGATACTTTGGAAGGCACTTGATCCACCAATGTAGGCCGTCTTCACCACTACTTAATAATCTCTTCTCTGTGCTCGAATGAAATAACCTGTAAGTCTATAACCTTCCCCAGTGGTGGTATGACCGTGTAAGTCTATGGAATTTCGCGCTGCCGAGTGCAAGTCAAAATAAAAGGTAAGTTTTCCGTTTTTTCTGGTTGTTCTTTCACGGTTTCGCACATCCTCAAGTGAGTTCATGTGTTTTGAATAAAGTGAGGCCATTAAGTTGGCGCTATCACTAAAAAAAAAAAGCTCTAGAAGGCGCGTGAGAATCGGCTAGACTTACATGGATTTGTATGGCTTGGCTCCTAGACATACATGGTTTCACGAGCTTCCGATTTACGGATTTACGTGGTTCCGATATTAAATTTTAATATCGGAACCACGTAAGTCCCCTTCAGTACCGGATCCAAACCATGTATGTCCTATATTCGTCCATAACATATAAATCATTACTTTGAAGTTTGTGAGAGTAACTTGATAATTAAGTGGCACAATTTTTCTTCATTTTGACAAAAAACTGAAGTGTTTCTTTAATATTAGGGTGGACTACGAAGTTTTTCTCATCTCCTGTGAATTTTCGGGAAAAATACATACATGGTTTTGCCAATTCACTGTCGAAATGACAAATGAATGGGGACACTTGTGTAGCAAATATGATTGGCAAAAACGTGGCCATGACGGCCCCTCCCTTATCAAAGCTCAAACCAAAAGCTTACACGGAATAGCTGCGATGGAAAATTTAATCAGTGTTCACGAGAAATAAAGAAATTTGGAATCGGGCCAATAGTTTTTAAGTACAACCGAAAACGGTCTAAGAAACGTGGTTGTCCACTTATCGCGTTTTTTGTTTTGGTAAAAACTCGTTTTCTCGGTTCGTATTTGACTTACAGAGCCGTAATTGTGCTCAAACTGTAGGAAATTTAATCTAGTTTTGATGATATACCAGTGCTCAAAACCGCTATGATGCATCGTTTAGGCGCTATGAGCACAAAACAAAACGAAAGTGCGATAAAGCGGGTTTTTGAAATGTTACCCACTTTCAAGCTATAATATCTCCTAAACTAATATAGGTACGTGGAAAATGAATAGGGACACCTTTGTAGCAAATATTGTGAGCCTAATTTTTTATTCGTATGAATTTTCTGTAGGAATCACCGTTTTCGAGGTAAGAGTGAAAATACGAAAATATTAAATATTTTGCTACACAAGCGTCCCATTCGTTTGTCATTTGTTGGCCATGCCTGCCCCTCCCTCATCAAAGCTCAAACCAAAAACTTACACGGAATAGCTGCGGTGGGAAATTTAATCAGCGTTCACGAGAAATAAAGAAATTTGGAATCGGGTCAATAGCTTCTGAGCTAGCGTCGAAAACATTCTAAGAAACGTGTTTTTCCGCTTACCGCGTTTTTTGTTCTGGTTAAAATTCGTTTTCTCGGTTCCTATTTAACTTACCGAGCCGTACTAGTGCTCAAACTATAGCAAATTTAATCTAGTTTTGATGATATACTAGTGCCCACATGATAGGATGCATCGTTTAGGCGCTGTGAGAAAAAAAACAAAAATAAAGTGCGAAAAAGTGGGGACATTTTGCGGGCAAAGCGGGGGCATTTTGAAATGTTATCCACTTTCAAGCTATAATAACTCCTACACTATTATAGGTACGTGAATAATGAATAGGGATACTTTTGTCGCAAATATTGTGAGCTTCATTTTTCGTAGGGGCGATTTTTCTTTAAGACCTACCGTTTTCGAGTTAGGAGCGAAAAAAAGGAAAATGTGCAGTAGTCGTCTGGGGAATGAGAAGGGGAGGGGGGATTTGTTAACACAATTCTAATGTAGTTTAGTAGGCAATTTAGGTTTGATATGAAAAAGGTTTTGGTACCATCCGCGACCAATCAGGGTGGGGGTACTAAAATTTGGTACAAGTGAGTATAGGGATTTTGGGTGTGTGTGTATGTTTGGGGGGGGGGGGGGATTGTTCACGGATGGTCCGATTTCAATTAAAAAGGTGTATGCAATTCAGGTTTGATGTGAAGAAGAGGTTTCTCATAGGGGATCCGACTAACAATTTTAAAGGGAGCGGGAAATTCTGAAAGGAAAGTCCCATATAATCCCAAGTTGGGCCCCCAGCCCATCCTCATCCATTTCTACTTGGTCGAGGAAGCCCACAATATAAGCCTATAATATAAGTTAGAATGTTATTATCGTTAGTATATGATACTATTTAATGTATTATTCGAAATTCAATAATTGAATTTCGAATATTACATAAAAGAGTATCATATACTAACGATAATAACAAAATTATTTTAAAATGTAAATAATTTGAAGAAAGTTTAATGAACCTTATTACCTATGTAATTAAACCAATATTATTACGTTATTAAGGAGAAGAATAAATGGATTGTTTGGATGGATTGTTGTTACCTTGCAGGAGTATCTGATCTGATTCCAAAATTAGGTTACAATAAAAATAATTCCAATAGTACTGGGTTGAGTTCAATAAGGCCAATCAGCTTCTACCCCAGTACCATTGGAACTATTGAATAATGACGGAGGCCACCGAAAACCAACGTAATAAAAATAATACTAATAATAATAATTATTATTATTATTATAGTGAAGGCTATTCATACTCAAATCCTAGTCTGCCAGTGATAAGGCAATGCTTTATTGTTGGCAGACTATGCTAGAAATGTTACCTAATCGTTGAAGGATTGTGTGCCAAAATTTAGAGCTTCCTAAATTTGTTCAAATTTTGATCAAAAAATTACAATTTTTTAAAAATTGCTTGTCTGCCGATAGTTTCCGTCGGATTATTCTAGGCAGACAAGGTTTTTTTACATCTACAAGTTGGTAGCTAACACTGAGTAAATTTTCAAGTTTCCTAAAACAAGTTCAATTTTACCCTTAAAATTGCAATTTTCAAATTTAGTCTGCCAGGGTATGGCGTCCGCTTTGGGATGGCAGACAACGTTAAATCTCTTACCAATACCAACCCTAAACACTGTGCAAAATTTCAAGTTTCCTAAAACAAGTTCAATTTTACCCTTAAAATTGCAATTTTTCAAATTTAGTCTGCCAGGGTATGGCGACCGCTTTGGGATGGCAGACAACGTTAAATCTCTTACCAATGCCACCCCAAAACACTGTGTGAAATTTCAAGTTTCCTAAAGTAGATGAAATTTAACACCCAAAATTGCAATTTTTCGAATTTAGTCTGCCAGGGTATGGCGACCGCTTTGGGGTGGCAGACAACAATAAATATTTCTATTATTATGTCTATTTTAATGTGTCAAACGTTCAACCTTCCTAAAGTTCATAAAAGTTTTCCCCCAAAAATGACAAATTTTCAAATTGAGTCTGCCAGGGGAACCCACCACTCTAGGGTTGGCAGACATCAAAAGTTATGATTAAGAATGGTAAAAAAAGTAGTGAACAAAATATCAGCCATCCTGCGATCAGCACCCAAATCGCCTTTTTGGTCCGGATTCAAATTGCTGCCAATTTTGAATCCAGCGGCTTTGGAATGGCAGACAAAGCTCTTTTCACTCAGAATGGAGGATATTTTGATAAAATTATATCAAACCTTTTCCTGGAATCAGCACCCGAAATCGGGGCTGGCTCCAGGACTACAAGCAGTAGGCGTTGGCGAGGAGGGCCCACAATGGCCCAAGCCCCTTGGCTCAGTGCACCGGCCAGACGCTCCTGCTTGCAAAGCCATCAACATGAGGATCTGCAGATTGTCTGTCACTCAGAGTTTGCCTCAGCCTTGTTTTGATAATTTTAAATTTTGAAAAACTCCTCCAACACTCAACTTGGGTCGTGGAAAGCCTTACCAAAAGTTTGTTGAAAATCAAAAAAACGTCTTTTATACGATGAGGCCATGAGGTTGTACTGTTTTAAAATCTTGTTGCAAAAATTGCGAATTTATTGAACTTGTAATCCACCCTACGAGGAACATAGCAAACCAGATTCTTTTACGTCTGAGTTTTTCTTTTCTGTCTCGAGTACCTACTACTGTAGGTATACATTTTTTCTCCAGTTTCGACCGGCCCCTCAGGGCCGTCGGCCCTTCGGGCGACGCCCGATCGCCCGACCTGCCTATCCGCCCCTGTCCATGACATGCGTTTTTTTTTTTCGTGTAAGCTGCAAAACGTTTTTTCAGGAATGCCTGTATTTGCCTACATGTAAAATTCACCTCAGATTTGGAGTTTACAGAGGGAAATGTGGCAGTCCTATTTTATCACCAGTTCGGAACATTCTCTGGAAAAGAACTGGAAAAGGCAATAATTGACTTACTTACTTACTAATAATTATTTCTAGACTTCTTTCCTTCTCCAGTTCTTTTCCAGGCGAAAATGGTGAAGAAAAAAAGGTTTTCAGTCCAATCGCTCAAACCCGTGGGTCTCTATGGGGCTAGAATGGGGCTGTGGGAGGGTGTTTTTTTCTAATTTTTTCAAGGCTAGTAGCTATTAGTCCAGCAGTGAGGTCGATAAATCATTGGACTGCTGGACATAATCTGAAAGTTAATGAAATGTTGGGGTGTTGTTTTGGGATGCCTAGGGAAGCTAAATCCGAGTTTTCTGAAGAAAAAAAAAAAAACAAGCCTGTGCTCGATTGTAGGTAGCCGAAAACCCGCAATTTTGTAGGAATTTTTTTCTGTTTTCCGCCTATAACGCGAAAACTATGCCTCGTTGTTATTTCATTTTCGGGAGAGCCTTAAATTTCCTTCAAATTTCACTAGTCACGTTTTTTTTACCGAATAGCTGCTAAGTTACAGCCGTTCAAAAGTACATCAAATTTCTCAACATGTACAATTTTACGGAAAAATGCATGTTTTAGCTTCTGAACATTCATTTGTACCTACGAAACGAATTTAAAACAAACTTAGAAACGTCCAATCTGACTCCGCGCGTAGAGCGTAAGCATGTTTTTCAGATCGTTTTCGGTTGTACCTCAGATAGGTATTTGTCCGATTCCAAATTATTATTATTATTATTATTTTTTTCTCGTGAAAACTGATTGAATTCCCCGGCGCAGCTATTCTGTGTGAAATTTCGATTTGAGCTTTGATAAGGGAGGGAAAGAAGAGCGTTTTCTGAAAACCGCTGTCGTAGATGGTCAAATTTCTTGTTTCCACACTTTCCGACGAATACTGACGGCACTTTTGTTGTTTCAATAGACATGCAATGTGCCGTTACTTATATAAAATTTAATCAGCTTTCTCGGACAAACCGTTCCCAAGTTATAGGCAGAAATGTGCAAAGAATCATGTTTTATTCACAATGTGCCACTTTTTAGCGCAACCTTTTTCCAAAAAATGGAAAGGTGCGCTCACCTCCTCGACATGTATGTTTTTTTTGGTTTTTTTGTTTTTTTGTTTGTTTGTTTGTGTACAGAGCATCACGCCCGAGCGGCACAACAGATTTTCATGAGGGTGGTCTCATTGTCATCAGCGAGTTCGGGGGGTGGTTATAGGCTACCTTGATTTTTCCTCCCTCATTCCCTTCATCGGTTTTCGGGAGGTCCTTCACGACGAAAGTTGTTTATCTCTGATGTGTAACTAGGAGGCCTCAAAAGGGGGACGAAAGTTTTTGTCCGATTTCGTTGGTACAAGGGTCTATGGAATGAGCTTTTTAGGCTGATTCCAACGACTCCAAAACGATTTTTGCAGCCTGAGCCGTTCGTTACCTCTGATCGGCAAAAGGTTTTCTTAAGCATCGGTCGTTAGGGTGCAGTTGTTTACGTAATGAGCATCACGTGGATGATGTGTTGTGTGGCATAGTTTGGTCGCTAGATACCTACTGTTTCTTAGTTTCTCTCGCTCATTAAATATATCGTAATAACAAAAAGGTTGCGCTCATCTATTCAATTCAATTGATGGCTTGTTATCCTCACTTATCAACGCTCAAATCGAAATTTCACACGGAATAGCTGCGATGGAGAATTTAATCAGCTTTCACGAAAAAAAAAAAAAAAAAAAATTGGAATCGGACCAATAGTTTTTGAGGTACAACCGAAAACGTTCTAAAAAACGTGCTTCCGCTCTGCGTGCGGTGTCAGATTGGGCGTTTCTTATTTTTAAAATGATCGGTGTTCGTCCTTGGGTTCGTGGAAGTACAATCCAATGAATTGACAGACGGCGTCGTCGCTTCCACACAATTTTATTCACTGTAATAATGGTTACAGGAGTGGGACCGGTTTCGGATCACATTGATCCATCATCAGCCACTGTAAACAGACATAATCACGAACATAGAACTATTTGTACACTTGTAGCTATTACCAACTAGTTTACTGTGTGGTGCTTAGGAGGAGATGAGATAGGTAGATGCAGTGAGGTATGCCAGTGAAACGAAAGGAAATGTGAGTTGGTGGTTACATAAATTTGGGATCGATCTGATACAATAAACTTATAGACTTAACTTACATAGAGTAACAGGTGAAATCGCTCAGACACAAGGGGTTGTTTCTCGTAGTGAAGTCAGTTCTGTACTGATCACTGCCATGTGAACGTGAAAAGGGGGTAAGCACCATTGGGATACTGGTAGTGAGGGAGAGTACAACTATTGTGGGAAGAACCCTGAAAAATTACCTGTGGGCAGCTATGTGTGGGGCCGTCGGCCTGTGATGGGACATTGTCGTGCGGAGGGGGGGGGGGGGGGTTGCTAAACTATAGTCACACTGTCGGAAACTCCCGCCGGCCGACGAGTGGCGATTTACATTGAAATCATGGGCATAGACCGGGGGGGGGGGGGGGGGGGGCGAGCCGCCGGGTAGACGACACCCTCTCCCTCCCTCAGCTATGAACGCCAGACGTCGGGCACCACGTCGTGCAGTACGAACTGCTCTCAAGGCCCGACGGATCGCGAGGCGTCCGGCGTTCATAGTTGAGGGAGGGAGACGGTGTCGTCTACCCGGCGGCTCGCCCCCCCCCCCCCCCCCCCGCCGGTCTTTGCCTATGATTTCAACGTAAATCGCCACTCGTCGGCCGTCGGGGAGTTTCTGACAGTGTGATTACCCCATATGGGATCGAGTCAGGTGTCGTTTTCGAGGTATTTTGGGACGTAGAATCCATTTTTTGGGGTCCCACAACGATCCGATTTCACTGTTGCGATCAATAGGGCTTTCATGGGGCTACAAATGGGATTTTTGAAAGATACCAGGAGGGCAAATATTTTTCAAGTAAAACAACAAAATTTAAAAAAAATCTTTTTTGAAAAAAAAAATAATAAAAAGATTTTTTATTATTTTTTTCATTAACACAGAATTGAATTTCTGCACAAGTAACCCATATCAAAGAATAATAAACCCTTGTGTAAAATTTGCAGCGTTTAGCTATGGGATCGAGTTAGGTGTCGTTTTCGAGGTATTTTTTAACGTAGAATCCATTTTTTGGGGTCCCACAACGATCCGATTTCACTTTGGCTATCTATAGGTCTTTCATGGGGCTAAAAATGGGATTTTTGAAGGAGCCCAGGAGGTTAAATATTTTTCGAGTAAAAAATGGAATTTGTGAAAAAACAATAATTTTTTGTCAAAAAAAATATTTTTTTGAAAAAAATCCAAAAAAATTTTCTATTGACCCAGAAATAATTTTTGCACAAGTATCCTATATCAAAGAATTAGGAATGGAAGTGCACCCGAATTTCGGGTTAAATCATCCTGTACCATGTTGTTAGAAGTCAAAATTAGGAAAATACATCATTTTTGTGACAAAAAGTCTTTCACGTAGTTTATAATCGTCTTAAAAAACTCTGGCCGATTCAAAAATAAGTGTGGGTGACGTCACCCACTAGTGTTCCGGTTTCCGATCAAAAGACACCAGAGGGCAGGTCGATTTTTTCTTTTATTTTCGATTTTTTCTTGGTGTTTGGCTCTAGTGACACTGGAGTAACGCGAAAATGGCCGTGTTCGCTTTGTTTTGAATGGGATCATGCTTATTTACTCAACTTATTTGTGATATAAATTAACTTAATCTTAATCTAGTTTTTAGTTTTGTAATGGTGGCCAACTTGTCGACCAATAGGAGCTGACCTCGGGTTTCCGCCAAAATTCAAATAGCAATTTTTCCATAAATTTTATAAATTCATACGAGCTTGCACTTTGTGTTTCAACCCCATTTTTAGTATTATTTGGACGCCTTCTATCGATAAAAAAAATAATCCAGAAACGCTTCCATTCCTAATTATAAACCCTTGTGTAAGATTTGCAGCGTTTTAACTGCAATTTGGGGAACCAAACTGGAAAAGTCTTTTATTAAAATTCATGTTAATCGTAGCCTCGCTCGAATTAACTGCTGTACGCTGCAGTATATATTAAATATTGAATTCCATTCTCATCTTCCTACATCAAATAGTAAATTTGTATGAGTGCCAAAATATACTCGTATTTAACTTATGAATGTGTGTTCAATTACCACATCTCCTCCGACTTGTTCAACTGATCCAACCGCCTTGAAATTTTAAAGTCAGGCATTTGGGTTCACGATGAAATATGAACTCTGCAGAGTTTTTCTTCCATGGGTTCAATCGATTTGTTGGCACAACCTTGATATTAACTCTTTTGATGCTTGCCATGTTCTTAACCCATGTGGGGGTTTTGGGGGGGGATTTAAAAAAAACGCTGCGATTTTCACACATGCGTTTGTTATTCTTTGATATAGGTTAATTGTGCAAAAAATTTAATTCTGTGTGTTAAGAAAATATTTGTGAAAAAAAAAAAAAAAAAAAATTCTGTACTGTTTTGGCAGATGTGGGACCTCAAAAAATGGATTTTGCGCCCAAAATTGCTAGGAAAACGACACCTTATTAGACCTCCTGGGACCCTTCAAAAATCCCATTTGTAGCCATGAAAGCCCTATAGATCCCCAAAGTTAATTCAGATCGTTCTAGGACCCATAAAAAATGGATTCTCCGTCTAAAAATACTTCGAAACGACACCTAACTCGACCCCTTAGCTGAAAACCTTGCGGGCACAAATAATTGGTAAACCGAGTATTTTGTCAAAATTTAAGTTTTAAAAAAAATTTCTCCTCCCCAATACGGCTCGGACGGCGGACAGACATTTTGTTTTTGGAATCTACTTGTCTTGCAACGGATAAATTTTGAGGCCGATCAGAATTTTCGACCTCTGTCGCGATTACATAAACTTGTGTATCATTCCAAGAACAATAAACTAAATATGGAGGTAGGCTACCTACCATTGAAGCACCTGGTTTAAATTTGATGGAACAAAGAGGTCACTATAATAGAAACTGAAACCAACAAAATTGTTAAGTAACTGTTGTGGTGATCCTCTCCAGTGTGTTTTGTGGCATAACATGTGTTTCCAAGACTTTCAGTATTGAGCTTTCCCAAAATTTCTTAATTTCATTCGGACGTTAGGTTTTAAATTAACTCAAAAGGTTTTATAAAAAAAATGAAATGAAAAAAAAAAAAAAAAAAAAAACCATGGACAAGTTTGAAGTGCCGTGGATAACGTCTACGTTGATCCCGTGAACGAGATATTTTCGCTTGGCTTCACGAAGTCATCTGCCCAGTGAGTCCCTTGATCAGTACTTTGAAGTATTAAACGAAATGGGTAGGGATTGTATTTTCACGGCAGTATCTGCTGAGCGAAACCAAGCTGATTTTGTCAGAGACGCTTACATCCGTGGTTTTATTGTCACCTCACATTCGACAGAGGCTACTAGAAAACCTGGGTCCTTTCCTGTTATCCGACCACCGCCCGATCCAATAACCCCCCACGCGATTTTGGTTGGCTTTGGGTGCGTTAAAGCCATCGGGAGGGGTGTGTATAAGTGTGTGGTCCAAGGAAAGGTCCAAAACCTGCTTGGAATGACGACGTTTGGATTGTCCTTAGGTAGGTACGAAATGTGCTAAGTGCTCGAAAAAGGTCGACGACCCTGATCGGCCTCAAAATTTGACATTATCCGTTTAAAGAGGTGTAAATTCCAAAAACGAAATATCCGTCCGATGTCCGAGCCGTTTTGGGCTGTAGGATTTTTTTTTTAAATCTGAAATTTTGACTTGGTTTTTTTGCCCGATCGTCCAAACCGGGGGGCTAAAATGGGGCTACGGGAGGGGTTTGTTGAAGGCTTTTGGCTATGAGGTCGAGTTAGGTGTCGTGTTCGAAGTATTTTGGACGTAGAATCCAATTTTGGGGGTCCCGGAACGATCCGATTTCACTGTGGCGATCTATAGGGCTTTCATGGGCATAAAATGGGATTTTTGAAGGAATTCAGGAGGTCAAATATTTTCCGAGTACAAAAAAATTGACACGGAATTAATTTTCACGCAAGTAACCTATATCAAAGAGTAATAAACCGTTGTGTAAACTTTGCAGCGTTTTTTTACGCGGCTCCGATTGTTTTCTTTTTTTTTTCTTTGTATGAACAAATTATTATTACCTTCAATTTTTATGCTTCATCACCATACAAAAACGGTTGAATTACTTCATGTCATAATTTAAAAATCGTTATTTCAGCTAAATCTGCTTCACAAGACTGACAAAAAGGATGTGAAGGCGGTACCAACACCATCAGGAATCCGTAAGTCTCCTCATTACTGTTGCATACTGAAATGATGAATAGAGCTAAGTTTGTTTGTTGCGTAGTTTTGCGTCGAATTACAAGACCCATTTTATCCCATCGGCCAGTTTGCACAATCTTCAGAAATTTTTTTACGTGGAACATCTTGACAACAATAGCGAAATTCCCACATTTTGGTTTATTTTTCATGGAATACCACACCTCTGTAATCGCGACGGGGGTCGAAAATTCTGATCAGCCTCAAAATTTGACATTATCCGTTTCAAGATGTCTAGATTCCAAAAACAAAATGTCCGGCCGTTTTGGGCAGTAGGATTTTTTGTTTTAATTTTGACAAAATACGCGGTTTACCATAATATTTACCATGATATTATCTTTGTGCCCGGAAGGTTTTCAGCCCAATCGCTCCAACCCGTGGGACGCTATGGGGCTACGGGAGGGGTTTTTGTAAGCTTTTGGCTATGGGATCGAGTTAGGTGTCGTTTTCGAAGTATTTTTGGACGTAGAATCCATTTTCGGGGGTCCCGGAACGATTCGATCTCACTGTGGGGATCTATAGGGCTTTCGTGGGGCTGAAAATGGGATTTTTGATGGATCCCAGGGAGTAAAATATTTTTCAAGTAAAAAAACAAAATCTTTTGGGAAAAAAACCAAAAAAATAATCTTTTCAATGACAGATTTGCACAAGTAACCTATATCCAAGACTAATAAAACCTTATGTAAAATTTTGAGCGTTTTACATTTAATACCTGCGACACCCACTTCATCCCCGCCTAATGGCTGAGCAAAGCAAGGCCCTCCTGACCGCTTGTTACAATTTAACATGTATAATGTTTCAGGGCCTTCTGGATACGTTGGTCGAACTGGCGTCCGCTTCAAATCTACGTCACGCCGAGTAAGTTTTACCTTCACTATTCGCTTTTTTAAAAATCCATTTATTCCAAACAACGACTCATTTTGATTTGGCCCATTTCTGAAGAAGGAGCTGTTTGACAATCGAAGTTCAGCCGAAGTGACCGTCACAGTGAGTATCCTTGAATATTGTGCTCCAAAGTATTGATGTCTGAAATATCACGACGGTAGAGCCCGAAATCGGAATGTCCTTCCGCCGTCCCAGCCGTTTTGGGCAGTAGGAATTTTCTTAAAAATCTGAAGTGTTGCCAAAATACTTGGTCCACTGTTTAGCTTAGTTTTTAGTCCAATCGCCCAACTCCGTGGGGCGCTACGGGAGGGGTTTTTGAAGGTGATTAGATATGGGGTCGAGTTAGGTGTCGTTTTCGAAGTATTTTAGGAAGCTCCCCATTTTTAGGGGTCCCAGAGCCATCCGATTTCACCGTGGGGATCTTTGGGGCTACGAATTGAGCTTTTTAAGGATGTGATGAGGTCCAATGAGGTGTCGCTTTTCGTGTAATTTTGGTGGCATTATTCATTTTTCGGGGTCCCAAATCTATTCAAACAATGAAAGTACCCAAAAAATTCTTTCCTTTTAATATTACAAAATAAATTTAAATAATTTTCTTATTTTATTTTTTAATATTAATTACATTATCCATATTTTTAAATTATTATTATTATAATATTACCCATTGGCATAAAATTCATTTTTGCCCAACTTACCGTCTTCAATGAAACCCTTGTGTAAAATTTGCAGCAATTTTGTTTTTCCACTTGCAGTCAAAATGGAGCTTTGTTCAGAGCGCTCTAGCGGCCGTCCTATTGAGGATCAAAACGAGCCTGATGAGTTGTGCTTGTAGGAAATTTTGTCTGCTTTAATTTTGTACATAGTGGTCTTTTCGGTAACACTATACCGCTTTGGAGATAAATGCAAGAAACAGAAAAAATTCCGATATTTTCGAGGTTTTTAGCGTTTCCTGATGTTGTCTCACCTCTGGCGAGGGGGAATACCTCAAATTCGGATATGTTTTTTTTCCTGGAAACGGGATTTTTGAACCTAGATTTACTGGATTGTAGTGTGATGGTAACCATCACATGTCGCTACGGCCACATGTCGGTTCAGTGATTGAAATAGTTGTGATCAAGGCATCGGTACACATTGTTAAAAGTGTTTTCGTTACAGTATGATCGGCAACATAATTTGAACATGCTCTCGTGATTTCGGTGCGTTCGCAAACTCTTAGGCGGTATGCAATCAGTTCAGAGGTGAGAGAAATCCTGTCGTCTCTCAACAACTGTCAACAGTACAAGTAGAGGAATCCCCATTTTGAACGTATGAGAGGACTCTAGCCGATATCCATCGCAAATAGTTGAATGCACTCCACTAGCAAATATTGCTGACTATGAAATAATCGTTATCTTTGTTGATTTTTTCAGAACTTGAGGAAAAAGGTGGAATGCAAACTCAAGGGCTGCCCAGTGGTTTGGTACCTAAGGTGAGTATTCCTAATCATCTCATATACACGTAGCGACTCCAGGTTTTGTCTTACATTTTGACTGACTATGCAGATTAACGAGCTCGAATTGGAAATTGAAAACCTGCAAAATGCCATGGACGCCAAGAGAGACAATTTCATCGGCGACATTATGAGTGCGTGGTTGCAGGATGCCGAGCTTGAAGTGCAAGATCATCTGTGCCAGTCAACCCAGAAAGAAAAGATGGCAGTCAGGGGACGAGGTTCTGTAAGTAGATTTACCTTTCGTTTTGGGGGGCCCTAATTTTTGCTCCTTCCTTACTTTTCTTGATTCCCATCCAAAATGACCGTTACCATACATTGGTAGATTTTTAATGAACAGTATCACTATCTGAGACATGGCGTCTTCCCAAAGTAGTCTTCTCGCTTCGCTCGCCTATTTGCCCGATCTGCTAAAAAATGGAAATATCGCAAAAATGTTCCACTATTTTACCCCGTCGCGTGGAGCCCCCTTCGGGGGGGCCTGCTGAGAGTCCCACCAGACTCCATAGCAGTTTCCTATCGATATACGTTCACTATTGATGGCGCTTGAAAAGCACGAAACGGCGAGATCCTTAATCCTTATGAATTCATATCCAAGACACTTAATATTTCCTACAACGTCTTACTATTTCGGGATTCTAAGTGTGTAACATACAGGAACGTCATTAAGGATGTTTAGAAGAATGGCGAGTTTTACAATAATCACGGAGACTTCCCGATTTCAATGACACTACGAAATATAGTGCGACACTCGTGCTTTACGTAAAATATCAACTTCCCATCCATAACTGACGCTTTTACATAGCCACAAACAAACAAAGTAGGTAATGAATAATAATAACTCCTCCTTCTATTTTATACCCAGTTGAAAATTGGAAAACTACCAGATAATAATATTATAACAGCAATAATAATTTGTCGCAATTGAAGAATTATAATGTTTTAATAATTAAAACATTATCGGTTTTTGCTCATTGGTGAGGGATGCGACCATTCCATCAATACGTTCACTTCTCAATTTCACTATTTTTTGAACAGCGGAGCGTTGTTTGAGCAAATGTGAGTGTCAACAATCTTACGAGCAAGTCTTACAAAGATCTGGTGTTGACCAGCTGTGGAACCGAATAAATAATCTTTGTGCTCTACAATGCAGTGCCGCGAGATACATTTTGTTTACAAGCTCGACACCGATTTATTGACTTTACTAGTCTCTCTGGCTCGCTTCGCTCGCTCCCCTAGTGGGGTGCGTAGCATCGATGGACACGTTCATAACCCTGCATCAAGGCTAACTGGTCCTTCAACATCAACCCCCCTCACCGTGAAATCACCCCTCCCTCTCGGTTTTTTTGAAATCCGACTTCGGAATCGGATTGGCCATATTTTGGCGCGCATTTGGCTCGCGGATACCATACCCAAAAAATGGCTCCTTACTGGGTATTTTTGAACCCGAAAAAACGTGGGACAAACGCGAGAAAGACGATTTTTCGACGAATTTCCGAATTACGATTTGACCAACGTCTTCCTCCAGGTCTGATCTATACGGCTCGTATTTTTTCGTAATTTTTTCGACCCCCTAAACGGCCAGCGAGCGGAAAATGAAAAAACTCATTCGGGAACGCGTTATCCCGTACCAACAAACCACACGGCTACCGTCGACCAACACGATTTTATATTATTGTATGATGATTCCACATACTTCGTACTCGGCTTGCTTTTTGCCAGCTCTGGTGACGGGGCGTCTTTTGGCTGTCTAGATGCTCTTGAAGCTGCCTGTCCTCGTGGTATCAATGTGCTCTCTGATGAATGCCTCGTCGCCGCTATGATAACTATGTCTTGAGCTTCTTCTTTTCTTCGTTTTTCGCCAGAAGATTGCTCGTTTTCTACATAAAATTCTTGAAATTGATCATTTTCATTGAATCTTCCCACAAATTTTACATCCCTTGTTACTATCACTCTTCTTCCTTCTTCTAACCAGACCCTGTAGGCTTTTGAAGTGGTAGCATATCCTAGGAATATGCACGGTTTAGATCTGGATTGAAATTTACCTTTGTTTGGCATTTTATCCAAACAATAGTCTCTTAGTCCGAAGGTTCGAAAGTAAGTGACTATTGGTGGTATTTTGTAAAAAATTTCATACGGGGTAAATCCATTGATACTTCTTGAAGGACACCTATTCCTAATAGATATAGTTAGCTGTGAACATTGCCTCTGCCCTGAAAGAAGGGGGCAATTTTGATTCAATCAGCATTAGATTAGATTAGATTAATACCAGAGAGGATATAGAAGTGGGTTCCTAAGGGGCGCCCCACTTCTCGCACTATAGACCCATTGTGCTGCCTCTCGGAGTTACTATGGTAGGAGTTCTGTGCCCTTGAAGAGGTTCAATAGTCCTCCTACCAGGTCCTTTCGCGCCAGTATCTCTCCCCGGTCTACAGAGCCCAGAGCAAGATACCTTCTGCGCTCCAGGGCCTCACCGGCATCAATCAGCATACATCTGGCCATTTATTTTTGCATATAGCACAGTATTTGTTGCCCCTATATTGTGATGAGGATTCACCTTTTGATGCTCTTGTAGGGCTGTGGTGTTTCCTACCTTGCTGTTTGTTTTCCGCCATCGCATCCGAGGAATGGCGTTCATTTCTGTCTTTTCTGGCGTCACTTTGTTCCACGATCTTTATTCGGTAGCGTGCGAGTTGGGGACGTGCGATTTGCGGACAAACTAAAGTGGTGGGAAGTAGATCGATAATCTGTCATGCGGGTTGCGGACATGATACATTTCCCGTGTTTAGAAATGCGTCAGCTCGGAAGATCAAGCTCTGTCGTCATGTGTGAGGAAAACTCACATCAATTTCCAAAATTTTGGGCGTGTGCCAACGTTTTGAGTTAGGTTTCGGTAAACTTTCTGCCAGCTTCGTCCAAGTGCATGTACGGCTTCTTCCTCTTCCTGCCTGGCTCTCCTACCTCAAAAGAGCTCAGCTTGAAGCCACACCCTTGCGTTTAGAAAGAAAAACGAAAACATTCGGCTGTTTAAGCCCTACAATAGAATTCAACTTCCTGTTTCAACCTTCATCTGCGTTATTGGTGCGATGTCACCGTGAACGTTCCACAGTGAGGTGGGCTGCTTCTCATTTTCCAGCCATTGCTTTTCAAAATAGTCCAGAAATAGATTTTTTCTGTCGATGATGCGTGGATCCCATGTCAACATCTACAGTGTACACTTGTTTGAACTGCTTGGGGCAACTGAAGAAGGTCCCATCGAGAAAACACGTTGTCGACGTTTCCAGAGCGTTTTTTTGCATCGCGTCTCCCAAATATCAAAATCCTGCAGCCATCAGATTGCGAGTCATCTATTTTCAAAAAATCGCTACCGTCAATGAAAGTTCTTACATCTCCGCTATGTCCGCAAATCGCACGGAACGATCATAAAGTCGAGGCCGTTCCGCAAACAGCACGATTTTGTTGACAACCGCCCCTCTAGCCTTCTTTCCCTGTCCGCAACTCGCACGGAGCCCTTTATTCTCAGGGTTTCAGGGTCCGGTAGCTCATCTCGGGACTCTATCGCACATCGAAAGACTTGGAAGCTGTCAGGCAGGCTATATAACATTATAGCAAGTAAATCCGGATGGATTACAACACCTATGTTTCGTAGTTTGTCGACGGTGTCGAAAAAACTCCTAAGATGATCTTCTACATCATTGGTTTCCTTCATTTTATCAAGCATAATGTGTTTAAGCAGTGTCACCTTTCTTGCTGGTCCCGTAGATTGATGTATTTTCTCTAATTTGAGCCATACGTCCCTAGATGTTACCTGATCTGTTAACTGTTTTACTTCTCCTTTGGAGATTGTCATGATTTACACGATTTACGATTTACGAATATCGCGATTTACATTAAGCATGCGAACTCTGGTGGCGCTCGGAAGACTCACTCAAAAACGGCAAGTCACCCGCCCGCCCTATTTAATTTGAAGCGCCCAGCACCTAGTTATTCAGTTTTCTTCCAATTATAGCCATGTCGGGGTACGAAAATTGGAAATTGAAGAAGAATTAGTGTGTTAAGAAATAAAGATGCAGTTCGAGGTTGATTTCGCAATTTTGCTAAAAGAAAAATAATCGTTTGTGTGGACCTTGACGACAAATATGCAGGGGGGCTGTTATAACTGAACACCGACTAGAATTTATAATAATTTAAAGGAAATGCGGGTTCAAGAAAATAACACGGATTTGTAACGTTGGAAATTGGAATAACCTTTTTATCAGGATAGCCTTACATCGTTCTGGGGGCGTTGTTGTACCTAACTAATTAGTGTCCCTACCTAAGTCATAACATTCCTCCCCTTTTAGATTTGATGAAATAAATGCAAACTGTGGCTCTGAATGATGATCGCGTTTCGAACACATCAAGAACTAAAAAAAAAGATAAATGAAAAGAATGAATACATATTTGAATTCCTAGAGGAATGTGGAAATGAATCCAGAAGATTTTACAAAGGTTATCGATATAGAAGAAGTAACTCAGTCATAATCTGAAAACGTGAAGCGTTTGGGAGGTTTCTTGCTTCTCTCAGGCCGAGGCGTCTTGGGCTCATCCGAGGGCGATTGCAGTCCCTGGGGTGTTTTGGGCATTGTTGGAGTCTCGGGCGTTGCGGGTTTTGAAGACGGAGTTGGCGTTTGGGGCCGGGGAGTTTTGGGCTTGTAAGGCGGTGGTTGAGCTGGTTCACCAGACGTCGTAATCTCTTTGCTTGGAGAAGGAGGTCTCCCAGTTGTCAGATTGCGAGAGTCATCCTGTGAGGTTTCTTCCATTGATGTCCACAACTGGTTTATTGATCGTATCCATAATTTCCCATCTGTGGTTTGAACGACGTAGGTTTGATGGCCCAATTTCTCGGTGACTTTTCCGAGGATCCACTTGGGGTGATCCGTTCTGTAATTCCTCGCCCAAACGGTGTCACCTTCGTTGAAACTTGTCCGTCGTGTTCCTCCATGACGGGTCATTGACGTTTGATTATCGTCCATCTTCTCCTCCGAAGACGGAATGAGGTCGTCTAGTTGAAGACGGGGGCGGTTTTTGAGTAGGAAATCGGCTGGAGTTTTCCCAGTGGCGGCATGTTCGGTGTTGCGGTATTGATGAAGAAAACGGTTGACGGCTACGTCCAAAGGCGTCGTCTTATCGGCTAATGTCTTCAAAATACATCTCTTGACGATCTTGACGGCCGATTACTTCGGCGGGCGCGGATACGTGGTTAACACGGAACTGTAACTTGCGTGTTGGCCGTATGACAATGAAAGACTGACTGCTTGTCGCCTCAGGATCAGGAGGGGACAAGATAAAGGTGGGGACGGGAAGTGCCAAAGTACAACTTTCAAACAGGGATCATCATTCAAAAAGTATCGAACTAGGTGGTTAAAAAAGAAGTTTGAATATTCATCACCAAATAATAGCTTGAAAAGAGGAAAACTTACCAAGCCTCTGCTTCTTCTGATGAAACTGACCTGTTGTGTCATGTTGGATTTCAAAACACTTTATGTCATGTTGGTCAACCTGTCGATTCCGGTGAAACTAGCGCACCCAGTGGAAAACTGACGCCGCCATTCGATTTGCCGCGTAATTTAACTTTAAGAAACGCAATAAAATTTTTTTTTTCGAGAAATGCAGTTATGTCATGTTGGGATTTCGGTATCATTTAATGACGGCAACTTTGCTTTTCGTAATGTGGGCCGAGGACTAACCTTACGGGTTGGTCATCGCGCTTCGCATAGACCTCACAAAGCGTCATCTATGATAATCTGAAAGGACCCACAGAGTGTGGGTTTCTCTTCCTGAGAGTCTGAAAGTTCGGAGTGGACTGTATTGAGATGAAATATTTGAACGCATTGACTATAATACGTCGGGTTGCCACTTACCTGTGGATGTACACTTTCGGATGAGGGTGCTGGCCAAATTCGGGGTGACAGTCGAGCGCGTTGGGCGACGAAAAGCACTTTTTCGCGAGGTTTTGGGGAACCGACAACAACCGTCGACGCGTGTTCTTAGGAGAGGCTCAGGACCGACGTGAGCCAGGGGTCTGCGCATGCGCCAAACGAGTTACTGCCATGTGATTGTTTTTATTCACCATAGGTAGTGCGGCAGATAGAAAATAGTCCAATTCTGACAATTTCGCTGTCATTTCATTTTATGAAGAATGTTACGTACCCAGTTAGGTACCTTCTTTTGTATTAGGAAATTCACTTGGCAATACCCATCAAAACACAAATTTGTCGCTAGTTATTAAATAAATTTTGACACCGTTATCCACTCTCTTCACTTCTGGAAGATCCAACTTGACAATGGAATGATTGTTAAAACTAGGCACATAATTTAGGTTCCTGTCATAGCAACAGTCCTTTACTGCTGCTGGGGAGATTTAATTTCCGCAGAAAGGAGATTAATAATGAATAACCAACCTATTCATCAAAATTTGATCATCATGTACAAAAATTGCGAAACTCATTTGGTCCCGTGAATGCGCAAGATTCTGCTCATTACACGCATCACTTCCGAACCGTTACGAAAAATTCAAAGTCCCATTCTTTGTTGCAAGATGAGTATGTTATGTTCCAAAAATATAATGTCCGTCCGCCGTGCAGGGCAGTAGAATTTGTGTTTAATATGAAAATACTCGGACAAAAAAGGTAGGGAGGTACTGGGTTCGTCATGTAGGTGTGTCCACATGGTTTATCCCTATCCTAGTTTATTATTCTTTGACTATTTCACCTTGTATTTATCGTAAAGAATTATCCGCCTCAAAATTTGTCCTTCCTCATGTGGGGTCTTTAGATCTTTTGAAGGGCTCTGGATAGGCGGTCAAATGAGGTATCGTTTTTAAAGAAACTCTGAACTCATAATCCATTAGGTATTATACGTCCTTCATGTGCCCTCCTGCTGAGGAGGTATTTAAAAAAAAAAAGATTTTCTATGCACAATTTTGGTTTATTATTCTTGGAATAATACACCTATGTTTTCGCGACGCGGGTCGACGACTCCGATCGGCCTCAAAATTTGACATTATCCGTTTCAAGAGGTCTACATTCAAAATCCGAAATGTCCGTCCGCCGTCCGGGCCGTTTTGGGCAGTAGGAATTTTTTTAAAAATCTGAAATTTTGGCAAAATACTTGGTTTACCATCTAGTTGTGCCCGCAAGGTTTTCAGTCCGATCGCCCAAACCCGTGGGGCGCTATGGGGCTAAAATGGGGCTACAGGAGGGGTGTTTTGAAGGCTTTTAGCTATGGGATCGAGTTAGGTGTCGTTTTCGAAGTATTTTTGGACGTAGAATCCATTTTTGGGGGGTCCGGGAACGATCCGATTTCACTGTGGCGTTCTATAGGGCTTTCATGGGGCTAAAAATGGGATTTTTGTAGGATCCCAAGAAGTTAAATATTTTTCGAGTAAAAATTAAAGAATTTTTGAAAAAACACATTTTTGAAGAAAAAAAAATCCCCCAAAAAATTTTTTTTTGAAATATAAAAATCCAAAAAAAAAAATTTTTTAATTTTTTTTTTTTGACTGAATTAAATGTCTGTACAAGTAACCTATATCACAGAATAATAAACCCTTGTGTAAAATTTTCAGCGTTTTTAAGGTGTGGAACCAGTTTTTTGACTCTCCTGAAAAGTTGGTAAAAACACGATACGACCCGTTGCCTTGTAAGCGTCGATTTATTATTTTTAATTTGAGGGGTCAGTGTGGCCCAGTGGACTAAGGCGACAGAGCTTCGCCTGTTTACAAATCAGTCGGAGCGCTGATCAGCCTGGTTCAAATCCGGGGACGAACACCAATGTTTACAGTGCGGGGTCGGCTCCTGCCCCACTTGTGAGACCCAAATGGTTAACACAATAAAAACCCACTTTACTTTACTTTATTATTTTTAATTTTACAGTTTTTTTTATATCTATTTTACTATGATTTATTTAAAAGTTTAATTTTTATTTATTTATTCATAAAAACATAAAAACATTTTCACAATAAGGCAGAGAGTCATGATTTGTATACATAGGAACCAATTTTTCTTGATTTGGCCTATAGGTCTTTGACCTGTCCAGGCCTGTCATTCCCTTAATAGCTATTGAATATTGCATACCAATTAAATTTACAATTTATAGCGACTTAAAATATAATTTGTATTTTCTAAATTCTTAAAATAAAGTAGCGCTTCTTTTTTGAAAATTGATGTTGACCTCGCGGTCCTTAACGAGAAAGGCAGGGTTTCAAATAGCGCAGGCGCAAGCCAGGGTAACTGCCGAGTGAAGAAGTCAACTTTTGGATGAGGAATTCGCAAAATGGTTGTCTGACTAGTCCTTGTATTTTTTACCACCTCATGCTGCCTAAACGCGTCCCGAGATTTGAAAACGTAATTTACTAGTCTATAAACATAAGTTGCCCTAGGTGGTAGGACATCGAGCTTCAAATACAAGGTTTCTATTGGTGTGCGCTGGTCGGATTTGGTTGCTATCCGTAGCACAGTGTTAATTGCCACCTCAATGCAAAAAAAAAAAAAAAAATTACCAGTTTTGTCGTTTTCTGATTGGGGAGTGTACATGCAAAGTCACATCACGAGCCTCGCCCGCTCCGGAGTGTATACCAGTAAACAACTAGTAAACAGTTAACACTAGCGACCCTAAATTTCAGGGCTTAAAATATTATGACCAGGGAGTTTTTACTAACGATAGCGACCCTAGACTCACGCGGTGTTCTAGGATCCCTTATTTTCACTTTTCACACTCCATCTCGTGAAAGATTAGGTTAACAATTTTCGACAAAGCTTATTACCTACCTATGTAATTTTGTATAATGTATCTACATATGTAATTTTTTTTTTTTTTTTTTTTCATAGAAAGGAAAATCCTCGAAAAAACGCTGCAAATTTTACACATGGATTTATTATTCTTTGATATAGGTTACTTGTGTAAAAATTATTTCTGTGTTAATGGGAAAAAATCTTTTTTGGATTTAAAAAAAAATTTTTTTTTCATTGACAGAATTAAATTTCTGCACAAGTGTCCTATATCAAAGACTAATAAACCCTTGTGTAAAATTGGCAGCGTTTTTACCATATGGCTCCTTGCAAGGGGCACTAAGTGCGATAAATGCACACAATTTTCATCAATTTGGCAGTATAATGGGAGGAGCGTCGGGGAACTCTTTCTAAACATTGAACTCCGGGCAGGACTCGTCTCTGAATTTCAGAAATTTTCGATTCAAAAATGATATCATGAGCAAAACCTACCTCAAACTCTTCGGGCATATCCCGGGGAGGGGCGGGAGCTTCCCCGGGTACGTACCTCTTCTTCAGGCTGAAAATATATTATATTATTAATCTTTTGCTCGATTATTTGGCCAAATTGCGGAACACTCCGACCAACGTAGTTGTATACCTTGCTGGCTGCGGCCCGTTTGGGATTTTTACTCGAAAAATATTTAACCTCCTGGGATCCTTCGAAAGTCCCATTTTTAGCCCCATGAAAGCCCTATAGATCCCCACAGTGAAATCGGATCGTTCCGGGACCCCCGAAAATGGATTCTACTTCCAAAAATACTTCGAAAACGACACCTAACTCGGTCCCATAGCCAAAAGCCTTAAAAAAAAACCTCCCGTAGCCCCATTTCAGCCCCATAGCGCCCCTCGGGTTTGGGCGATCGGACTGAAAACCTTGCGGGCACAACTAGATGGTACACCGAGTATTTTGTCAAAATTTCAGATTTAAAAAAAAATTCCTACTGCCCAAAACGGCCCGGACGGCGAACGGACATTTCGGATTTAGAATGTAGACCTCTTGAAACGGATAATGTCAAGTTTTGAGGCCGATCCGAGTCGTCGACCTCCGTCGCGAAAACACAGGTGTATTATTCCAAGAATAATAAACCAAAATAAACAATCGTTAATGAAGCTGCGTTTACTTCGAAATGTTCAGTTGCTGGAGTTAAGTATGAAAACGTACCTTCTTCCTCTTGGCGGGCGTGTCGTCTTTGCACGCGGCGGCCCTTTTGTTACCCTTCTTGGGGGCCTCGTCTGTTGTTGAGGCGGAGGGGTTGGCGTCGACATCCTACAAAGATGTGGCAAGTGATGAGGCACAACGTGAAAATTTAATGTAACGCTTAACAACAATTGAGAGTACGTACATTTTTTGAAGAAGGTTCCCCTTTGGAGGTTTCTTCGATTTTGGGGTCTTGTTTCTCGATCTTGGTGCCCATGTTGCTGCAACCAATAGAGAAATTGAAATGAGCAGAACCGCTAAGTGACTTTAATATAGTGGATAGTGAGGGTGGTTACAATAGGTTTGTTCCAGGAGTGACAGCTGTTAACCAGCGCAGTCAACTGCTGTTCCGGGACGCCCTAGTCTAATAATATTAATAGAGGAAAATTTATGTTATATTTTATTGAATTTTACTGATTTCAATTCAGTTTATTAATCAATTTCACAGATTTATTTTTCAGAAAGGATCAATGGGCCCGGGAACCTAATAACTTAATTTAACTACCATTGCTGGCAGCATGTCTACCTGCAATATTTTTTAGCCCCCCCCCCCCCCCCCCCCCCAAGGAAGACCTGCGTACGCCCATGATCGGTACTGATCTCAGCTCAGCGCACAAATGAGACAGCTCAAGTGAGGAGAGATAATTTGCACTGTACGGTTGGGACCACTGACCACTCCCCGCCCACTCAGAGGTCGACGGGGAAAGGGTAGACCCGTGCACACAGAAATATCTGCCTTAATATAGTGTTACACTACGGTATGCACAGGTGGACCAATGTAATATACCTACTTAAGTATTTTATGTCGTTACCTTATTTTGATTTTGTCCGTCTTCGCGATCGCGTACACGTCACTACACTCGCGTCGCGGTTATTTCGGCTGCACTCGCGCGATGACAGTTCGGTTTTGGGGGAGCTTTGCCCAAAACGGACTGTATGCACTGGTCCGAAAAATGTCCAAATTCGACTGGTAGTCCGTGTTTTTGATACGACGATGTGCGGTCGAATCGACGATGTGCGGTCGAATCGTTCTGCTTTTCAACTGATAGATAATGAGTGATGGATATAAGTGACGGATAAGTGACCCTGATTTTCCTGTCGCAGTCACTTTTAATTCCTCGGTTTCCCCACTCTGATGTTGTTTGGGGGGGGGGGGGGGGGGACCGAGAATTTTCTTGTAGCTGATTCGCTGCTAGGCCACCTCCTTCGACACCTGATTGGCAGATGTCGAAAAGGAGGGATTAGTTGATGATTCTATTGGCCGACTCCAATTCTGCTGAATCCTGGAGTTCGGCCGGCCTAAAAATCCGTGGGAACAAGGTGATGCTCCATGACCTGCTGATTTTGTGTCGCGCGGCCTTGGAGATCTCAGGTTGCGAGCGGATGGTGTAGCGTCGCAATCCTGTTTCCTTTGTTCCCACACGTGCCGTTGATTTGGCGAAACTCAATCTGTAGGACGGAAATCGTCCCTACAAACAGGTACGTAAATTTCACTAGATTTGACTCTAATAATTAAGTAATTATTACTTACCTAAACTATTAGAAACGGAACTCCAAAGATTGTCGGATCAAATACAATCAGTTATCAAAATTTGTTCTCTCTAAATTCAAATACAAACACTTCAAAACTGGGGGTTTGTGTTATTTTTTTATGGAAGAATTTGGGTGTTCAGAGGTAGCGGCGGACTTGGTGGTGGTTCGCATTCTTTGTTCTGTGCTTGAAGCAGAATATTGACGATTCTTGGGAGGTAGGTAGGTGGGGTGGGCACATGCCCGATGTGATTTTTCACACTTAAATCGGAGTTAAATACTACGTTTTCCAATAAAAAATTTTCAAATTGAGCGAAAATTCAGTTTTTTATTGCACCTTTTCTTTCTTGACATTCCATCTAGGTTTGGCGTTCAGGGTTTGGCCTTGGTCTAGGCCTAGGATGGCCTTCATTTCTCTCTACAGCAGCTGCGGGGAAATGGAACTGGAGGATGTGCCGCCGCAGCGACGCCATTGAGGAATAACACCACACCAGCATACGGCGCCGGTGCGGGCAGAAAGGGCACCTCCAATATTGAGCGAAAATTGAGTTTTTTATTGCACTTTTATTGCACCCTTTATTTTCTTTCTTGACATTCCATCTTCTAAGTGTCGCCTTGTTCCTCAGGGTTTGGCCTTGGCCTTCTAGGTTGGCCATGGTCTTCTAGGTTAACAGCAGCTGCGGGCATATGGAAGCGGAATATGTGCCGCTGCAGCGACGCCAACGACGAATAAAACCATAACACCGGCACTCGGCGCCGCGGCGAGCAGAACGGGCGCCGGTGCGAGCGGAACGGGCACGTATACCCTCCAATTGTCGTCCGCTGCCGCAGCTGTTGTATGCCTCTCGGGCCTCTCGGGCCTCTGCCTCCGCTAGATTGCATTTGACGAAAAAAAAAAAATCTGAAAAAAAAGAAAGAAAAATAAGTTCAACTATCCTGACAACTTCAACGACAATACATGATAGCGACAAGGGAAGGCAGTTGGGTTGCTCCTCGCCGAACAGACGAATGGAACAACGTGAAGCGTTTGGAAACTCCTGTTAACGAGTACACTACCGCTCAATCGGGTTCAAGACGCGCCAGTTTTTTAAACAACAGGAGTAGATTTAGCGGTAGTATTGTCGTTGCCCTCCATTGGAGGGCCTCCAATAATGCATTGTAGAAAAAACGCTGCAAATTTTACTCATGGGCTTATTATTCTTTGATATAGGTTACTTTTGCATGAATTTAATTCTGTCAATGAAAAAAAAGTGATAATTTTTTTTATTGCTTCCGAGTCTGCGAAGCAGCGGAAGCCTTGTTTTCACTTTCGGGAGAAAAAAAATTTTTGTTGTCCGAATTCAAAATTTCCACTCACATTTTGCGTTTCATAGCCTACTGAACAAATTTGGTTCCGTGTCTGTCGGTCTGTCCGCATTTCCTTGTTACAGCCATAATTTCCACAATTTTGAATTAATTTAGCTCAAATTTTGAGGGATTATGCGGATAAGGCTCCTTGAGGTCCCATACGAATTTCATCACAATTGAATCAGCGGTACGCTCTGCGCATGCGCTAACGTGAAATTCTTGAAACAGGCATAACTTTCTCAATTTTGATCGGATTTCAATCAACTTTTCAGGAATTGTGTGCGTATAGCTCTAGATGGTACCCTGTCAGTTTCATCACGATTGAATCAGCGGTACGTTCAGCGCATGCGTGAACGTAATTTCCTTGCCACAGCCATAACTCCTACAATTTTGATCGGATTTCAATCAAATTTTCATGAATTGTGTGGGTATAGCCCTAGATGGTTCCCTATCAGTTTCATCACGAATGAATCAGTGGTACTCCATAATATCTTCAATTTTTCCATTACGAAATCCAACTTTGCTCAAGATATATTATATCTTGAGCATATATGCTTGACTTAAGGCGAGATAACGGGGAACAAAATCGTAATGAATTTAAACAGAATATTATCGCTGTCAGTAGCATCAGACTTGAGAGACGAGAAGGCTTCAAGCACGTGCATGCAAAGGAGAAACCTGCAGGGATGCGTAGGATTTCGGAAGGGAGTCTAATCGCATCTTCCAAAGACATTGAATTGTCAACTTCAAGAGAAGAGCGTCCCAGATCCACACTTGACACTCGGGGATTCTGAGCTATAACGACTGAATTGTCAGCAGCTATGACATCAGATTCAGACCCGAGGCCCTTACGGAGAGAACCACTCCCGGCTGATACGAACGAATTGTCGTCAATATCCGCCTGGGCTAGTTCCCTGCGCGATAAAAATGAGTTGAATGAACTTTAAAGTTTGTGTTTGCTAAGAAGTCCACCAAGAGTATTTCATCAGAATGAGAGAAATAGCGAGCAAAGGAAGAATAGAGTCAAATCACGATGGCCACCAATAGCTCTTCTATTCCGTGCACGATGGCATTACCGGTCTTACTGCGCTCCTCAGCGTCACACGAATGGCCCTGTTCCTTGTTTCTTCACCTCCCACGGTGTTGGCGTGGGGCGTACCACCTGCAAATTTGCCATAGACAGGGTCGGTCTGGCCTCAATCAAATTCCCAAACACCAAGTGATACTCACCTCCTCCCGCATCGTTGCTCCGACCTCGTTGCATCGTTTCTTCTGCCGATGGAGGTTGTCCACACGCCATCTTCGGAATTAAGCTTCTGGCGTCATATCCAGGATTTCGCCCCCCGGTGTCTTTGGAGGAACAGGAAGGGAGTACTTGAACGTACCAGGCTGGGGCCTGACACGAGTTGTCGTCGCCTCCCGTGAGCGGGATGAGAAGCTGCGCCGTCCATTCTTAGCATGTGAAGAGTGCCGGCAGAGGGCGCGGGCGGCCACACCATAGTCATGATTCCATTGGTTTGACGCGGTTCCGTCATTATTCTGGGTTGTATTCAGAAATTACAGTCAATTTCGATTCATGTCTCGAACTGATAAATTGTACTATGTTCATCGGTACCTACACACTTCAGAGGATTAGGTAGCGCTAATGCCATCCGGCCCATCGGTCAGACGGCCAGAATGGACATTTAGCGCACAAAAATTCTACACATGTTCTGAATCGGATTATACTTACAATCTTGTTTTGGCGGTTGCTGACTAAATTCTGAAATATCAAATTCTGCCTGCAGAACCTCTTTTATTTCAACTTGTTTGCGTTTGCTATTAGAGGTCACTAAAATATCATCGACACGAAGCAACATCACAGCAAACTCATTCCAACGTTTCACACAAATAGATAGGAAGAAATTCAGAAGTTTTGATTTCCATCCATCGTGCTAATTGCTGAAATTTGACTAACCATGGTGGGAATTTAAGTCGGTATGAGGCTTTCTTGAGTTCACACAATCGTTCCTTCACAAATAATTTTGGTTTACCTAAATATTCAGTTAAGCCTTCTGGCATTTCCATGAACCAACACCTTTTTCTCCAAAGTTTCACTGGGAAACGTTGTTATGACATCGTACTGATTTAAACCTAATTCAAATGTATTCGCTATAATGAGAACGAATCATAAATCTTGGTTCTGTCATAAACATTTTCGTCTGTAAAGTCCTCAGCCACCATTCGACATTTATTGCGGATCGGCCCGTCAGCCTCATTTTTCCTTCTATGGACTCATCGTTCCTTTAGATTATTGATTCCAAGGAATCACTTCCCATGTTCCACATTTCAAGTGGTCATCGTACATTATTGTTCATTGCCTTAACCCAGAATTTTCTTCGTTTGCTGTTATGGGCTTCCTGAAAAGACTCGGGATCTTCAAGTCCGTCTCTCTCCATCTTTTGACATACCTGGATGATTGCTGCTAAACCAATCACTCGATTTTCAATCAGAAAACGCTGATCTCTTCATAACAGTAGTACCTTTGGCTATAATAATTATTAAGTTTGAGATCGCTAACATTAAAATTAAGAGGGGGTGGAAATTTCAAATTCAAAAAAAGGCATTAAAACCTGACATTTTTCCGAAAACGTTCAAACAGAAATGTTGACAAATTATTCGTGATTTTATCGCCTGACTCTTGATGCCCTGACTTCAATTCTATGATCTCTATGAGCATAATTGAAGCACAAGTCGTGAAAATTTTGATCAAGGGCAGTGGACAAAGTCATAGTAGAGGTACATACTCACTCTCGCTTTCGCTTTCGCTGGTGTGAGTGATGCTTGAATTTATTTGGTCCACCGTCGGCCGACACGATTTTCTGTAATTGTATGATAGTTTTGATACCTACGCCGAAAATGAAAATTTTTGAACGAAATGGGAAATGATTTGGACTTGACAACACAGTCATATGCTCAAAGGGAATTTGGATAGGTAGTAATAATTCTGCAGCTCTACATTTTAACAGTAACTGTTGCCATTGAATGTTTGCTGTTATGGGCTTCCTGAAAAGACTCGGGATCTTCAAGTCCGTCTCTCTCCATCTTTTGACATAGAAATGGCAAATTAGTCTCGTGCTCATCGTCCAAATAAAATTCCGCATCGTTGTTTTCATCAATTAGTATGACACTACTCACATCAGAGACTCGCACTTCTGACTCAGGTCAATAAGAAAAATTCTACTTCAATAAGAAAAACTTCTACCTAATAATTACCTACTCTATTATTAGCTTCTACATGAGTAACCTGTCTCAATACACTCGAGCAGGAATGCTTCGAAAGACCCTGGAGCAAATTTTGACTGAGTTCCCTTCTTTCCTGAATTCACCACATGGACATCACATCCAAAACGTCGTAAAAATCTCAACTGAGGCTTTTCTCCATCAATGACTTCGTACAGGGATTTATATTCATTCGCAACATTGGGAGTTGGATTTTGAATGAACATCACGTGCCTCATAGAATACTCCCAGTAATAATGTGGTAATTTGACAGAAATTAAATTCTCTGCCATTTTTAGTGCACCGAGTGCAATCGTTCTGAGTAAGCATTATGTTCTGGAGTGTGAGGTTAAAAAACAGTTAAACTGATATTTTCACTTTCCAGAAATATTTTCATCGAAAGTAACATTGAACATTTTCATCTTACTCTTATGGAAAGGCTGATTGAATTTCGACGGTTTATATTGGGTACTCAGTACCTCCATCAACTCTATGGTTCTGAGATCTATCAATCGTTTCTTCAAATCAGCTTCGTTCATTCAACATGAGCTTCATTCATTCCAACATCGTGCTCCTCAAATTCTGATTGACTCTCGACTGACTCAACTACTCCCCCTTCGCTCAATATCTCTCTGCTCATGAGAGTTGACGATTGAATTTGCACCATCAATATTCCTCTTTTCCCCCTTCAAATTTATATCCGACAACACTATTACGCTATGAGAAGAAATTAAAGCTAATGGAGAAGTAAATCGTAAATCTACTCAACAATACCATTAGCCATCGTCGTACCATCGTCCGTATCAACAATAGTTGAGTATCTGTTTACTGGTTTCGCAAACATCGACCGGTTGCAAGAATACGAGATTCATGGAGCATCAACAATCGGGTCAACAACATCGGCATCAACAATAATAATCATAATTGCCTCACACTAAACTAACTTGCCAAATCATTTTTCTGTATCGTTGCACACATTAATCGAGAGAGAATGAGGCCTGGACAGGTCCCTGACCTATAGGCCTAGACTTGAGTATTGGGAATGTACTCAAAACAATTTGGAATACGAACGAATTGTAAATGTATATCTGTAAACATTTGTGAATAAATTGAAATTGAATTGAATTGGTGGATACAGCCCCACGTCACTTGACCCGATAAAGCAATAAGCAATGCCCTCTCAAGTTTTCAATCTTCCCTACGACTTATGCTCAAGTTGGTCGCTATTGAAGAATGAATCATGTACAATCTATGACCATTCATAGGTATCAAATCAGAAAAGTTCCTGTGCGCCTGCCCCTGTATTCTGAAGCAGTATGGGCCACTCCCCGGAAAAAGGCAAAGTCCATTGTGCTGTTGTAGCTTCGGATATTTACGACAGAACGTAGGCAGTTAAAAAGCAGTTGGTTCAATCCCTCGTTGATTTTCGGTTCTGGATGTGAAAGTAACCCATCGTGGCAGCAAGTAGAAATGCTAATAATTATGCTTGCGAACGTACTATGTCATCTAGCATGTTGTGAGTGGCCAGTCATGTCTTTACAAAGTTTCGTACTCCCCTGCGTTCAGTTTCATTACTAAAACACCTCTGTCGCACCTGCGCCCTCGACTCGTACGTGCACTGTCCGTATTGCAAGTTCAAGTTATTGTTTCACTTTTCAATCTATTTTTTTTTTGGAAATTGAGATAGCAGCTAGGGCTTTGGCGCGTACTGGATCGTGGAGGATTTTTCGAGTTTTTGCACGGCGCCGTCGGAGTTTTGATGTTTTCTGAAAAGTACCGCGGTGATGGAAGGTTCGGGGGTGAGGAGACTTGAGAATATTCTCTCTTCCCGCTCTTGAGTTGTGGATTCGCCCGATCTTAGCAATAGATGTTGCTTGCTGCTGGAAAGACTTCTTCGAAAGACTCAAGCTTCGTCAAACGTGCATCTTCCTACTCCGCATAATTCAGTTTCTTCGCATATAATAGACGCCGAAGGACTCTACTGGCAGGACAACCATGTTGACGCAGTTCTTAAGCCGCCTGTTCCAGCCTACATCACCAAGCAAACTACAGTCTTTCCTGGGCAAAGTCACTCATTACCATGCATTCATTCGAAACCTTTGCTTGAAATTCTCAAAGCTCTCAACTTCGTATGGACAACCAACGCCAGAAATGACAAACTGAAAAAGGACCTGGCTTCTGATCGAGTCCTCATACCTTACAGTCCAGACCTTCCGTTTGTGAGCCAATTGCCAACGCAAGCACTGACACTGAAAGGAGTCACCCACAGATTGACAAAGAGGCTTTGGGTCTGGTATGTGCTGTGGAGAAATCATTTCCGTTCTTCTGTGCCAGAATGTTTACACTCATCACTGACAAAGCTCGTATCTCACAACAGGAGCACCCATGCCTCAATTCACGTTATTGATATCTCCCGAACTTCACATATGACATCTTCAACCTCCGTACACGACCGATCCTCTACAATCATCACACGGAAAGAGTCCTCTCAATTCCACTCTTGGGAGCAGCAAAGTCCTGTATTCCATCGTCGTATATTGCGAAGCCAGGACAGCTGCTTCCGGCCCATTCCCCGCCTTTTATTTTGCCTTCCTGTATAACAAATGCTGGAATGTGAAGAGATCTCCTCCCAAGATATGCCCCAGGTAACTGACTTCTTTCTTCTTCACGCTCGTGAAGAGTTCCTGATCCTGAAGACTGGCTCTTCACAACACCTCGTGTCCCGCAAGTGCTGCACCTACAGGATCCAGATTCTATGCAACCACCATATCTCGAACGCCAAATGGTGAATGTTGACAGGAGCCAATCCATCAGAATCCTTCCACTGTCATAAATGAAGGGTGAGGATCCCAACGCCAACATTTCCAAGGCACCTGAGTGACTCCGAATAATCATCATCATTCTTCAAAGCTTCTTATGCAGTATACTGGGGTTCGCCAAACCATCTGGGTCGCTCCCCTCTTGCTTGGCCTGCCAGCACTAAAGAAATCAGCAGTGTAGCACAACAGCTCGTCGTGAATCTCGGCCAACAATTGGCTCGCCATAATATGGCGCCATAATATGAATAGATATTATCTATTCAATAGCTGAACTTGATCTGATTTCCTTGTGCAAGTTGAAGAGATCCCCACGACGACCCACCGCCTCAATTGACTCACACGCCATGATTACTTCAGCAGCCAAATCGTATGATGTATCCTGTTCTGTATCCAGCACGATTACCCCCAACCTCCCAAAGCGTTCGTTCTTCCATAAGAGCCAAGATCTCCTCCGTCATCCAGGGCCTGCTGTCCTCCCTCCTATGAGAACCCAGTCGCTCCTTGTCTGTAAAACAGACCACCATCGTCATCCTGCCACACTGAGACCTCGCCCGAACGACGCCCAATTTCATCCCCATCCCCTCATCGCAAAGCAGACGAACATGAAGAGGAGGCTTTCGCTTCACCCGGAGACATCTGGCCAATTTCACCCACTTGGCAACAACAGGATTACGTCCGCCAATTTGTTGCAGCACGCTGTAAACACCAATGCTGATGACCCTTCCCGCGCTCCAATTGCAGACGTAGTTGTCATTCCAGCTTGAAGAGACAGAAGCCTTGTTTGATGAGTTTCCTGCGTCAGATCCGCCTAACACCCCTGGCTTCTATTTTATCCGCCATCAAGATGGACTGAACCTTCGGCCCTCCGGCTGCACTAGAAATGAGGCCGATTATGACCTGGCATGAGACGAGTAGTCATTCCTCCAAAACTCCAGCAGCCGATCACTACCTATAGCCCATACTGGCCTTGTGACAATGAAGGGCCCAGCCAGATCTCTCCTATATTGGCCTTCGATTGATCAGGTCGTCGAAAGGAATGCCAAACCTTGAAAGGTCTAAAGAAAACGGGGAAACATTGAAAAGGAAAAAAAAAACAAAAAAGCAAAAAATAAAGAAATAAAGAAAATAAAAAAATAAAGAAAGGAAGAAGAAAAAAATAGAAATAAAGAAAATAAAAAATAAAGAAAAAGAATAATAAAAAAAAAAAAAAAAAATAAAAAATAAAAAAAAGATAAAAATAAAAAAAGAAAAAAAAGAAAAAAAGATAAAAAATTTTAAAAATAAAAAAAAATAAAGAAATAAAGAAAAAAAAATAAAGAAATAAAGAAGAAGAAAAATAAAGAAATAAAAAAATTTTAAAAATGAAAAAAAAAAGAGCGAAGAAACGGAAAAAATATGTAAAAATGAAAAACAAATGGAAAGAAAAGACGAGAAAACTTGACGGCAACCAAAGATGTAATTCGAAAATGAAATGGAAAAATCAAGAAGGATGTTCACCAATTCAACCACTGCGCAAGCAACCAGCGACCTTTCAGCAAAAAGTTTCGGACATTTTGGAGTTCCTACAGCCTCGATTCCTACTCTACTGATATTGGACTTCATTTCTCCTCCGAACTCTTCAAAAACTGCCTACCTGACTGGTAGAACCTCCCGCCTATCCTGTATTTGTGCATGAGAGCCACAGGGCTACCACTATCACTACTCTTAATCGGCAGACCCGAAATGAAAGCTCGGGTTGTTGCGTAGTCGAAGAAGCCAACAGCGAAACCCCGATCGTTCAGCCCTCGCTACCACGTTCTTCAAAGTTTCTCTACAAGATCAACGATCCACGGATGCCTGGAATGGTTGCAACACAGCTGGGTAGTAAACTTCCAAATTGACTCTACCAAAATTAATGGACTCCATTTAATGCTAAATCGGTCATTTGTGCAACTCCGGAGCGGAAATTGCGACTGTTTGCGAGTCTTTTCATCCCCAACCTTCCGTCATCGCGGTACTCTTCAGAGAATATCAAAACACCGGCGGCGCCATGAAAACCCTCCAGCAGTCCTCCGCGACTGCTGCTTTCCATAGCTGCAGATGCCAAGCAGAGCCGCAACAATAAACATACCAGGAAGACAAAGAAGGGGGGGGGGGGAGCTCCAATAACGTCCCATTGATGAAGTCAAAATCCCATTTTTGTTGAATTCTGAGACGTCTTCCTAGGCTAGGTGCCAGGAGGTGGCTCAACAAAAAAAAAGAAATAAGAGAAGAAAGAGAGAACCTCAAAGGGGGGGTTCTTGAAGAAAATTTTCTCCCAGGCAAAGATCAAGCGAGACTGGCATTTCATAGTTAGGTTTATTTCTTTACCTTGAAAACAGGCTGAAAGAAATCCTCAGAGCGGCGTAGCGCAGAGCAAGCATCAGCTAATATCACAGCATTCGTACAACATTCTCCTTAATTGGGTGCACCCGTTCTAATTGATTCAATTTCCAATTTATACAACACACCTGAAACGTATGGACGAGATTAGAGTAAGATCACATGAGCCTTATAACTTTGGCTGCACAAAAAGTCAACAATTAGAGTAGTGTGTGCATCAACGCACGAAGGTAACATTAGTATGGTTAGTAATTAATTAAGATTTAATTCAGGGCCATGCCCTGCTTCATAAGAAAATGATCAAAGTATTTGAGTGCAATGGCACCACTGAGCCGGAGAAGATTCATCACGTAACTTGGCGAAATTAAGCCGACCAGAAGTGGCAGATCGTGAGGGGTGACTTGAGAGAGGGGGGTTAGAATCAAGGCGAAATCAAAATCCTCAAAACGAAGTTGCAAAACAGAAATCGCCAATCGAACAGCAACGGACGATCGATTGAGCAATCGGGCAATTGGCAGGTCGCAGGAGATTCTCCTTGGCGTTCGCTTAAAATCCCATCAGCTGGTGAAATTCAACGCAAAGCCCCGCTGTCCCCTTTTTCCAGGCCTTGATTCCCTCTTGGCAACAAAGTTCTATCTGCCAGCAAATCAAATCCACAGAACCCAGGATGCTTCAAATTGGTAGATGGGCCCTCTCACGGGTTTCCAACACTCTTCTCCTTCAACGTAGACGACGAAGTCCCAACCACCAGCGATTTAGATCGCCGTGACAACTTCCACGAAACTCGAAACGAATAGTTTGTAATCGCAAACTCCACGAAACTCGAAACAATGGGTTGTAATAAAATGTATAATTATTTCTGCCCACTTCGGGCCGCTTGGCCCACGGCCAAAAAGACCCTCGGAAGCCCCACGTTGTCCCCCGATCAGCCGGCCTCCCCACCCCGCATCGTCCACCTCCCGCAGTTTTGCCACCTGTTGCGGCACTCCAAATTCGGTGCGGTCCAACGGGGTTTTTCCCCGAAAAGTGCACAATCAATTGCCTCTTAACATTGTTCATTTTTGACAATCAAATTTGGATCGCCGGACTGCAGCGTAAGTTTGATTACTCGTTTGATAGCTCCACGTCCGGCAGATCAGAGTGACTAGCTAATCAATCCAGCGCGAGGTCACGGAGGGGAAACCGGCTTCGGTGAGATAAAGAATCCCTTCATTGATTAGGGACCCTCCTTGGAGTTGGTAATCGGAGCGAAGAAATCGTCAGAACTCTCCCCTCGGGATTTTTAATCAAGGTCGAGGTGAGGGAAAATCCTCTTCAAATACATTTGAAATACACATGCAGCGGTGTCGATTAACGGAACGTTACAATTCTTATAATCGTTCTTGAAAAAATTCGAATTTCTTATTAATTATTGGGTATGCTTACGGAATCCTAATCCAAGAAAACCCTTATCTTAACTAGGTACTAATCCCAATTTTTCTGCATATTTATTCCCTGTCGTCCGCAATATTTATTTGATTGTATTGCCAAAAATACGTTCAGTCATGACGTCACTCATTAGTCTTTGACCAACGAAGAGTTGTTATTAATCGATCGAATAAGACTCATTTTGCTCCGATTTACTGGGATATATTTATATTTCTCGAACTCAATGACATTTGGTTTGTGACTCACGATTGGTGTGTCTTTTGGGGGTTTCAAATTTTTAGGACTGAAAGGGAGGGAAGGGGCTTATGAGGTAGGGGGTAAGGGGGGACTAACAACTCGTCCGAGTGAAGAGTTTCAACCAATTGGTTCGGCACGATTTTGATATCTAGGCTTCTGAGAAATAATATATTTAACAAGTTAACAACATCGAAACCAACTGTAAAAGGACAAGAGCACCTTCGGTGAGTTCTTTCTTCATTCTCTTCATTTCCATCGCACAAAAAAGCTTGAACGGGGAGCCTGGAGATCCCCGATCGGCGTCTTGTGCCCATCCGGGCGCAGGTTGGTAGGAGCACCACCGCAGAGGTGCTCTTGGTGTTCTTCCCCGCCACCGCTATTCGCCGCCACTCACCTGGACCACATCCGGCCCCATCTTCTGTGCCGAGCGTTCGAATCCGCCGGCGCGTGTTCCGGATCCAGAGGCCCACAGCCCTGATGAGAGCCATCTGGGTCTTCACCCTGACCCACCCAGAAACCACGGAATACGACTTGTCCCATTTCTCGGCGAGCGCGTGGGCCAGGCGCTTCAGGAAGCAGTTGAACTCTACATGCATGGCACCATCACAAGAGACAACCAGTGAAGTGAATGAGCCCCTCAGGTCTTCCGCGGCCGCATCATACTTGGTGTGCTTGGCTCTTGCTGCGCTGTTGGCGGTAATGGCCCAGTCCTGGGAAGAGTAAGAGACGGCGTCAGCATTTATAATGCGGACGTCGAAAAACGCCGGTCTCTCCCTCTCCCAGACTCTACGGGCTTTGAAGTCAGCCACTAAGGCCGGGGAGACCACATCTGCCTCTTGCAGAACTGGCTCTATGGAGACTCCCCCCCAGGCAAGTTCAGCTAGTTGGGCGCAAGAGTCCCGGCAGCTGGTCGTGGCTTCTGATGCTTGGCAACTTTTTAAACCCAGAGGGGTATTGAATATTAAAGATATTATCAACCAGACAAATCCTATCCGAGGCTATAAAAAACTACGTACACAATTTTACGGCTTACCATGCCAAATACGGCTTGTGACATACTCTGCCAGGTTCGTTTTTTTGCCATTTACTGGACTACGTAAATATGAGGTAGAAAAAATCCGATTGATATCAGTAGCGGAATTTCATTAATGAGGCACTTTAAGGGAAAAAATAGAAATGAGGTACGCTCCTCGGCTTCTACTGAAGAGTGCTAGAGGGTGTCAAACCAGATTTTCTCTATCTCTCTGAGCCAGATCAAATATATCTCTGGTTTTAGACCCCAAGTCATAAAATTCATCTCAACCACTAAACATCCATCTAAACCACATTCATACATCCACTATGTCACAAGGGAATTTGAAACAAGTTCTTTTGTTTTATTATAATATAATAAAACGGAAGAATTTTTTTCAAATATTATACACATGGTATTTTTTTGTACATTGCGTCTCTTGCATGCTATGTATAGTTCAGAATTTTGAAATTCTTTTCATTCAAAAAGTAAATTTTCTAAGTCCTTCACATTTCAAATTTTACAATTTTGGGCATGTTAGCTCGTTGCGTATTTGCCTAAGGATCTCAGTTAACTTTTCACATTTGAAATAAACGTGGTATTTCACGAGCTAGCACGCTAATACTTTTATAGCATATGTGCTGCGATCTATTATCTGAGAATCACACTACCCAAGGCTCCCCTTTCGCCTTGAAGAGAATCCTTGTGCCGAAACCAATTTTTGTTGATGTGATGGAACGGGTGACCCAACCACTGATTTTGTAAACGCTGCTACCTTCCGGTGCAGTATTCGTGCTTGCCACAAAATTAATCATCAATTCGTTGATACGTCGCAGTTGTTTACGGCCGTCTTCTATAAGAGTGAGGGAAAATGTTCTGACGTTCCTAAATTCGTCCTAAAACGTAGCAAGTGTTCAGCAAGTCTGGGCCAAAAGCACCACAAACCGGTGAAATGGTGTATAAAGTATAATAATACTACATAATAACATACACATGAGCTTCCTCTTTTATTATTTTGTCTTTTTTTGCGTGTATCGTGTATGTATGTGCCAACGTGTACTTCTGCTATGTGTCTTCGTAGTTTTTGTTCATTTTTAAATCGTTTAATGCAGTAAGGGCATTTGAGGCTCTGGAATAAGAAGCACTCTTCATCTTCTGCCGAATTCTTTCGCACACTTAACATTTTTTGCACTTCTGGCAGAACTGGTCACGCACTCGGGACTTACCAAATCTGTCGAGACGTTCCGGCGCCTCTTCCCCCGGATCCCGGTGGAGTTGTTCTGAAATAATAATAATAATAATAATAAAATTGCACGTTCGTGCGAGGTTCAAAATGAACGTAGGTAAGTAGTTGTGAAAACAACAAGAAAAAATATTTCATTCATATTGTGAATAATAATAAAGAAATAAAAATAAATTACCTTTCGTCGCCCACTCACGCAACGCGTTTCTCGGGACTTACCAGATCCAAAGACGCTGCGCGTCTTCGCCGCTGCCCCCCAGTCCTGGGGGCCCTCTGGCTAGCAGTAGGAGTCCTCCTAGCTTCGCCCATTCTCTGAAGAAAAAAAAAATTTTTTTTTTTGTGTCTTTTTCGCGAGATGTGAATGAAAGAACCGATGTGAACATCTTCTATATGTCTGTCTAGTTCGTTTTGTGTGTGGAAATATCTGTAGCAGTAGGGGCATTTTAACTTCTGGAATAAGAAGCAGAGTATTAATTAAATTATTTAAGAAAGTGCCAATGGTCCACAGGTAGCTTAGAATAAACTCTGAACACGTTACCTGTTTGGTTGAGTTCATTGTTACACTGACGTTTGATGTGTGTGAACCAATTTTGTTTTAAGAAATAAATTTTGGCGGGATAATTATTTTGGAGGAGGCAACTAGTTGAAATAGCTATTTCAAATTGATTTCAACATCCAACTGTTACCCTGGAAAACCTGGTCATGAGATTAAAAATGGTGACTCTCCGCTCTTTAGTTATCAAACCAGATTTTCTCTATCTCTCTGAGCCAGATCAAATATATCTCTGGTTTTAGACCCCAAGTCATAAAGTTCATCTCAACCACTAAACATCCATCTAAACCACATTCATACATCCACTATGTCACAAGGGAATTTGAAACAAATTCTTTTGTCTTATTATAATATAATAAAACAGAATTTTTTTTCAAATAAGTATTATACATTTTCTAAATTCTTCACATTTCAAATTTTAAAATTTTGGGCATGTTAGCTCGTTGCGTATTTGCCTAAGGATCTCAGATAACTTTTCACATTTGAAATAAACGTGGTATTTCACGAGCTAGCACGCTAATACTTTTATAGCATATGTGCTGCGATCTATTATCTGAGAATCACACTACCCAAGGCTCCCCTTTCGCCTTGAAGAGAATCCTTGTGCCGAAACCAATTTTTGCTGATGTGATGGAACGGGTGACCCAACCACTGATTTTGTAAACGCTGCTACCTTCCGGTGCAGTATTCGTGCTTGCCACAAGATTAATCATCAATTCGTTGATACGTCGCAGTTGTTTACGGCCGTCTTCTATAAGAGTGAGGGAAAATTCGGTTCTGACGTTCCTAAACTCGTCTTAAAACGTAGCAGGTGTTCAGCAAGTCTGGGCCAAAAGCACCACAAACCGGTGAAATGGCGTATAAAGTATAATAATACTACATAATAACATACACATGAGCTTCCTCTTTTATTATTTTGTGTTTTTTTTTTTTTTTTTTTTTTTTTTTTTTTTTTTTTTTTTTTTGCGTGTATTTGGAACGTATTAGGGTGTGTGTGTGTGTTTGTAGTGGTAGTGATTTTATTATTTTTGTGTGTGTGTGTCTTTTTCGCGTGATGTGAATGAAAGATCTGATGTGAACATCGTGTATATGTCTTTCAAGTGCTTGTTCATTAGTGAATGGTTTTTTGCAGTACGGGCATAGGAGGCTCTGGAATAAGAAGCAGAGTATTAATTAAATTATTTAAGAAAGTGCCAATGGTCCACAGGTAAAGTGAATAATAGCTTGGAAAATGTAATAATAGGTACCTACTATTTCGACTTTTTAGCTACGAGGATGATAAGGATGAGGATGGATTTTACCTGGATGATGCTTCGCACTCGATTTTTCCCGAAATTTGGATTTGTCGAAAATAAAATGAAAGTTTCACTTTAAAATTTTGAATGTGTGAATTCAACGTGATTCGAAAACTGAATTTCTGAACGGGAATGGGAAATTCATATGATAATTTTGCATCTCAACATGCAACTACTACCCAGTAACCGAGTGGGTATCTATTTTTTTTTTTTTTTTTGAGAAATAAATTTGGCGGGATAATTATTTTGGAGGAGGCAACTAGTTGAAATGGCTATTTCAAATTGATTTCAACATCCAACTGTTACCCTGGAAAACCTGGTCAGGAGATTAAAAATGGTGCAGTACATGCAACTGTCGGAAGGTAAAATTACTCTCCGCTCTTTAGTTATCAATAGGGCTAGGATTTCCATGTAACTAAAAACTAAAAATATGTACATATATATATATATGTGTTTATTCCCGAGGGAATATGTATTTAAAAACTCGAGATATGTAAGTAAAACTAACAGTTGAAACTGATCTTTAAACCACTTTAGCGTAGGTAAGTAGCAAATCTTTTTTTTCCCCACTTGTATCTTCTGTTTGATTTTTTGTCCGACTTTTCCAGGCGTCGATTCCAACTTCTCCACTGCAGTTATCACAACACTGATGTTGTGTGCTATAGCACATAGAGGAACATTTTGCTATAGCTCTATAGAGGAACATTATGTGTTTCCAGCTGGGTTATAGTTTCTTCCAAAAATGCGCACTCGCTGGATTATGAAAGCCAATTCATTTTTCAAGGAGGGTTTCTCCATCAATTCTTTGGCTCTTGGAATATCTGCAGCCGAATCCTTCACCAGGCGAGAAATGATGATCTTTATTTCGTCAAAGTTTTCACTTTTGTATTTAGCTGCTTTCATGAAGTGTCCCGTCTCGTTACTACCGGTTGTGGAGGCAAGCTCAATTCAGGGTATGAATCCTTGAACACATGCACCCGGGTAGGAGCTTTGAGGAAAATTTTTTTAACTGTCGAAATCAAAAAACCAACGTCAGGAAATTCAGCTCTCACCGTTTCAGCAACGCGATGGAAGGCATGGGCGGTAAAGGTGAAGTGAACCATTTTCGGATAGAATGGTTTGAGCGTCGCCCCAGCTTTTATCATGTACGGAGCAGCGTCAGATAGAAACAGCAACACTTTTTCATGATGTACGGTTTGTTTATTCTGCCATAGTAGGCTCATTGAGTTGTTGAAGAACCGAGCAATGGTTTCACGATTGCATTTTTCTTGTCAAGACAATACCTAACAGTCGAGAAGGAATGGTTTAGTAAATGCCTCATTCGTTCCCTTCCATCCCTTTCGATTATTTTCAGACTGAGCAGCGCTATCTGACCCATTATATGAACTTTGTTGCATATTATGCAACAAAGTTCAATAATATGTAGCAAAATATGTAACAATGCTCTTTATATGTAAAATTATGTAACTAAACCTGAATATGTAAAAATATGTAACAACGAAATGGCGTGAATCGACTCAAAAACATCCAAAACCTATAGTAATTGAGATCTATCAACGCTATTTGAGTTCAGAACGTATATGTAAATACATGCAAATCCTAGCCCTAGTTATCAATATTGTGAAAATATTGTGAAATAGGTTGCTCTCTCCCAGGCAATCAGTGGGAAATAAATTCCAAAGGATTGTGACGTGTGACATCCCTCCGTACTGTTGGGCCTGGGTCTTATTATAATATAATAAAACAGAATTTTTTTTCAAATATTATACATTTTCTAAATTCTTCACATTTCAAATTTTAAAATTTTGGGCATGTTAGCTCGTTGCGTATTTGCCTAAGGATCTCAGATAACTTTTCACATTTGAAATAAACGTGGTATTTCACGAGCTAGCACGCTAATACTTTTATAGCATATGTGCTGCGATCTATTATCTGAGAATCACACTACCCAAGGCTCCCCTTTCGCCTTGAAGAGAATCCTTGTGCCGAAACCAATTTTTGTTGATGTGATGGAACGGGTGACCCAACCACTGATTTTGTAAACGCTGCTACCTTCCGGTGCAGTATTCGTGCTTGCCACAAAATTAATCATCAATTCGTTGATACGTCGCAGTTGTTTACGGCCGTCTTCTATAAGAGTGAGGGAAAATGTTCTGACTTTCCTAAATTCGTCCTAAAACGTAGCAAGTGTTCAGCAAGTCTGGGCCAAAAGCACCACAAACCGGTGAAATGGTGTATAAAGTATAATAATACTACATAATAACATACACATGAGCTTCCTCTTTTATTATTTTGTCTTTTTTTGCGTGTATCGTGTATGTATGTGCCAACGTGTACTTCTGCTATGTGTCTTCGTAGTGTTTGTTCATTTTTAAAACGTTTAATGCAGTCAGGGCATTTGAGGCTCTGGAATAAGAAGCAGAGTATTAATTAAATTATTTAAGAAAGTGCCAATGGTCCACAGGTAGCTTAGAATAAACTCTAAACCCTACCGAGTCCGTGGGAGGCGCCGTCTGCCGACTCTTCATTTGCTCCCGAATTCTCTGGCATTTTTGACAGCTCTTGCAATTACTGCAAAACTAAAAAAATTCGAAGACGCCCGTCGCCTTTTGGTGGCCCTCTGTTTGACAGCGTTGGCGATTTCCTGAGAGAGAGAAAAAAAAAAAAATCTATATCTATAAAAATGTTATGTTGGTATGTGTATCTCCCAAAAACCCAAAAACTTCTGCACCGATTTCCACGCGGGTGGGAGCAAACTGACGAGCAACAGCCAGGGATGGTTTTAGTGGTCGGGTACGAAAGGAGCGGTGAGCGGTTCCCAGCGTTCGCGTAGTACGAGATTCCCGCTGCTCTCAGTTTGCCGCCTGGCGCATTTTCCAGCGCCATTCGTATCAACACTTCATAGCTGAAACCAAAATCATGAGAGTGAAAGGGTACAAAAAGACGGTAGACAAAGGAATACTACTAGAGACACAAAGAGGTGGTTAAGGAGGGAGAACGGGAGGGAGACGAATACTACTAGAGCATAATATGCCTTCATGATGTCGACGTTCCCGTTTACCGTACTGCTGCGTGTTCTGTTGTGTTGTGTTGTGTTGGTAGTGGTAGTTGTTTTATTTTTTATTATTATTTTTTTTTCTTCGTGTGGTATGTATGTATGTGCCAACGTGTGTGTCTAATATGTGTTGTTTTAATGTTCTTCTGTTTTCGAATGTTTTGTAGCAGTAGGGGCATTTTAAGTTCTGGAATAAGAAGCAGAGTATTAATTAAATTATTTAAGAAAGTGCCAATGGTCCACAGGTAGCTTAGAATAAACTCTGAACACGTTACCTGTTTGGTTGAGTTCATTGTTACACTGAAGTTTGGTGTGTGTGAACCAATTTTGTTTTGAGAAATAAATTTGGCGGGATAATTATTTTGGAGGAGGCAACTAGTTGAAATAGCTATTTCAAATTGATTTCAACATCCAACTGTTACCCTGGAAAACCTGGTCAGGAGATTAAAAATGGTGCAGTACATGCAACTGTCGGAAGGTAAAATGACTCTCCGCTCTTTAGTTATCAATATTGTGAAATAGGTTGCTCTCTCCCAGGCAATCAGGGGGAAATAAATTCCAAAGGATTGTGACCTGTGACATCCCTCCGTACTGTTGGGCCTGGAAGGCCGACATGAAGATCAATAATTGATCTTCATTGTTGATCAATTTCAGACGAAAGCAGAGTGCTGGAGTGCTTCGCCTGCCTGGAAATGTGGGTGAAGCTGGCAGCTCTGCCCGAACCCGACTATTTCTCGCTGAATGAATAATAATAATAAGGAATTGTCTATCCTGGGTGACATCGTAATATCCATTAGCCATCGTCATACCATCGTCCGTATCAACAATAGTTGAATATCTGTTTACTGGTGGATACTTGACCCGATAAAGCAATAAGCAATGCCCTCTCAAGTTTACTATCTTCCCTACGACTTATTCTCAAGTTAGTCGCTATTGAAGAATCAATCATGTACAATCTATGATCATTCATAGGTATCAAATCAGAAAAGTTTCTGTGCGCCTGCCCCTGTATTCTGAAGCAGTATGTACGTACGCTTTGTGCATGTGCTAACGTGAAATTCTTGAAACAGGCATAACTTTCACAATTTTGATCGGATTTCAATCAAATTTTCAATCATTTTTTTGTAGACTAAACAGTCGAGATATCCAGGCGCGACTGGTGATGGCAGAACAAGGGGGTGCAGTCACGGATTCGTGATAATATTTTATGAAAATATTATTGCTCCTAACGCAGATCACCGAGTTCAGAAAACACTTCCCAGAAAACATGGAAGCACACAAAACCCCTGATGCCATCCCCTCAACCGCTGTAGCTTCTGGTAAAAAATACCTTTGTGGGAAAACTGAAAAAATCAGAAACCTTGGTCGATCGAAATTTTATGATTTCATACCATACAAAGTAATATAGCAACACCAAAAAGTTTTCAAAATATTCCAAAAGTAAGCCCGTATTTTTTCCATGATTTGGGACAGATTAGATCCTGAATAAGTCCCTCATTACAAACGAAAATTCCCTGCCCATGCACGAAGACTGCCAACACTGATTGTGGAGGTGATTTAACATCTGGTGAATGGTGAGAAGGAAGGGTGTGCGCAGTGCCCAGAACTGCCCCACATTTCGACATTTCTGGCTTCACACTTAGTTCGTTGTTCCATAAGGTCCATGCAAAAAAAAATCGTCTCAAGAGGGGCAGTGCTCCCGTTATCATTGTACTATCAACACAGGCTTTTCAGACGTTCCGCAAACTTACGTAGATATTCGAGCCAAGGAGTTTTGATTCATTTTTAGGTAGGTAACTAATTAGGTAGGTAATACGTAGCCCCCCCTCTCGCCCTTCTGCATCGAGGGGGTGCAGTTGCGACGCTGCCTCCCTCACGAGTCGCGCCTGGAGATATCGCCTTCAGTATGAATTTATACGCATTCCCTCACCTCATCCTTTTCAGAGCCAGTTCCTATTTTTTGCGTTCTTTCACTGAAGAGTTCATTGAAGGATGCCATCTAAAAATAGAACACAACAGCGAAAAGTGGATTATAATTACGAAAAACAACATAAATTGACAAAAGCCACTTCGCTCGAAAGTGAATCTACCGGTTTTGAAAACCCGAGGGTCGTTACCTGGCAGTTTATAGTATGCTATACTAGTTTTTCCAACTCACGTCCCGAGCTAATTTCGAGCTGTATCAACTAAACTATAGCGATCCCAAGTCCCTTAGCTATTCAAATATGTCACAAAAGCAAAAATTGCGACTACAAATTAGAAATACTTACTTGATTGAAGAAAATTCAAATCGTCGCGGACGTCAACGGCTGCCATTTCTCACCAACCTTGTTAATGGTGACAAGATTGATAATAGAGTACACTTACTTTCCCCGTGGAAATATTTCCGAGTGAAATTTTTTTATGTGTCTCCTCGTAGCATAAGCGTTAGAGTATACGTACGAGGAGACACCCCGGTTTTTTTTCACAGAACGGGCATATGAATATAAGGCGCGTCTGAAAAAAAAGAAACATGGTACATGTTTTTCGGATTGGTATCCGATTCGATTGGTATTCTGTCGATCACCCGAGAAAAAGAGAACTGAGGAAGGTGATTTGAGAATATTTTGCGTAATTTTCCGTAATAACCGTAAGCAAAGCACAGCAAAACAACTTAATGGAAAATACTCATCAATTTTTCAAGTTCCAGGAATCAATCAGTGTTGGTCGTCACAATTTCTTGTCCCGATATTTGTCAAGGAGTTCGAAACCACAACATTGGCGCGCAAAAACTCGTTTATTTAACCCGCAATGCACACGAATTTTGTCTGCGTGGAGCTACTGCAGCTATCTTCCCTTAAACTTTCAGTCCTTTCCGGTAAAAGTGGTTCTCTGCATACCGTTTTTAAAAGGGACGGTCGTTTGAGGATTCTTTTTATTTTAAAGGAAGCCTAAAGGGTTGAGGATTCCTTTAAAACCCTGCCCGACTCTGCATATGGGCCTTACTCTGTGTATCTGTTCCTTTCTCTGTGAATCATTTCTGCAGAAGCGGCGGATTTTTTGGCTTGGAGGAGGGTGATTTTATCACCAGAATCTTGATGTCCCGACTTCAATTCTATGATTTCTATGAGCATAATTTATGATAAGTTTGTTGGGTAGGAGGTACCTATCGGCTCGCCCTCGCGTCTTCTGATGCGGGATGCATGCCTCTCGCGGCGATCTATGCATGTCTGAAAGAAAAAAGAAAACTCGGCGCTGCGCGCCTCGGCGGAGGCTTCGCCCCCTGCCCCCTGACTTTCGGTTAAAGCCTGATGGCTAAAATGTGGTGTAGGTACCTGACCCTTCAGGTTTTTGTCCCCCTCGCTGTATTATATAAGATCAGCTGTTTCTTACCGGTGTACCCATGTGAAAATAATTTTTTAATGGATAAAAAATAAATTAACCTGTTTTATTGATATGATCTTCACTCGTCATATTGACAATATCGATTCGAAAAACTACATAACTTATTTTAGTGGAAAAACCTTAAACCTTAAAAACCTTAAATGGAACTTCCAAAGTCCACGCGGTACCTAAATTTAGCGGTTCCCGAACTTTTCGAGTACTATCGTATTAAAGTCAATTAACATTTTTCATAGGAAAAAAATATTATCTTTATTGAAACTCCCGAACAGATGCAAAACATGCTCACGGAAGAGCATAAATGTGAAAGGTAATGTGAACAATAGCTTGGAAAATGTAATAATTTGTACCTACTATTTCGACTTTTTACCCACGAGGATGATGAGGATGAATTTTACCTGGATGATTGCTGCTACTCGTTGATGTTGAAATTTAGAAGGAATTCGTCGAAAATAAAAAAATTTGAATGTAATTTCCGCGTGATTCGAAAGCCTGAATTTTTGAACGGGAATTGGAAATTCATATGATAATTTTGCATCTCAACATGTTAACCCTCCGTCCCCCACGTGGAGCAGAGTTTAATCGTTCCCCACGTGGGGTATTTTCGGACCCCACTTTTCGCGCCGTTAAACCCCATCATTACAGCTTCCAATGTTCCCAGAACATAATATGCATATTATGTGAGGCTATATAAGACGAGTTGGAATGAATTTCAGTAGTTGTCTTATTATAATATAATAAAACTATAATAATATAATATAATAATAATATATTATATTATATATATAATATAATATATATAATTTATAATATTATAATAATAATAATAATATAATATAATAATAAAATAATAATAATATAATAAAACTATAATAAAAGAATTTTTTTTCAAATATTATACACTTGGTATTTTTTTGTACATATCGTCTCATGGCATGCTATGTATAGTTCAGAATTTTGAAATTCTTTTCATTCAAGAAGTAAATTTTCTAAATTCTTCACATTTCAAATTTTAAAATTTTGGGCATGTTAGCTCGTTGCGTATTTGCCTAAGGATCTCAGATAACTTTTCACATTTGAAATAAACGTGGTATTTCACGAGCTAGCACGCTAATACTTTTATAGCATATGTGCTGCGATCTATTATCTGAGAATCACACTACCCAAGGCTCCCCTTTCGCCTTAAAGAGAATCCTTGTGCCGAAACCAATTTTTGTTAAGGTGATCGAACCGGTTTTCCGCCTGGCGCATTTTCGAGTGCCATTTTTATTAGCACTTAGAGCTGAAACTATCATCCGAAGTACCAACATGACGATTCCTCTTAGGAAGCCTATGTACTACATAGGCTAATAAATAAATACATACACCTATTCTACATAGTATAAATAAATAAATAAAATATATTTTGGATTGGAGTTTGAACCGTCTTGAATGACGTGATCACCGACCCTACAAGGTATGACTTCTATCTCGTGTCCGTTAGACAAGGGACAGTTTCGCCCACCTACTTCAATGTCATTCATGACAACACTGACTTGAAACCAAACCTAGTCCAGCAGCTGTCGTACAAGCTGACTCACATGTACTTCAATTGGAGCGGCACAGTGCGTGTTCCAGCTCCCGTTCAGTACGCCCACAAGCTTGCTTTCCTTGTTGGCCAGAGCATCCACCGCGCTCCAAACAGCGCTATGTAAGACCTCCTCTATTTCCTGTAACTTCCACTTTGGCCACATTTACTTAAACGTTTTAATTTACGTTATTTTTTTTTGAAAATTCTCGGCCTACTTCAAATTTAGTAAAGACGTATTCTTCTGTTTTAATTTTGATATCGCTTTGTACTTACTGCAAACTGTTCAAGGCCCGCTTTGAATTCTTTATGAGGACGCCAGGGAGCGGCCCTCTGCCCGACAAGCATTTCCGTGGAACATATTGAAAGGCCAGCGTGCAACTGCTGCGACTGCTTATAATTTGGCTTACGTCAGGAAACGGCCCCCTGCTTGCCGAGCGTTTCCATTCGCCCGAGTGCCTAGTTCTATTCAATGAGGAATGCTGCGAAAATTAGTGACACAAGACTCACCAGAAGAAGAGTAATTGAAACAAAAACCACAGACGATGAAACCGTCGATGTAGATTTTCTCTTGAATATTTAACATTTTTCAAGAAGCCTGCTTTGGCTACCAAGAATTTTTTGATTCCCACATGTTTCTGTAGAAGCTGTGGTGAAGTAGGTTCTTTTTATTGGAGAATGAATTACTTTCTACACTTTTGAGTGAAGAAAAGCATTCAGCTGTTTTGATTCAAATATTGTTTTGTAGTTGAAAATTTTTAGTTGTCAATGTTTCGCTCGCGGATGTTCAAATTGTGGTCTGTTTTTTTTTCACGCTGTCGGATCCAAGACATAGCGAAATGGACAAAGACCAACTTGGGGTGGCCGGCGTTCAATTGTACAATATTAACAATAATTATTAGGGTGTACGCGAATCTCTTGCCCGGGTAGATTTTGTCTGCACCACAGCCGACATGTGGTCTGGTAGAAGGAGGAGTTTCATGGGGGTAACGCTTTCTTCCATTAGCCACTCGTACAGGTCACACCGCTCACCCGAATTCAATGACATTTGGTTTGTCTTTTGGAGGTTTCAAATTTTTAGGATTGAAAGGGAGGGAAGGGGCTTATGAAGGTCGAGGTCGAAAACTTGGATTTAGCATCACCAAACATGTCCAAACAACACCCAGAAATTTCATTAACTTCGGAATTTTTCGTCGCTAAAAGTACCTGGCGACTGGACTACCAGCTCTTCAACAACTGTGTACAATGTAAATTTCAAATTTTTAACGCAAAATGGTGCCCCAGTGTGTTTTTTGCATATAAAACTCACCAGTCTTCTCCCCCCCCCCCCCTTCCGTGGATCCCCTGTGTCGTATTCTTTGTTGCACGAACAGTACTGAAAAATGAACATAGTAATAAAATTTACCGCCTTGTTCGAAGTTAATTGTTACTTGGTGCAATGAATATTTCTTGAGAAAGAAAAAAAAATTAAATTTATGATAAGTTTGTTGAATGAATAATAATAATAATAATCTTGGGATAATACACCTATGTTGTCGACGACTCCGATCGGCCTCAAAATGTGACATTATCCGTTTCGAGAAGTCTAGATTCCAAAACCGAAATGCCCGTCCGCCGTTCGGGCCGTTTTGGGCAGTAGGAGTTTTTATTAAAATCTGAAATTTTGGCAAAATACTTGGTTTACCATCTGGTTGTGCCTGCAAGGTTTTCAGCCCGATCGCCCAAACCCGTGGGGCGCTATGGGGCTAAATCGGGGCTATGGGAAGGGGGTTTGAAGGCTTTTAGCTGTGGGATCGAGTCAGGTGTCGTTTTCGAAGTATTTTTGGACGTAGAATCCATTTTTTGGGGTCCCGGAACGATCCGATTTCACTGTGGCGATCTTTAGGGCTTTCATGGGGCTTCAAATGGGATTTTTGAATGATCCCAGGAGGTCAAATATTTTTCAAGTACAAACAAAATTTAAAAAATAAAAAATGTAATTTCTGCACAAGTAACTTACATCAAAGAATAATAAACAGATTTTTTCGAACAACCGCACCTTTCAAAGAGTACCAGAAGCTTGCCGGGGTCAGTATAGTTTCTCTAGGGTCTCCTCTACAAGATACCATATCAGAAAAAATTCGGGGGGGGGGGGGGGGCAGCCCCCCCGATTTTTAAGGGTACAGGTCGTTCCGCTTTACCCCACGGGGTGGGGTAAAGCGGAACGACCCTCGTTTTTAGGTTAATTCTTCTTCTAACAGCTACAGGGGGGATTCGGAACACCTTCTCTGTTTTTAAAAAATGTTGAAATGACCCCAGGAGTAGTTTGAAAAAAAAAACACCTCAAGTAAAAAAAAAAAGAGGACTTTATTGTCTTGAATCATCTGTGAAATTCGTCTCATCATAATTGATGATGTTTTCGGGAGGAACTCCCTCTAGCTCCTTCTCTAAATTATCAAAATAAACATTGATAATTTTAGCGTCCACTTGAGCTCGGGATCTATTGATGTTCTGTGCGAAAAGGTGTGACAAAAGGGGCTGACGATTTAGGAATTTTATGGCCCACTCCTTCCCAGGCCTATTGTCGTTCAAACACTTCACAACTTTTCCCATACTGTCGAAGTAGGATATCTTGAACATCGGATTTATTTAATGGGAACCCCCATTCCCCACATAAGGCCAGGTAATGAGCGAGAGTATGCTCTTCTTCGTTTGTGAGAAGAGGCTGGCCTCCATGAGGCAGCAGGTCTTTAATTTTGCAATGGCGATATAATGTTGTTTTTGGAACACCATATTTCTCAGAAAGCTCACCAAAACTGGTTACCTTCGTTCGATGCTCCGCTACGGCCTTTTCAAGGTTGGCCGGGTCGTATTTAAACAGCATGGAGGGACCAACCTTCTTCACATAACGACGACCCATGGTGTTCCACTTCACCCGCCAGTTTGGTGCGGTTCACTTTCAACGGGTCCAAATCGCGCACTTTCACCGATAACCAAACGAAAATTGAATCACAGTTTCTTCATTACATTTATAACAGGGGTGAAAAGAAAGAAATTTAACATCGGACGTCGTTTGACCTGGAAGGGGGGGGGGGGACTTTGCGGCAATAACAAAACCCGGGAGATAACGCTTATCGTATCAATGAATTATCACAAATCAGTGTTGCTCCGAAAGACTTTAAAAAATATCGTACAACTTCAACGAAATATCCCTTTATGGGAATAAATTTTTTTTCCCCCGAAATATTCACATGGAGAGGCTACAGAGGGGGTAAAAGGGAAAAAAGGTGTTTTGTTCCGCTTCACCCCACGCGTTCCGGTTCACCCCACTTTACGGTATAACAAGGGTTCTGAATTTGAGGAGTTTACTTTCAAAACGGCCTATATCCACTTTTGCTTTTTTCTGGGAAATCGCAAAAAACTTTTAACGAGCATGATAGAACTGATCCAATTTTCAAAACTACCAAATTAGTTCGGTGTTAGATCTCTAAGCAAGTTCCCTAAACTTGAGATTTCTAAACAAATATTTCAGGGAGTTAAAGCCATTTTCAATTTGGATAAGAGCCGTTTTGGTGTGAAATTTGGATATAGGCTCTTTTGAACGAAAAACGGGTGAAAACCGGACAAAAATACATATTTCTCCAAACATTTTTATATATTTCAAATTATATAGGTAACAGAAATAACACATCCCCGTATAATTTTTAATTGACCCTTCGCGCAAACACCGTGGCATGACCCGAATAAATGCTAAAAAATGAAAAAGTCAGTACCTTTTTTGTTTTAATTTTTTTTTTTTTTTTTTTCACACGTGAATTGAACGATGTGTGACTAAATTAATATTATAATAATGATTGATGAACTTGAGATCACTAAATTTTGATTAGAAACACGATTTAGACGTTTTAATGGTATCCACAGTCACAGAATTTCATCTGAAATGAATTTCAGTGGGCGAGAAGTCAAGGCGAAGTCAAGGCGCGAGAATAATCCGTGGTAACAGGGAGGAATCCGAGGGGAAAAGGGCCGAAAACACGGGCGACGCGGTCCTAGAAAAATGGGGACCCGAGAACGAGGACGCACAGTGCCTAACCTGAGTGCAAAAGACGCGCCAAACAAAATCGGCTGTTTGGCGCGGAAGTTGAGGTTTGAGTTCCAGCGTCCTGCATTATGCTGCCATCCACCGGGTAACCGTGAACTTATTTGAAAATTCGGATTGAAACCACTCATTTGGATGAGAGCCCTTTTGAAAAAAAAATTTTTTTTTTCAAGCGTTGCATTTCAGATGGATAAAAGGACCGTTTTGGTGTGAAAAAAGCAAATTCTTACGTAGGGAGGATGAAAGCCGTTTTGGTCACAAACTGACTTTTCAAGTCACTGTTTAACTAGGATAAAAACACTTTTGACCACAACCCAACGCGTAGATCGATGGGGCTCATCCTAAAGATTCTGAAAATGCAAAAAAAAAAAAAACGGAAAATTGCAAAAATGGATATAGGCCGTTTTGAAAGAAAACTCCTCATTTTGGATTAGAACTCTCCAAGAACCATTATGGTGAAGAACTATGATAGGTGTAAGTAATTATTACATATTGATGCGATTTTCCAGAATGCTTGACTCCATTTACAACGGTTACCTTGCTCCCATCAACTTTAGGGATTTTCTTGCAAAGAAAAAAAAGTAATCTTTTTCGCGGGAGATAATTCGAGACATGCAGGCAGATAAAATGGTTCACATGGGGCTCTCGGACAGGGAAATCAAGTCGAACGTACGTGTCCGAAATGCATTTAAAAAAAAAAAACTAAAGAAAGCGCAGAGTTGAACAGATTGCGTACCAGTCCGCAACACAGTGAGACATTTTCATGTTTTATAATGAACTTTATGTGGATAGTAGGTAGGTACCTATGAAACGTTCTCAGTGGTTTTGTAGTCTTCATCAGAAAAGAAACGGTAATTAGACTCAGTTCTTTAATTAATGTAATTAACGTTGAATTATAGTTTAAATCAAAATTTGATTTAAGATTTAAGAGTGGATTTAAATTTGGCCAATAAGTAGATGTTCAGCAGAGCGCTGTGCCGCCCTCCATTCTGCTTGAGCGCCCTCCATTCAGCAAGATTTTGGCACGCATCTTGGCTTGGTGCTTGAAAGCCATTCTCGCTGCTCTATCTCTTTCCACTTCTAAATGCAGTATTGTGGTGTCTAGAAGTGACGTCTTGACAAGCTGTAAAAGGGGATAATGGGCTCCTTGAAAAGGTCGGAATTCATCATTTCTATCAACATATTCGGATTCAGCACCCTTTAAACCCCCCCCTACACTAGTTTTTAGTTCGAAAATCTGCATAATTACGTGCAGAACTGTTTTAGAAATTCGAAGATTTTGAACTGAAAGAGGAGGCGTCGAGTAGTTGGGCACTGAGCCGCCAGAGCGCTGTATAATAAATCTGAACGGAATTGGAATAAAACTCTCAGCCCGGGTCTATTTTTGAATAACCTTCTTTGATGATAACCTCAATGCTCAATTTTTGGGGTCGGCCTTTTGCGTTGCAAAGTTGGCTAACTTGCACGGATGCGAGAGAGAGCGGTCTCTCAGCCAATCAAAAGATGACGAAGCAGCCCACGTCATGTACCTCCAGACCTCAGAATTCAAATATTATATTTTTCCTAAGGCCCTAGACATAATAGAGACGGATTTTCCGCAATGTAAACCAGTTTCGTAAAATTTGAAGCACAACCTTTCCAGGAAAAAAAATTTAATAAATCATTCAAGGAGCTCATTGGTAAACGTCCACCTCTGTTGGTAGGGGTATTGGACGGCTGTAATAGGACACATGCTAACAATTCCATACAGGTTAGGGTGAAGAACACAGTAGATTTGTAGTAGGTAACACAACTAAATAATGAGTCAACGAACTTTTCCATGTAATGTTGATAGTTAAATTCCCATGGGAAGACTCACCTTCTTATCAACCCAAGACGATGAGAGAGTGGCATCAGATGCCTTAGATTCTAAGAAGAGGGAGGAATAATCATCATCATCATCATCAGCGTCGCCCGTCTCGAATTTTTCTCTCTTTGGATTAGGTTGGTAAGCTGTGGCGGAATTAGGAGGGTCCGTAGGGTGTGAGGTATCCAAATCTCGTTTTAAAGATTTCTTACAAGTAAGAAAGACAAGTTTGTCTTCTTCGCAGCCATTGGGGTGTCCGCATTCAATTTCTTTGGCTGTTTCGCAGCCACATCACTAGCAAGTTTCTTACGTACATAATATTCTCGTAGTCTTTTGGCCTTTAATATCCTTTTCCGTTCTCGGATTCGGATGACGACCGCGTTTGTAGGAATTGGTGACTTTTCTTCTTCGGTGGTGTGTGATGAGAAAGGAGTATCGTTCACGAATTTACTGAAATCTTCCGAATTCATCTTTTAAGTCACACTATCGGCTTCCCACTAGTCTACCATTGACGACGGATTGTTTATGTACGCTAGGGTATCAATGTCACATTTCATACTAGTGAACATTGACGACGGATTGTTTATCGGTATCGTGTCAAAATTTTTCGTGTCGCTTTTTGATTTCATGTGCCACAGTAAAGACATGAAAATGCCAAAAACATTAAATCATTTTCAGACGCATCTGTGAATACGATTTTTTTTTTTTTTTTTTTTTTTTGCCCTCCCCACAGCACCCGTTAATGACATGTAAAAGTTGAATTAAATTAAATTTGTGACGTAAAAAGTTAGGTACATTAAATTTGCTAACACATCTGAAAAACTAACTGAATGCACACATCGGCCTCCGATCATCACAATCATATTTCTTTTTCTGTGTGTTCTAACACTCTCTTGTTTCAGGTTCAGCGGTGCAATATGAAAGGATTTTGTTTAATGGAATTTATTTCAAGGAAACAGCCGGACCATACTGGACAATATACCGAACCAAAGGAAACAAAATAATTTAACCACTACTGGACTCCGCACATTCGACACGGAACTTCATGAATTTTAAACAACCCTCCCATTAAGCTCGGATGCAATCAACGGAAGGTTTTTCACCCAGGGGACCGCCCAAGGGTTTCCTTCCAATCCCCAAAAATAACATTACATTTATTTGTTCTTTTTTTCCAACCAAACAAGAAAAATACATGCCTTCAGCACCCATGTAACTCTTGCCGAACTAGGGGAATACTGCTAGGGCACATGATTGACACTGCTCAGAATTTCCACCCCCGGGATTTTTTTGGCGAAGGGGTGCGCCGTACACCATCAAAGGTCAGCGCAGCCTCCACACTGGCGTTGGTCGCCTTCCCCTTCAGCGGAAACGTCCCCACTTGCTGAGCATTATGAATTATGGAAGAGGTGGTAATGAGACTTGATATTCACCTGCGTTGGATTCTCGTTCTCATTACCATTTCCACCGCCTTCTGGCAATATTCTTTCATTTCCGCAAGAGATTGTATTTGGTCTAATAAAATCTCTTTTTCGTTTCTGACCAGAAATTAACTCTTTTTATTTCTAATTCCTTATTTCTATCATTTTTGGATTTAGTAGGATCCAACGATCCTAATTGAAATTCATGTATTTTCTCACACAGTGAGCGGTAGCAGAGATTGCTGATTCCACTTCAGTTCGATTTGCTCTCCTAGGAGTCCTTTTGCGAATTCCTCATCAAACTGAGGATCTGTATTTATTAGTCAAAGCGTTCAGGAATTTGTTATGCCGATGAATTTCCAGGTTTACGCACGAGAAGGGTGACAGCAAAAAATCAAATGGAAGGGACAGTATGATGAGTTTAGTACCATTTAGGGTTTGGCAGAGCTTCTGGCGGTGCTTGTAGGACCGTAGATCGTTGTAGGCGACGTCGACGAAACCCGCTGATAATATCAGGAAGTCCGGACGGTCTTGTGTGCAATCCCAGTTTTTGAGGAGCGTCGCACAGTGATTTTTTTCGCCAATCTAGCTGGAAAAAAGTCCAAAAAAAAAGTTCTTTTCTTCTTCAAAATAACTATTGGAGTCTCTTCATAGATAGTTGGCGAGGTAAGAAACAAAGGAGAAAAAGCTCAGGAGGCACAGAATCGTGTCATATCATGCATTGTTAAGAGGAGATGAAACCCCACTCATCGTCTGGCTAAAGCAGATTTTATTAACATATTCATTCAACTGCAAGTGATTCACCCGCCGCTTCGCCTGGGGTCTTCCGACAATAATTATTTTTCAAGCGAAGTTGTACATTATACGAGTACCAACTCATTGAAAAATTTTGGTTCTATGAGATTTTTGGGATTCACGATATTTTTGAAGTATTCACGTTGTTGGAGGTTATACGTAGATATGTTGGATACTCGATTAATATTTTATGGGTGCGGAAACGCCTTTTTTCCGCTAAAATCCGCATTTTGAAAAATTTTGCATTTAAAAAATGCCATATCTTGGTACCTATTGGACCAAATTAAAAATGTAGGTAGTGCAATCGAAAGGAAATTTAATGTACTTTTTAATGGTATACCGGATAAATTTCCCTACGAGCACGGGTTTTCGAGATATTCACAAAAACCTAAAAAAGGTTTTAAAAAATCGCGGTTTCCCCCCTCCCCAAGTTAGCACAGGGTCTACGAGGTTGAAAACTTAGCATTGACATCCCAGAGGACCCCTGAGTGACATGTCAAAATTTCAAAAACTTCAAAATACTTTCCAGCTCAAACTACCTGGCTCCTGGACTATAGCTAGACTGGCGAGAAAAGACACTGTGCGCCGCGACTGTAGCAAATGTCATTCATGTAGCAGCGGATGTAAATTTACTGGGGAGGATGGATGCTAGTTCGTCTCTCAATCCGTAGATAAAAGAACCACCAAGGAACATCACGCAAGGAATAACGATAGCGCAACAAGCCCTCACGCCAGACACTAACGCCACACTGGCCAGAGGTAAGTTTTGCATTCTGTGATAAGTCTTTAAAGAGCGGAGCATTAAAAAAAAATCGACATTTAAGAACCGGACGACGAAACGAGTCAACCAGGCGCTGCTGATGGGCGGGATGGTGTCCGCTGGAACGCTGTTGGCTCTCACCATGTCCGCCATATTAGCCATGGCCGGCAAAGCGATGCTGGTTTCACTCCTCTCGTTGTTCGGCGGGCGGGGCGGCGCCAGCAGCTCATCAGGCGGAGGAAAGGTGTGGGATATTAGGTTTGAAGTTCAAACTTTGAACAAAGATGTTGGGCTGAAAATGTAAGAACATTCGAGTCCTGACGTTTATCTGTTCTCAAAGTCGGCGAGGTGGTTCCATTAGGTACCTATTTAAAAAACGCTGCAAACTTTTGCTCAAGGGTTTATTATTCTTTGATATACCTAGGTAGGGTATACTGAAAAATTTTCAGTATACCTTACCTAGGTATATCAAAGAATAATAAACCCTTTAGCATTTAATGTTTTCTTTGGTTCCTATAGGTTCCTCGCCATCAGAAACCCACAAAACCGCCGCCATTAAAAAAAAAATCATTTTCAGGGGCCCGGCAGTTAGCAATAATGTGAAATTTTGGACCCTCACTAAAATGGATATTCCTCCGCTTCCAATCACCCGAATTTATCGTTCTTGGTCTCATTTTGAAGAACAAGATCTAATCTAAAAATTCACGCGTAGAAATTTTTGGCAGCTGTGCAAAAAAAGACAAAATTTTGAAAATTTTCAAAAAATTGGTACTTTTTTTCTAGGGAGGTTAGAAAATTTTCTACACGTGAATATTTAGATAATCTAAGAACATGCAGTAAAAATTTCAGCCATGTAAGTTCATTAGAAGCCGAGTTATATCGATTTTTACATGTAAAAACGTGAAAAACTCGATCACCGAGAAAAACGCTTCCAAAGTTTTGACTTTCGAAGTTCACGTTTCTCGGGTGTTTTGATCAATAAAATCGCGTTTCCATAACCCTCTCAAATGGTTCATTCGTGAACTAGTTAGGATAAGATTAAAAATGTGCTTTTACATGCATATCCATGCATAACATGCACAAGATGGTAACAACATGTTAGAGAAATGAATGTAAACAAAACTTCATCCACATTCACAGCATTATTTACGGGTTCACTTCGTCCGGCTATTCGACTACTTGAAGCCTATATAAATGAAAGAACACAACGCAAATCATTATCATGCAATAGAAATCTACACAAACCATTATACCATGCAACAGTTGAACTGGACGATACCACGTACAACGTCAACAGAAACCCATCAGTTCATTCGCAAGCACTCACCTTGGACTGGAAACCATTGATCTTGTTCCGAAGGGAAAGATTTATGGATTTTTTCGAGACTCTACCCATTTTTATACGTTAGATACCATTTCATCAGAGGGAAAATACAAAGTAAATATTACAGGTACCTAATAGATAAGAAGAAACAATAAACACTGATAAAACGTCAGCTGATTGCTTCCTCATCTTCTTCTTCGTCTTCCGAACCGTTTTATTTTTGTTTGTCCACGAACAAGCCAAGGGGAACATAATAACGAAAATAATACAATCCTCAGGTAGGTACAAGAATATTCATACTCGGGTGAGATGAAATTGAGCGTCCGGCCGGGCGATGGCGTGGGGTCTTTCGCAAAATCCAGACGCGACCCCAAATCGAAAAAGAATCATTTCACCGCCACAGAATTCGTTTTCCAGCCTATTATTGATCTCTACTCGTTCTTGAATATTTGTAGGATGGAAAAATGACCAAAAATTCAATGCCAATTTTATTTCATTTTTCCAATCCAAGCCAATTTTTGGTCGATTTCAGTATACCCTCCCCTTAAAGGTGCAAAAATTAAATCTGTCAATAAGAAATTTCTTTTTAAAATCCTACCTATTATTTACGACCTAAAAAAATGGATTTTGCGTCCAAAATTACTCGGAAAACGACACCTTATTTGACCTCCTGGGATCCCTCAAAAATCACATTTGTAGCCCCACGGTGAAAACGGGTGGTTTTTGGACCACCAAAAATGGATTATACATCCTAAAATACTTCTAAAACGACACCTAACTCGACCCCATTGCCGAAAACCCCTCCCGTAGCCCCGAATTAGCCCCATAGCGCCCCACGGGTTTGAGCGATCGGACTGAAAACCTTGCGGGCACAACTAGATGGTAAACCAAGTATTTTGTCAAAATTTCAGATTCCTACTGCGGCCCGGACGGCGTACGGCGGACTGACATTTCAGTTTCGGAATCTAGACCTCTTGAAACGGATAATGTCAAAATTTAATGTTGAGGCCGATCCACTCTTTACTACCTTACTCTGTGGGCCGATCGGAGTCGTCGACCTCCGTCGCGAAATCATGGGTGTATTATTCCAATAAACCAAAATCCCGTCTATTGGGGTACCTAGGTGCGGGTAAAGTGGGATACTACCCTACTTTATAGGACTTTTTGCTTTATTATTCTTGGAAGAATGTTATGTCCGGCGTAGGTATACAACGATCTTCATATTTGAAAAAATTCCTACTGCTCAAAACGGTTCGCACGGCGGACGGACATTTTGTTTTTGGAATCTACACAACTTGAAACGCATCTTAAATTTTGAGGCCGATCGGAGTCGTCGACCTCCGTCGCGATCACATTAATCCAAGAATAATAAACCAAAATGATGGTATGAAAATGAAAACTTCTTTATTTGAGAAAGACAGGTGAGTAGGTTGGTTGGTGTCATGTTGGGAACATTGTGCAAAAAGAACAACAGGACATAGTACACAGTGGACCACGTTGACATCAAGCACTCTCTTAACATTCAATTCAATCAAATTTGACTATACATAATAGCTGGCGACGAGGATGCCGAACGAACCACCACCGCCTCCTAAAGACCCTCAAATCAAAGATCTGATCGTGGCGATCAACAACTTGGTCGCACGGATTCCACTTCCCACCGCGCCAACAAGGTCAGTCCAGTCCATACTCCAGGGGATTTCAAATCATTTCGATACTTACGACGAATCGGCTGAGACTTTCAGTAATTACATTAGGCGCCTGGAAAATTTCTGTAAAATGAAAGGCCTTACAGGAGACGACCCGACAATAAAAGAGGCCAAGGTCTCATTGCTCATCTCTTGTTTAGGTCCCAAACTTTACGAACTTCTCACGAACCTAACGTCACCAGATTCCCCTGAATCAAAAACCTATGATGAACTAGTTTCATTACTCAATGTCAATTTAAACCCCCCGAAGAATATTCTCACAGAGCAACACATATTTTTGTCTCGCGTACAAAAAGAGGGGGAGTCAATTTCCGCTTTCGTAACAGCGCTCAAATCCAGCTTCAAATTGGCTAATTTTGTATGTACGTGCAAAGTCGCCGGTTGTAACACTTCAATTAAAAACCTTTTGCTGCGAGCACAATTTATCAGAGGCCTGAAGGACCCCGAGATACGGGGGAAAATACTTGAGAAAGAGGACGTCTGCTCGTTTGACGATTGTCTTAAAACAGCTTTGGCAATTGAAGCGTCTATGATCCAAAATAGATCTTTGCTTTGGCAAAGAAGCGTACACTACGGAACTTCCATCAACGTCAAATCAAATGAACAAAATTGACCGATATAAATTCAAACGGGCCCCGACCGGGTCTTCTTTCAAGGGCAAACGCCCCACTCCAGACGGAGATGCCAGATCAGGACGCTTATCAGCTGCTGACCTCGACCGGATGGGGCTACGCGGGTTATGTTTATGCTGTGCTTCGAGATCACACCAATCCCGCAACTGCCCAAACAAATTAAAAGTGAAATGTAAAGATTGTTTGGCGAAAGGGTATCATGCAAGGGGACATGTAGCTCGCGTTTGCATAAAAACCCGGTTGAGTAACGACGTAAAAAATGTGGAAGACGCCTCTCCGTACCAATATTATAGTGGAACTAGTGACGGGGTGAAAACAGTGAACCATCGGATCATGATGACACCGGTAGCGATTTTTCAGTTAACTTATGTGAAATACTTCTCAACGACGTACTTGACGACAGGATGATGATTAAGGTCAGCTTGGAAGGTAAGCCGTATACATTTGAATGCGATAGTGGTTGCCGGTTTAGCATTATGAGTGTACGGGATTTTAACAAAATGAAGTTGAACCGAACCCTAGGAGAAACGGACCTACGTTTACGATCATTTACGGGCCAAGTTTTCAAGCCGATCGGCATGACGCAAGTGAGTGTGGAGTACAAAGGAACGTCAGCCTCCGGTGAATTGTATGTGGTTGATTTCGACAAGGGCCCTATTCTGGGACGAGATTGGATTCGAAAACTAAAGGTGAATCTGCACGAAATAAACGCAATTAACCACCCTACGGCGTTGATGGCTGGAACACCAAGGATCCTAGACCACATGATTCCACGCTACCCTCCCCACGATAAAGAAACGGCTACGAAACTACTGATGACCGAATTCAAGGATGTTTTCCAAGAAAAAGTGGGAAATGTTCCTCACCACAAAGTCTCACTCAAGTTTAAACCTAACGCACATCCTGTGTTTTTCAAAGCTCGATCAGTTCCCTACGCACTACGACCCACAGTTGAAAGAGAGCTCTCAAAACTTGAGTCCCAAGGGATTATAGAAAAAATTGACCATTCTGAGTGGGGAACACCATTAGTCGTCATACCCAAACCAAACGGTCAGGTACGGCTTTGCGCAGATTATAAAATTTCGGTGAATCCACAGTTGCATGATGCCCGGTACCCTATTCCACGAATAGACGAAATTTTTCACAAAATGAAAGGTGGAACGGTATTTTGTTGCTTTGACATTCACAAAGCATTTTTAAACCTATCGGTGGATGAATCTAGTGCAGCCGCTCTGGCAATATCCACACATCAAGGCACTTAGGGTAGGTGGGGGCAAAGCCCTGCAATTTCCGGTTTTTCGACCATTGCAACCGATTTGAAGCAGATTTCCTCTAAATTTTATGCTTGAATTTTAGGTTGGGCTATTATCTATAACCCCTTGGAAACACAGTCATCTCCTGTCAATAGTAAAGGAGAAATTGAATATTTAAGAAAAAAATTTTTTGCAGGGCTTTGCCCCATAAAATGGGGCAAACCCCTGCAGTGCAGGGATTTGCCCCAACTATGTAGAAATGGGTTTTAAAAAAATACTATTGAACAAAAATGCTCAAATTAAGTTATTTCTTTATTTAAAAATTCCTTATTTCTTCATGATCGAAAAAAAAAACCTGAACGGAGGGATAAAATCAAATGACGAGGAGACATGGCACAGTGTCCTCGCGTTCAACCACTCCAGCCAAATACACCGATTAATCGGTCCGATTTACCACCAAACTGATTATCAGTAGTTTAATCTGTGATTATCGGTCATCAAAACATTGGCGGACATAAGTGACTGTAACAAGAAAATTACGTTCGCGCATGCGCCGAATTGATCGCTGATTCAATCATGATGAAACTTATAGGGGTCCATCTAGGACGTAATTCACACTATTCCGGAAAATTTCACAGAAATCCGATAAAAGGTGGTGCAGTCATGGCTTTGGCAAGGAATGTGGACTGACAGATGCGCGGACGGACAAACACGGAACCAAATTTGTTCAGGAATCCCTGATCATCAAACCTGGCAATTATTGGCAGTTGCTCCCCACTCTTTGGAAGTGATGTGCACCTATTTGATTGACATTAAATTATAAATGATGAAATTTTAAATTTACAATTCAACTTTAATGTCATTATTGAATCCACATGTTCCATACAATGCCCAAATACGTGCTGGTAGTGAATGGGGCAAAGACCTGCACTTGAGGGGTGCAGGGATTTGCCCCAAACAACCTGCAGGGACTTGCCCCAAATGGCATGTTTGGAAATTACTCTTTGATAAGGTTAGGAAAAGTGAGTTAAAGAAACGGTTCTCCCCTGACATTGAAGCTCAATTACAGTACTATTCATTGATGATTAGCTGATTAATTTGGCGCAACCCTATCTCACACAATATTGACGTCAACGTTCCTGAAAATTACATACAAAAGGTGAAAAACAAACTTAACTCATTTTCTCAGCCTATTGCTCTCAGAGATGCCATTACTTTTGATGACAGACATCAGATGTCTTCAGCGACAGATTCTGTCGCTGATCCTCAACTGCTGCCTGGTTGCCAGTTTCTCAATCACTTGTGAAGTACTGAAAAAGCCACTGCATAGCTTTGCCCCACGCAGGGCTTTGCCCCCACCTACCCTACAGAGTGAAGCGGTTATTTTTCGGCGTTAAGGTAGCTCCGAACGAATTTCAAAAGTGGATTGATGAACTCACTCAGGACCTTCCAGGCGTGTGCGCTTATTATGACGACTTGGTTGTTCAAGGACGAACTCTTCAAGAATGCTGGGCCAATGCCTGGAGGCTCCTTTACAAATTACGCAGTTACGATCTGCATTTAAATTTAACAAAATCTAAGTTCTTCCAAGAACAAATTTCTTATCTGGGCCACTCGATTAGCAGCACGGGATTACATAAGTTCAAAGACAAAGTAAAAGCAATTGTAGAAGCGCCAGAACCCAGAAATGTGGACGAGGTACACACCTTTCTGGGGCTGGTGAACTACTATCAAAAGTTTCTCCCGAATTCAGCCACAATCCTGCACCCTATGTACAAATTGTTACGCAAGGGTGTCCCTTTCAGGTGGTCAAAGACTTGCAGAGCGGCTTTCCAAACAATTAAAAGAGAAATGGCAAGTGAGCGAATATTGACGCCTTTCACTCCAGATCTGCCACTAATTTTAGCCACAGATGCCAGCCCTGTCGGCATTTCTGGAGTCTTGTCCCACAAAATGCCATCGGGGGATGAAAGGCCCATCACTTTCATTTCGCGCTCACTAACCCCATCAGAAAAAAATTACTGCCAACTGGACCGTGAAGGGCTTGCTGTATATTGGTCGTGCAAGAAGCTTTTTGACTATTTGTTTGGTAGGCATTTCACTCTTCATGTCGACAACAAACCCCTTTTTTCCATTTTGCATCCTGAGAAACGCCTTCCAGCCGTCACTGCTACTAGAATATTGAGATATGCTCAATTCATGTCAGGGTTCGATTATACAATTACCTTCAAAAAAGGGAAAGACAACGCGAACGCCGATTATTTTTCCCGTAGCCCGCTACTGACCAACCGAATCTCCGAAGATGAGACGTCCACGGTTCAAGCTGAAACCATCAATCACGTATGCAGTGCAGCCCTAACCAGCTTAGATGTGAAACGAGAAACTCTCAACGATCCGGGGTTGTCAAAGCTACTCAAGGAACTTCTTGACGGCACAATGGTTGATCCCCAGTACTCGGTGCGAGAGGGTATCATTTTCAGGGGCGATAGGGTGCTGATTCCACCGTCCCTTCAACCATTGATACTTCAGGAGCTACACAGTACCCATGTCGGTATCGTCAGGATGAAAGCCCTTGCCAGAAATTACTGCTATTGGAAGGGTATAGACAGGGATATCGAAGACACTGTTAAAAGCTGTAGAAACTGCTGCGACGTCAAGTCAGACCCAAAAAAGGCACCTTTGCATGTGTGGGAACCTCCAGAAAACAATTGGCAACGTATCCATGTAGATTATGCGGGCCCTTTCATGAGTCACCACTTTTTGATTGTGGTGGATGCAAAGACCAAATGGCCAGAGGTGTTTATCGTCAAGACCGCCCCAACATCAGCCATCACAATATTTCACCTAAAAGAGGCATTTAGCCGTTTTGGACTCCCCGAAATTATGGTCAGTGATAACGCCACCATCTTTCATTCAGCGGAGTTCAAGTCCTACTGCACAAACCTGGGTATAAGACAACGGTTCACAGCCCCAGGGCACCCAGCAACCAATGGGCAGGTCGAGAGGTACTGTCAAACCATAAAACGCAAACTGAAAGGCATGTCAGCTGACAACCGAGGTCTACACGACAGTGTTTGCGCCCTTCTGATGCGTTACAGAGCAACGCCACTAGAATGCGGCGAGTCTCCGGCCCAGAAAATGTTCGGGCACAACCTCCGCATAGAGTTAGACCTCCTTAAACCACGCCACCATCCGACACCGGCAGCTAGTAACCCCGACAAGGCCGTGAAGTGTTACGAGATAGGGGAAAGAGTACAGTCCCGCCATTATTCGGGGAACATTTTGTGGAAATACGGCAAGATTGTGAAGCGGATGGGGAAACTCCAGTATCTCGTGGAGCTAGACGATGGGTACGTTTTGAAGAGACACCTAGATCAGTTGAGACCCTGTCAGGTCGACAAACCAGGCTGCTCCACTTCAATGGCACCCCAACTGTACATACCTTTATCACCTGCGCCAGACCGAAGTGGTATCCAGTGCTGCCGATCCTCCACTTCAGGATTTCCCCATCTTGAGCTCAAAATTTCCCCAATTTCCCCATTGCCTAAAACGGATTTCCCCACAATTTCCCCCTGCCCTTTTTCTTAATAAAAATCATTGTTAAGAACTCGAAATCGGAACCTAATTAGAAACGGCAGAAAAGAAACGGTACCTGGCTAGAAAAAACTTTTATTCAAAATATTCAATTCTTATACAATCTCACATTGGCGAGAACTACGGCAAAGGGTTGAAAACCCTCTCTTCAGAGTGAGAGATTGCGATTGACCAAGAAGGTGGAAGGATTCTTCGAAATTTGTTCTAATTCGGCTTGGTTTTGAGCATGATTCAGCATGAGTTATTCAAGAAGATAATTATTATGGTCGGAACCAAACCAATTCAGAACAAATCAGAAGAATCTCATCCGAGTCACACCTGAAGTGTGTGATCGAGTTGACTCAAGAATGTTCTTGATCACACGCTTTAATCTTTGGCTTTCCCACACCTTGGCTGCTACCATTTGAGGCGCGGTTTTGCAAAAGGGTACTAATCGGAAAAAACGTTTCAACCCTGTGCATATTAAGTTATGAAAAACTTTTTTCTATCTTATGAGATAGAAAAAATGGTTAGATTATGTCTATACCTCAAAATGATACCTACCAATATCACTTCCATCCCATCAAAAAATAAACATGAAAATGGGGTGGTTTTGCAAAACGGTACTAAACACAATTTTCAATCAGGCCCGTGAGTGTTTTCACTCGAATTAAAAGTTATTCCATGGATTTTGTGCATCCAATTCAAAATAGTAAATTTATTCCACCTTTATTTAGATTTGATTTGAGTGAGAAATTAATTCAAATTGAACTCATTGGAAAATTTAATTGGTAATGGGTATCAAAAATGGTCATACATTCGTCCAAAACAAACTAAACCCCCTTATTATTCTTCTTCTCTTCTTTTGAGACTCGTCAGCCCAGATTAATCGATTGAAACGCAAAATTAAACAATGAAAATCGATAGACAAGTTGTTGAAAGACATATAATATCCGACATTATTCCGATCTCTCCCCCAAGGAATTTTGTACCATTTTGGAAAATCTCAAAGAAACAGTAACGTTTTGCAAAACCGCTCGTTTAAGGTGGGATTCGTCCCGTTTTGACAAACCGCGATGACACCAATCGATTCCTCGTAAAATGTTACATAAAAATCGATATCTAACTCAATTTTTTCCATTTTGGCACTTGTACCCTTTTACAAAACAGCGCCCCATTTCCTTCGTTGGTTCGAACCGCTCTGAAGAGTTCAGCTACTGTGGTTGTTGCCATCTTTGTGCTAAACCCGTCGCGTTAATTTAATATGCAGAACATCAAGTTAAGGTAAGTAGGTAGGTACCTACTTCGTTTTTCATCTTTTAATAATTCATTCTCGTTACCAAATTTCTTAAAAACTCACAGCTCGACGGTGAAATGTCCCCATAGTCCTCCACTGAATAGAGCTCCCTCAGATCCAAATACTTTTCAACGCTAGGTGCTAGGTACCTAAATAAATCTTATAATAAAGTTTGCAGAATTGTGCTGGCGTTTTGACTATTTTTCAAATAATTCTTAGCATTCATTACCGAAGTGTTTTGTTGTTTTAATTCTATAGGGTACCTAGCTGTTCAAAAATGTTTGGCGCAAGCCAGGATAGTTGCCTAGTAAAGAAATGATTATACGGCCGAGGAATGTCTGTTATTGCTGACAAGTTTGCACTAGTAGGTCTGATGGCCGGTTGTTTAACGAAATTGCCATTTTTTTTTTTTTTTTTTTTTTTTTTTTTTTATAAACGTACGTAATTTCTGAGGACAATAAAACAATGGAATGATTTTCTTATCCGTTTCACGAGGTCTTGTATGTGAAATTTCCATTTTAGGTGCCGATCTCCTAGATACCTACCTACTTGAAGAACACCACTTTTTCTAGACCTTCACACTGGCACGACATACAACCTCATATCGATCAGATTTAACAAACGGCGCATGCTACAGAAATCGTTCTGGAGTCGTTGGAATCAGCTTGAAAACCTCATTCCGGTTTGCCCTTCGAAATCGGACAAAAATATTCGTTCTGCTTTTCAGGCTTCCTAAGATACGCCAAGGATGTAAACAACTTCCGTCGTGACGGACTCAGGTTTCAGCCAGAACGGCCGCCGTTTGAACCCGTTTATAGCCTAAAACCTTCCCCGTGCTATCCCGATCATTTTGCAACCAAAATCCGTCCAACAGTTTGGCCGTGAAAGGGAGACATACATACATACACACAGACACCGATCATTCTTAGAGAGATTATTCTTTTCTATATCATAGAAAAGAATAATAAACCCTTATGTAAAATTTGCAGCGTTTTCTAAGTTATTTTGAGCATTCAATAGGGTTAGAGGGGTCTCATACTTGTAAGATCATTTTGTGGAGCTTCCAAGAGGCTACAGTTGGAGTTTTTGAAGAGCTTTAGAGAGGAGAGTTAGGGATGGCAACGACAAATCGATGTATCTATGCAGGTATAAATGTTTTACATTGTTGGGAAAACCAACTTCAGTTGTTGATAGTTTGTTGTCACGTCTCAACCTTATGATCGAATACATTCGGAAATTAAAAGTCAGTTCCAGTCCTGGTTTGGATTCGAAGAAGAGTTGCTCTTCATTTTAAAACGTGAATGATAGCTACTCCCGGAATGGAGCATGCGGAGGTCTTTTTGGAAGCTCGACGTACCAGTAGAGCCAATTAACTGTCTCCTGTGGGATGACGGTCGCGTTCAGGCACGTTTGGACGTTTTCCTAAAACGATTCGATGAGAAGAAGAAGAAGACGACGATGGATAAAAACCGGAACGTTACAATCACGTCGTGGACCCAGAGCAATCTCCTGTACGTGTTTGCGAATTCGATGGCCAGGATGCGGAGCACCTGGAAGAGATTGTTGGGCCTGGGGACGGCGAGGAGGATAAAGATCTGTTCCTGGATGCGGAAGCCATGCCGGAGGAAAGTGAGACCAACGCTGAGGAAGCAGTCAAGTCGAGATGACGGAATGGAGGACATCGGAAAGTCAACTGAGAAAGAAGGCAAGAAGTGTGAAGGCAGTGAGGCCTTCGTGCAGACCGATTCGCCAGGAACCTGCTTAGAGGTTGTCATGCTGGAGTTGGTAGTTCGTCAGCTGCTTCACATTTGCACTGTGAGTGAAAACATGGATGAAAGACTGCAAGATTGGACCGTTTGGAGTGCGTGTGTCAGGAATGCGCAAGTGAAAAAGTATTATTCCAAGAATAATAAACCCAAAGTTAATGCATAGCCCTCAACTATGTTGATTCCCTTACAAAACTGGGGTTTCTACACCAAGTTTCGGATGTCCTACTATTCACAACAATTTCAAAATGACAAACATGTATAACGTAAAACAATAACATTTATTCCCAACAATTAAAAAACTAAGTAACAGTCGTTAAAAAAGTCCGGCGAATGCTCCTTTCTTCGTGATCAGTTTGGATCTGCTGGATTCGACAGGAGATTTCGGTTCTACTTTTACGGAAGACGCGGCGGCCTCCGGTTGTGTGACAGGCGAGCGCCACCTTCGGGCTTTGAATTCTTTGACGAGCCCGCATTCGGTGACGTCGAATTTAACGGGCGGCCCCGTCGGGTGTAAATCTCTGAACCAGACGACGACGAAGGCGAGGAGAACGTAGCCGAGGATGAGGCTGAGCATCACTTTGAGGATGAAACAGCCCTGGAGGAATTGCGTCCAACTTGGTTTGGTCAGCGGGTTGGACTCGAAAAGGAGCGACGACATCAAGGGGAAATCGTTGGGGAAGATGACGGAGGCCAGCAGCAACCACGCGTACATGAGGATTATCATCGGCAAGCAAAACCCAAAACATCTGAAAAAAATAAAAAAAGAATTCATTTAAAACATAATATGTTGATATTATCACGAATATTCTCTAATCTACTCCTAATAATAAGGGAAAGTGGGAGAAATGCATAAAATGGGGCAAATGCGTAAGGGTGGGCGCCTGGGGAGGGAATCATCCTGGTAGGGCATAAGCTAAGAAGGTGGACCTTGGAATTCGGTTCTTGGTGTGTATGCAACGATTGAGCGACGCAATTTGGATCATTTTCCCGTGAATTCACGGAGATCATGCCGATAATTATGCTTTATAAGGCGTTGGTCCTCTCAAAACTGGAATACGCATCGACAGTTTGGAGCCCTTATTATTCTGTCCACCGGTATGCCCTTGAGAGGGTGCAAAATAAGTTCTTGAGGTACCTTGGTTTCAAATTGGGCATTCCGTCCGACGACATCAGATATGCACAGAGAAGGACCGTTGCCGATTTGGTGTTCCTGTACAAGCTACTGCATAACAAGATTGACTGCCCATCTCTACTCGCCAAGTTCCAGTTTTCCGCTCCTCGTCTTACCAGTCGCCATCCAGCCTTATTTCACGTCCCATTTTCAGCCTCGAACTATTTAATAAATTCCCATCTCAACCGAATCCGCCGTTCTGCTAATCTTTTCATTAATCTCCACCCCGAATTTGATTTTTTCTTCAATTCCCTGCCACAACTAAAATCAATTATATTGTCGTCCCCTGTTTCATTTTAAATTGTTAATATTCCACATATATCCATCTGTTTTTTTTTTTTCATCTATCGGACCATCGCAGTTGTATTTATTTTCTTTCATTTTGTATTATAGTATTTGTCACATTGTAAATTGGGCTTGCCCGTATGATAAAAATAATAAATAAAAAAAAGTATACCTTTTGGGGTTGGCGTTTGTTTCAAAATTAGCCCAAGTTTATGGATCGCGCTGGGTTCCAAGAGATGCGGCTGTCGATCCTGAATGCCAGGAAGTTCACGTAGTTGTTCGCTAAACCATTCAAACAGAACTGAAGATTCTGAGTCTTGTCGATGTTCAGTCTGAGAGAATTGGATGGGCAGTACGCTGAAGATTGGAAATAGGAAGGAGGGATAGGGCTGCAGAGTGGGAGCCACTCGCTAGCAGTCGTATCATCGGCGAACAGAACAGAAATATTTCGCTTAGTCTGATATTAAGTTTGTGGGCTGGATCGCTTATGTACAGCAAAAACAGGGTTGGCCTCAGAACAGAACCCCGCTTTATCCCACATGGCACGATCTCCTGCTTAACGTCTCCATCAGTTGGGGTATTGCTTTGGCTCCGTTTGCCTCACGTCCTTCTGTTGAATGGGGAGAGGTTGAACTCGCCCACTTTGACCGTCGAACTCGCCCATCGTCACTTCGACAAATTTAAAAACAGATTTGTTCCAGGTCTAATGGCGTCTGTCGACATCTGAATCGCTGTTGAGTTCCGTCCAACAACGCGCCGGCAGACCTGGAACGCCAAACTGTCAAAACTGTTGTAACTTTACTTCACGGTGATTCGATTTCAGACGGTGTCGTTTTAGAAGAATTTCTGGTGGTAGAATGCACTTTAGGGGTTGATGCACTTGAGAGAGGTTTCAACTGGGTAGGGTTATCAAGTTCGCCAGCTCCCAACCACACTCAACGGATCTGTCGGTTCCCATCCATCAAACTCAGCTGTTGAATGTTTCGAAACCAAAATATCAGCAGATGAAAATTGCAACCTCGAAGAACAACTTGAGGCCACTCATGTTTTGATCGCCAAGTGTAAAGCGACCTCTAAATCTGCCATTGTATCCCAGATTGGAGTAGAGAGTACAGGAGGACGAGCTGAACGATCTCGGTGGGCTATTTCGACGGTCGCACCTCTTAGGTGGATGGACGAGTCCGACAGTCTTTGCGATACACTTTCTCACTGTTTTCCAGATTGGTGGACGAGCAGGTCCATTGAATGTCTCAATCGGGAGTGGAATTCCAAGGTGTCGGTCGGGCGAGGCTGAGCTCATAAAGAGGGTCCATGGTGGAATTCGAGGCCCCAGTGGGATGTTGAAAATGCTACAGAATAATATCCGCAGGATGCCATCTGACATCACTCATCGAACAGACGGTGTCAACGCAAATGGTAACCTGACTGGAAGGTTATGAAGTCAAAATTGTGCCTTTTCACTCAGCTACCAAGTTCAGTGCTCCGTTTCGGTTTATTATTCTTGGAATAACACACCTTTGCAATCGCGACGGGGGTCGAAAATTCTGATCGGCCTCAACATTTATGCGTTTCAAGACGCGTAGATTCCAAAAACGAAATGTCCGTCCGCCGTGCGAACCGTTTTGAGCAGTAGGAATTTTTTTTAAACCTGAAATTTTGACAAAATACTCTGTTTATTATCTAGTTGTGCCCGCAAGGTTTTCAGCCCGATCGCCCAAACCCGTGGGGCGCTATGGGGCTAAAATGGGGTTACAGGAGGTTTTTTTAAGGCTTTCGACTATGGGATCGAGTTAGGTGTCGTTTTCGAGGTATTTTCGGACGTAGAATCCATTTTTGGGGGTCCCAGAACGATCCGATTTCAAAGGGGCTTCAAATTGGATTTTTACAGGATCTCAGGAGGTCAAATAACGGAACCAAGGAATTTAAATTTGCTGACTGGGCGTACAGTCCCCAGGCCTGAGACATGCATATCGCGTCCCTGCCCAACCACCACCAAGTACTCCGTCTTTGCCACATTTATTTTTAGACCTGCTTCTTCGAAGGCACCTCGCAGTTTCCGCAACATATACTCAGCATCGTGCCAGTCCTGTGCGATAATCACTTGATCATCTGCAAACAGCAAGGAGTGCACCACCCCTTCCCTCAGGGGGACTCCCATTCCCCGACACGAAACCGACCACAAATTTTAAACCCCCAAAAGGTAACTCTAACTTATGAGCCCTAATTCTAAACATACCTGACAAAATTCGTGACCAATTGTTCACACTTCAAAATGTATCCCAACAGTAGAGCAGTGATGACGCAGAGGATGAGAACAGTCACCCCCGTGCCGGTGTTGTACGTCATGTCTCCCGCGTGAACGCTGTGCATTTCCAAGTACGAAGACTCGACGTCACTCACGCCGTTCATAACGTCCATCCTCCAAGTGGGAAAGTAGGCGTCGAAGCCGGCGCAGACGAGGCGGACGATCGTGAAGATGCCCAACAGGACGAACAGAAACGTCCGAACGTACGTGTGGAACCCGACTTTGCACATGATGTAGATGTTGATGATTATGAGGAACATCGTTAGGAAGCCGTTCATCTGTTTAACTGCCCTCATGTCAGGAGTTTCGAGCAAATCTGTCACATCAAACTGAAAAAGAAGAAGAAAAGAGGCTGAATACAAACAGGCAGGAGTTGCTGACCGAACTGGCCAAGACGCAGAGGCGGGACAGGAAGTTTGAGAATATCGACCCACTTAAAAGAATGAATTCATCAGGTATCAGGAACGGGGCCAAAACAAAGTCATCCTTGTTAAGTGGGTCGACATTCACAAACTTGTAAGTATCATCGATTGGGGTTATCGACAGCATCATGGCGTTCTACAGCACTAAAGCCTGAGACGTGCCAGGGAAGCTAAGGACAATTTGAAAAAACGCTGCAAATCTAACACAAGGGTTCACTTTTCTTTGATATAGGTTACTTGTAAAAAAATTAATTACCTAGTAGCAATGAAAACAATTTTGAAATTTTTTTTTTTATCGAGGTTTACTTGAAAAGTATTTAACCTCCTGGGTTCCTGTCGAGGAGGATAAAGAACCTCCCGCTCTTGTATCATTAGAACTGTGAATATAAAATACTTAGAATACTGAATAGTGATTACTGTGACGTTAGAACCTCTCTCTCCCAGGCAATCCAGGTGGAATTAGATCCAAAGGGTTGTGACCCTAAGCGTACTTTATTATACATTAATTATTATACATATTACTAAATATTCGTTCCCGAAGATATCCCGATTCGCACCGCGAAATGTCTTTCTGAGAGGAAAGGGGCGTTAATCCGATTTACTCACAGCGAGGATCACAGCGTGGATGACCGGGAACTTCGTCATGATGTGGGGTGCCTGGGGAGTACTTAAGCTGATGAACGAGCTTACGTAGGTCCGAGGGATGACGAGACGAAGTCCTGGAGACGAACTGGAAGTTCCAGGAGACCCGGGAGATAGTCGACTCCCGAGCCTCCGACTGGCTGACCGGCATACGTTCGCCCTGGCTGTGTGTGATGCACTCTTCCGATGCAGCATCCCCTCAGTCCCTTTATCCGAACCTCTCGTTCATGTGAACGTGCCGAACGTGCCCAGCCTCCGGCAGAACCGGCCTTGTTTCGGCCTCCACTTGGAGGCTGGTCAACACACATTTTGTTGTGCAGAGATCGACACGTCCGCCGGTTCCAACGCCAACCGGACCGCTGTCCAGGATCGATCTCGACAGTTCCTTCAAAAATCCCATTTTTAGCCCCATGAAAGCCCTGTAGATCGTCAAAGTGGAATCGTATCAATCCGGGACCCCCAAAAATGGATTCTACGTCCGAAAATACCTCGAAAACGACACCTAACTCGATCCCATAGTCGAAAGCCTTCAGAAAAACTCTCCTGTAACCCCATTTTAGCCCCATAGCGCCCCACGGGTTTGGGCGATCGGGCTGAAAACCTTGCGGGCACAACTAGATGGTAAACCGAGTATTTTGTCAAAATTTCAGATTTAAGAAAAAATTCCTACGGCCCGGACGACGGACGGACATTTCGGTTTTGGAATGTAGACCTCTTGAAACGGAAAATGTCAAATTTTGAGGCCGATCCGAGTCGTCGACCTCCGTCGCGATCACATACGTGTATTATTCCAAGAATAATAAACCGAAACTGGCTGTCTTGAACATAAAACTAATGTGTGCAAAAAGCAGTATATGGTTTCTGTTGAAATGCAGAGCAAATGGCATGTACCCCAAACATACAGTACAGAAGTTCAACTGCATTTATAATACGTTGGGCACTAAGAGCTAGTTTCTAAGCAATGTGTCCAAATTGGTCGCCAAGTTCAGGCGTCGACTTTTGAATTGAGAAATTGAAATCTGTATTTTGAGTCCTGATGAAGATTATATATTAAACGAAAGCTCGGCGAAAAAGGCGTTCTGTTTTGGCCCCGTTCGTGATGCCTGACAAATTCACGCAGGACAGGAACCTGCTCCCGTAATACAAGAAGTTTTATACCCCGTGATCGATTCTGGGGCCAGTTTTGCAGCACGTAATCCTGAAATCGTGCAAATTCTCAAAACGCAATTGAGTATTCAGGTAAATAGCGTAAAAACTTCAAGCTCATCAAATCCAGAGTACCTAACGGACGGATCCCGATTCCTCTCCAATTAGGACCACCCCGGTTTAAGAGATTATCCCCATATTCCGATTCCTCTCGCGCTTACCGCCCTGCCCTCATCGCCACAACCTGATTCCTCTCAGTTACTTTCATAAGCTAAAAGTAACAGTTCCCGTGCAGAACTAGGAAAGTAGATTCGGAATTTAGACATGGCTCCTCCACCACGCCTGTGCCAAGTGAAAACGACATCTGAAAACTGTGGTGTTTGGCAAGACAAGATGGACAGCACTGTGGATACCTTGCTCAAAATCAACGACCATAAATTTCGGGCTTAACACCAACTTTTGTTTCTCGCATAAGTCAAGACAAACTCAAGACGACCTACATCAAGTGTTTAACAATAATTAATTAATTATTGTTGAAAAAACCATAATCGACAACAATTGATAAAAAAATTTGGTGCAATACTCGAACGTCCCATCAGCATGTATGCAACCACTGAGCTCGAGTGAGGTACTGTAGGTTCGTTTGACAACCAAAAATAAGAATTTTGTCGTCCTGGGAGTTGTGAAGCACAAAGTTTTCATCCCTTCTAGTCCAAATTGTCTGACCGGCCAAAAGTGTTGATGAATGCTCTACACTTACTTATGCTGGTTGCACCGCCACTGAATTTCTCCGGACCTCAACAGGCGGTATTTATTGAATTTGAAGTTCTGACGCACTAACATCACCTTCCCACGTTCACTCATTATTTCGGTAAGTCCCGACATAGTCAAAAAGTGTAAAAAATCTATGGAGCGAAATGTGGTCAACGTGGTAAATACGCAAGTGACAACAAGTAACTGCCTCGGAATTGGAACGGAGATACGGCGGTCAGAGGTGAGAGGAATCATGCCGCCTCTTAACTATTGTCAACAGTACTCGGAGAGGAATCCCGTCCATTTCGAACGGAAGAGAGGAATTATGAGAGGAATCGGGAAAACCCCTACCTAACAGTAAAAGATGCTAAAATAGGTTTTCAAGGTCAATATTCTGACATTTCCCCGGATCGCGCCCTTTCAGGGGTCTCAGTCTGGGCCTGGGGGCAGGATCGGGAGGTCCACGATTCCTCTCCAAACTCCTCTCTGCTTTACGATTCCTCTCCGAGCAGATTTAATTGCGTTAAGCGTACGGCAGGTTTCCTCTCACCTCATTTCGCCAAGCCCATTGCAGGTCGTGGACTATCCATAGCACCACTGGCTGGTCGGACTTTCGCTTTTCACTCTCCAGTTGATTGCCACTGCACTCCCAGCGCTGCCGAGGCTCGTAATGTGAACTTTTCCACTGCAATCCCTAAGTTGATCTCTGATAGACAGTATAGAAGCGATGGTTTGCGCAGGAACCGGCCGTCCATCCCCGCCGTCGAAAGGGTTAAAGCAATCCATCCTCAGACAATGTCTCAATTCATCACCAGCTTGGCACCAACTTTGCAAGCCTTGGACAAGTCCATCATAAAAATAGCTCTTTCACTTTCTCTTTCGTGTTCACGACCCTCTTCCTCATTAACTGAGAGGAATCCTACCATTCGACGGAGAGGTATGAAGATTAGCGCCCCCCCCCCCCCCAATCGTCCGGCGACGCCCGCAGGATCAAAGGCAATCGGAAGCAATTCAGGCCAGTTTGGTGCACCTGGCTCATTCATGGCAGCCGCTGCAGTGTTAGGTGTGCATTGACAGGTAGCCCCACAGTTGGTTGGACTCGAATCCTCCTCAGCCAGCCAGGATCACCCGGGCCTCACCCTCTCGCCAAGCTCTTCCAATCGCTACTTACTGGTACTTAGGAATGACGCCTGTTGAGCTCACTTTCATAACTGCGCCACATACCCCGGACGGATGGAATTCAACAACGACATCCAGAGTCCCAACGAGTTGCAGATTGGGCGCGTACGTGTTTCTCAAAAATAAGATACCAGTCGGCCTCAAGTCATACTCTGAAAACACAACCAATGACGGGAGAATCTGATCGCTGGACGACACCAAACACGTACTGGAGTTATCTTACCTCTTGTAATGACGAAGTTGGGACTCGTGTAAATGACTTCAATGGCCGACCGGATTTTGGTAAAATAGCCGGGCCAACCGGTGGACATGTTGCCTTCCACCCGCCACAGCTTGAATTCCTTGAGGTGCCCAGCGATAGGATATGACGTGCGTGAACCGCCTGCAACAGGTGACCTCCACAGGTGATTCTCATTTGAGAGGACTATCGACAATACGCAGTCCAGGCCGTTTTGGGCAAGATTCTTTTTTTTAAATCTGAAATTTTGTTAAAATATTCCGTCTACCATCAAGATGTGCCCGCAAGGTTTTCATGGGACTACGGGAGGGGTTATTGAAGGGTTACAGCTATGGGGTCGAGTAGAGTGTCGTGTTCGACGTATTTTTGGGTGTAGAATCCAATTTTGGTGGTTCCAGAACGATCCGATTTCACCCTAGGGGGCTCTCATGGGGTTACAAATGGACCTTTTGAAGGAGGGATGTCAGAAGGTCGAATGAGGAGTCGTTTTCTGAGAAATTTGGAAGTTATAATCCATTTTTTAGGGCCCTACATTTGTCACATTTAACAAGATTGTCTTTTATATAATGAGCTCCTTTAATGAGTTTTTTTAAAAATTTCCGGAAAGGTCTTCAAAAGTTACGAAAACGGGTCAAAATTGCCGAAAACCCCGTTTCTATTATTTACGGGGCCAAAGGAAAAATATAATATCTGAATTCCGAGGCCTGAAGCGGGTACATGACGTGGGCTGCTCAGTCATCTTCTGATTGGCCAAGAGATACAAGTTAGCCAACTTTGCTACGCAAAACGTCGACCCCCGAAAATCGAGAATCGGGCTAACCATCAGAGAAGGTCATTCAAAAATCGACACGGGCTGAGGGTTTTTATTCCGATTCCATTCAGCGCTCTGGCGGCTCCGTGCCAAACTAGGTACTCAATGCCCAGCGAGGCAAAGTGCGACATCACGGGCCCGCCGCTTTCAGTTCAAAATATCTAACCTATACGATTTTTTTTTTTTTTTTTGAAAAAATAAAAAATAAAATTTTTTTCTGTACAGAAGTGGGACCTTGAAAAAAAAAAAAAAAAATGCGACAAATTATTCGGAAAACGACACCTTATTTACCATCCTGGGATCCTTCAAAAATACCATTTATAGCCCATTGAAAGCCCCCATAGATCCCCACGGTGAAATACGATCTTTCAGGGACCCCCAGAAATGGATTCTACGTCCAAAAATACTTCGAAAACGACACCTTACTCGACCCCACAGCCGAAATTCTTCAAAAACCACTCCCATAGCCCCATTTTAGCCCCATAGTGCCCCACGGGTTTGGACATTTTGTTTTTGGAATCTAGACATCTTGAAACTTATAATGTCAAATTTTGTGGCCGATCAGAATTGTCGATCTCAGTCGCGATTACATAGGTGTACTCTTCCAAGAATAATAAACCGAAAGGCCTCACCAACAACTGTCGTCCAGGGATTCAGTACTCTATATTCTACTATATGTGCGTTGATCATCATGTCGTCAGTCACTTGAGTTGATCTGGAGTAAAAGTCGAGACTTTTGTTGAAGCTCACTGATTTCATTCCATGGAAAACTTTGGGGACATTGGTGACATCTGGAAACCAAAACCGCAAATTGTACACAGATTGGATATCGTTGAGTAGGTACAAATTGTGAAAAAAAATTAATAAAGTTCTATTAGTTCACTGAAATTGAATTCTCAAGTAAACTGAAATTCATCCAATGATGCTGAATAATGCTTGAGCACATAAGGAACCCCCAAAACGATTTTTTTCCAAAGTACAAGACAAAATACACCTCACTTGATTCCAATCCCAAAACCCTTCAAACTCCCTCGTGCAGCCTTTTCACAGCCCCACAGAGCCTCAATACCAAACTTGGGTAAGTCTGAGATTGCCTAAAATGGATTCGAAGCCCACATGGGGAGTGAGAGCTCGATGAAATTGCGACGCGTCGGGGTGAGAAATGTTTTTGGGAAAAACTTACGTTTCCACTCTAAGACGTTATTACAATGTGTTCCTACTCCATGGACAAATTTAACGCTATCACTCAAGCATGCATCACTTCTCAATGCTTCATTTCACAAATGTCTTTAAATTAGTATCCCTTCTCGATGAAAACATTTACGTTACTTGAACCGATTTTTCGGGATATTTGTGCCCTACTCAATGAAAAATGTACTTTGTTTGAAAGAATCACTACTGCATGCTGAATTGTTTCAAAAGACGGTCAATTTTAATGAAAAAAGTCGCAATTTTTGAGCTATTATACCTACCTAATGCTAAATTTCACAAAATCATCCCAATTCGTGTCTGTGCCCAAAGGAAAAGCAGTGCTTTTAAAGCACTGTATGAGTTTGTATATCTCTACTGGTGTCACTTCTCTATGGCAACATTTAAATCACTTAGCTGATATATCTACACTATGCTTTCTCGAAAATCCTTAAATTCCTACTCAATAAAAAAATTACTAGATTGGACGAATGCTAAATTTTTCAAAAAAATTAATTTAGCCTCAGTCTGAAAAAAAAAGGTGACACTTTTTGAGCTATTATCACTACCAAATGCTAAATTTTACAGAAACAATCGAATTTGTGACTCCCAGCTCCATCTATTTGAGCTTGTATCTCTCCTCTTTGCACCTGTATCACAATTCCATGTAAATATACGTTTCTTCTCTATGCAAAGGTTTATATAATTTAATGCTATTTGAGCTGATTCACTACTATATGCCAAAGTTCGCAAAATTCTTTAAATTGGAGTCACTTCTCTATGGCACCATTTACACAACTTAGCTGAAATCTACTCTATGCCGCATTTCCAAAAAACCCTTGTAATAGTGTTCCTACTCAATGAAAAATTTATTTTGTTTGAACGTATCACTTCTGTATGTTAAATTTTTCGACAAATATTAAATATTTTTATATAATTGATTAAATTTTAGTTTGTAATCTCACTGAATGAAAAAAGTGAAACATTTTGAGCTGTTATCACTACCTAATGCTAAATTTCACAAGAACAATCGAATTTGTGTGACGGTACCTGCTATATGTAACTCACACTTTGTCAGCTTTTATCTCTTCTCTTTGAAGCTGTACTTATCATGGGTTCCCCACAAAATATATGAAGACTGATTCGCCTCAGGCAATAAAGCCAGTTATTTCTATTGCATAGTACATTACAAAACGGTCACTTACTCAATGCAGAAGGGGAAATGTACAACGTTACCATAGCGGTGGATTGTAACGGAATTGAATAAGCTGATTCATCCCAATATCCTAAAGAACACAAACGAAAATGTCAAGTACGTCAATATCGATGGTGTTGAGAGACAGTTGTCGAATTATTATACTTACTGCCACTGCTCGAAACGTTCTTTCCGTTGGGCCTGATAGTATTAGCCTGGACGTAAGTTGTAGTCACGTACGTTACGAGTCTGAAAAGCGTAATGAATGAATGAGTGATGGCTTAATCAACCGAAGCTCGTCAGCAAGTACATTTATCGTCGAAATAGACTACTTCGTCTAAAATCGTATTTTTATAAGATGGGTTCCCGCTATCTCGCCGCATCCACCTGCACACCGTATTGGTGTCATTTCTACATCCACCGCTCACGTTTTGTAATCGACGACTTCGTTTATTCTGACCCTGTCGTCGTCAAAAGATGAGCTCGACACTGACGTGGATTCCACCTCTGACGTCATTGCGATGAACCTCTGCTTGCTTTGGATGTGTTCCAAGCTTACCAAGTAGCCCAAGCTGAGGGCGATCAGCAACATGAGCAAGTACACTGCAGCCACCAACCCGATCACAACATATTTGTAGATTCTCCGTCTTTTCTGAAAAATTAGGAGGTAATTGAATGTGTTGTTACTGGCAGACGTCTTGATGTTGTCAGATTCAACATTTGCCTCACCTCCATTTCATAACAAAACTGAGGCCGACACGCTGGTCCCAACGCCACTTGTAAATACTGTTTCCAATTGAGATTCGTTCGCGGTGGAGGCACATTTTTCTTCTGGGCATTCCACAAGTTAACGAGGGGACTGTTTGTCATCTGGAAAAACCGTTGACATTATGGGTGTCGAACAAAAACGCATACCTTATTAGAACCAACGCCAGACAAATAATGTAATACCTCTAAGAAACAGTAAGAAACCAAACATTTGAAAAATATGATCAACGGCTCGATGATGACAGCGTCCACGATCAGAACCATTATGATGTAGAAGATCAAATCGTCAATTTCATTTTGCCAGAAGTAGGAGTAAAGGGCCGTGTAGACGAACAACGCAATCAATCCGACCAACAGCAGTATAAAATAAATCCTGGAAAAAGATAATGTTAAATCAGAACTAGTGCTGCAAAAGAAAAAAAAAACGACATCGTAATCGATTATTCGATTTTTCCCATAAAAAATCGATTTAAATCAGACACAAAACCCTCGACTCTTGCAAAGGAGGAATAATGAAATGAGACTATTAAAACGCATCTATACGTCCCCCACAAGAATATTGCGCTCCGAAACTGTATTCTGGTGACAGAAATCAAACTGATCTTTGCACGAAAGTTCCCTGGTCCCTCTCGATTTCCCTTCTTAGTGGCAGCACTTCTTTTGGTTTATTATTCTTGGAATAATACACCTATGTTTTCGCGACGGGGGTCGACGACTCCGATCGGGCTCAAAATTTGACATTATCCGTTTCAAGAGGTCTACATTCTAAATCCGAAATGTCCGTCCGCCGTCCAGGCCGTTTTGGGCAGTAGGCATTTTTTTAAAAATCTGAAATTTCGGCAAAATACTTGGTTTACCATCTAGTTGTGCCCGCAAGGTTTTCAGTCCGATCGCCCAAACCCGTGAGGCGCTATGGGGCTAAAATGGGGCTACAGGAGGGGTGTTTTGAAGGCTTTTAGCTATGGGATCGAGTTAGGTGTCGTTTTCGAAGTATTTTTGGACGTAGAATCCATTTATGGGGGTCCCGGAACGATCCGATTTCACTGTGGCGTTCTATAGGGCTTTCATTGGGCTAAAAATGGGATTTTTGAAGGATCCCAAGAAGTTAAATATTTTTCGAGTAAAAATTAAAGAATTTTTGAAAAAACACATTTTGAAAAAAAAAAATCCCCCCAAAAAATTTTTTTGAAATATAAAAATCCAAAAAAAATTTTTAAAATTTTTTTTTATTGACAGAATTAAATGTCTGTACAAGTAACCTATATCACAGAATAATAAACCCTTGTGTAAAATTTGCAGCGTTTTTTTGAAGGCTTTTAGGTATGGGATCGAGTTAGGTGTCGTTTTCGAAGTATTTTTGGACGTAGAATCCATTTTTTGGGGTCTCGGAACGATCCGATTTCACTGGGGCGATCTTTAGGGCATTCGTGGGGCTGAAAATGGGATTTTTGAAGGATCCCAGGATGTTAAATATTTTTCGAGTAAAAAATACAGAATTTTTGAAAAAACACATTTTTGAACAAAAAAATCCAAAAAAAAAATGTTTTTGAGATGAAAATCCAAAACAAATTTTTTTAAAAATTTTTTCATTGACAGAATTAAATTTCTGCACAAGTAACGTATATCAAAGAATAATAAACCCTTGTGTAAAATTTGCAGCGTTTTTTCTCCTCAAACGGGGTTTTTGATCGAAAACTTTTGAATTTCACATGATTGAATAGATCCTAATGACTTTTTCTGTTGTGCATTAGGAAGAAAAACCCCCTGACAATTTCCCTCGCCTGACTCCTCAACGGCTTTCACCGAGAAATTTTCGTTTTCTTCTTTTATACAAACTTTTGTATTATGAATACCACAACTACACAACCGGGAGACGTACACAAAACGACGAGCAAGCTGAGACAATGTTGCCAACAAAAAACTCGAAATCCCTTCGCTCGTCCTCCAGACAGCATTGTCGGAGCGCAATATTCTTGTGAAGGACCTATTATAGGTTTCAATTCTTCGCTGATATAAACTATAATAGTTTATATCAGTGAAGAATTGGGATAAAAGAAAAAAACACGAATTTGATCCAATTAAACCTTAAGTTGCAAATAGAATTTAATTAACTGAAATAATTTAATTATTATTTCAACAAAGGAGTAGAATCTACGTTTGTATCTGATACAAAATATCGGTTATGGATGACACAACGTTTGTGCCGCGCCAGTCTGTCGCCGCCAACTGAGGCGCAGCTCCGGTGCCAAGGGATCGTCTGGGACGTTCTGAACGCGTACATATTCACATTATGAATATTATTCACTTTCAAGATATCTTTTTTCTCATTATTTATTATTTTTCTCTCATATTTTTCCTCAAAAGGCCATAATATACGGCCAGTGCTAGTTCAGTGTGCTTTCTATCGCCCCGCTTCAAGTACGGTGTGCGTTCTATGGGCTGTGGTTTGGTGTGCGTTCTAACCCCACGAATGTCGATGGTGTAGTGGTTATGATGCCGGGTCCACACTCAGGTGTCTGGAGTTCGAGGCTGTCTCTAATAAGGTTTTTTGTCCTTTTCCTTTTCACAGCTCTCGTTGAACTTCCAGACAATTACAACAATAAAAAGTGGCAAAACATGCAATTCCGGCGGCTCTATCTCATGTTGACATGTGTATGAGATAAAACCTGGCCTAGGGACTTAGGACATCAACACATGGATGCGTCGAATCTGAAGTTCAATCGCGTACAATCAGTCCACTTGAGGACTGCAGTGCCGTTGGGGATCAAAATCCTGTCAGGATGAAGGGGCACCATCGTCTAGCCATGACGGTGGGCTTGTCCCCCCTGCTTCGGGATTGTGATTCCCAAGTTTGAATTTCAGAGCTTTTTTAAAAAAAAAAAAAAAAAAAAAACCCCACGAATTCAATGTGTGACCGCAAATGGTACTGAGGAACCCGCTCATTTTCTTTAATATTTCAACTTTGGCGGTCAACCACGCCTTCTTTATGCTTTGGGTGTGAGGCCAGTTGCTGAATCCACGTAGGTATGCATCCTGGTGGTTTACTGTCTTGTGCATATGCAGGCCAAGCGTCGGCACTGGGAAACTAAAGAATACAGAGAGGGGAAACCGGAAAAGGAGGTAAGATTTCAGATGAAAAGACTGCACTGTCTACTTGTACTTTGGCACCAAACACATAGATCACAAGTCAGAGCGCGGCGGGACCCTTAGATCGCAGCCAGTTTATAGAACGCACACCGAACTAGCACCGCTCTCTCTCTCCCGAGCAGAAAGTGCTCGGAACCTTTTGGGAGCCAAGAAGAGTCCTTTGCAAAGGCGTCATCAGCTTCGATGCCTTCATGACACGGGTAACTCTGCGGGGACTCCGTCCCATCGTCTCAGTGATTTAAGGCTGTAATCCGTGACTAATCCAAGCGGCTCGAATGTTCCCAAGTGAAGGGGGAAGGACTCGACTCGAGGAAAATGCAAGACTCCGTCCAAGCCAGGCAAAGTGGAGACCTATTCAGACAGCTGGGTGACTCGCTGAATGTAGGAATCGCACATTGTTGACCGAGAATTTTAACACAGAATGTGCTTTTCTTTAATTTTTTATTATTATTTTTTGCCTCCTGATGAGGATCGACATCCTGAGACCATTCCCTAAACAAAACAAGAGAACTGGTTTGTCGTGGTAGCCTCGGACAAGCTTCTAACGCTCTTCCTGCTGGCCTACAGGAGTGCGCCCCATGTCACGACCGGTATCTCGCCAGCCTTGATGGTATATGGTCACGAGCTCCAGCTGGACTGAGCTCCCTCGACCTAGAACATCCGGCAATGGCGACTTTTCGCCGACCGAGCGACCTGGAACAGCAGTTATCTCAACTCTCCGCCGATTTCTGTTGACCTTTTGCTAATAGTTGGACGGAGTCTTGGATTTTCTTTAAGCCGGTGCGGGCTCTTAATGAAGACAAGGAGTCGAGGTCCTCCCCTCTGCAGATTCGAGCTGGTCGCCTACTCCAGCCTCCGTGAGTCAACACAAACTACTCATACTCACCTGGTCTTCATCATGTGGTGACGAGCGAGGTGCTTCAGTACTCCCACGTCTGCGTTCACCGTCCTGAAATGCGCCGGCGTCACCCAAACCCACCACGACGAATACTTCACTGTAATACAGACACAGTCGAAATAATTAAATTATTCAAGCGGTAGGCAGTTCACCTGTTTGGAATTTGTGGTGCGGTTCCGTACTGCGTTCTCCGGCGGATTTCTTCTGTGCCGCCGGGGACCCTTCTTTGGAAAAAGAAATCTTCTTGTTGACGTCTGAATGAGAGTCCGAGTCGACGTCTTTCCCTGCGATGGACACGTGCCTGTCAAGATGGGGGGACGCACTTTTGTCGCGAGGTTGTAAAATCGACATGCGCGGTTGCTCCTCCACAGAAAACTCCTCGCTCACGTCTGGTTCAGGTTGGGACGGAACTACCCGACGTTTTCCGGCGTCTGAGGGTGAAGAGCTCCTCCCACGACCACTTCGTCCCGATAAGTACGAACCCCTCGAAATTTCCGACTTTCTTCTGCCAGAACGGCGCTGGAAAAAAAATCTGTGTCAATAAAAACATTATTTTGAAAAAAAAAAAAAAAAAAAAAATCTACATTTATCGGACAGATGTGGGACCTCGAAAAGTGGATTTATATTTTACCTCCTGGGATCCTTCAAAAAACCTATTTTGGTCATTCTACAAATATCAGGAAATTTGACACATTGTTTTTACATCATTTAATTGATGATTTTTGAACTTATTTTTTTTTTTTACTGAATCGCACTCTAGTATGGTCAGAACTTGATTTCTAGAATAATGCTACGAAGAAGTTTGTTCGCTTAGGATATTTAACCAATTAATAACAATAATTAACACAGAGGAGTGAGAACCTTGTAATTGTGAGAATATATTTTAATGTTCCTTATAATCAGCAACACTATTGTGGAAATTCATTGAGTGCCTACCGAGAATGAAAAGGAAAACATCTCTGTAAATCATTGTATAATATACAATTATATTGCGACGTGCAGGTCCTCTTGATTACAGAAATGTGTATATTGAATACATTTTTAGTATCCAACCACTTGGGCCCCCAGGACCTATTTCAGCACAACATTTTTGTTACATTGTTTTTTCTTGAAAAGCTGAGCGGAAATTTGATCGAAATTACTGGGGTTCTCACTACTCTATCATACATCTCACTTCTATGTGCACAACTACAACAGAGGAGTGAGGATTGCGACAAAAAGGTTAGGTTCATACTTCTGTTCAACTGATTTCCTCAAGTTTTGAAAATCTTGTTGTTTAGCACCAACTCATGCATACGATTTCGTCTTAATTAAAAAGCTCTGACCAGAAAAAATTGGCTGGCAAAAAGAGGAGTGACGCCTTCGTAGGAACATTTCACGTTTTCACCCACATCCCCTCGTGTCAACAAAAACCAACTCGTGATAAAACCTGAAAAGTAGTTTATAACAGTCTGGTGGGAATGCAGCAGAGTAGCCACATTGTTCTTGGCCCTTTCAAGGCCTTCCGTTCCGTGGGAGGCGGGCATTTCAAAAATGGCAGAGGAGTGAGACAAAATGTGGGACAATTATTTTGAAGCTACTCCTTCACTGCTTAGACATTGTGCTTGATCAATCATCAACCTGGTAAGAACAGATGTTTTAGGCCAAATTATTTCTGAAGGGGAATTTTTCAAAGGTAAAGACAGGTGTTTCATATTGTTGAAAGTCAAAATCGTGAGCCTGGACATGCCAGAGGAGTGAGTTATTCATTACATACCTACTAACATAATTTGGTGATGATAAATGACCAAATTTATTCGTTTCAATATGCTAAACCTAAAATTAAAAAAAATTATAATAATCCAAAACTACAGGTACCTACAGGGCCTTCCGGACATAAATTTCCCGAATTCTGTAGAATTACCCATTTGCAGCCTCATGAAAGCCCAATAGATCCCCACAGTGAAATAGGATCGTTCTGGGAACCCAAAAAATGGATTCTACGTCCAAAAATACTTCGAAAAAGACACCTAAGTCGACCCCAAAGCTAAAACCCTCCAAAAAGCCCTCCCGTGGCCCGATTAGGCCGTGTTGCTAGCGGACGACCTAATCTCTTGTTTACGAAGATTCGTGCTCCCCGACAACACTTTCGTTCGTCAACATTGATATCGTGCTGCGGACAAAAATAAGTCCGAAAATTTTGAGGTTTTTTGACTATCGCGCAGCGAGCTCAGGTTTTTCAAAACTGCAAACTTGGGTATACACTATTATACTGGGATCATAACAACATTTTTAAGAAACTAGCCGTTTTCTTGCGATTTTAGCGAATTTTAGTGTAGAACTTTTTGACTGGCTCACAAGTAAAAGCACACTTGTCCGCAGAAAGCACAGTGCTGGGACCCCCCCCCCCCCTTTACGTCGGTGAAAGTGACTCATTTTGGTTTATAAATCTTGGAATAATACACCTATGTAATCGCGACGGGGGTCGACGACTCCGACCGGCCTCAAAATTTGACATTATATTCGTTTCAAAAGGTTTAGAATCAAAAAACGAAATGTCCGTCTGCCGTCCGAGCCGTTTTGGGCAGTAGAAATTTTTGTTATTAAATCTGAAAGTTAGACAAAATACTCGGTTTACCGTCTAGTTGTGCCCGCAAGGTTTTCAGCCCGATCGCCCAAACCCGTGGAGCGCTATGGGGCTGAAATGGGGCTAAGAGAGGTTTTTTTTTAAAGCTGTTGGCTATGGGGTCGAGTTAGGTGTCGTATTCGAAGTATTTTTGGACGTAGAATCCATTTTTGAGGGTCCCGGAACGATCCGATTTCACTTTGACAATATATGAATTTTTGAAGGTTCCCACGAGGTCAAATAGGGTGACGTTTTCCGAGTAATTTTGGACGTAAAATCCGTTTTCCGAGGTTCCACTACGATATCAAAGAATAATAAACTATTGTGTAAAATTTGCAGTTTTAAAAATAATTTTTCCAATGGAGGAAACAAACGCACAAAACTCACGTGCTCATCTGTTGAGGCTGACGTTACAGATCGCCTGGAGGAGCTGCCTCGGCTGGACGAACTCGTATGACGTCGGTACAATCTCGACCCTACTATCGACCTGAAACCAAATGTTTCTCGGAGGTAAAAACATAATGACGTCTATGTTGACACGTCAGACTCACCCGGTACTGCAACCTACTTGTAAAAATAGTGCACCGGCAGCCCAAAGATTCTCGTAAGAAGGGCGATGATGATGATACTCAAAAGTACGCAATTATTCAGCTGCACGTGCGCGTTTAGATTTGGCTGAGTGATTCTTTCCTTTGGGTCGTAGTGGAGACGATCTGCAACAAAAATTCAGCAATAGACTCTGAAAGTGTGACGTACAATCCTATAAGGCTGTGGTGAAGGTTCTACAGGTGTACCCAACTACCAAAGAAAGATTGAAAAAAATAGCACTGTAGGAGATTCGGTCAGTATTGATAAACTGAGCCGAAAATACTTCAGGGGCAATAGAAAAGTGACAGAGCTGGTCAAGCGATTCATTCAAATAGTTTGACTGGGCTGTTGCCATTTAGTTACGATGATTAATTGAAGGTGTGGTTCCAAATATTCAGGACTTAGTTCAAAGGCCACTCCGGATTAAGACGGGCTTCCCCATACAGTAAACCCATTGGGAAATAAGGCAAGTCGAATTCCAAGTCCAGTCTGGAGGAGCGTGACGCAAAGCTTACCTTCCGGCTACCAAGACCCCCCCCCCCCCCTACCAGTCAATTCGCTAGTGCAGAGACAGGCCATCGATCTTCCTGCTGAGATCACCCTCGGCCGCCTCTACTTTTTCACTAGAAAGGACTGAGGGAGCGGCAGGTCGCAATCGGCACCTTTTGCCTCGAGAAGGGAGTCAATCCTTCCACGAAGCTCTGCCAGCTCTCGATGGACTGCTGACTGGACACACACATGTCCGCCTGGAGAGCTCGCATCTGCTCTGGTGACCCAAGCCACTCAGTCTTTTGACAACTAACCAGCGAAACCGTTGGGCTGCTTTGATTTTTCCTCCCACGATTCCTACCAATCACCGAGAACTCAGTGCCTGCGACAACCTGCCGCTCCTTAAAACTCTCCGCAGGGGAAACTTCTGATGAAGGCGCGGAATTCCCTTCTGGACGTCCCCCTTGAGGATCCGACGAGTCTGAATGAAATCCAAAAATTGCTTACCAGAGCGATATGAGCAAAGTTATCTCCAAAGTCGTACTTACATATTAGAGGAAACGTAGTGACGATATACTTCACGTGCATGAACGAAAGAAAGCAGGTTGACAATACTTTCGTTAGATACTTGATAGATTTTTGTTCATATCCTGACACGTTCCTATTGTGCCTGAAACAAAAATACCAACTTGAAAAAAAAGAAGTTATTATCTGCTCGCGCTTGGCTTCCTAATGGAACCTTCCTTCAATGTATGAGGCGAGTCCCGAGGCACCCAAAACTGGCCTCCAACAGGAGCAGCTCTTCCCACTATTGTTTTGTGTTATATCTATGAAACAGGGGCTCCGGGTAGCGCGGGGGACTGCTACTGACGATGTGGGGGTCGTGGGTTCGAATCCCGGCGGGTGAGAAACTCCCTTTGACTCGAAGTTTGATTTATACGTTTTGGTAACGAAACCTCACCCAACGTAGGTTATATTGCGATAATAATATACGGCAAATGAATGGTTTCATACGGAAAGGGTCCTCAGTGCCAAGTCGGTATGATGGTGGTTTATACCTTCGGTTCCACCGATTCATGACGAAAGGCAAGTTCTCTTGACAGAATTTCAACTAGAAAACGCTGCGAATTTTACACAAAGGTTAATTATTCTTTGGTATAGATTAAGTGTCCAAAAGTTAATTCTGCGACATTAAGAAAATTATTTTGAAAAATGGCGGAAGGCGGACGAACAGGAGGAATCGAAAGGAGATAAACAGTTTGGGTTTCGTTTATTATTTCGTTTATTAGTCTTTGAATAATCTATGTAATCTCGACGAGGTCGAAAATTCTGATCGGCCTCAAAATTTGACATTATTCGTTTCAAGAGGTCTAGAATCCAAAAACGAAATGTCCGTCTACCGCCTGAGCCGTTTTGGGCAGTAGGAATTATTTTAAAAATCTGAAATGTTGACAAAGTACCCGGTTTATCATCTAGTTGTGCCCGCAAGGTTTTCAACCCGATCGCCCAAACGCCGGGGACGGACGTAGGCTACCTCTAGGACCGCCCTTCGATCCCACTTTATTCGCGGAGGTCGATCTGGAGAATATGGTAACCCAGCACTTTTTTTTTTTCGATCGTCATTTGACCATGTTTTTTTTTTCTGGGCATGTAAAAAGGCGACATGTTTATATTGCTTCAGAGAAATCATTCTTTTTTTTCGGGAGGGTAATTTCGAGTTGCCACGGGATGTGAAATTCTAAATAGGTAATTCATTAGTAAAAGGGTAAAGTCAAGATTTTTGACCTCTTGGGCCTGACATTACTAATTTATTAATGAATAACTTTAACCCAGCCGCACTTTTATTCCCAAAACTTCCATGGTTTTCAACAGGATTCGAACCCGTGGCCTCAACCGAATGCAGCGCGAAGTGGCCCAGCAATGTGTAACTACGAAGTGGGAGGAGGAGGACGCGCCTCTCAGCCAATCAAGTTGCACCTGAAATCGTCGTCTACGGGGACAGTCCCAAATCCATTCCAACCTCGCTTTGTCGAGAACTGGTACGATACAAGTCCAGCCCGCGCATGTGCGGTACACAGGTTGGAAAATACCTGAAGTAACTAATACCCTGACCGCAAAAATAATTCCTGTCAACATTTTTCTTGAAGGTCAGTTTTCAAAAACTCATGTGCCAGCCATAACACATAATATTATCCATGTAAAAAAATTACCAAACGATTCAAATATGCAATTCGTGTTTTTTGTTGTTTTTTTAACCTAAAAATGACTGATCACCTGAATCTCATCATCAGACACACAGTTTACTCACAAGAGCAGTATGCACAAGGGCGCGTGGTTGTTCCGAAGTTCCCTGAAGTAGTAGTGATCAAACGCCTGGGTGTGGCGAGCCCATTTTTCTTCGATGCTCGGATACCAAAATTCAACATTGAACTCCCTCAGGGTGGAGGTGGCCGTCGACGGGTAAATTTTGAACCACTGGTGTACATCCGCCATGTACCATCTGGTGTCGTTAACCGTGTGGATGAGGATGCAGTAGCAGTACCTGTGAAGAGGACGAAAGGGGATCTCATAGTCAAATAGTCATCTAAAAATGGGGTCGAGCCAAATCTCCCAATGTAGCATTACGTTTGAGCAAAACATCACAAGTTCACACTAAGACTTGATCTTGAAATTCCCCAAAGACCAAACTATCGCCTCTGGAACAACACAACAGGGCTCAGTCAAGCTAAGGTTTATCACGCCTTCTGCGCCAACAAACAGGACCCTACTGTCTCTGCCAAGAAACGTTGTCAGAATCATCTTCTCACCGGTCACTGCCCGCTGATTCACTGATGCCATTCATAAGATACCACATGATCAAGATGTGCAAATCGGGACAGAATGTCGTCTCTGCCTGGAAGACGAGGAGACGGCGGAGCATGTGTTGAGCAAACCAGATCTCGGCACTTCCATCAGGGGCTCCTCGAACCCCTCAACCTCATGGAAGCTTCGACTAAGGACGTACTCAACTTCCTAAAAGAAGCGGGTATATCCAAAGTCTTCTACTAGACAAACGACAGCCACAGTAGATCACATTCGAGGTGGCGGTGACGCAGGGGATGACAGCATCCCCCGCCTGTCTGTCGAGAGAGAAAAAAATGCTTGATCTTGAAATTCCCATTATGATTTGAAAGGCTTTCTTTACCGAGATATTGGGCACGAATGTATCCGAATAAAAATAGGGAATACGAATGTTGCAGGAAGAACTCAAGGAAACGTTTTCTACCCGTACAAGCAGTGTTGCCAACCAGTGTGGAACAAAAAGAGGGAGAAAAGTTGCAGAAAAGCGGTAGAAAGCGGTAGATGTATAGGTATCTTTACAAGAAAAAACACTGCAAATTCTACACAAGGGTTTATTATTCTTTGATATAGGTTACTTGTGCGAAAATTAATTCTTTGTCAATGAAAAAAAAAAATTGAATTTTCTTTTTAGTATTTAATTGGTTTTTTACTTTGACAACATTTGACTTCCTGGGATCCTCAAAAAATCCCATTTGTAGCCCCATTATCACCCCATAGATTCCCACGGTGAAATCGGATCGTTCCGGGACCCCCAAAAATGGATTCTACGTTCAAAAATACTGTGAAAACGACACCTAACTCGATCCCATAGTCAAAACCATTAAAAAACGCCTCCTGTAGCGCGCGCGCGATAATAACGATAGCCCTATAGCGATAATAGCGATATATCGTCATTGATATATGAGCATCGATGTTATCGGACCTATCGATAATTTGGTTACAATATATTTTAATTAAATATTTGGGATTCGCGAGGTCCCAACCAGCACCAAAAATAATTGTTGTTATTCGCTGGACCGTGTTGTTGTGTTGTAGATAGGGATGCCCAAAATATTGATATATCGAAATATCGATATTTTTCCGCTGATATATCGATATTTTTGTGCGATCGAAATTTTTTCAAAACGTCACTTTCTGGATCACGATTGTAGGACATACACAGGATTATAATGAACTCCACTAACCACTCAGATATGCCAAAAAAGTCGTGCCAGATTCGAACCAATTTGATTTCTCCGGGATGTTCCTTGATCGCCGTGACGAACCAAATGTCGCAATCGGCTTTGATATAATGGCGTTTATTCCCTTCCGCATCCGAATTGAGCAAAATTACCTGGAACGCAACATTCCAAATTTAAAAAAACACTATTAAACGACCAAGTCATAATCAGGCCGCTTACTTCAGTGGTTGACATTTCGCCAATCAGCTGAACCGCAATGCGAGAATTAGTGCCGGCCAGGAGGTGCGAACCCGTAAACAGTCCGATGAGCACCGGATATGACGCAGTGGGGTACACATGACCCACGAGTGCAATGTGATCCTAACAACAAGACCAACATTGTTTATAGTTCAGAGTGGCTCTATTCATGATGGTCCTCCTGTACTGACTCGCTACAACCTCGTTTGAATGCTTTGTTAGCATCCACAGGGGATCCGCCCTATTTTCACGCTTTTAGTCTAACTCGATGAAGTTTGTCAACACGGCAAAATTATAAAAAAAATATCAATAATTCAAACGATACATTACAGTGGAAATAAACGTCAAACCGAATTCATTCGCCGGTAATCAGCGTAAAAGGCGGCAGTCGAGACGATGAGGACGAAAGCGACGAGCAGGGAGGAGAATAGCATGCCGGCGATGATGTTCATGTAGCCAACTCCGACCTCAATCTCTTGAACCAGCAACGGCTGCATCCTGATGTCGTTAGAAAGGGCGCGCAGTATCCCGCTATGAGTACAACGACAATGGCACACATTCTCGTTCAACTTTTCCAGCCAATCTGGCGCAGACTGAAAATGACAAAATCAACTCGTGTTAAAAGCTTCTAATGAATGAGGTGGATGATTTAACGGTGGTTTGAATTCAGAGAAAATGGTGAGTTTTAATTCAGAGTTCGATGTGCATGCGTTTGTTGAAATGTCTTCATTGGGACTTCGTAAAAGAAGACTCGTGTGGGAGTGAGGAGCGGCATCAGAAGAGTGTCGTGGGCGGGTGTACACAAGGTGTCAGACTTAAGCTACTAGCCGAGCTGAAGTTTTTGAGATTTTTTCGAATTTTTCCAACTGATAGAAGTACCCTAGAACGGAGATGAGCATCCTCATCGTCCTCCTCGTGCTCCAATATATTAGACTAGGTGGCCAACCCCTGCGGCTAAAGCCAGCCAACCCCTGACCGCATCCCACCTGGCCTCAGACCACTTCTACTTGCATTTCGATATCGCTATTTGAGTTCTTGTTGCGCCCACATTACTCTGGCGGGTGAGAACGATCTTGGCCCACATTACAATGTGGGGAAGGTGCTGTCGAGGGAATGTGAGGGAGCTAATTGGTTGGCCCACCTTACAACCGCCCTCTGAGGAGCCACATCAAAGAGTAGGTAGAGGATAACGAGCCGAATCAGCAGAGTAGCAAGTGAGAAGCCAATTTAGTGGAGCTGTCATCGTTCATTAGAAGTTCTCAGGGTTGTTACCAAACATATCCATGATTAAGATATCTCTATTATGTGTTTTTACTCAAGTTACTCCTTGAGGTTCGATTTTGAAACTAGTCAGTCCTACTGTAGTCATCCCAAGCTACTGAAAACACTAATTAGATGTTTATCCTAATAGATAAAGATACCTACCGCACAAGCCGTCTCATTATCCCATATTGGATTGTAAACTACGCATTCAGGATAACTGTTCGGCGTCCACAATTTGTACACTCCCGGCGGCAGCTACAAAGAGATTGTCGTTAGAGAAGAGCCACGTCAGGTCATTTTTTGTCAGAGAGGGTTTGCCACAAAACGAAATACCTCTTTGGGCAAATTCAGGGCGGCGTAAAACCACTCAATTAGCCTGTTCTCCTTTGTTACCTGGAGTCGAAAAAGAGAGTGGTTTTTAAAAGGGCCTTCGTCGATTATTTTGAACTCCGTCGTGAACGGAGAGGCGAGAACTTCTTCGTTACTGGGAAAACTGTCAGGTGAGGCCATCACCTGACAGGGCATGCGAATTAAACACTGGAGTCACTCTTCGAAATGGATGAGAAAAAATGGGTGTTCACCTTCAACGGGATGGGACGCTCAACTATCAGCTCGAATTCCTTCAACATCCTCGGCACTTGTACTGATAATTTGAAAAATAACACGTGATCGTCGAGGCCGGGCATTTTCTTCAGGTAGTGCATTTTCCAGAAGACTTCTGAAGAGCCCAATTCGCCATCTACCATGATCTGCACCAAACAAAAAGGAAAACGCTGCAAATTTTACACAAGGGTTTATTATTCTTTGAAATAGGTTACTTGTACAGACATTTAATTCTGTCAATGAAAAATATTTTTTTTGGATTTTTATAATTAAAAAAAAATTTTTTAGGGGGATTTTTTTTTTCAAAAATGTGTTTTTTCAAAAATTCTTTATTCTTTACTCGAAAAATATTTAACCTCCTGGGATCCTTCAAAAATCCCATTTTTAGCCCCATGAAAGCCCTATAGATCGCCACAGTGAAATCGGATCGTTCCGGGACCCCCAAAAATGGATTCTTCGTCCAAAAATACTTCGAAAACGACACCTAACTTGGTCCCATAGCTAAAAGCCTTCCAAAACCCCTTCCATAGCCTCATAGCGCCCCACGGGTTTGGGCGATCGGGCTGAAAACCTTGCGGGCACAACTAGATGGTAAACCAAATATTTTGTCAAAATTTCTGATTAAAAAAAAAATTCCTACTGCCCAAAACGGCCCGGACGGCGTACGGCGGACGGACATTTCGGATTTTGAATGTAGACCTCTTGAAACGGATAATGTCAAATTTTGAGGCCGATCGGAGTCGTCGACCCGCGTCGCGAAAACATAGGTGTATTATTCCAAGAATAATAAACCAAAATTTGAGGCGATGTAATAAAAGTTCCACTTTAAAATGCACAAAAAGGCGGGCTGCCCGAAACAAAAAACAAGGTGGGTGTAACCTGGCGCGACGGTGGAGGTAAAGGCAAACTCCTTGCCCTTATTAGTATCGAGTATTCTCCCAGAGGCGTCGCTAGCCGTCGAATGCGGTACGAAATGGGGGGGGGGGGGGGGGTATTGAAAAGGAGGGAAGATTTTCAGGACACGTCTTGTAACGCAGAGGAGCTTCCTTTCCCTACTTCCATGCCTTAATGCGTTACTTCACCACATTAATACAAGCGTAGGTATGTTCCTAATGCTTACTGGTAAACTGACGTTATATCCGGGCGGAGGGAAGGTTTTCAACAATCCATTTTCACCAACCACTTTAAGAAGCATCGAAGCCGTAATTGTGTTTTCTCGAAACGGCGTCGAGGCGTTACCAGTGCAGGCGACAGGTTTAACAAGTGCAACCTGCAAACGTGAAATGGGATAAAATGTTTAGACCGAAAGCCCCGGACCGGAAAAATGAGTGTTTCACAAGTATCCCCCCCCCCCCCCTCCCACCTGTGGAATTTCATCACTAACCGTAAAGGTTAAAATTTCATGATAGTTGGCATCTTCTCCGCTTTCAAATTCTGTGGGTAAGTCGATTCTGTGCAAACCCACCCACGCGTCTTCAGGGTCGGATAAGTTGGACCAAAAAAAGTAATTAGTGCCGGTTCGGTTCATATAACTCATCACGCCGCGGTAAGACGTTCGCTGAAATTTGAGCGAGAAACAGTTTAGTGGCTAAACACACTCTTAAGATCTAAAGGGATCGTGCACTTTGGCTGTCACAGTAATTGGTGTATTCAAGTGTGGGACATTCTACAAAAAAATGTCAAATTTGAGTAAGTCGTAAAAGGTAAAGAACACTGAAAATGTTACGCAAGGGGTTTATCATTCTTCGATATAGGTTACTTGTGCGAAAAGTAATTCTGGGTCAATAAAGAAAATTTTGAAAACCTTAAAAGATCCCTCCCGTAGCCCCCTTTTAGCCTCACAGAGCCCCACGGGTTTGGGCGATCGGGCTGAAAACCTTGCGAGCACAACTAGATGGTAAAACGGCCATTTCGTTTTTGGAAATTTTGAGACCGATCAGAAGTTTCGACCCCCGTCGCGATTACATAGGTGTACTATTCCAAGAATAATTAACCCAAAATCAGTCATATTCAATCTCTGTAGTAACTTACTGCAGTGGTGTGACGAGGCTTACTCACCGTTGACCAGTACCGGCAGTACTTCCCTTGTTTGAACTCACGGAGGCCGTAGAACGCTACACTCTCGTTACCAATCATTCTGCTCAATTGCCAAAGGAAACCCCACGTCAATGCTGAATTGTGTTCGTTCTGAAATAACCAACGAAATATAGCTTTGCTAAGAAGTAGCCAGGAATATACATGCAACTTGTTAAGGCTTTCAACAACATCACGTCAAATTGATTAAACCCGAAGTATCTTTTTAGCCCCACAGACAGACAGATTTGGGCGATCGGGCTGAAAACCTTGCGAGCACAACTAGATGGTGAACCGAGTATTTCGTCAAAATGTCAGATTTAAAAAAAAAAATCCTACTGCCATAATGGCTCGGACGGGGGACGGACATTTCGTTTTTGGAATCTACTTTTCATGAAACGGATAATGTCAAACTTTGAGGCCGATCAGAATTGTCGACCTCCATCGCGATTACAGAGGTATAGGAAGATGAAAGAAGAATTATAACCCAAAACCAGTATCGCGGGGTGTTCCTCTGTCCGTGGCATCCACTGCTTGGCGTCCACCTCTCAAAGGGAGCCTGGTGGTCCCTGTTCCAAATAATGGTAGCCTGTCTGATCCAAACAACTTCAGACCCATCAGCCTGATCAAGATCCTGGAAAGCTTACTGCTCTCACGCCTTGTGAGCTTCCTGAATTCCACTGGATTCTTCAATGAGGCCCAACACGGTTTTCTCAAGGGCAAATCGACGGAAACAGCGTTGACCGAGCTGAAAATTTTATCTGCCACAACCTCAACCGAGGCTTCCACGAGGCAGGCTGTATGGACGACTTGGCTAGGGCGTTAGATGTGGCCAATCATGACATTCTCCTTGCTAAGGTGAAGATGGCAGGAATCCGCGGGGTGGCCAACGATTGGTTCCGCTCTTATTTATCCAAACGGGCTTGGGCAGTCAGGAGCGAGGGTCCTGCTGGCCACCACCACTCAGCTACTGGGGATGATGCCTGCATCGCGGGGATTAGGGAGGGCTGTGACCGGCTGAGAACCTGGACGAAGTAAGCGGGCTTATGTTAAATGAAACCAAAACCGACTGCCTACAATTCAGACCGAGAGGCGCCACCCTGGATGCTAGCGTCCCACTCGGAAGCGAGGTAATAGATTGCAAACACCACAAAGTTTCTTGGGGTCATTACCTATCGACACAAGCCTCTCGTTCAAGCCACACGTTGAGGTTCCTAGCCAATCTAAAATGTAGATTGAATGCAGTTTCCTTCTGCCGCGTAAGCTCCTACAAGGAGATTGTAACGATGATCTACCATGGTCTCTACGTTTCCCGCTCTAGGTATGGCATTTTGACATGGGCCTCGCCCTCAAACGTAGAGGACATTTTCATCGCACAAAAACGAGCCGCTCGCATTGTGTTGGGGCTACCACCGAACTCGAGCTGCCGTGGGCGATTCAGGTCTGGACAGAGTTGGGCACATTTTTATTTATAAATAAGGTTGTGAATTTACATCATGCTTTGTTTGTGAATTAATTCATACTTTACCTATTTGTAAATGTGAATGTGAATTAATTCATAATCACAACTGTAAATAAGATTTAATTCACATTCACAACTGTAGATGTGAATTAATTCACATTCACAACTGTAAATGTGAATTAATTCACATTCACAACTGTAAATGTGAATTAATTCACATACACAACTTTTTCTGTAAATTAAATTAAATTCACACAAAAAATTGTAAATTATTCACAAAAATGTAAATAATTACAAAAAAAAGCCTGTGAATTTTTTTTTAAATTCACAAATAATTTGTGAATTTTTTTTAAATTTACAAATAATTTGTGAATTTTTTAAATTCACAACTAAGTAAATATGTGAATTTTTTAAAAATAATTTGTGAATTTTTTAAATTCACAACTAAATATGTGAATTTTTTTACAAATAATATTTAGTTGTGAATTTAAAAAATTCACAACTAAATATGTGAATTTTTTTACATGTACAGTGAATTAAGATCAAATTCGCGGTAATTACAGTTCTCATGGGTCTGCTGATATTGTAATACACTGAGAAAAGCCGATGAATACAATTGAAGTACAATAATAAGTAAATTAAGTGGTAATATAATTGAAGTATATTATTAAGCGGTATATTGAAGTATATAATTAAGTGGTATTATTATGGTAGTAGGATTAAGTGGTAGGAATTGCCAGAAAAATTGTATTCAACGGCTTTTCTCAGTGTATTACAATATCAGCAGACCCATTGCACTTGGCATCCACCCTGTGAGGAACAAAGCCAACCAGATCGCCTTCTTTCGAGTCTTGAGTTTTCCCTTGTGGTCTCGAGAACACCTATTTTAGGTCGGATAGAAATTTTTTCAAGCGTCGCCCGATCCTCCGACCTGCCTATTCGCCCCTGAGTGCCAGTGTGTTACTTACAAAGAACAGCGCCTCCCCTAATAATCGGTTTAGTTCATCTGAATTTTCCAGAGTTACACTATAATCGCAATTCATTTCGTGTGCTTGAAGATAAGCTAAGGTGAAGGCCTGGAAATACGACCTGTAAGATTTAAATGGTGTAGCAGCATCGAATCCAAATTGTCCGCGCTTGACTCACGATTGAATACTTACGTTAAAATATTTCCAAAAGGGTTATAGTTCAGTCCCAACTCTTGATACAATTTGTTATACAGGTAGTTGCAGGAGTCGATAGAAATATGGAGAGCTTCATATCGGACGTTCAAAATGGAGATCATCTCTTTGGGCGAGTAAGTTGTGTTTTCCACATAGGGCTCTTTAAAACCCTGGTCAGTGCAGCCCAGTGACGAGTAAAAGAAGGTCGAGATGGCAACGAAGGTCTGTATCATATGAAAGTTGAAGAAAAATACAACCTGTAATTGGAATTGTACATACGGTGTAACTCATGAATGCAACAGGCGTCAAAATGAGTTATTTTTAATTACACAGCGACCAACACTTGTTTTTAAAGTAGGTAACAGGAGAATTTCAACAACGCACAACAATGCAAAGATTAAAGCAACATAAACAATGCAAGATCTAAATGTTTACCTATTTATTATTATTTTTTTTTGTTTAACAAAAAATAAAAATAAAATCCATAAAAGTTGAAAAATGATCCTGCATAAATAATTCTGCTTAAATTTAAAATAATTTTGCTTTAAAATCACCTCAAAATTTGAAATTATCCATTTCAAGAGGTCTAAATTCCAAAACCGAAATGTCCGTCCGCCGTACGCTGGGCGAGCCGTTTTGGGCAGTAGGAATTTTTCTAAAAACCTCAAATTTTGACAAAATACTTGGTTTACCATCTAGTTGTGCCCGCAAGGTTTTCACAACGATCGCCCAAACCCGTGGGGCGCTATGGGGCTAAAATGGGGCTTCGGGTGGGGTTTTTCGAAGGCTTTTGGCTATGGCATCGAGTAAGGTATTCTTTTCGAAGTAATTTCGGACGTAGAATCCATTATTGCGGGTCCCAGGACGATCTGATTTCACCGTGGGGCTACAAATGGGATTTTCAAAGGATACCAGGAGGTCAAATAAGATGTCGTTTTCCGAGTAATTTTGGACGCAAAATCCAAATTTTCACAATTAACCTATATAAACGAATAATAACCCCTTGTGTAAAATTTGTAGCGTTTGGAATCTAGACCTCTTGATAATGTCAAATTTTGAGGCCGATCAGAATTCGACCTCCGTCTTGATTGCATAGGTGTATTATTCCAAGAGTAATATACCAAAACCGATGTCATTTTCGGATTCAGCATTTCACCGTCGGGCTACCCTCAATAACTATCAAATACGTTCCCAACAACTTATTTTCTCGCAAGCCTTGAAATGCCTCCATTTTCGGGACTGAACTTCAATGCTAGCTTGATCCCAGTTTTGAGAACCGATTAGTAACTTAATAGCACATTATTTAGTAACTTACTTGGTGACAAATTTCAATCAGTTCCCATCTTTCTTTGAGGGAAAGGTGATGTGAGAAAACGTTGTCACGGTGCAATGTCTGAGCAATTATCAACACGACATATTTGACGAACAGGAGATGATCGTTTTCCACTAGTAGCGTGTTCTTTACATCTTCAAACGTGAGTTCTGTCTGCTGCCCCAACTGCAATTTGCAAGGGCAGAAGTGTACGAGGAGTAGGAGAAATGCTCGGGTCTAAAAGCAAAATAGATAATATTGATGGTTAACTAGAGGATCCCATCACTACTCCCCCTCAGAGCTTGTTATGAGGAGCGATAACGGTGTTGCTTGGAAGGAGCATTCTGGAAAACAGGCGAAACTCTGTCCATCACACAATCGCTGTAGAAGCAACACCGTCTAACACACATCTTCCCAATTTCACAGGAGACACAAACACTGTTTCTTCAAAGAAAAACTGCTTCGTTTAGAAAATTGATTCATGAACCCTTCTCATTTAACTGTTCCATTTACCTGATTTATCGGTTTCATTTTCCAACCGAAGTGGGTTATGGGGTACCTACGGCCACACAGCCAGCCGACGAGCCAATGAAGGCCTATGACGACATTACCAGGATGCGATTTAAATTAAAGTGATATGTGGGTCCGCTGACCATGTGTCGCCTTTACAAATTAGGCACACCAGGAGTGTCAATGTAAATATGGCTGAATGACCGATTACTGTTATTTACCCCACCAGCCCTTAATGGAATCACCCATGGAATAAGGAAGAGGAATTGTCAGTTCATAGGAGGTAGTGGGCTACCCGCCAAAGACTGCCGAGAGTAACGCACTCTGAACGGGTATCCTTTGTCACTAGTAAGTTTACCAGGAGCCCGCTAGGTGGGGTCCGGCTGAGGTTGTTCGGGAGTTATCGGCATGTGCGGTTCGGGAATATTCGAAAGCAGCTCCATCAAGATGGCGTTTGCCAGGCCTGCGGTTTTTCGACTTCCTAGAGATGGGTGGTTCCATAAATTTTCATCCATGATTCCAAATATTATGGTACCTGACACTCCCGAAATCCTCTCTCCAGCCAGAAATAGCCTAGTTAAATTCGAATCACATTCGGATTCAAACGATAGGAGAGGATTAGTTAAAATAAAAATAAAAATAAAAATTCAGTTAAAATTCTACATCAGCGCTCTCCAAACTTGTTACAATGTCGATGCGACTTTGTTATTCTACTCACCTAATTTGTCGTTGCGGTAGTGACGTGAATCCTTTTTAAAGTGAAACTTTTATTACATCGTCCCAAATTTTTTGGTCTGTGTGTCGTTTCTTGTCCCGTCACGCTACCGTTGATTTTCGCTTACAACCGATTCGTTGCTACGGAACTTCATCTTCGCCAGTTATAATCGTACAAAAATCGTTCACCATTCGTTGGAAAGCTCTCGATTTATCACACATTTCTTTCGTACTTGTTCTTTGTCATTATGTCCCCATTTTATATTTATTGATGTTATCAATGGATGCAGTAAACAATGCCGCTTGTTTTGTTGTTATCAGGTGCCACGTTAGAAATCAATTTGAGAAAACGCCAAAATGAAGCCGTGGGTAGAGATACAAGGGTAGGTGAATGAGTAGGAAATGGGGGGGGGGGGACTAGACATAAAAAACGTGTCCATCGATGCTACGTACCCCACTAGGGGAGCGAGCGAAGCGAGCCGGAGAGACTAGTGGGAAAAAAGTTTCACTTTTACCGTGGTTTCATAAAACCACACCCCAGTTTTTTTTTCTTCATGCAATTTATTTTTCGGCCGGTTAATGATTAAACTGACTTGCAAAATATTTTTGAGTTGTCGATATCCTTGTCTTCTCGTTCAATAAATTCTTCTGTCGGGATTGGCTTGTTCAGTCGTTAGAATTATTTTAGAGTAGTGAAAGCGCTAGTCGGGCTTTCACGTTATTCTGGCGGGCGATGAAATTATAGGTAGGTATTCTAACATAACATGACTTAAAGTTTGTCACTCTATCGAAGTTTGGAACTAGAAATAATAATCGCCGCAAATTTCAAGCAATTACACCTACCAAAGAATAACAAATCATTTTAACAATATTAAAACAATTGCATTGCTGATTAGTGTTTGGAAAGTTTTTGATCCCCAAAAGTGGATTCTACGTCCAAAAATACCTCGAAAACGAAGCTAACTCGACCCCATGGCCAAAAACCTTCAAAAACCCCTCCCGCTTACCCAATTGAGCCCCACGGGTTTGAGCGTTCGGGCTGAAAACCTAGCGGTATAATATATACTCGGTTTACCATATTATGGTAAACCGAGTGTTTTAGTAACATTTCAGAATAAAAAAAAAAAAATAAATAAATAAATAAATAAATAAATAAAAAATTAAAAAACAAAACAATCCCTTCTACCTAAAACGGTCTGGACGTCGGACAGCGCGCTGCGGCGTACCTACAGCAGATGGACATTTTATTTCGCGACATGAAACGAATAATATCAAATTTTGAGGCGGTAAAACTTTTTACACCCCCCCCCCCCCCTCGCGAATACATATCTACTATTCCAATAATAATAATAATAAACAAATCCGGATCTGTCATGGAAGAAGGAAGTTGTTTCGCGGGACTCTGTTTTTTTAACACGTGGAGCCGGTTCCACGATTCTCACCTCTGAAGCAGGCACCACGTAACGGTTCCACTTGGAACGACACATCTCTACTACTTCCCGACTTCGCTAAGCGTCTTCCTCGTTTGTTTGATCGTGCTCTATCTTGCTCCGACTTAAGTATTCGATTTATGCGTAGTATTATCATCCTTTAGTCATTAGTAGTCAATTAATATTATCAGTTAGTTTAGTATCCAGTAGTGATAAGTGATTCCCTTTCAAGCTTGCCTTTCGAGGCAAGCAAAACGAAACTTAAGTGTTCGGTTACTTGGTGCGGCCGGTCCGTCAACCAAGCTGAAAACATTTCCCTTCACTCTCCTCCAGCAGATCTGCAGAGGTAAGTTATTAATAATTTTCACTTTCAGTACCTAATTGAAACAATTATTGTTGCCTTTTCGTCGTGCACGCGCTAAGTATGAAGTAATTGAAAGACGGGGATTCATTTCAGGCAAAAGAGCTGGTTGGATTTTATCAATGATCCTCAGCTGAATGAACGCTCTAAGGACTACATACGACGTTATGTGCGAGTATGCTCCGTTCACTTCCAAAGCAGAGATTTCCGTATACTAACCCCGTACACTCAAAGTATCTTTCCTTACGCCTTTCCTTCTGTCCGTCAGTTCAAGAACGAACCCCCTTTTGATAGTTCCGCAGATTTTAAATTGTTTCCTCAGTCATCAATCATCACTCTTTCAATATCCCCACCTCACATTCCTCTCCCACATCAACCAAGCACTCTTTCCCCTGCCTCACCACATACAAGAGTTCCAATTCGCAATTATTCGAGGAAACCGTCGACCGACCACAGTGAGTATTTATTTCTTTATCATTTTTTTTTTCGACCTAAGGTGGGGATGTGTCATTTATTCATAAATTAATGTATCTTTTTATTTTTCCAGTTGATTCGTTCTCACAAGATGTAGGTAACCCAAGTATTAATACGACTCAGACGCCTGTATCATCCAATTCGGGGATGAGGAACGTTCCGCGAAGGTCCCTAACGTTTTCATTGGAAAATTTACCATCTACTTTTGCTACACCTGCGAGTGGTAAGTGAACTTGTGTGTGATCTTTGATATTTTAAAATACGGGTTGGCTCTGACAACAGTATTTTATTTCCAGATGAAGAAGGTGCTTCATCGAACGTGCTTAAGGCATCACATATTTCTACTCCGAACCGTCCTGCTTCAGATATTTCAAGTGCATACCCACCTGCACCACATATATCAAATTTGGCTGACCCTGCAAGTGGTAAGTAAACTCGTGTGAGTAATTACTACTCGCAGTTTTGACATTGTAAATTGGAATTTGGCTCTGACTCCAGTCTTTTATTTCCAGATGAGGGGCTTGCTTTATCGAACGTGCAACTTATTTCAACTCCGTACCCACCTGCTTCAGATTTTTCAACTTCGCGCTCTCCTGTTGGTAAGATGGTTTTTCTTTATACTAGGTATCTTCGTAGATTCACATAATTCTAGTAGGTATAATCAATTCGGCCTCTCAATAGGTAAGTACACAAGTCTTGGGTGAAATTCGCTGCGTTTTAATTGCACTGGCTAAATATTCCTGTCTCATAAAAACCACCTTAGGATTAAGCCAATCCCACGAGATCACGTGTGGTTTCTGTTTCTGGACATTTTTTTTTTTTTTTTTTTTTTTTTTTGGAATCAATAGAAACGTATCCTGAAACGTATACTGTCAAATTTTGAGGCCTGTCAGAATTTTCTACTCACGATTACATAGGTGTGTTTAAAAATATTCAAACAAATATTAGGAAATAAATGCATTGAAGGGAGTGCGATGGAGCTCTGCAGCTGGGTGGGTGTGCCATCAGAAGGATCTATAGATAGGATAGTATCTATAGAATCTGATACCACAAGAATAGCAAAAATATCGTGAACTACAGGCATGAGGAGGACTTATATGAATCACTGGCAATGTGAATGTGGTTCACAAGACAGAAAAAACTGTTTTTGGTTTTTGTTTTTTTAACAAAATAAATCCTGCTGGACCCCGCGTTGAGAATCCCGCATTTGCCAGATTGGAAAATCACCGCGGGATCCCGCGGGATTGCGATCCCTAGTCGCAACCTACATGCTAAGGTTTTGTTTTTGGTTTGGACCTGAAAAATGCTAATGATACCTACTAAATTTGAATCAACATTTTATGTTTCCAGGTGTGATAAACAATTCACGAAGTACTCTACGTAAAGAAGAAACTCTACGTAAGAAGTTGCTTCAGTCTCAAAGGCACTGCCGCCTGCTGAAGAGGAAGTTGAGCCGAGCAAAGAAAATAAGGCCGTTTACATCACAGGAGGTGGCGAAATTGGCTGCCAATCATCTTTCACCTATTGCTCACAAATTTTTTTGTGCTCAACTTGAGATGTATACCAAAAGTAAGCATGGCCGGAGGTGGACTGGTGAGATGAAAGATTTCGCGTTAAGTATTTTTTTCCATTCACCTCGTTCATATAGATTCTTAAGAAAAGTCCTTCATTTACCAAGCCTGTCTACTTTACGTCGCTTCAAGGCTTGGATTCCTCTAAATACTGGGGTACATCTCCATGTCTTGAATTTTCTTAAAGATGAAGTCCCTAGATGGCCCATGGAAAATAAAATATGCACCCTCGTCTTCGATGAAATATCATTGAAGAGAAACCTTAATTATAATGTCCAGGAAGACAAAGTCACAGGCCTGGTTGATGGAGGGTTTTCACGAAAGAATGTCATTGCTGATCAGGCATTAGTTGCTATGGTGAAGGGAACCGTAACCAATTGGAAACAGATAGTAGGCCACTGGTTCACTTCTGGGAGTGAGAGTGCCGATGGCATTCAAGCTGCACTATACCAATGCTTGGAGCAGTTGTCTTCAGTTGGATTGAAGGTTAAGGTCGTCATATGCGACCAAGGAGCAAAGAATAGGAGTGTAATAAAGAAAACTGGGGTCACACATGAAAAACCTTATTTCCACTTTAAAGGGGAACAAGTGTTTTTCATGTGGGACTCCCCACATCTCATTAAGTCCATGAGAAACAATTTAATGAAGTACAACATGAAATGGAAAAGCGGTATTGCCAAATGGGCCCACATTTCGTCTGCTGTAAGGAATGATGACCCACTCCGTCTCCGGTTATTGCCAAAATTGGGGTTGAAGCATGTTGATTTCAAAAAAAATTCTTTCCGAAAAATGAAGGTGAAGTTAGCCACTCAGGTTTTGTCTCGATCAATGAGCACTGCTCTAATGGTCCTCGAATTGAAAGGCATTCTCCCTGCAGACTCTCTCCAAACAGCAGTTTTCGTTCAGGATATGAATGATTTATTTGATTCGTTCAATAGTTCCAAATCGCATGACAGGTTATCGTACAGACACGCTCTAACTCCTGACTCGCGACATGGCTCTTTTCTGCGGGAAATGCTTAGGCACTTGACGGAGGCACAATTTCTTCAATGCTCACGTCAACCAGACTGCTTGCGGGGCTGGATACTGAATATCCGGTGTTTACTTATTTTGAGTGAACACTTGGTTGCTAACTATGGAATTCATGAAGTCAGGACAAGGTTACTAAACCAAGATTGTCTTGAGAATTCATTCCCCACAGTTAGACAGCAACACGGGTGTTCAGATCATCCAACCCCCAATCAGTTTGAAAGTGGGTTGAAGTCATTGTCTCTTTCGTCAATGTCTAAGCTTCCAAGCTCTGGTAATTGTGAGGATGAATTGGGGAAAATTTTGGTCTGCGTAAGCAAGCTAAAACCTCCAGTAACGACACACAATTACCAGAGCTCGACCAATGAATGTCATGAGGAGCAGGAAGACTGGATGGAGGAGGCTGTTGGGACAGCGCCAATGGGATCGATTGAGGAGAATGCCTTTCATTATTGTTGTGGATTTATAATTAAAAAGTTTTTGAACCGCCATAACTGTGGCGAATGTAAAAACGTATTGCTCAGGGGGGACAAAATATTGTCAGAAGATTATCAACTCTTCACCTATTTCAAAGCTTTCAGTGACGTTTTAGGTGAAGAGTTTGGTCATTTATGCCTTCCCACGCAGGCTGCTTACGTGTTTTTAAAGGACTTGGAAGCGGTTTTTTTCTCTCGATTTCATACCGTCCTACATCGTCCTGGAATTTCCCAGATGTTCCAGGAACATTTCAAAATGAAGGGGCGATCAATAAACCTGTGTGGTTTAGCATCAGAAGAGAATTTCATTAAAATATTCTTAAAATATAGAATATTTTGGGAGATCAGGTCCCTAAATAGGAAATTGGGGGATCCTGAATCTGCCAAGAGAAGTACTATTAAAAAATTGAAAAAAGTAGTATTAGGATAGATGGCCATGGAGAGGGAATTCTTTCCTTCATGGTAGATGGCCAAATGAAGCCGATTCCTCCCTTGCCTTCTAATATTAAATAAATAATTAATATAGGTAACAAATGTTGTCCTATATTTAATGTAAATGCATTGTTTATTTACTGTAATTTGTAACATTTTTTTAATTTGTAAAATAATTGTAATTTTTAAAATAATTGTAAATAAATTTCAACATTTGTAAAATAATAATCGTAACCTTGCCTACTAATTGTAAATACATTTGCCTTACGTTTGAAATGATGAACTTGTTTATGGTTTATTTACTGTAATTTGTAACATTTTTTTAATTTGTAAAATATCTGTATGTAACATAATTGTAATTGTAATTTGTAAAATAATAATTTTAACCTTGCCTACTAATTGTAAATACATTTGCCTTACGTTTGAAATGATGAACTTCATTTACTCTCCCTACTTGTTTTCCTTAATTATTCTCCTAGAGAGAGATAGAAACAATCTTTTTTTATTTTGTGAAAAATAAAAAATGTCAATAGGCGGGTTGGCCGAAAATAACCAAGGTTCATCACATGAACCAAATTTTTCCTTAAATGAAATCAAATTTTGAATATTTGGGGCCAAGATAGTGAACATTCGAAATTTAGCGGCAAGATGGTAGTGGTTACCGTGGCGCGATCTGTGGACGTGGAGGCAAACTCCTTGTTGGATATTTAGTATCGAGGATACTCGTGGAGGTGTCGCTAGCAGTCGAATGTGGGACAAATGGGGGGGATTCGTTGAAAAGGAGGGGAGCTTTTGGGCACGGCTTCTAACGCTGACTGGGCCTTCCTCTATTTCTTCCATGGGAATCACCAAAAAACCACATTGGTTTGATATTCGATCATAACATTAATAATCCGGGGGTCTGGGGGTGTCCACCACTACAAAGGTAAAATTTCAAGTGTTTTATTCTTGAGAGTCGGTCGGGTAAATGACACTAAACTTCAGGCCAACGTTTCGCTATATTTATACAGCATCATCAGGGCTATACAAAAAGAACCATCACGTTACATTCACATGGATACAACTACACCCTAGCTAGCTTATATTAACTTTGAATTAGGATAACTATTGCACTATACTAATTAACTAAATAACTATTGCACTATAATGAATGACTAAGTTGGTAACAAAGATTGAATGATATATCATTCAATGAATAATATCATTCAATCTTTGTTACCAACTTAGTCATTCAGTATAGTGCAATAGTTATTTAGTTAATTAGTATAGTGCAATAGTTATCCTAATTCAAAGTTAATATAAGCTAGCTAGGGTGTAGTTGTATCCATGTGAATGTAACGTGATGGTTCTTTTTGTATAGCCCTGATGATGCTGTATAAATATAGCGAAACGTTGGCCCGAAGTTTAGTGTCATTTACCCGACCGACTCTCAAGAATAAAACACTTGAAATTTCGTCGTCTGCGGTCAAGAACTCAACACTGCTGATACAAAGGTAAACATATAGCTAACCAGATCTACGTAGTCACAAGCGGCAATACACCCCACAGTAGGGATGTCCACACTGAAGAAAAATATCCTTATTCGATATACCTATCGATAGTTTTAAAAAATATCGTTTTACTAGCTCGATATATCGATAGTTTAAAAAAATATTGTTTTACTAGCTCGATATATCGTAGAATAATATCGATATTCGATAAATCGTTAAAAAATATCGATATATCGGAAATTAGTCCAAATTTAAAAAAAAATCCATGCCTTTCACGACTTTTGATTACTAGTAAATAAATTAGAGTTATGAATTCTTCGAATAATCTGTAATGAGTAGGTAAATCATAAAAACAATTTATTTGCTTAGGTTATAATGTTCTGACAAAACATTCAGTACATTGCACTAAAATGATTTGCGTGGATCTGCTCACCAACATTAATTAGATACATTATTAACTCTTCACACATGTGATTGTGAACTAATTCGGTAAAGGGATTAGGAAATGAATTGAAAGCCGAGGTCTATTAAACATAGTATTTGATTTGAAATACTTTCAGTACAGTTACCTACACGTTCTTTGTTCCTATTTCTAGCTGGTGTTCGGATTTATGTCGGATCTCTCTCAAAAATATCGGTTCCCGATATTTTAAAAATAATATCGATATATCGGTGGAAAAAATATCGCCCAAAAATATCGATATATCGGCGGAAAATATCGATATTTCGATATATCGATATTTTTTGAGCATCCCTACCCCACAGGCGGCTGGAACCCCCCTGCTAAAAACTTACTTGCTGATTTACCCCGACATTTAATTAGTACATACGTTTGCTTTGTGGAACGATGAACACGCTTTGATGTGGAAGGCATCCAGCACACAAAACTGAACGAAGGGTGCCGTCGATTCGATCTTAATTTGCAGCGGATATTCTGATAATGGTGGAGTTGGCAATTCGTCGGAGTAGTAAACTGTGGAACAAGACGCATGTCAACGGGTAGCAATTTGTCGAAATCATATTCAAGATAGAGGCTGCAAGTTCGAGCCCCATTAGTCGACTTGTATTGTAAGAGCTCCAATCAATTATTCATAGGACTCCAGCAGGTCAGGAAACAGTTTTACATTTACAACAGGATTACAATTACTCTAATACTGGCCATCAGTCCAGCTTGGGTGTTCTAAGGGGCGACGCAAAAACCCTTTTGGTTTATTATTCTTGGAATAATACACCTATGTTTTCGCGACGGAGGTCAACAACTCGGATCGGCCTCAAATTTGACATTATCCGTTTCAAGAGGTCTACATTCTAAATCCGAAATGTCCGTCCGCCGTCCGGGCCGTTTTGGGCAGTAGGAATTTTTTTAAAAATCTGAAATTTTGACAAAATACTTGCTTTTCCATCTAGTTGTGCCCGCAAGGGTTTCAGCCCGATCGCCCAAACCCGTGGGGCGCTATGGGGCTAAAATGGGGCTACGGGAGGGGTTTTTTGAACGCTTCTAGCTATGGGATCGAGTTAGGTGTCGTTTTCGAAGTATTTTTGGACGTAGAATCCATTTTTGGGGGTCCCGGAACGATCCGATTTCACTGTGGCGATCTATAGGGCTTTCATGGGGCTAAAAATGGGATTTTTGAAGGATCCCAGGTCAATTATTTTTCGAGTAAAAAATAAAGAATTGTTGAAAAAAAAAAAAAAAAAAATCCCCCCCCCCCCCAATTTTTTTGAAATATAAAATCAAAAAAAAATTTTTTAATTTTTTTTTATTGACAGAATTAAATTTCTGTACAAGTAACCTATATCAAAGAATAATAAACCCTTGAGTAAAATTTGCAGCGTTTTCCCGAACATGGTGATTTCGATTATCTGCTTCATCAATCTCACTGTATAAGAGCCACAGAATAGCCGCCACAGCAGGGATTTTTGCCGAAACCCAATTTTTAGACCGTAAATTGGGGCTAAAAGGCTAAAAGTGGAATTCCTGAGTGAATTCGACTTGAGCGTCGGTGAGGGTTATGTGGATGGAGAAGAGGGAGAATAAAAATCATGAAAATTTTTCTTTGTGTTCTTGGACGACCATCTATGCAACATAGCCGCCAAAATAGGCTATTACGTTTTTACGTTGCAAATTGGGGATCGGCGGAGCTACAGAATAGCTCCGGCTTGCTCCGAAATGGGAACGGTTTCTTCCTGATTCAGACATATTGAGTCAAAGAACAACACAATAATCATCTGCCCTCAGCTGCCCCTCACAGCGCAGTAACTTCTTTCACTCAACAAGGTTTGTACGAACATGAATCTTTTTTTCGTTGGACGATAAGTCGCAGCTCAGAAATGTTGTTTTTCGACACAAATCATCTGCTGGGACCTAATTTGTAGCAATCGAGTCAACTTCGTAGAAATTTTTTATTTTCAATCGACGCAAAATTCATTTCTCGACAACTTTTCTTTGTGATCAAACTTCGAGCGAATCCTTGTTTGGCTTCCACGCATTTTTTAGAACTTATTTGCAAAAATAAGGCTAAGAAGCAATTTTAGTTATAGGGACATGGGGTGTGTTCATAATCAGCGTCAAAGTTCCTTTAAAAAATATATATATAAAAAGTCTAATTCACACAAAAAATCTAATCCTCTTTTGACTTTGAGCCCCAATTTACGGTCTAAAACGTTTTTCGGGAAAAAAAAATTCCTGCTGAAACTGGATTCTGAGGCTAGTTTACTGTAAGAAAGATGATCCAGATAATAGAAATCATGTTGGGAAAAGGGGGTTTTGGCGGCTCTTGCCCCACTGTGCGCCGCCCGTGCAAGAATACAAATTCAAGTTTTACCTCTGACGTCGGGGAACACGTAGTTGGCCGAGTATTTGATTGGAGGGAACGTATAATTCGGATTTTCTTGTATAGTGAGCCAAAATGATTGTCCGTCCGAGTCGATTTTACTGTTACTTCCCCAAACCGCAGGTCCAAGATTGTCGACAGACGATACCATCGTGACATTTTCAACGGCGCCTTCCCCTGCGAACGAAAACAATCAGTATAACTGTTTGGTGGTTGAGACAGTTTTTTGAGCAGGCGACTCATCCTTCAGGGGCTCGGGATATCTGACAGACAGTTGCTGGTTACTTGACTGCCTTTGCAATGTCTGCCCTGCCGGTAACCAAAGTAGAGATGATTAAGAAGAAGAAGAAGACACGTTTATTGATAATGGGGCAGCACATGAACAATTGACTAAGAACTGCTGCCCAATAGAAGGTGGAGGGTCAGGTAAACATGGCGTATACGGAACAAGAGCCATTACCGCCCCTGTGGTAGATTTTCAAACTAAATTTCCAGTAAACCTTATGAATGCAACCTCGATGAGAGATGCAAGGGGATTATTGAATAGTTCATCCCGTCCCAGCTGAGGGTTTTCTTGAACGACGAGAGTATCCTACATCCTCAGCAGTTTGGTTGTCAGGTGGGTATAAGTACGACGCAGGAATGGACTTATATGAAGCGCTTGAGAATAAGAATCAGGCTGCCATTCGCCTCTTTGATTTGACTAACGCCTTCGATCTTGTGCCTCACGTAAACTTGCTCACTACGGGTTCTGCCAGTCTACCTTGCGTTTCGGCTCAATTTCAATATTTTCAATTGCAATGGTGAAGTCTTGTGACGCAGTGAATTGTAACAAACGGCAGGTTAAAGGTGGAGTAAGTTGGCCGAAACTAGAGAATATTTGACGAGCTGCAAAATGGTTTGGATTTCAATCTTCAAATGTTGAACCGAAGGAAAACTTAAGGGTTTCTGTCTTAACATAAAAACTATATCGTTGAGGGATTGCGGGCCAGGGACGATTTTCAACGTACACTGACGTATAAACTTTCACAAGAACATCTTGAGATTATTGTTCATGCTTGCCAGAAGAGGTGGTAATAACAGCGTCGAACAGTTTAGATGGGCGACACGTAAACTAACGTTCAGAAATGAGAGTCGCAGGATCAGACACAAGCAACTGTTGTGTTCGACATAAATCATCAAAATTCAGTATTAAATAATTTTGAATTCTCTCGTCATTTGAATTTCTGAACACGTTGAAAGAAAAAGCGTTGTAGAAAATGAGAAGAAAACTGTGAAGCCCTCAACAGTAACATGTTGCTATCGTTGACTGATGCTCATCATGGAAATAATTTATTTCATTATTTACGTGGATTCATCATCAGAAAATCGGGTTAAAATCGCTGCAAAAGGGTTTATTATCCTTCGATGCAGGTTAATTGTGCAAAAATTATTTCAGCGTCATTAAGAAACTATTTTTGAAAAAATGTCAAAAAAAAAGAAAAGTATTTTGTAAAAAGTTAGAACAGATGTGGGCCTTCAAACAAATGGATTTTACGTTGAAAAATACTCGGAAAACGACACCTTATTTGACCTCCAGGGATCCTCCAAAAATCACATTTGTAGATCCCCACGGTGAAATCGGATCGTTTTGGGACCCCCAAAAGCGGATTCAACGTCCAAAAATACTTCGAAAACGACACCTAGCTCGACCCCATAGCCGAAATTCTTCAAAAACCGCTCCCACAGCCCCATTTTAGCCCCACGGGTTTGGGCGATCGGGCTGAAAACCTTGCGGGCCCAACAAGATGGGAAACCAAGTATTTTGTCGGAATTTTAGATTTCCTAAAATTCCTTCTGCCCGAAACAACTACTTAAGGGTATTAATTCCTATTTCAGCTGACGAGTGGGCGAGCTTTGAATTTCAGGTGCTCCCTTAACTCGTAATTTGAGGCTCTACAACATGAATCTTGAGCCAATTCAGTTGCATTAGCCGTCCATAAGTTACAGGGGTTGAAAAATGAGCGAATCCTATTTTTCAGGCAAGTTGACGCTTGATTGTGGCTAAACGACTGAACCGATTCTAAAGTGTAAGGAGATCATTCGACGCATAATATGCTCTTCAACTTTGTATACGTAACGTTTTCTCTGTGATGCTTAATTTTCGAGTTATAGAAGTTAAGTCTGAAAAAATCGACGTTTTTAGGCCGCCAAAAGATCTTCTAGCAAAACGTTTGCTACCATTTTTGATATTTGGTGTTTAAATTTAAACAAAGAAAAGCTTCTACAACATATCTTGCAAGAGTGCCTCCGTTCAATCCTCTGGCGACTGGCCCACCGCGCATCCTGACAAATCAAATCGTTGAGATCCTCCAAAGTCTCTGTACGACCTCCGGCACAGCTGGCTGGTGCGGACGGTTTGCATCAACTCATTCTCACAACAACCAATCCTTCAAGTGGGAAGTAAATATACATGTTATAGCATAAGTAAGCATGTCAACTAACTTGTCGCCGTATATACAACAGTTGGTAGGGCGTCTGTTATATTTGTGAATCGATCCCCATGAACTCGAACCATACGGGATGCCGTCGAATATCTAAAAATGTCCAGCGGTGCTTCTTGAATCTCAATCATTTCATTGTTGACCGAGATGTTCCATTGTACGGGCTTGGACACGTAAGGGGTGAGTTGAGCGAAAGTCAAAACCTTCATAATCGGGTTAATAGGGTGACAGTTGAACCAGCAGCTGGAAAATGCCAAGAATAGCCTTCAGTGCCAGATGGAGCTTTAAGATGATTAGTGCCAAAGGATAGAAATACATAAGAGAACCTGCGTTAGCTACCTGCTGGCTTTACTTGCCAAGAAACGGTCGAATGTTTTGGGGATGATAAATGGAACTTAAACGTTTAGGTCGTTTACGAATCGTACATCGACGATTAGGTCAGGAGTCCCTTCTGACGCCAGCACGAAGTCTAAGCATTACATTTACGTTTGACCAAAAGTAACACCATTTGTGCTCCCGGAACGCAGAATTAGGTGCTCTACAACTTCCATTGAATGAGTTTTAACGTGGGAGTTACCATTTTTGAGCAGCAGACATTCAAACTTGAAGTTGTCTGGATTTTTCGAAAAGTTGGAAAAAATAGAAATGTTTTGAAGTCCCGTCGCGCCCTTACTGCTGGGTCAATTTTGACTTTGAGGTAGCTCATTCGACGCAGAATTTTGTACACTTAAATTTACCACTTAGAATATTTTCACCTTTAACGCACCCTTTCAAAGTTATCCGTAAAAAACCAAAACAAAGTGCAAACAGTTCGAGGTTTTTTGCGATTTCGACGGTGAGCGTCCCAGCCTTCGGATTTGTGTTCAGCATCCAAAAAGCATATAAACCCGTTGAGAAAATTCAACACCACGCTTTACATCGGACACCTCATCTGAGGCACCTGTTGACCGGACTGGCAGTTTGGAAATCAGCAGCAGTGACCACGAGGACTTCTAAGCGATCGGTCTGGCACTGTGCTGAGCGTGGTGCTGGCTGGTTTTCAGGAGGAGCTGTTGTGGATTAAGTTTGCCATTGCAGCAGCTCCTCTGAAGGTCTTGGCAGTGTGGGAGCCCTTAAGTGGTCATGTTGCATGCCGTGACTGCTATCAGCAGGCCTTCCCAGGAGGATGCCACCAGAAGACACATTGAGGATGCTTTCACTTCTCAAGGACCTCAACCATCTTATTGCTTGGCCAACTGTCATCCCCACTTGAGCCAACAATTAACCGCCACCGTCAGGGTAGCTGCTGTGAAGAAGACAAAGGCCCGATATTGGGCAAGACTGAAGACGTAACATAGCCCCTTCTTGCCAAGCAAATTTCAGCACCACATGCCATGTCAATAGAGCCCAGTGGGGGGAAAACCAGCCTTGATGCCTGTCTGGTGGCGTCCCTGTGGAACGAGCGATTACACAGCAAGGCATGTGCTTCAGAGCTGCTGAACTTTCAGGAGGGAACGAGCCACCCTTGATGACAAAGCTAGTCCGGCAAGAAGGGACTGGAGTAGGATCATCTTCATTTGCACCCAATGAGGCCTTAATCGTCCTTGATATCTGCCCTGAAGGCCCTGACTATGGATGGGAACGACACTAATGGCTCCCATTCGTTAAACCCAAGATCACCACCCCGTCGAATGAGAGGGTTGAGATCCAACTCCGACCAGGGTTCTCGGTTGTGTTTCCCAGTGCAGCGCAGGTGCCTCAAGGCCAGTTCTGCTGGCATCCCCTCGTGAGTCCTGCTGGCGGCCCCACTGGCTGAAAAGCATGCTGAGTTACGATCTCCTAAACCAAGCTTAGTTTGAATGACAAGTTCCCTCGATACAGTACCGTTTTCAAGCAGTTCAAAGCTAAAGCAGGTTCCACGCAAAGATCTCTCAAGACTCAACCACTTACTTAATGACGAAATTCAAGTCAACCTCAACAAACGTGATCATGGCTTTTACAGGCTCGATGTCAGGAAAACGTCTGGCGATGTCCTCAACCAAGATTGTGAAATGGTAAGTGGTTGAGCAGGGAGTAACCAATTTGGTCAGGTGATTCTCGAACAGGAGGCGACGATCACATTCAGGATCAGATGTGTTGGAGCAAAATGCGGTGAACTTGAAGTTGTCGATGTCCAAGCCAGGGTCATCTTGTCCGATATCGATGTGAAGCGGGTTGAAGCATGAGGCCGTTCTGTTATGCCCGCCAACAATGTAAAAATGCGGACGGTTGACAACACAACGGATCCAGCACTGAAATTCAACGGCTGAATACATTACACGAACACGTTTTCTAGAAGGTGGAAAAAAAAAAAAAAAAACCACTAACTTGAGCAGATACTGTGAATTCCCGTGGCGAACCAAAATATGTGGGAAGGCCGCGGAGACGGTACGAGTACTCCAACATGTGGGTCCCTATTATGAAGAATTTCGGTTCAAACATGACTACGTTGGTATTCTCGAAGCCTGGCATTGGCCATGGATCGCCGTCCGGAGACTTAACTGCGTACAAATGAAATCAAAGTGTATTCAGGAAGGCCTTTGGCCATGCGGGAAAGGGGTTGGACACTGCAGGTGATCATTGATTTAATAACCTAAAGTCTGTGAGCAAAATGTGGTACTACTTTCTAGCTTGCACGAGCAACCAGCTGTGACTAGCCCAGCCACGGTCAGGAACCCCACACAGCCCAACAACCAAAATCAACCGCCACCCACCACACAAAGCCACGCAGGCAGCCCGGAGGCGACAGCGACGCCAGTGAAGGTCCTACCAATTTCAGCCGCCTCATTTGGTTAAGCGACCCTATCAGCCTACATTGGGTGCTGCTCAGTTAACCCGTTCCCAAACCGAAAAACATTTAGATTGACAGTCTCCACTACCTAGGAATCTAATTTGCTCTGAGCGTAACGGAGCCCGACCTATCTGTCTCACATAGGTCGGAGATGGTGGTAGAACCCGTTCCCTGTGTCGTGGTAGCGTTTGAGTTGAGCCACATGGAGATGCTAGTATCTAGAGGAGTCTCTCCCTTCGGCCTCTCACGACCTCTAAAGCGGCTAATTACAACTCTCTGCAAGCTAGTGATTTATCAACTATCATGTTACGGTCATTGTTCTCACCGCCAACACAAGCCCCACACAATAGACTTTCAAAATTAAACTTACGTTTATCCAAGACATTCCTTTGTACGGACCACCAGGTTTCAAGGATCAAAAGGCTTCGGCATTGTTCTGGTAGGCGGAGTGTGGCAGACGCCTGAATACCATACCCTCTAGGATACCCCATTGGTTGCAGAAGTGACTCGCCACTGCAAGGTGTATTCATAATTAATGGAACGCCCAGTCAATTGAATTTAAACAAAGAAATGTAGCCAGCAGCTATTTGTTTGGCTGGGAAATTTTGGTGGACTGCCGCTGGCCAGTAAAATGCCTGTAGGGGCTCCAGGACCGAATGCGGGCCACCCATAGTGAGGGTGTTTCGGCGTAAGCCGTGGCAGCCTGTTCGAAAATCGAGCGCCGTGCAGTTCCTGGATCCTCAGGCAGGACCTCATACGAGGACCTCTTCCTCACGTGCACTGGCCGTACTTGTTGGCAGGTGGCAGGAGGGGTGGGCTGCTGAAGATTCTTAGCTTGCTCCCCAGAGCTTTGCAGACTTATCCGAGGCAAGCAAAGTTGGCCCCAAGTTGGCAAAAGGTTTCCAAGGCTTGCTAAGAAGCCCCTAAGCTGGCTAATGCAATTTTGTGCTTTAGAGACGACTGACGAATAATTTTGTACGAAAAGGAAGTCGAACACCGGGAATAGATCGCATTGGGCGTGGAGCGCAAAGCCCCGTACGCGTATGGGGTCTTCTGACAAGTGGGGAAAATCGACATATATGCTTCGGAGCTGCCTGCCACTTGCAAGAGAGAGGCCGTCGTGGAGACTGTGTTTTCCTGGTGTGGGGGGAGGACTGGAGCAGGTGAGTCTTCAGAGCGACAGGCATCATCACCCCAAGGCGACGCGTCCTTCGGTGGTTACGACAATGTTGACATCCCCCTCGTACGAGTCCTGACCTCTGCACTATCTCCCCCCTTGCGATCCTCGGCTCGTTCATCATCTCTCTCTGGTCTCTTATACTCTGTGATATACCACCCCCCCCCCCCCCACCACCCATCAGTTCCTTAGCGAGAAAACCGAATATGTCGGCGGGTCGGCTATTTTGTGCTTAAACCCGTTTCGGCGTCTTCTGAATTGATTGAATTTCGGTAAGTCACAGAAACTTTTTCTACATTTAAGGGCCGTGTGCCCTTAATGTAAAACGCTGCAAATTATATCACAAGGGTTTATTATTATTTCAGGCAAACAATGTTCAATTTATTATTAAATAATAAATTTTCAAGCAAATAATGAAAAATAAAAGGAAAGAAGAATTTGGAAAAAGATGCTTGAAAAACATTCGAAAAAAACACAGAATTTCTGAAAAAAGAATTCATGAAAAAAAATTTGTGGAAAACGTGTCTGATTTTTTTTTTTTTTTTTCTCAGCTTTTACTCGAACATATCTCCGGAAATGAAGCAAATCCGCCATTCGCAAAAAAGGAGAGGTATTTAAAAACCTCATTTTCGAGAATTTTGGAGTCGAGGCGTTTTTCCGGCAGAATAACAGTGTTAGGCCCTTCCAGCGTTCTCATTTTAGGTTCAGTTTAGGTTGAATATGATTCACGTTAAAGTAACATGATTAACAACAACGCGGGGTGATAGTGCAACTTTCACTGGGGGGGGGGGGGGGATGAAGGAGGATTCCGAGTCTTCAGCCCATTCAGGTACAAGGCGTTAGCCATTCCCGGTGAGGAAACAGCTGGTCAAGCCCAGGCTCCTAATATTCGTCCACAGACCCTGGAGCTTTCCCATTAAGGGGGGGGGGGGGGCTGAAGCCAGTTGAGAGAGGTCGGGGGTTGGCTGACTCCAGCCAGCAGGGGATGGCCCTGTAGTTCGAACTAATGGCCTTGATCGACCTTCCACTTATCTCTTTGCGCCCAAGAGAGGGGACATTGTCTACAGGTTATGAACACCGAAACATGACCTCCTCGGACTTTGCCAATCTTCCTCCGCCTGCTGCTTAATGGGCGGCAGGAGGTAGAAGCGGTAGTCAAGAGCCCACTCAGTGGCGCTCCCTAGTGAAAACCCGCTGTGAAAGCCCCGCGGGCTCTAAAGCAGTCGCCACTTCAATAGAAAAGCTCAAATTATCCCTTTAAATAATGATAAGACTAAACGAATGCGAGCGAAAACTTACCACCCTCTAAAATGGACTGCCAGCTCACAATTGTAGGGTATCTTTGCTCCTACTCTGTACTGTAAGATCCCGTACGTTTGGTTGTAAAGGACCACAAAGCCTTTTGGAGAGTCGCCGTAGAATTGTACTGTGACTCGTACGTGGCCAGTAACGCCAAGCACCGTCTTATTATTTTTAGCAATAATAACGCCTAAATGGTCAGTCGATGTAGCCTCATCCAATGGCCGACTGACGTCAATCTCGAAGGACCAGACATCTGAAGAAAAAAAGAAGAACATCACGATACAAATAACCAAAACGAGATGCCCACCCACCATTCCCAATAGTTCACCTCCGTCGGGGAGAAGATCACAAATCCTTTGATCGAACAGGATCGGCTCTTCTTTGGCTTCTCTGACACATTTTTCTTTCACGTTGGCCAAAACGAAGCCGTCCGTTCTGCTCGGATAGAAGATTCGGCCATCCACCGTCGACACGTTGACGACCAATTCGTACCTGTTGCTCACTATTTCCAACGGATCGTAAATGATGGTGGCAAAAGACATGCCGTACTTGTTCGGTTGAACCTGGTGGTAGAAGTAGAGTTCGTTGAGAAGTCCAAACCCTGAAAAGAGCAAGTAGGTAAGAGCAGCGTCTCATAACATCTTCACTGTATAGTATTAGCTACACATGGGCCAGTACAGTGAATTGAGGCTCAAGAATGGGGTTCACCTTAAAAAAATCCTCCTTTTGGTTTATTATCCAGGGACGGTTAAGCCGTATCAAGATTTTTTGCGGTCTTGAGTTAGCTACCTTGAGGTAGGTATTAAAATGTATTTCTTTCGCGCCGGACACGCTGGAACTAATATTTTCCGCGTCAAATCGCCAGGAGCTCTAATATCGGCAGTTTTGTTTTCATATCTTATCATGGGGCTATGGGATGGGGTTTTTGAAGGCTTTTAGCTATGCGATCGAGTTAGATGTCGTTTTCGGAGTCTTTTTGGACGAAGAATCCATTTTCTGGGGTCCGGGAACGATTCGATTTCACTGTTGCGATCTATAGGGCTTCCATGGGGCTGCAAATGGGATCTTTTAAGGATCCCAGGAGGTCAAATAAGGTGTCGTTTTCCAGGTAATTTTTTGGCGCAAATTCCAAACGCAAATTATTTCTATGTCATAAAGAAAATAATTTTGAATAAATTCTGTGTCATTAAGATCTGCACGATGTTTGGACAGATGTGGCACCTCAAAAAACGGATTTTGCTTCGAAAATTACCTGAAAAACGACACCTTATTTGACCTCCTGGGATCCTTCAAAAATCCCTTCAAAAAATCCCTTTGTAGCCCCATTAGAGTCTCATAGATCCCCACGGTGAAATCGGATCGTTCTGGGACACCTAACTCGATCCCATAGCCGGAAACTTATAAAAACTCAATGAGTTTGGTTAGGGAGAGAGAACGACTCCTCTGCTGAATACTAAATTGTTTATTCAGGTAAACAATTATAGCGTGGGGACCGGTTTCGAGCAACTAAGCTCATCTACAGCCCTGACAAGAAAACCATTTGTCATTAGCATCAGAGGAAAAACAATAAAATTATATTAACAATGTAAACTCGAAATTATATTATACTGAAGGTATATGAACAAACACAAATGGTGAAAAATTATAACTGACGAAAACGGTTCAGAATGGTGGTACATAACTTGACAATAGTAAATTCGGAATATGGACCCACTGTTAAAATTGGCTCCATGACTGATGGCCAGTGAACCATTTGAAAACCAGTTATGGTATACTACAGGTATTGAAAGGAGAATTGTTTATTATTCTAGGGGCAAAACATCTACTTGATATGTGATTAGTGACAAAGAGAAATTAGAGGTAAGAAAGTCAGAGATAATTTTAAAAATGGACCCATTTGACAAGGTTATTAATTGGTACTAGAAAAGATGAATTTGGAATTATTCGTTTTTTTTTTTTTTTTTTTGTTTTTTTTTAAACAATTGATAAGTTAAAACTACAGAAAATGATGACATACTTACCTAGGTGACCTAGTTGACATGGTGAATTTTGAATTTATACAGAAGGTAAATTTGAATATGAAGGTTTAAATAAAGTCTTTAAATTAATAATAAAGTCTTTAAATTAATTGAATTTGTGAATCTATTTGAAGTTACTGTTGAATCTTGAGAAGTTAAATTTTTATAAGAGTTAATTTTTCAGCAGTTTTCATACTGAGGTAATTTTTGAAAAAATGTTATTAAGTACATGAGGTTGGGTGAAATAGAAATATCTAGATGAGCTTACCAGAGTGACTTGAGGTGGTTGAACGTTTTATTGTTTTATTGTTTAAGGTTTTATTGTTTTTCCTCTGATGCTAATGACAAATGGTTTTCTTGTCAGGGCTGTAGATGAGCTTAGTTGCTCGAAACCGGTCCCCACGCTATAATTGTTTACCTGAATAAACAATTTAGTATTCAGCAGAGGAGTCGTTCTCTCTCCCTAACCAAACTCATTGGATTAGACCTCTGCACCATCGGCAAACAACCACTTTGTTATAAAAACTCCTCCCGCAGCCCTATTTTGGTCCCATAGAGCCTCACGGGTTGGAGCGATGGGGCTGAAAACCTCGCGGGAACAACTAGATGGTAAAAGGAGTATTAGATTTAAAACAAATACTACTGCCCAAAACGGCTCGGACATTGTTTTTGTGGAATCTACGAGTCTTCTAACGTACAAATTTTGGGCCGATCAGAATTTCCGACCTCCGTCGCGATTACATAGGTGCCAAATCAGGAGGTTAGTACCTAATGAAGACTCCCCTATTAATTGGACTATAGCTATGGTGTTGAACTTTTCAGGGGAAGAACATGAGTTGTAGGGGTTGTAGTCTGATGAGGGTAACTGTTCTGGGCCCTGTCTCCTCTCACCAGGCCTCTCCCTCTCTACCAGAGAGTCTCTCGCAAGATTGATATTACGGGCAGTCCAAGTGTACCTACCTATTTGGCTTGTTTTTCACCTGATACTTACTTGACACGTTTGAATGCTGAATGTTGCATTTCTGGCCGACAAACCCTTCGGGGCACCGGCAAAAATAGCCGCCGAACGTCTGAACGCATTTCCCTCCGTGTTCGCAGGGCGATGACAGACAATGATTTCTAATGACGTTGCAGCCATCGTAGTATTCTTCGCTTATGTTCTTGCACACCTCGCAACCGACAGCTTCGGGATACTCCCAGTCCAAACAGAACCCTCCGAAGCCGCAGTTGCACTCAGGACGATCCGTCGCCGTCGCTGAAGAGACCAGCAGAGCAATACAACTGAGGTGAAGTAGTGAGATCATGGCTGAAACACAAACGGTAGGAAGACTCGTAGGTAAACACTGTGGGTGATACAGGTAAGTACAATCATCTAAAAGTCTAGGGAATCCCTGAGAATCTTCATTGAGAACTCACACTTTTCCACTGCACAAATTTATAGCGAAAACACTAAAACAATTCACCAATATTAAACAAAAAGAGATTCGCACCGCGAAAAAGCACCGGAAAACAACAAAATTTGTTGTTTTCATTTAATGAAAACAAGCGGGGAGGTTGTGGTGCTGAAGTTCAACAGTTTCGATACTATCGATAGTTTCTATCTATCGATGCTATCGATAGTGTATTATCGAAGGTACTCAAGGAAACAACAGTTGTTTTCAGTTACTGAAAACCGCTACCTCTCTCCAAAATTCAAAAGGACGTGTTCAAGAAAAAGCCCGAACTTAATGCTCGCGGAAATCGAACAAAATTACCTGAGAGGAAGAATCTAGTTCTCTAGATTTTTTCCTCTTTTTTATCACTACCTAGTTCGGAACGATCTCGGGATAAGAAGTGGAAAAGGCAATTAAGAAAGAAGTAGGTACCTAGAGTTCGCAGTTCATTCAACACAATTTTTGTTCATTTCTAGACTTCTTTCTTAATTGCATTTTCCAGTTCTTTTCCAGGCAAAAATGATGGGGAAAAAAAGAATAAGAAAATGTAAACAGACGTGACAATATTCCTCACTTATAAAACCCTTATTTAGCCTAAAACGCTTAATATTTAAAAAAAATTTTTGTACCTACATGGTTCGGTTTTTTTTTTTTTTTTTTTCAAAAAACAATTTTTAACAGACAGTAGGTATTTGACCTCCGGGGGTCCTTTAAAAGTCACATTTGTAGCCCCATGAAAGCCCTGTAGAACCTCACAGTGAAATCGGATCGTTCTGTGACCCCCAAAGATAGATTCTACGTCCAAAAATACTTCGAAAACGACACCTAACTTGACCACATAGCCGAAACCCTTCGGAAAACCCTCCCGTAGCCCCATTTCGCCCCACGGTTCGGGGAATATACCGATGTCCCACAGAATATACCGGATGTCCCAGCGAAATATGTTACCGAAATAGTTCAAATAGAAACCCAAATTAGAATACTACGCACGGATTCGGATTCTACACACAATTTCATGAAATTTTGAACCCTCAGTCAATGTTTTTGAATAATTTGGTGTACGTAAATATTATCAGATAATAGCAGTAATAATAATACTAGATTCTAGTCGTCAATTCAGGTATACCTACATGAAGATAATATCGTAGGTAGGTAGTTAGTTATAGAACTCTATGGCGAGGGGATAAACGAATGGTGACGGCTACCATTCTTTGGAACTCCTGCTCGTCGTCATCAGAGTTTTCCTCACTGTCAGCAAAACTATATTACATTATCTATTAAAAATTATCAGCAATTGTCTGTTAGTGTAATGGTGTGTCCTACTGCCTATGGACTCTGCCAGGTTTCTCAACACAAGGGCACTTACTCAAAATTGTATTTATGCGATTTCCAGTTTATAGGCAACTTGGGGATTTTTCGTCCGCCCTTGGGGGAAAATTGTCCGATTACCCATGAAACCTACCTGTAATGCCATATTTGAAGACCGATCAGAATCAAGTTTTCAACTCTGTCGCGATTACATAGGTGAATTATTCCAAGAATAATAAACCAAAAGTGTTTTGTTCCAATTTTCCCCACACATTCTGGTTCACTCCAGTTTACAGCAGGAATTTCTGGTAAACCCTTAAGTTGGTCTCCTGGTATAACTGTTTTTGGTCTCCTAAAGCACTAAAACAAATTTCGGGCGCACAAGCTTACACCTTCCGCCACTCAACACTCCCCCAGTCTGAACAACTGGCCCAACATCTATTTAAAATTCGACCAAACCGACTCGATGCTTTTCCTTATCAGTTGCAGAACTTCCACGTTCCCCAAGACTAACTAAATACAGGGATACCAACAACAAAGGAAGTTGAAAAGGCTCAATTACCAGTTCCCAGTCCAATAATTATTTCCCTTCTTCATTGATCAATGAAGAAGAATTCGAATTCGAATTCGCGCACTCACCCAAAAACTGTACGAACGATGCTCCAACAAGTTCAACAGATATTCCAATAATAACGAGAGTAACCTTGATGGATATCAACAGGCGGGACATTCTTAGAAACGAGATCTCAGAAACCACCAAGGTGTACATTATAAACTGAAGAATCAAGCATTTAGACGATGATTGCATTTTCAAATATGGGTGATTCTCAAAAGGATTTTTTTTTTTTTCGTTCTTGAGTCAAAGATTTGGGCGATGGAAAACTCGGGACAAACCATTCTGAGGAAAGGAAGACATCGATTTTTCTCGTGCTTTTGACAGCGTGGTGCATGAAAGACTATGGTCCAAATTTTATGATCTTAACATCAGTGCAAGATTCATCAATCTTTTGAAATCTATGTATGAAAACGCATCCTTCAATCTGAGGGTTGGAGGCGAGGATTCAAAATCGTACCAAGTGCTGGAAGGTGTCTCGCAGGGCGACGTTCTATCCCCGCTCTGCTTTGCCCTGTTCATTGCAGATCTAGAAAACTTCCTGCTGAGAAGAGGTCTTCGTGGTCTTAATGTTGTTGGTACTCACGACATCATCTCCATACAGTACGCGGATGATCTATGCCTTTTGACTTTTAGTTATGTTGAAATGCAGAGGATGTTGGAGGCTCTCCACTCTTACTGCGAGGATAACTTTCTTAACGTTAATCATACGAAGTCAAACATTGTGGTTTTCAGGAGACATGGGTCACTCCCAAGTGGGTACCACTTTAGGTGATGTGGAACTCGCAATAGCCAACTCCTACTCATATTTGGGTGTTAAATTCTTTATTTCGGGTCTGTTTTTGCGGCATGCCTCAGATGTTACCAGGAAAGGTGAATCGGGAGCTAGGGGGCTTTTGTCTATGGTCCATAAGGCACGTGGAGGCCCTTTCTCATCATGGCACAGAGACGACTGAGTCTTTGGTTCTTACAGCTTCTTTGTATGCTGCTGAGTCGTGGGGTGTCACTCTGTGTAATGTCCTGGACAAAATCCAAGTCAGAGCTTATAAGTCTTTACTTTTTCTGCCTAATAACACCCCGGACTACCTTGTGCGTGTAGAGCTTGCTCTTGCCCGCTTGGAAGTAAAGATTATGAAGCTTGCTGCAAGCTGGTGGCCCAAGTTGTGTGGCATGGAAGACACCATTAGACCATCTATCATCCAAATTTATACTGGAATCGTACACAAAACCCCAATCGGCCAAAAACAATAATTGTTATTCAATTATTGATATTCAAAATATTCCAATTTCTTTTCTGTAACTGGCCTTACAAGAATTTCATTATAACCGGAGGGTGACACGGTAGAGGGCTTGATGTTAAAGGAACCTAGTAGTGCCCTATGATCCGAAAAACATACATCTTCAACAAAAAGAGAGGAAGAGTGCGCTGGTAGAAAATTTACAAATATATTATCAATTGCTCTCCTTTTCCGTGTGGGGTATTTATTTTGTGGCGAGAAGCGGAAGGAGGCAAAATTACTGGTGAGAGATTTGTATCGGGTTGCATCCTCGATAGCGCAAACATTAAAATCACCAAGGACCATTACATACTTAAAGGGTCTAGCCCAGTACGGCAGTCAAATGTCCCCTCTCACCAAAATTGATTTTGACTTGGGGGATGGATCAAGCTTGAAAAGTAAGGCCTGTAGCCAAAATTTCAGCTCCCAAGACCGCTTATAGAGGACGCTACGATCGAAAATGTGTTTTTCACTGTTTCAACGATTTATGCGAACTATTGGCGTTTTCCGGGTCCGGACCTATTTCATCTAAAAATTGGTCGGAAAATGCATCTGGCCTATTTTTTTTCAAATTTTTTGGCGACAATTTTGAATATTTTTAGGCTAATTTAAAACTAAAAATCGATTTTTAAATAGGAAAATTGATAAGTGCCTCCGATTTGAACTTTGTTTCTTGAACGATTTTTAGTGTACTTTCACCCCCCATAGTTCAAAATCGGATCAAAGTGGTAGAAAGTACCTAAAAATTGAAAAACTCATTTTTTTCCGTTTTTCGGCTCTTAAAAGACTGTTTGTGACATTATATTAACTGTACAAGATCGAGAACTCGCTGGAGATGTTCTAGCAACGTCTTCTATTTTAATTTCCAATAAAGTCTTTATACGACGATAATTTTTTTTTTTTTTTTTTCAAGCTAATTCAACAATTAAGTCTGTTATTTGAACATTATATTTTATAATAAAATTCTTTGTAATAATTTGATGTAACTTCTCATGAATTTGGGCAACACTGTTTATTTTGAGGAATATAAACATAGAAATGCTGTACGTTAGCTGCGGGCTTCGCTTCGCACAGCTCTTCAATAATTCAATCAAGGGAGTGCTTGAATCAACATTAACGACAACATTTTAAATAGTTTATTAATTTAATATAAATACAAGAAGAAGTTCTCCTTCTGATGTTGGAAACATCAACATTGGTATTCCACCAACTCTGGTGACAACTGGGTACAAATTCTTGGCAGGCGAATAGGTGGCTGGAATTCGCACTCACAGAGCAGTGACTTTGACGTAGTCCACCTGGAGTCGATGACCGGGAGACCTCCACGTCGAGTACCAATCCGTCCGTTTTCTCCAAAAATCCAAAGTGTGCTTGACGGCGTTGTTCCTCCAGGGTTTGGCGACTCCTCCGCTGGTCGAGCCGTCGGGAAAGTCGATCCGGCCGCCGACGTGGACCCCCAGGCTGATGTAGAACTCCCTGTCGAAGGGGGCCAGGGGGCTGCCGCCGTCGAGGAGATCGTTCACAGGAGAGTCTCTAGTTGGGGCGACGGCTCCCATCTGATGTCCGTTGACGAAGAATTTGATGGAGTCGGGGGACCACCTTAATGGATAAAAATTACAGATATAGTAAAGAAAATAGTGAAAACCAAACATTCTTTGTGCGGAGTAGCTCAGCACGAAGTACACCTGGAACTCAACTAGACCCCCCAAAATTCATTTTACACAAGGGGTTATTATTGTTTTGATCGATTGATAGATTTCTTGTACGAAAATTTAATTCTGTGTCAATGAAAAAAAATTTGGAATTTTTTAAATTTATTATTTTGGTTTATTATTCTTGGAATAATACACCTATGTTTTCGCGACGGGGGTCGACGACTCCGATCGCCATCAAAATTTGACATTATCCGTTTCAAGAGGTATACATTCTAAATCAGAAATGTCCGTCCGCCGTCCAGGCCGTTTTGGGCAGTAGGAAATTTTTTTTAAAAATCTGAAATTTTGGCAAAATACTTGGTTTACCATCTACTTGTGCCCGCAAGGTTTTCAGCCCGATCGCCCAAACCCGTGGGGCGCTATGGGGCTAAAATGGAGCTACGGGAGGTTTTTTTTAAAGGCTTTTAGCTTGGGGATCGAGTTAGGTGTCGTTTTCGAAGTATTTTTGGACGTAGAATCCATTTTTGAGGGTCCCTGAACGATCCGATTTCACTGTGGCGATCTATGAGGCTTTCATGGGGCTAAAAATGGGATTTTTGAAGGATCCCAGATGGTTAAATATTTTTCGAGTAAAAAATAAGAATTTTTGAAAAAAAAAATTTAAAAAATAAAACTTTTTGAAATATAAAAAATCCCAAAAAAATGTATTAATTTTTTCATTTACAGAATTAAATTTCTGCACAAGTAACCTACTATGTCGAAGAATAATAAACCCTTGTGTAAAATTTGCAGGGGTTTTTTTTTTTTTTCATTTTTTTACTCGAAAAATATTTAACCTCCTGGGATCCTTCAAAAATCCCATTTTTTGCCCCACGAAAGCCCTATAGATCGCCACATTGAAATTGGATCGTTTCGGGATCCCCAAAAATAGATTCTACGCCCAAAAATACTTCGAAAACGACACCTAACTCGATCCCATAGCCAAAAGCCTTCAAGAATCCCCTTCCGTAGCCCCATAGCGCCCCACGGGTTCGGGCGATCGGGCTGAAAACCTTGGGGTGAAAACTCGGACACAACTACATGGTAAACCAAGTATTTTGTCAAAATTTCAGATTTTTAAAAAAATTCTCACTGCCCAAAACGGCCCAGATGGCGTACGGCGGACGGACATTTCGTTTTTGGAATCTATACCTTTTGAAACGGATAATGTCAAATTTTAAGGCCGATCCGAGTCGTCGACCTCCGTCGCGATCACATAGGTGTATTATTCCAAGAATAATAAACCAAAAACTACTCATTAATCTGAAAGCGAGTAGAAGGGGTCTGGGGCCAGGTGGGAGGGGTCGGAGGTAGGCTGGCTTGTGGCCAATATCTTGGTTTTTGGGTAAACTACCGTTTCCCTCGATCAGCGAAGTTAAGCAACGTCGGGCGTGGTTAGTGCTTGGATGGGTGACCGCGTGAGGAGCGGGGTCACCGATACAAGTATTTTCTGCGTTCAATCGGACGGCGAACTCCTCCCAACCCAGGGGGACGAGGCAATGGGGAGCCATGAGCGCAATCGTCAGACAAGTTCCGATCCTCCTTGAGAGGACGGCTGACGACGTCCGCGACGGCAGCAGCCAGTCGGACGAAAATTCAGGGTGAAACTCTCTTGTTTCGTTTCGTTTCGTATCTTCGTTTTGATGCATTCTGACGACTCCCCCCCCCCCCCCCCTACTTAGGGGTATGGGGTGTTAGAAAATCTAATTAGCTTTCATTTTAGCACTAGTAGAACTCTGTTACAGAGGTCGAATATGAACTGAGAAAACGAATAATTCAAACCAAAACAAGAAACGCACAATCTGGCACTGCTCGGAAACTAGTTAAATGTCACTTAATCCTAAACCAGTCATTACCTCCGTCATCAAATTCTGAACGACCGTCTGATAACCAGCAGCATTCATTCTGCGTCAAACACTATCTTCTCGTTCCTTGCAATGTCTAATACAATTACAATAATTATTCATTTACCGAATTTTGTAGATGTGATAGTCGGACGTCCAGGCCTTATTGTTGAACAACTTGAAATCGACCATTTTCCTCGTGTCGACGTAATATCCTTGTTGAAGGAGATTCGCTCCAATTTCCTCGTTTGACTCATCTCTGAGCGACGGGTTCCCGACGGCTCTCCCCAAGAAGATACGACCGGACTTCTCGCCGTAATGAACCTTGAAATGAGGTGAAATCGTGAGAATAAGCTCAGAAAAATTTGTTGCCCCACTTCTCTGGGTGCCGTACTGGTAACCAGGCGTTGGCACCCTCTCGCTTCTAACTTCTGTTGAGCGTGGTGAACAGTTAATAGGTACAGAAGTAGTAGGGACCTACTGTTTAACGACGGCTCCGAATGGCAAATGAGGTTTCCTCGGGCTAAATACTCTCGGTGGTTCGCCATTGCCTTCCAAGAGGTAGGTATCAGTAAATATAAGGAAGATGTCTAGCGGCTGCTGGGATCAAACCAGCAGCCTTTGAGTCAGCAGTCCGACGCTCAAACGCTGAGCCACTGATAACCACAACTGTTGCCCCAACATTATAAAATTGACGTACATTGAGTCCACAGCAAAAAGTTCGTCCTACAAGTTCAGTTCAGGTACTGACTTCTTTTGGTTCCAGCCAAAGTTCTGGCACGATCCAGTCGCCGGCCGGGAGTTTCGCTCGGATTTCGACTTCTCCGTAAAGGAAACTGAAGTGGTTCTTTGTAGTCAATCGGGATGAGACGACAGGTGGTAAAATCGACCAACTCATTGCGGCCCTGTGGCAGTTTTTCTTGGCTCGGGTGGTGCAGCCGTTCAGAGTCAAAGTTCCTTCGGTAACGAATGAGTTATTGGCTACCTGAAATAATAAGTAATCAGTAAGTAGAGAACGAGACAGGCGTGGATAGGGTTTGGAACTCAAGGTGGAGGTTAGGGGAATCTCAGCAAGGAAGCATATGAAGACCACAAGGAAAGAAGGGGGAATGTCTCCCAAGGGGTTATTTTCATTATATGACTTGAGAACCGGAAAAAAGGGAGATGATCTGTGAGAAGAAGGCGGTAGGTCCGAATCAAGGGGAAAGAAAGGGGGAAGGTTTGAAAAAAAAATCAAAAAAAAAAAAAAAAAAAAAAAACGCTGCAAATGATACACAAGGTTTTATCATTCTTTGATATAAGATACATGTCCGAATATTAATTCTGTGTCAGCAAAATGTTGAAAAAAATTTTTTTTTCTTTTCAAAAAGAATTTCTTCTTTTTTTTTCAGAATTTTTTTTTTACTCGGAAAATGTTCGACCTCTAGTGATTTTTCAAAAATCCCATTTGTAGCCCCATAAAAGCCCTACTGATCCCCTCAGTGAAATCGGATCGTTTTGGGACCCCAAAAAATGGATTCTCCGTCCAAAAATACTACGATAACGACACCTAACCCGATCCCATAGTCAAAAGCCTTAAAAAACAAACCCCTCCCGTTGCCACATTTTAGCCCCGTAGCGCCCCAAGGGCGATCGGACTGAAAACCTTGCGGGCACAACTAGATGGTAAACCTGTAAGTAAAGTATTCTGTCAACATTTCAGGTGTAATTTGAATCTATCAGGGAGTCGATCGTCCTTCATTTTGTTCGGGAGTCGACTGGGCACAAGTCAGCTGCTCAGGAGTCGAGGGGAAAGCCCCGTACCCAAGTCCTTTCTGCCCAGGCAACCACTCCAGGGGGACACTCGTATCTCGCCAGCCTTTGGGGGTTCCCACACTTTCCCAAGCGCGTGTTAAGATGATAGCAGCTATCATCAGTGTAGCTATCAGATAGCTACACTTTGTATACATGTGATAGATTACCAAACGGGTTATTGCTAATTATGAATAATAGTTTCATGTACCTCTTCTAATAGTTGCGGTTGAATGAAGAGGGCGCCACCTGTTACGCCGCAGGTGCCTAAATCTTTCGTCCACACAGTGAAATCCGATTCGGGAGCGTCAGAAAATCTGCCAACATTAAATTCATTTTATGCCCTGAAACACGAAGTATTGACGATCCAAAAAATTGAATAAGAAATGCTGCAAATTGAAAAATTAAGTATTAATTATGCACAAGTTTAATTAACATAAATCTACATGTCAATAGTAGTCACGTTTTACAGTTTTTAAACGTGACTACGGCAAAAAATAGCCTACTTGAAACACGAAACTTCCCTCAAACATCCCATTGCTAGCCCCGCGGTAGTCGGATGAGTTTGAGAGGTCCAAAAATACTTAAAAACAACACCTCACTCAACCTCCTGGCCCGAGCACTCCAAACAGCCCATTTCTTGCCCCTATGAAGCCCCACGGTGAAGTCGGATCGGTTTGAAAACTTCCGTAAATGGACTCTACGTCCAAAAGTACCTCGAAAACGACACCACATTCAATCGCCTACCTTAAATCCTTTACCAAAACCTTCAAGGGGCTTATAGATGAGTTTATTGTTCATTCGGAGCAGAACACAGTTTGAAGAGTTGGATAGGTATAAGACCTCCTTAACAAGTTGACTGCCACGGCCCCCGACTTTTCGTTCAAAATTGCTTCGAGAACGATACCCCTCTTCGCCCTCTGACCGCAAATTCCCAAAACCCTTTCATGTGACCTCTTCAAAGTCTACAACCAGACGCTGTAAGTGCTCACCTTACTTCGTGAGACCAGTTGCCCAAACCAGAAGAAAACTCATCGAAAAACATGGTATGGCCCGAACAAACGGGCGTCCCTCCCACGCGGGACTGACTCTGCTCGCACTCAGGCTTCCTGATGTCAATGGAACTGGTCGTTGGATCAGGTTGTCCACTGGTCACGGTGTACTCCTGATTGTCCAGACGGTACCCGAGTCCGTTCACGATCAAGTACAACCAATAGTAGAGGACGTCGCCGTTCTTCAGGACCCGGTTTTTCTCGTAGAACGTCCACCGGCCGGATTTCTTTTTGACGATGTCTTTGGCGAAATGGCCGGCGTCCAAACCGTCCATTTCTTCGTTGACGTTGATGTGGACGGCGAAAAGCGTCGCTCCCGGGACGTCGGCAACTGAAACCTGGAAAATTGTGCCAGTCAGGATATAGTCATAATTAGGGCTCGGATCGGTATGCTCAATAAAACCTCTGTTAATGCTCGACCAATTTTTAATTCGTGAAATTTATGCTTTTATATGCTTGAACCTCCTGCCCTCCATATGCTCACTCTAGAAGCCCTGGAAATGGTTGAGAAATCTTTAAAATATTGATTTACGGGTATACTGTTTATTATTTACATCATGCTTACATATTTATATAGTATAATTTACATAACCTGAATCTAGTTCCTAGTCCAACTTCCTTTTACATTAGATGACAAGCATTTAAGTTCTCAGTTGTAAATGATTTCCTCAAGTCCGTCAGTAAAATTTACTGACATTTAATGTTTTAAACTTTGAAAAGGAGCGTTCCAGCTGATACTAGAGGGAGGTATTTGAAGGAAATCCTCTTCTGTTGTCTCACCTTTCAAGTTGCGCCCAACCTTCCACCCTGGGTTCCGTTCAATGACAGTGTTTAACTTTTCTCTCATTACTTGCCCATTTTTCCCTGGCCACTTCTCGGCTTTCTCAAGGGCGTCAACCATAAGGCTGGCGATCAGTTCGGGAATGAATTCCATGTGAGCTTTGATAAGTGAGTTCTGAAATGGCTGCCTAATCCGCAAACGCTGCCTTGGCTGCTACCATTTTCATCAAACGTTTCAATCAAGGTAACGCTTATGGCTTTCACAGCTTCCCTGTTTTAAGCGTACCTAGTAGAGCAGCTGACACCCACGTTCCCCAACGAGTAAGAATGGGTTCAGGAGGCAGTGCAAGCTCTGGGTGAATTGCTATGAACGCTCTTACGCGGCTTGGAGCCTTGACGAAGATTTTCTTCACAGTTGAGACAATCTTGTTTGCACAGGGTGAAAGCTCACGCAGTTTCTCAGCAACTCGACGAACGCCATGAGCCAGGCAGGTTTCACTTACAAGTTTTGGAAACAGGTCCTTCTGAGTACTTCCACATTTCACCACGTAGGGAGCAGCATCAGTGACCAGGGCGAGTACTTTATTTTGTTCAGCTGTTGGCCATAGCAAGCCCAACAAGAATAGAAAATAAAGAAATCTTCAGATGAAAGATGTTGAGGTAATTCGTCAAACTTCCTAAAGATTCGTTGTGGCATTTTAGAAACTGAAGTAAATGAAATTACCTACTTAAATCGGATGAAATCTGTGGTTATTAGGGCTGTAACATGAATTCCACGTAAGCGCATGCGCAGAGCGTACCTACCGCTAGTTCGATCATGATCAAATTCATATGAGACCTTAAGGGGCCTTGTGCGTATCCTTTAAAATATGAGCGTAATTGAATCAAAATTGTGAAAGTTATGCCTGGTTCAAGAATTTCACGTTAGCGCATGCGCAGAGCGTACCGCTGGTTCTATTTTGATGAAATTCGTATGGGACCTCAAGGAGCCTTATCCGCATAATCCCTCAAAATTTGAGCTAAATTCATTCAAAATTGTGGAAATTATGGCTGCAACAAGGAAATGCGGACAGAGTCTGTCTGACAGACCCGGAACCAAATTTGTTCAGTCGGCAAACTGCGATACTATTATTATTATTATAATAGGTAATTATTACCTACATATATTTTGATACCAAGGCAGGGGGAACCTTGCTGTACGTGGTCAAGAAAACCCACCTCCCTGCTATAGGTATATTTTGACGCATGCACACATAGACGATCTCACGATGAGAAAGGTACCTATTATACCTCAGTAATAAGTAACAAGGTGACTTCGTTTTTAATTGGGGGACCCGTTTGACGTCGCGGACCCCTTCGCAATTTTCCTAGGGGACCCGTTTGGTATTAGGGACCCGTTCGCGAATTTTCTACGGGAGCCGATTGTACTTTTTTCGTCACCTCGGGACCCGTTTGGAGGTTGCCCATTTTACTCTGTGCCACGGAATCTGTGGGTAATTTGTCAAGTAGGGATGTATAGAAAATATCGACATGCGATATATCGATATTTTCTCCCGATATTTTTTATCCCGATATATCGGAATATCGATATTGAAATGGCACTATCGGGTCCGATATAATATTTTTTAATCTAAAAATTATTATCATTCAAGGGGATGTATATTAAATTTTATTGCCTCTATTTTATTCTATAATTACGTTTTTCAGTAAATATATTATGCACGCTTTAGTATGCATGGATTTTTGGTTTATTATTCTTGGAATAATACACCTATGTTTTCGCGACGGAGGTCGACGACTCCGATCGGCCTCAAAATTTGACATTATCCGTTTCAAGAGGTTTACATTCCAAATCCGAAATGTCCTTACGCCGTCCGCCGTCCGGGGCCGTTTTGGGCAGTAGGAATTTTTTTAAAAATCTGAAATTTCGACGAAATACTCGGTTTACTTACCATCTAGTTGTGCCCACAAGGTTTTCAGCCCGATCGCCCAAACCCGTGGGGCGCTATGGGGCTACTGGAGGGTTTTTTTTTAAAGGCTTTTGGCTATGGGATCGAGTCAGGTGTCGTTTTCGAAGTATTTTTGGACGTAGAATCCACTTTTTGGGGTCCCGCAACGATCCGATTTCCTTGTTGCGATCTATAGGGCTTTTATGGGGCTACAAAAGAGATTTTTTATGGATCCCAGGTCAATTATTTTTCAAGCAAAAAAAAAAAAAGTTGAAAAACAATTTTAAAAAACCAAAAAACATTTTTTTTTAAATATAAAATCCAAAAAAAAAAATTTAATTTTTTTCATTGACAGAATTAAATTTCTGTACAAGTAACGTGTATCAAAGAATAATTAACCCTTGTGTAAAATTTGCCGCGTTTTTAATGTACCTATACCAACCTAACCAACATTGAGGTATTTTAAATTGATTTCGTGAAGGGAAATTTCCTTAGGAAATTCGAAAATTTAGGTTTGTTGTGTTAAAAACAAATTAGGCAAAAAAAATATATCGAGGACCGATATATCGATATTTTTCACCGATATATCGTAGTATGATAGTACGATAATCGTACTACTATTTCGATATTGTTCTCCGATTGGTACATCACTTGACAATGTCAAGTCCACGGTTCTTGTTTATATCAAGAGAAGCGTTTGATTGCTTCTCTTCCAAAAATTATTGTGTAAAATTTTAGCAGCGTACGTCCGTCCTAGGACCGTCCGCGCCGTCCAGAATAATAAACCCATCGTAACATAAGTTTCAAAGTCGACCGAGTGCGGGAGTGATTTCGGTTAGTGTCGGGAAGCAAGCGCGTTCGCCTGACGTACGATTGTAGCGGTCCTGGCGGCATCCCACTCAACTACATCACCCCACACGGGAGGCGGACATTTCCGGGCTACCGCGTAGGGATGCTCAAAAAATATCGATATATCGAAATATCGATATTTTTCCACCGATATATCGATATTTTTGGCCGATATTTTTCCCACCGATATATCGATATATCGATATTATTTTTGAAATATCGGGAACCGATATTTTTGAGAGAGACCAGACATAAATCCGAACACCAGCTAGAAATAGGGTCAAAGAACGTGTAGGTAACTTTACTGAAAGTACCTATTTCTAATCAAATACTATGTTTAATAGACCTCGGCTTTCAATAATTGAAATGAATTATTCCTTTCCTAATCCCTTTACCGAATTGGTTCACAATCACATGTGTGAAGAGTTAATAATGTACTTAATTAATGTTGGCGAGCAGATCCACGCAATTCATTTTAGTGCAATGTACAGAATGTTTTGTCAGAACATTATAAACTCTATGATTTTACAAATAATTACCTACTCATTACAAATTATTAAATAATCTTCAAATTTAAACAATCTTCAAACAATTTTAATCAAATTTAAAAATCTTTAAACGATTAATCTTTAAATCTTAACAATTAATGAAAAATCTTTAAATCTTTAATCTTCAAATCTTTAAACAATCGTTTTGTTTAAAAACAAATTTAAACCATTTCTTCAAATTTTTAAGAATTTATAACCTTAATTTATTTACTTGTAATCAAAAGTCGTGAAAGGCATGGATTTTTTAAAATTTGGACTAATATCCGATATATCGATATTTTTTAAACGATATATCGAATATCGATATTTTTCTACGATATATCGACCTAGTAAAACGATATTTTTTAAATTATCGATATATCGAATATCGATATTTTTCTTCAGTGTGGACATCCCTACTACCGCGTTGTCTTGACTCCCGCAAGATGCAAAAGCGAAATAATTTAATTACCTATCGGCCTCTTGACACTAGACTCTACGTAGACTCTAAGTATGGTCGAATGAGATAACGTTTCCCGAATTATTATTAAAGTAATTTTGGTTTATTATTCTTGGAATATCGCGACGTGTGTAGGTAGGTACCTATGTATGTGATCGCGTAAATTTTGATCGCCCCACAAATTTGACTTTATTCATTTCAAGAGGTCTGGATTCCAAACTTCCGAAAGATTCCAAAACGCTGCAAATTTTACACAAGGGTGTATTATTCTTTGATAAACTTAGGGTATACTAGTGCAAAAATTTAATTCTGTCAATGAAAAAAATTTTGAAAAAATACTCAATTTTTTCGTAGATTTTTAGTTTTTTACTCGAAAAATATTTGATCTCCTGGGGTCCTTCAAAAATCCCATTTTCAGCCCCATGAAAGCCCCATAGATCGCCACAGTGAAATCGGATCGTTCCGAGACCCCCAACAATGGATTCTACGTCCAAAAATACTTCAAAAACGATACCTGACTCGATCCCATAGCCAAAACCCTTCAAAACCCCTCCCATAGACCCATAGCGCACCACGGGTTTGGGCGATCGGGCTGAAAACCTTGCGGGCACAATTAGATGTTAGGTAAGTATTTTGTCAAAATGTTAGATTAAAAAAAAATTCCTACTGCCCAAAACGGCCGGACGGCGGGCGGATATTCGGTTTTGGAATGTAGACCTCTTGAAACGGATGTCAAATTTTGAGGACGATCGGAGTCGTCGATCTCCGTCGCGATTACATAGGTGTATTTTTCCAAGAATAATAAACCAAAACGCTGCAAATTTTACACAAGGGTTTATTATTCTTTGACATAGGTAGGTTACTTGTACAGAAATTTAATTTTGTCAATAAAAAAGATTTTTGGAGGATTTTTTTTTCAAAAATTCTTCATTTTTTACTCGAAAAATATTTAACCTCCTGGGATCCTTCAAAAAGCCCTATAGATCGCCACAGTGAAATCGGATCGTTCCGGGACCCCCAAAAATGGATTCTACGTCCAAAAATACTTCGAAAACGACACCTAACTCGATCCCATACCCCTAAGCCTTCAAAAAACCCCACCCGTAGCCCCATTTTAGCCCCATAGCGCCCCACGGGTTTGGGCGATCGGACTGAAAACCTTGCGGGCTCAACTAGATGGTAAACCGAGTATTTTGTCAAAATTTCAGATAAAAAAAAAAAAAAAAAAAAAAAATCCTACTGCCCAAAAAGGGCCCGGACGGCGGACGGACATTTCGGATTTAGAATGTAGACCTCTTGAAACGGATAATGTCAAATTTTGAGGGCGATCGGAGTCGTCGACCCCCGTCGCGAAAACATAGGTGTATTATTCCAAGAATAATAAACCAAAATGAATATATCTTTTGGCTACACCTGCACCGACACATGTGCGATTTGTGATGAATACACCGCTAAACTTAAATGCTTGAAACCGGTCTTTGGTGTCATGTTTCAGATGACTTACCTGCTTTTTGCAACTTTTAAAAGGGAGTCACCCCTGATTTATGATTATTAAAGTCCAACTATTTTTGAACCCCAAATGACTCACTACATACATAGGTATACCATGCGGTGTTCATTATTTTTTGGAATTTTATGTTACATTCAGTATTATGTTTTGAAACTAAAATTTCGTTTTTTTCGAATCAAGGGTGAGTTGCCTAACCTGGTTTTTTCCCCCTTACCCTTCAAATATCGTCAATGAAAGAAGGGAACATCAGAAAAACCCAGTAAATTCGGAAAAAAATCCCCCCTCCCACTGGCGGAAAAAATTCTTTCATGAGCAACCGAACACAAGCAACACAAGGTTCTGTTTGTTCAAAATACTACTGTATAGTATGGCAAGCCTACCTGGAAGTCCATAGGGGAGGTGATCAACATAAGACGTACCTTAAATCCTTTAGGCAGAATCTCGACCTTGTGTTCAGGAAACTGGAAATCCTCAGCAACAACTAAAACTGACGCCAGCAGAACTGCCAAAGCGCCCCGCATGGTGTCGTTTCGTGGGTTTATTTGGGAGGACAAAAGGACCTTTTCAAATAAGATCGCGGGAGGAAATGAAGACTTGATGTTATTTCATAGACCTTACAGAATCAAATGACGAAGTCTCACCCATTAGGGTCGGTCTGTCCGGTGGGGCTCACACTCTATGATGTCACTCAATTGTCGAGACCTTCAACTGCTCGAACTTGTGGAACAGAACTGCGTCAGAAGAACACTACCTGGGACGACTCTTTTCTCGTCAAATCACGTCGAAGAATCGGCATTTTCAAGGCTCATGACGGGTTCTTCGGCGGGGATTCCCTCCGGGGGAATAGTGGGGGCGGGTCATCAGGAAAGTGTTTATCTGCTAAAAATACGATTAGCGGGATCAGACGCCCGGATTCACAAAACTCTTCGAAGGTTCAAGGCTTTCAAGGTTGGGTCATCACCACTCTCAGAGTGGCACTCTGCCACTTTACTCGAGCAATTTGATTCCAAAATGGAATTGGGGTGGGGGGGGGGGGTGCTGCTGCTGAACATACGAAATATATATATATACACTTTCAGATCAAAAGGTATAATATATAGGTATTTTCGTGGCCATTAAGTTAATGGCATTAACTGAGCCCAACACCTCGGAAGGCTTTCGTTAACTGACCTCAACAAGCTGGGCTTAGAGCAATGTGAAATGAGCTAATGTACGGTAGAACAGTTCTACAGCACTGCAGTTACTGCAGACACGGCTGCTGACATGGAAAACAAGGCCAAGACTAGACACCTCACCGGATAAATATTTGTGGAGGTGGCTTTCGATAAATTCCTTTTTTCTACGTGTGTGCGAATTCTTAGTGGAAGGTGTAGCGTGGGAAGTATTAATTTGGATAACAATTTCTTTTTCAAACCCTGATAAGACTTCCGCGAAACTGATATTGGGATGCGGGCTGGAGAAGTGCTTATTAAAATGGGAATGGAATGGCACACAGACGTTGGTAGTCATGTTTAATTCCGAAGATGCTTTAGCCCACTTTAGTTTTGTGAGGCTGTTGAGAAATTATTTCACGGAAACAGGCTTAAAAAAAAAGGTAAGCTAAAAAATGTCTTCAGCCATTTTCATTGTCGTCTTTGTAATCTGCGGCAAATCCCACTTTTGAATGTTTCGCCACCATGCTTGGCACAAATGAAATCAGCAGGCAGGGGCGGATAGGCAGGTCGGGCGATCGGGCGACGCCCGAGGGGCCGATGGTCCTGATGGGCCGGTCGAAGCTGGGGAAAAATGTTATTCTACCTAAAATAAATATACATACCGAAAAGGAAAACTCAGACTCAAAAGAAGGCTATATGGTTGACTGTGTTCCTTATATAATATATGTGATATATTATATCACATGCAAGTGCAATAAATGCGTGATTGGGGCTACAAAATTTTAAAACCTCATGGCCTCATTTTGATTTACACATTTTTGGTAACGCTTTCTACGACACAAGTCGAGTGTTAGAGGAGTTTTTCAAAGTTGAAAATCACCAAAACAAGGCTGAGGCCAACTCGGAGTGACAACAATCTGGAGGAGCAAGCAGGAGGAACGTCTGGCCAGAGAACTGAGCCGAATGGCTTTGGTAGTTTCCAGCCCTCCTCGCCATTGCCCACCGCTTGGTCCCTTCTTCCTCATCAGCAAGCGTTTTATGTGTGAGCGTTATGTGATCCATTTTGGAATAATTCACTTTTGGTATTTCTAACGGGGGTCAAAAATTTAAATCGTCCTCAAAATTTGTCATTATACCTACCTACGTTTTATGTGTAGCTTCCAAAACTGAAATGTCCGTCTGCCGTCCACGACGTTTTGGGTGTAGGAATCTATTTGAAAATCAGCAATTTTTTACAAAATACTTGGTACTCCTTCTAGCTGTACTGGCAAGGTTTTCAGCCCGATCGCACAAACCCGTGTGGCTCTGCAGAACGAAAAAGGGGTTACCGGAGGGGTTTTTGAAGGCTTTCATCTATGGGATCGAGTTAGGTGTCGTTTTCGAAGTATTTTTGGACGTAAAATCCATTTTTGGTGATCCCAAAAGCCTCCAATTTCACCGTGGGGACCCATGGCTCTTTTGAAGGATGCCTGAAAGTCGAAAGAGGACTCGTTTTCCAAGTTCCTATTCTTGATACCTACCTAATTCATTTTTCAGTGTTCTTCATCTGTCCAAACACTTACTTAACATGAAAATGTATAGGTAAAACACATTTTTTAATAATTTAATATAAACAAATATAAAAGGTAAATTTCCATGGGCCTGAAGTTGAGCCTTGAATTCGAAAGAAATGAACGAGCATTGAACGTATGAGAGAAGGGGAGGAGAGGGCCGGTCAAATTGAATCGCCCGGGCCGGTCAAAACCGCCTATCCGCCCTCTACTCGCAGGCGACTTGCTACCTACCTAGGTAAGTACAAATTTGTAGTTAACAACCGTGGGCCCAGTCTACACATCGATAGGACGTCAGTCGGTTCGTCCCATGCTATTGTTTAGGAGGAGGGTGTTTATAAATTTATTTAATCGTTTCGTCCCTCGTCATCTGCGGTGAAAGTTCGTCGTTTCGTTTTTTTTTTTTTTTTTTTGCATGTCTTGACTTCGGTCGTCGGACTCAGATAAGGTAGGTACGATATCGTACCTAATATTATCAATAGATAATATTATCAA